>CM061130.1:67443510-68043510 GCA_030789695.1 Scilla litardierei
AACTACTAAAAAAGTTACATTTTGAATGGATCACGAAGCAAAACAAACTCGACATTGATATTCTAGAGCTGTGAGATGTCGCCATAGACTGATCAAAACTCGTTGAGGGTCTACTCGATGGCAGTGATGGAGACGTCGTATCCACAGTCTCAATTTCAAGAGATCTGCCATAAGAGTAAATGAAACATTATAAAAACTACTGGATAAACATTGTTACAAAGAGAGAAGATAGGTTTACTTTCTTGATGACACTGTCAATGAAATCCATGGCAAGAACATGGCCAGCTTCTTTTGCCAGTTCGCCAGTATCGACCAATACCAGCCCCAAGCTCAATAATATAATTTCCTTTGTATTGTGGGAGCAGAGAAAAGACCTACATGAAGGAGGTAATGCTTAGTTTCCAAACTTAACATGTCATCATTGATTGATGTTTTCTGATAAGTATACATAATGAGAGCACAATCAAGAAAGATACATCAAGCTCAAGCTAAAGGGGCAGACTATGATTTGTCCAATTTTAAATTTGTAGTCCCTATGAAAGAAACATGTCGTATGAAGAGATAAAGCCATATATGATTATCGTAGAAAATGGTGAACAGAATTCATTTTTTGTTCTAAATTTATACTTGTGCAAATCATCAGAATGTGATTTGTATACTGTGTTGAGAGATACTGCAAGCATTTTCTGTGAACCCAATTTGCCCAACTGCTATCTTAACCTAGTTGGTAGAGCTCAAGTGTCAAATTAGATAATTTTATGTACATCACTGGAACAAATCAAGCTTCATTTAGCCTGGACTCTAGAGGAACCACAAAGAGCATGCAGAAGGGCAGGTCAACACATGCCTATCATTACTTCATCTTTCGAAAGCATTTACTTGAAAACGTTTACGAATGCTACCCAAAGCAAAAACAAAACATACAAAGTTCAGCAACACATATTCAGACTCTAATATTAATATTTTGCATAAGTTACTACTGTCTAATATTAATAATTTGTTCATGGGTACAAACATGAATACCAGCACTTATCCTATTGTACCAACAATTATTCAAAATGAATACCTACAATTACAGGCTAACTGCTGGTACAAACATTGCAATTAGAAAATTTAGAACATGAACATACCCATGAAAAAAAATTAAAGATTAGAGTTTCTAATTGACATACCCAAAAAACTTGTTAACATGATAAAAAAGCTGAAACTATTTATGGGTTAAAGATTTAGGTCATTTAAAAAAGCTGAAACTAGTTAAATCTCCCACTTGGAAACTAAAAATCTGCCTTTATCATAGCATGCATCAAATTAAAGTCTTCTCCTATGCATCAAATTAAAGTCTTGCATCAAATTGAGAGAAGTAAGAGAATAGTTTAAATACATAATGCAAAACTCAGTGAATGAATGCGAATGAAGTATGAGGAGAATTGAATACTGATACATAATTCACATAATACATAATTGAACATTGAGAATTGAGAGAAATGAATACTGAATTGACTGAAAACTTGCAACTATTATCACTCAATCTTCAGAAATTTATGTGTATCTCAAAAGTGTTAAATAACAAAAATGAGATATGGGTGAAACAAAAGTGAGTTCAAAATTGAATAACAAAAGTTTTAAGAGGATATCTCATTTAAATAACAAAATGAAGACAGATATCTCATTTTTGAGTTCAAAATGAAGACAGATACACATTCACTTTTGTTTCACCCATATCTCATTTAAATAACAAAAGTTTTCAGAGGACAACCTGTCTCAAAATTGAATGATATCATATGTGTTAACACCTCATTTAAATAACAAAATGAGTTCAATTTTGTTTCACAGGATATGGGAGAGGATCCTGTATCAAAACACATATGTGTTAACACCTCATTTAAATAACAAAAGTGAATGATAAAACTCAAGATGTTCACATATAACACTGTTGAATATCCCAGTACATGATAAAACTCAAGATGTTCACATATAACATATAACACTGTTAAATAACAAAAGTGAATGATAAATAACAAATTTCTGTCTTCATTCAAAAGTTCACATATAACACTGTTACACTCAAGTTCACATATCTCTCATGACAATGGGTGAAACACAAAATCTTGATTAATATCTCTCACTTGTTGAATATCCCAGTTAACTGTTCAAATCACCAACTTGAACGATTAAAGAGCACACCTAGCCACCTTGCAAAAATCTGAAACAACCAAGTGAGGAAGATGATTGATAAAACGCAAAATGTTGCTACAACATGGATATGTGAATTACTGGATAATCCATATGTGTATCTGTGACTTAATGGATAATAACATGATATCATTATCAAAATGCTAATCATATCAATGTATGGGTTGATGTATCTGTGAATATTTGGAACCAAAAAATTACAAATTGAATAAAATTCACAAAGTCTCCTTGTAAACCTGCAAATGAAGAAACCCAAGGGCTTGGGGGACCTCGCATGGGAAAACCCAACAACTCAAATAAAATTCACAAAGTCTCCTTGTAAACATGCAAATGAACCAACAAAAGCAACAAAAAATACGGACACTAAAATCCACAAAAATTAGATCGGCATAACTTCTCAAATGAATCAAAGAAGGAAATAAAAATCCAAAAGACCGCACAAACTTTTTGCATGGATATTTTGAAGGGAGTTTTCCCCAAATCATAGTTTCAACCAAAATAGTACTTAAGACAACATATTTTACATCAACTTATAATAATATCACACAACCTAAACTATACGCCAAAAGAAAAAACCCTTAACTATGAACAAATATACACAAAAATACATTTTGGATTGAACAACCATGCAGTCCAATTTCAAAAACACCATCTCTCACACAGGCATTTAAATCCAACAAAATTTACATATGAATCTAGGGCCTTGTGTCCTGAAAATAAAAAATAAAATCATAGCTTAGAATAGAAAAATTAGAAACGAAGATATATCTAATTACTTTGTACAACTCACTTTTATTACCTTCATCATGTTTAAGCAGAAAACCTTTTCATCATCACATTATAAAAAGATGATGTGTCAAGCTCAATCCAAAGTGGAGAGTTAATGGGATGAGCAATAACCTAGATAAATTAAGAACATAAATTTCTTAGAAAAATTAATATATATTTGATAATATGGAAAATTTTAAATTTATACATTTATTTACCTTTTTTCGTTGGAGTGGTGGAGGTCGTGCTTTCTGGAACCAAGCAAGCTCGGCAAGAACCATCTTCCACTTCTATAACAAAAAAGGTATTTGGATGGTCAATGAACAGGATATTTTGAAAAACAAAATCTAAGATTTTTATATTACCTCGGAAAAGAAGATTGCTTTGTCTTCAATGTGACTCGTCGCAGTTGCTTGTAAAGTTCTTTTAGCAATTTGCTGGAAATAATAATAATAATAAACAGTCACTAATTTTTAATTTCAAAAATGGGAATGTTTGTAACGGTATGCATACCTTATCAAACCAAAATCCGATATAACCCCGTAGCCTGACATTTATGTGATTGTTTTGAAGTAACAGAACCTGTGAGAAGAAAAATGTTAATGCAAACATAGTGGATTAAAAATATAATGTAGAATTATGATAAGAAACTTACAGTTTTTTCCAAATCTGCATCATCATCTATCTAAATAAAAATACAAACCAATATTTTATCAAACAATGCATACCGAAAACTATTAAGTCATGCAATGAAATGTAGTAAAGGAAAAAATTTCTTACCCTGCCATATATGGTAATGTGGGTCCACATTTTAATGCTTGGTAACGTATGATAATGCTATACCTGCATGTTAGACAACAATCGATAATAATTTTTTAAAACATCATTTATACAAATAATATAAATAAAACATTGTAAAGAAAGAAAGTTAAAAAACTTACATACAATTTTTATCATACATTGGAAATCATAGTAGAACTTCTGGGTAAACGATGTTTACTGTGTTATTTATGTTGGGCTGAAGAAGGACACATACACGATCAAAAGATGTGCACCTTGAAAGTGCAACATAAAGATGTCCATGACTGAAAACTGGGGTCCGCAAATCAACTCCAACGAATTTTACAGATTGTCCTTGCGCTTTATTAATCGTCATAGCATATGTCACACGGACAGGAAACTGCCTTCTTGTCATATGAAAAGGTAATTCTGTAGCCGATGGTGACAAAGATATTCTTGGAATAAACACAAAACAACCGGCTTTATCCCCATTTAAAATTTGAGCTTCAATGACACGTGATGCACATCTGACAACCATCAATCGAGTGCCATTGCAGAGCCCGTCTTTAGGTGCAATATTTCGTAATAAAATAATAGGACAACCAACCTTAAGCTCAAGTGTATATTGTGGCAACCCAGGAGGATCCAAAGAGTTTATGTACTCAGTTGGATATCTATTCATAATGGTTGGATCGGTTTCATCATTTTCAGAAAAACTGTCTGCAGCTTGATACGTAATCTTCTGTCCCGGAAAAATGTTTAATCATGCAACATTTATAAAAGTAACATCATCATTCCGTGCAGAAAGAATTATTCGTTCAGTAAGGTATGCCGGAGTCACGACACCCTCAATATGAAGCTGCAGATAAATTCGAAGTATTAACTCGTTTAAATCCTTGCACCTGAATATGTTAGAAGGAAGTTCTACCACTTCTGTAGGATTTGTCCCAACCTAATACATATAGATATAATTTTAGTTAAGGAATGGCTAAGATAAAAATAGTAAGTAAAATTAAATTAGGCATGAAATAAAATACCTCCAAAATAAATTTTGCAAAATTTGCATTCTCAACAGATGAGTTATTTAACCGCATATTTTGATCCAAGATCAAAACTTGTACAGAGCACCATAATACAGATCGTCTCAATGAGGCACCAACAATTTCTTCTCGAACCCCCTTTGGTATGACGGGCAAGATTTGTCGGAAATCCCCACCAAGAACAACAGTAATACCACCAAATGCTCTGGGGTTATCACACATATCTTGTAACGATCGATCCACTGCCTCAACACAGTGCCGATGTTGCATAGGTACTTCATCCCATATTATAAGTTTTGCTTTTCTGAATAATTGAGCTTGCATGGATTGCTTGCTAAAATTACAAATTGAAGTATCATGCACATCTAACGTGATACGAAATGTGGAATGTGTAGTCCGACCTCCGCTAAGTAGCAATGATGCAATACCGGAAGACGCGACGGTGATAACTATATTTCCAAGACTACGCAACATTATTGATATTGCATTGTACAAAAAAGTCTTTCCAGTTCCAGCACCGCCGCTCAAGAAGAATGTAGTACCTTTGTTTTCAAATACTGATGAAGTAATTACTGAATAAGCATTGCGTTGTGCATCATTGAGGCAATCAATGTCTTTTTGTGCATCCAATTGTTTCGCTTTATTTATAAGTTCCTGATGTTCATGCAACAATCTATTGCCAACAATTGCATTCCAATCTCCAGCAGGAAGTGGCATTGGTGGAAAGTCGGATAGACACTTACCGTACTCATCAAGCAATTCATTGATAAGGAATAATACATAATCTTCAAGTTGGCCTTGAGTTGGGGTAGAAATTGCAAATAAAGTTTGCAATTTATGTGGAAGATCATCGCAAATGTGCATTGAAAATTCAGTCCATAATGCAAGGGGGTCGATCGACACACATTCGATAAGAATAATACAAAACAGTATTCGTAATTGATATCCTGTTTTCATAATTGAAGCCTCGGAAAGACATTGTATCCACTCGGAATCATCTTCAAGAAGACCTCTTGCAATACATGTTGCTTTGAATGTAGGGTACTCGATAGAATTGAATGTGCGTAAATTTTTCCATGATGTTGGCCCTTTAACAACTGTTAGTAGCAACCGTAAATAAAATCTCTCACCAGAATTAGGGGAGGCAAAATACATTCTGCCAATTGCATATCCAGATTGTCTTGGAGTCCAGACCTTTGTTGTCGAATGCCACACAAACTTTTGGGGAAATTCTTGATATGTGAGATCATGTGCAGACTCATGTAAAGCGCAACATGTAAAAAATTCAGTCAAAGTTGTCTTATCATTTTCAGCCCTAGACCTTATTGCATCTACATCTTCATCTGGATCAAAAATAACACCGTGTTGCCCTGGTAAATGAAGTATCAATCTTTGAACTGACAGAATCTCTTGATGCAAAGGATGCTCAAATATTCGCCAGGCAGCCTCAGGTGGTCCAATATATCTTGCATCAAGGTATTGTTGGATCTCATTTACTGCGTCCAATACCATTGTGGTCCGATCATGACCTTTATAAATATACTTATGAATGTACTTCACACATCTGACCCCGGCACAAACTTCGACATTAATGTGGCAGTTAAAGTGCCTTGAGAGATACCTGTTGTGCGGCACAACATCTCGGTTATCAACCTGATGCCCCCTTACAGTATATAGATGCCCATTACTACGACGACGGTAAATAGGATATCCTTCACGATCCAAGGTTGTTGCATCTACATAATTTCGAGGGTATTTCTTAGTACACTTACCATTTTCCATACATGAAGCATTTGGATTCCGAGCACCACATGGTCCATGTACCATACATTTTGACACAGTATCGAATAATGCAGGATCTTGAGCAGGATCAGGAAATTCAGCACATACAATTCTATCCACTTGATCACATGTATGAATCTTATCAGGTCCACGAAGAAAGAAAAGAGCATGCATATGTGGAAGACCCCGTTTCTGAAATTCAATTGTAAATACATGTGCTACTTTCTTTCCAAATACATTATTGCCATCAATCTCCTTCATCAAAGCCTTTCTTTTTAACTCAAATACACCTGCGACTAAATCTGGACGGTCGGTAGCCTTTTGATTGGTCAGTAGAGCCGAAGTAATTTCTGGCCACTTTGGATTTGAGGTCATGGTAAGAAAAATATCCGGGTGCTGGTTATAACGTGTGATAGCCATCGCGTCTTGAAATATTTCAAACATGTGACGTGCACTGCCAGTGAAAGCTGAAGGAAGTATCATGCGCTGTCCAATTTGGTCGCATCTGGCATATGCATCGATATCTGCAAGACCCTGATAGAGCTCTGAGCGGAGTTTTCGTTGATTAAGTTTGATGAATGTCAAACGATGTTGCTCAATTGCTGCCCAAGCATCAACTATGAACTCCTGGAATAACTTTGACGCTCTCAAAATTAAAGAATACTCGTTCTGTATTTCAAACAGACGGTAGTTATAAAACTCACACATGGTCAGGCGTCTACTTGAGGATATGTTTTGAACTGGATCCCACTGCTTCAACTCAGGTTCCCATCCAAGCTGACCATCAGGAAATAATAAGACGTAGTGTAATGGTAAGTATGCAGGATGAGTCTCATTGATTTGCATTAATTGATGATTTCCTCGAAGATGTAAAACTATATCTCGCATCCCGGAAGGTCGATAGCCATCGCCAGGTAAAATAACCGCAATCTCATCTACAGTTGGGAGGTTATAATGGCGACGATCTTTGTTTGAATTGTAATGCAGATATACAGGAAGATCATGACCACATGAATCTGCTTGAGATAAAACAGAATACGCCTGACAATATAGTTTGATGAATGGATTTATGCCCGATAAACAATTTTGAATAATTTGTAAGACATCCTTGCTCAAATGTGGATTTCTATTACTTCGAAACTCCATAGCAGAATCCAGATTATATATGTAAATTTGACAATAACTTGTTGTTTGATCAGGTTGGGGCAGAAGTGATCCTGTTCAATGGCGTAATTCCCCATGAATAGTAAATATGTTCAGGCCTCTGCCAGCAATCAATCTTTGATCCATTGTCACACCAAGGCTGGTAAATGCATTAGCTGCATTATACTCCCGAGTATACATTCGAAATGATTTTGATGCCTCACTGTCACCATCATATAATTCTCGAAGTGCTGGAGGGGGTTCATTAAGTTTCGGCAATTTTACTTTTCCTTGCAAACAACATGTTCCAAAAAGATGTGTTCTCAAAGTTGACTTCGACAACTGTTCATCCAACCAGTGTAAGGCTGAACAATGAGGCCATGGACTGTTCATTAATCCAAGATAGTGCCGACCAAAATCAACCTGAGTTGGTGGACCAGAGCCATGCGGAGTTGACCGACATCGGAAGATCGAGGATGAGCCAGCGTCTTCTTGTTCAACTGGAGAAGTTATTAATCCAGGTGTTATTTGAGGTATACAGATAGGAGTCATATATCGAGATCTGTTTCGTTGAGCTTTTTCTCGTTCTCTCCTTTGACATTGAGCTAAACACCTAGACAAAATAAAACCATAATAATAATTAAATAAAATTAAGTTACATTAAAGCAGAGTAGCTTTTATGAATAATAACCTGACAGATGGTTCATCATCTTCATCACATATCGTATCGTTGTGCGAGGCTGAGACCTCCTCTTCATGATCAACGGGAGAAGTTGGTACTGCATATGTGCTTTGAGGCATATCGAGAACACTGGTAGGAGTCATATATCGAGATGTGTTTGCTTGTATTTGTTCTCGTTCTCGCCTTTTGCGTTGAGCTAAAGCCCTATACAAATTTAAACACAAAAATAAACACAACTAAAATAAATGGGAGGAGAAAATATTTTATGTACAGGCGGGTTGATAATGACCTGACAGATGGTCCAGGAACTTGTCAGGAAATCATATAGTTACGCAAGGCTGAGACAGAAGCTTCTTGTGCAACCGGAGAAGTTGTCACTGATGGTGTTATTTGAGGTATATCAAGTACACCGTCAGAAGTCAGAGCGTGAGATATGTTTCGTTGTTCTTGTTCTCGTTCTCGCCTTTTGCGTTGAGCTAGAGCCCTATCCAAATTTAAACACAAAAATAAACACAACTAAAATAAATGGGAGGAGAAAAGATTTTATGTTCAGGCGGATTGATAATGACCTGACAGATGGTCCAGGAACTTGTCCGGAAATCATATCGTTATGCGAGGCTGAGACAGCATCTTCGTGTTCAACCAGAGAAGTTGTCACGGATGGTGTTATTTGAGGTATATCAAGTACAACGTCAGAAGTCAAAGCGTGAGATATGTTTCGTTGTTCTTGTTCTCGTTCTCTCCTTTTACATTGGGCTAAAGCCCTATCCAAATTTAAACACAAAAATAAACACAACTAAAATAAATGGGAGGAGAAAAGATTTTATGTACAGGCGGGTTGATAATGACTTGACAGATGGTCCAGGAACTTGTCCGGAAATCATATCGTTACGCAAGGCTGAGACAGAAGCTTCTTGTGCAACCGGAGAAGTTGTCACTGATGGTGTTATTTGAGGTATATCAAGTACACCGTCAGAAGTCAGAGCGTGAGATATGTTTCGTTGTTCTTGTTCTCGTTCTCTCCTTTTGCGTTGGGCTAAAGCCCTATCCAAATTTAAACACAAAAATAAACACAACTAAAATACATGGGAGGAGAAATAGATTTTATGTACAGGCAGGTTGATAATGACCTGACAGATGGTCCAGGAACTTGTTCGGAAATCATATCGTTACGCGAGGCTGAGACAACTTCTTCGTGTTCAACCGGAGAAGTTGTCACGGCTGGTGTTTTTTGAGGTATATGAAGGACACCGTCAGAAGTTAGAGCGTGAGATATGTTACGTTGTTCTTGTTCTCATTCTCTCCTTTTACGTTGGGCTAAAGCCCTATCCAAATTTAAAAACAAAAATAAAAACACCTAAAATACATGGGAGGAGATAAGATTTTATGTACAGGCGAGATGATAATGACCTGACAGATGGTCCAGGATCTTGGCCGGAAATCATATCGTGACGCGAGGCTGAGACAGAATCTTCTTGTTCAACCGGAGAAGTTGTCACTGCTGGTGTTATTTGAGGTATATCAAGTACACCGTCAAAAGTCAGAGCGTGAGATATGTTTCGTTGTTCTTGTTCTCGTTCTCACCTACTGTGTTGAGCTGAAGCCCTATCCAAATTAAACCCAAACTAAGTACAATTAAAATACATTATTAGCATATATTAGATGTTTGGCACAGTCAAGTGGATAATCACCTGGCTGATGGTTCATCATCTTGTGCAAAAATTGTGTCATTGTAATTCCTTTTATATTGCCATTGTCGCAAGGGTGAAATTTGATATTCTTGATATAATTTGAAATTCTTGATATAATTTGATATTACATAATGAGTTTGTCATGGTTAAAAATGAGTTTGTCATGGTTCAAATACATATTTAAATTCATACATTCTCCAAATTCACACATTCCCCAAAGACACATTCGTCAAATACATATTTAAAAATTTCGCATTCAAACAGTTTTTAGCCTTAAGTAAAACAATTTGTAGACAACAGTCAAAGGTTTTTCTCATTCAAAATAACTTTATCATTTTTTGCAATCATCCAAGCTCATCCATTCTCCTATTCAAGCTCATCCAAGCACATCCATTCTCAAAATACATAATGCAAAACAGAGTTTGAAAGATTCTCATTCAATCAGTTTGAAATTTAACAAATGCTAATATTCAGATGCTGATCAATTCTTAGAGAATTGACATATGTCCTAACCAAAATAGAGAGAAATTTGGTTATAACATAGAGAAATTTGGTTTTGGGTAATTTTGTGTCCTGCTAATGTTAAGAGTTGTCCTGCTAATAGATTCAGTTTCATTTCATAACTCAGTTTCAGTTTCAATATTGGTTTTGGGTAATTTTGTGCATTTCACAAATCAGTTGCCATTTTTTTCTAAATGTATTCAACCTCTTACCCAAATGCTAATGTGAGACTAAATTTCAAACTCTTACCCAAAACCAATTGAACAAAATTACACAAATTGAACCAATTGCACCAAAACCAATTTAAATCCTCAGGATAGTCAATTGGTTTGCAATACATATGAAATAGAATATTGACATTCCTTATATCATTTTTTGATAACCCAATTTTGTAATACATAGAGAAGTTTGACATTGCCAGGATTTGAAAATCCTATGCATTGCCAGGACACTGTAGGGAATGTTACATATGCATATCAAAATTTTGCATATGTAGCGAATTTTGCATATCAAAAAAATTGACATTGACAGGACCCAAAAAATTCTCTACATATGCAAAATTCTCTACATTGCATATGCAAAATTCTCTACATATGGTTATCCAAGCAACTTGCTTTTATGGTTATCCATTATATAAGCAATTCATCATGTATAAGCAACTTCAGGTTATCCATTATATTTATGTAAGAATGATCTATTATCCAATTACACATAAAACCCAATTACACATAAACATAACACCCAATTTATATGTGTAATTACACATAAATTCAGCCCTATAATGAGGGAAGCAAATATAAGAAGCATGTCAATTACATATGCAATAACATGGCAATGACAGGATTAGTGTTGTGACAGGATTTTTGAAATTTGAATGAAAGTGTCCTGTTAAAAAAATAACCAAAATGAAGCAAATCAGCAAGCTCTCATCCAACATTAAAATTTTCATTAACAAATTAAAAAAATCATCAAGCTCTGATCAAGCTCTTATCATTAACAAATTAACAAATTCATATTAAAAAAATCTTCACAGGACCCAAAAACTGACATTATATGACCTTATATGAAAATATCTTATATTGAACAATTCCAAATGCCATTCACAGGACCGTATATTCACAGGACCTTATATGAACAATTCCAAATGCCAAAAACTTATATTGAACAATTCCAAATGTCATTCACAATTCCAAAAACTTATATTCACCGGACCTTATATGAAAAAAAACTGACATTTGAACAATTCCAAATGCCATAATGCAATACTTCAAATGCCAATTCTCATTGAAAGGACCCAAAAATCCTTATATTGACAGGACCCAAAAATTATCAATTGAATTGGCATTTGAAGTATGAACAATTCCAATACTTCAAAATACTTCAAAATACTTCAAATACTTCAAAAAACTTCATTGGCATTCCAACCTAATACTTCAAAATACTTCAAAATAATTCAATTTGCTTGGAATGCCAATGATTTGCATTATGTCAGTTTTATATGAACAATTCCAATACTTCAAATGCCAATTCATTAGGTGAAATTGAAATACTTCAAAATACTTCAAAATAATTCATTAGGTTGGAATGCCAATACTTCAAATAATTCATTGGCATTCAAAATACTTCAAAATTATATGACTATTATATGAATGTTATATGAATGTTGGTTTTCATGCCATATTGAAAGTTATATGACTGTTATCAACTGCATGAAAAAAATTCAAAACAAAACATGCAAAATATTAAACAAGAAAGCTTAATGAAAATTACACCCAACTACTCTGAAAATTACATCCACCAGTTAAATTATAGTTTGAAAACTCAAAAATATAAACATCACATGGACTAAAATTGAAGCATATGAAATATTCAAAAAGACTGTTAAACAATTCCACTTCAGGTTAACAATGATTCCAATATCACTTCATGCAGCCTGACTGAAATATAAACATCAACAGGCAGGGTTCAATTTAAAAATATTCAAAAATATAAACTCAAAAATATAAACATCACATGGACAAAAATTGAACTAAGTTGAACCCTGACTAATTTGAACTAATTTGGACAAAAATATAAACATCACATTTGGGCTAATGGAAAGAATGGCAGTCAAATTAAATTTCTCAATCATTGGCATTTTCAGACTTGAGTATTCAAATTATCAAATTTATCATGATTATCAGACTCCCATTGGCAAAAATCAGTGGCATTCAAATTTTGAACCCTCAACTTGTGATAATTTGGCAAAAATTAGTGGCAGTCAAATTGAACCCTCAAAGTTGATTTCTCAAATTTTGATAATCATGCCTACTTGATTTCTCAAATTATCACATCAACTCATGAGAAATTTCTGACTTGAGTATTCAAATCATTGGCAAAAATCTGAAAATCTCAAATTATCAAATTATCATTTCAAATGCAAATGAACTCATGGGCATTCAAATTATCAAATTATCAAATTATCAAATGATCCATGTTTTCCATATCAATAACTCAAATCCATGATGAATCTGAAACATTGAGCATGAATGGATATATGCTCAACTAAAACTACAATAAGAAAGATATATGCTCAACTAAAACTCCAATAACAAAGATATATGCTCAACAATACACAATAAATTGGAAATTTGCTTAATGATTTGATACTTTGTTATATTTGTTGAGCAGAAATATTCACTGCTCAACTAAAACATTGCCAAGTGAAAAATGTCATTTGGCCTACCTTCCCATGTCATATCAGGATATCCTATAATATATCCATCATTCAGGATATCCTTTTAAGCCCTATATATTCTGTTATTCCACTTCCACTTGAAATTCATAAACTGTTGCTAATATCTTGGCATTCCACTTCTGACTTAATAGGCTTTAGTGGATTTTCTCACCAATCTTGAATAGGCATTAGGATATTCTCACCAAACCTAATGAATTCAACTTAATCTCTGAAATTCTAAATATTCTCACCAATCGTGAGCACTGAGCATTCTAAAATATTCTCATCTATCTAGAAAACCAATAAAAACTGAATTCAAATACAAAATCTTTTGATGAACATTTTGAAGAATACATCATTTTGAATAGATGAGAATATTTTAGAATGCTCATCCATATGGGGTACTGTTAAATTTATCAACACTGAATTCAAAATGCTCATCCATTCTCAAGCTTTACATTCTGCAACAGAATATTCTCAAGCTTCATCCAAGCTTCATCCAAGAACATTGAGAATTGAGAGAATTTGTGAATTATAACAACAGAATACATAATGCAAAACAGTTTTACATTCTTAAGCTTCATCCAAGCTCATCCATTCTCCTATTCAAGCAAAACAGAATATTCTCAAAATTCAGTTTGTAAGTTTCACATTCAAACAGTATGAAATTTAACAGGACAATTATGAAGCTCTCAAGCTCAAACTCAAAGAAAAAAAATTTAAATAACTTTGAGAGTATACAATTTGGCCAAAGCAAAAAATTTAAGGGTTCAATTTGAGGGTTCAATTTAAATAACTTTGAGAGGGACAATTATGAAAGCCTTGGTAGTCACATTCAAATTTAACTGTTCTAATTCAAGTGTCAAATGATCATGCCAAATGTCCATACAAATTTTTATGCCAAATTGGTCAGTCCAAGTGTCAAACTGAATATGAAATAAAAAAACAGAACTCTAAAAATTCAGAAGTCTAATATTCAAACACATACTCATACGCTTAAATCAAATTTCTTCTAGCTATAAAATTTAAGTTTCCAATCTTCTAGCAATGAAAATAGGAAGTCAATTTTGGACATAATATATCAAGCTAAGATTGTTCAGGACATAATATACCCAATTTTGGATTAATATATTTTTGAATCCAATTGCATTATATCCAGTTTGATATATTGGAAGTTGCTATTATATCCAGCTTATCAAGCTTATCAAGTTTACATTATGCTATTATGTGTATAATATATCAAGCTTATCAAGTTTACATGTAAATTGTTCACTTCCAATATATCAAACTTGATAAGCTTGATAAGCTTGATAAGCTTGATAAGTTTGATGGATATATTGGAAGTTGCTATTAAGCTTACATCCAATTGCATTAATATATTTTTGAATATCTCAATTTCTCAATAACATATAAATATCTCAATTGCACTGAAAAATTGAATATATAGTTTGCATAAACTCAAAAATATAAATATCACGCCTGTTACGCCTATTTGGCCGAGGCCCAAAAAGACACGAGCCCAGAAACCCGACCTCCGGTCAAGAGCCCATCTGCGCGCTCAGGCCCACTCGATAAGGCCCTATAAGGGACCTCCCCCGAATGTCGATCCGGCCCGGCCCCGATAACACGTTGGCCACTCACCCACTCCTGCGATAACCGCTCCCTCGGTTCCGCGACCACTAAATGGCGGTAATGGGGAGGTGCTGGCATGGCGCAGGGAGCGGCGACGGGGGGCGGATTGAGGGGGCACGATTGAGGGCAGACGTGCGACGTGGTCCGGGGGCAATTACACCGGGAACTCTATAAAAGGGCTAGGAGGACGACAGGACAGGGGACCGCATCTCAGGTATCTAAAACCTAAGGTACTCCATCAACGACCTTTTTCCCCCATTTCATCTCCTTCCTCCCCCGCTCGCGCCATGAGACGCCGTTCTGATCTCCTCTCGAGTCGAACCGTCTCCGCCGGGCCTCCTCTTTCAGATCACTGTCTGACTTAGGCATCGGAGGAGATTTGGCCGGAACCAAGGTCCGGCCCCCTGACGAGCGTTCTCGTCTACGCAGGAGGATATCCAATCCACGGGACGAGGCTTCCCCTCCGCCCCTCGTCGACCACGCAACCAACTGGACGACCGAGGCTACCTCTCGTCGTCCGACCGTCGAGGCCGAGTACATCCGACCGAGGCCGAGCGTCTCAACCCGGGCCGAGGCTTCCCCTCGCCCTTTCAACGACCGAGGACCCCGATTCGGCCCAGCCGACGCGCTCCACGTCGTCTGTAGTTCCGACTCGCGCCTCGTCCACACCAACTCAACACACCCAAGGGACCCAAGCGGGCCCCTTGACCACGTTGACCGGGTTGTCCACGGTCAACGCTTAAGTAGTGAGAAAACACTCTGAAACATCTGGCGCCGTCTGTGGGAACGAACTGTCCCACGAAGAAGCAAACCACACCTGCAATGGCACGAGCCAGCAATGGAAGGAAATGCATGCCCCCCATCCCGGAGGAGGGGAATGGCGCATCCAACGGCAACCTCGAAGGCACGCCCGTCAACAACCACCCCGCCCCCACAACTGAAGAAATTGGCGGGTCGGAATTGGCCACACAGGGGCAACTCCGTGCCCTGGCCCAGGAGACCAACGCGAATCTCCAGACGCTGGTCACGGCAGTACAGCAACTCGTCAGCACTGCGCCAGTTAACGGAGGCACATTGGGCGACGACCATCGTTGGGCGGGGGGTCCCCCACTCTTACGATCCACTGTGGTCGACGACCATGAGAACCAAAGACCGAACGCGGAGCGTCGGTTCACATTGTCCGGCTCCCGCCAGGCGATATCACGCGCCTCCTCCCCTCATCGTGAAAGGAGCCGAAGAGAAACTGAGGGCACGGGGGACGAATCGGTGACCGCGTCGTCTCGTCGACCACGGTCACCCCACCGCAGGAGAAGCAGCCGACACCACTCGAGGGACCGATCGCGGCGGAGCAGGAGCTCCCGCCGGAGGAGCCGGGAGCGCCGCCAAAGCCCGACCCCAAGTGTGGCGAGGGCCGTGGAGCCAGCCCCGCCGGCGACAGTGCACCCTCCACCACCGAACGAACCGGAGGCAGACGGGTGTCGAACCCCTGGAGGCATCCACGGGGACCGGTGCCCCCTATCACGGAGGATAACCGACACACGGGTCCCCTCTCGATTCAAGATCCCGACGCTGGGGAAGTACGACGGGATAGGGGACCCGGGAAACCACGTGATGGATTACGAGGGGGACATGTCCTTCCAGGGAGCCGACGATGACCTACTCTACCGAGGCTTCTATTCTACTCTCAGGGGGGCAGTGAGGACCTGGTACCGCAGCCTACCCAGCCGCTCCATCGACAGCTTCGAGGAACTCACACAACTGTTCTGCAAACAGTTCATGGAGGGGAGGCAGATAAAGCCTGACGCTGAACATCTGTTCAACATAGTGCAGGGCCCAGCCGAGCCGCTCCGACATTTCATGCGCCGCTTCAACGCGGAAAGGCTGAACGTGAACAGCCCTCCCGACCTGGTGGTCCAAACGGCCCTTAAGAAAGGGCTGCGCCATAGAGGCCTTAAGAAATCTCTGCACAACGACCCTCCGAAGGACCTCCCCGGGATCATGGCGAGGGTCGAGCGCTTCATGTTAACCGAGGAGGCCTTGGCCGTAGATGCTGGAAAAGCCACTCGAGGGACCAAGCGTGGCGACAACGGGCGAAGCAGCCCCGAGGGGTACCGGACCGAGAAGAGGCCGAGAAACAGGCAGCAGGCAGAAGGTACAAGGGACGCCACCCCAGACGCCGTCCTCGCTCAAGTACAGAAGGAAGAGCGCGCCGACCGCCCCCCACCGAAAGCAAAGAGAGGGGGGAAGAATGGGGAGAAGTATTGCAAGTACCACAAGGACAACGGCCATGACACCGAAGACTGCTGGCACTTGAAGAAGGACATTGAGAAGCTGATGAGTCGGGGGCACGCCAGGAGCTTAGCCGATAAGCCGGCCCATGGGGAAGGGACCTCCATGCAGCCGGACAAGGGGAAGAAGATCAACACCATCCAAGGACCCCTCCGCATCATAGAGTGAGTGGGCGAGCTCTCTCCCCCAGTCGTAGCCTGGTCCGAGGGGATTATCTAGGTTTACATCCCTCTGTCTAGCTTTATTCCCTGTTTCCTTTCCTCCAAATGTGCTAGTCCGACAGGACTCTTAAGAGTACAATTGCATTCCCTTTTGTCTTTTCTTAAATCCTCGACGGAATTGACGTTTCACTAATGGTGCAAAAGAATGAAGACCGCCGCCTCACTGGAGGGGGAGGGGGAGCACTGCCCTCGCCGACCGACTCCTGCGCTCATAAGTCTGGGGGCGATTCCCCCACCCAGCGCGGACGCCGACCGGTCCTAAGCCGAGGAGCCTTGCCCTCACCGACCGACTCCTGCTCTCATAAGTCTGGGGGCAATTCCCCCAGCCAGCGCGGACGCCGACCGGTCCTAAGCCGAGGAGCCTTGCCCTCGCCGACCGACTCCTGCTCTCATAAGTCTGGGGGCAATTCCCCCAGCCAGCGCGGATGCCGACCGGTCCTAAGCCGAGGAACTTTGCCCTCGCCGACAGACTCCTGCGCTCATAAGTCTGGGGGCAATTCCTCCAGCCAGCGCGGACGCCGACCAGTCCTATGCCGAGGAACTCTGCCCTCACCGACAGACTCCTGCGCTCATAAGTCTGGGGGCAATTCCCCCAGCCAGCGCGGACGCCGACCGGTCCGAAGCCGAGGAGCTTTGCCCTCGCCGACCGACTCCTGCGCTCATAAGTCTGGGGGCAATTCCCCCAGCCAGCGCGGACGCCGACCGGTCCTAAGCCGAGGAACTCTGCCCTCACCGACCGACTCCTGCGCTCATAAGTCTGGGGGCAATTCCCCCAGCCAGCACGGACGTCATCCAGTCCTAGACCAAGAACAAGGCAACAACGCAAAATACGCGAGAAGTCCGAGTAAGTCAATTTCGTTTATAACAGTTAACCAAGGTACAAAAATATGTCTTATTTACAGGGAATCGAAGCGAAGAAACCTCTCTACAAATAATCCACTCTCGACGAATGACAAAGTTCGTCACCTACAGAAACTAGGTCGACACCGACAGAGCAAAATTTGTGGACAAAAGACCCAAAGTTGTCAGCCCAAGCGAACAGCCATGCAACCATCAATTATTGGCTCTGGAGCCGGTAGCGAAGCCGAAGGAGATAGCAGGGGCAGGGATCCATTTCAAGTAGACTGGCCCAAAGCGAAGCGGATGCTAAAAAATTTGAGGATAAGGCCAGGAGGGATGGCTTAGGGAGCCCGGGCTCGGGAGGACACATCCTCGGGCACTTCGCCCTACTCGGAGCGAGGGGGATCGACAAGCGGGGGAGCCTGCCGAACGCGCTCCGCACAATCCCGGAAGGAAGACTGGACGACTTCGACAATCCGAGGGGCGATGAGGTCTTCATACGTACTGAAGGCCTCCCTAAGAACCTCGAAGATCTTCTTCCCTAGGGTCTCGACGACACCCCTCTCCACCTCCTCCACAAGCCGCGCCACCTGACGCCGATCCGATAGTTCCCTCTGAAGCTCCTCCCTCTCTAGGCAGAAAGACTCAGCCACGTCCTCAGCCGACTGCCGAGCGTCCTCCAACTTTCCCTGGAGGTCACCCACTCGCCCCTCCAGCTCGGCCACACGGAGCTTGAGATGACGAGACTCCATCTGAGCCTTCGTCATAGCTACCTCCGCCGCCCCGGCCTGCTCGTGGGCCTTCATGGAGGACTCCTCCAGCTCCCTCAAGAGGACGTCTCGGCACTGCAACTCCATGGCGAGCGCTGAACCCTGGAAGACGAGACATGGGCTAAGAAGAGGATAAAGGGAAGGAGAGGATATCAAGATAACCGAACCTGTTGAAGGATCCAGACCAAGGAATCCGACATCTTGTAGGCAGGGATCTTCTTGAGGAGGTTGCGGTCCCGGGGAAGGACGGAGACCTCAGCAACCTGCTGGGCCAAGGCTTGGTCGACAAACATCGAACTCCCAGGGACGACATCGAGGGAAGCCAAATTGCTCGCCAACAGGGCTCCGATCCCCGGTGATATGGGCGAGGACGCTGCGAGGGGGGTGGTTGTCAAGGCTACCGGAAGATCCCCGGTGGTCGCCGCAGGGAGCACGGAACCCGCCGGACTGGAGGGATCCGCGTCCTCCTTCCTCTTCTTTTCTCCGTGAGGCTCCGAGGGCGCCGGAGGGGAGCGCTTCCGCCTTGCACCATCCCCACCCTCGGGAACCAAAGGGGGCATGCCAAGGGCAGGAGGGACTGCACCGGACCCGTCGTTACCCCCCGCCTCTTGGGCTGGCGGGGCGGGTCCGGCCCTTGTGACCCCCCTGGGAAGGGGATCGCCAGAAGAAGAGGCGGGAGGCGCGGCCACCACCTTACCCACAGAAGGCTCGGCTTGGCGCACTTCCTCCTCAACGGTCCGTCGAGGCGCCCTTCCAGAGGTACTACCTTGGCTCTGAGCGGCTCCACGATGGATCAGCTCATCGACGTCACGGACGAACTCGCGGCCAGCCATCCCTGCAAGGGAAACCAAAATCAGGATGAGTCACAGGGCGATTCGAGACCGAAAAAGTGACCTACCCGGAGACCACAAGACGGCCTTCAGGAGTAGGTCGTCCAACAAAGACCAGATGGACTTCGATTCCATGGGGAGGGTCGACAGCAGCGCAGTGGCTGCCTGATCAACGTCAGAGAGGGCTAGCGGCGGGCGAGGCTGGACAGACCCGCCCCAACTTGTCAAAATCTGGGCATCCTCCAGGAAGATCACAAAGACATAATCCGAACTCCAATCCCCTGACCAGCGGGGTAGCCTGATCAGGCACTCCCTCCTCGAGCGAGCTCGGAGTTGTAGCCATGACCCCGGGCCGACCGTCTGGATCTGATAAAAGTGGAAGAGAAGGGGGAGTGACGGCTCCAGACCATGGGTACAGCAGAACGTCGCGAAGCCCGTCAGTACCGCAATCGAACAAGGGGTGAACTGGCAAAGGGGCACCATGAGATATTCCATGACGTGGATGAAGAAGGGATTGAGCGGGAAATGAAGACCCAGGCGGAACATCTCGACGTAGACGCCGACCTCATTGCTCCTCGGAAGGCAAATCCGCTCGTCGGCGAACGGAACTCGGACATCGTACGGGAAGCAGAGATACCTTTCCCGGATCTCCGTGGCCACTGAGGGAGGGGTCCCCGACGGCGTTCGGAGGACAACCGGGGGCACGTTAAGCCGCACGGCAGTCGACGCCACGTCATCACAGGCGAAGTCTGGGAAAAGCTTCCCTTTCCCTTTATCTCGGAGGGGATGACTCCCGGCGGAGGAACCTGATCCCCCTAGCCGGGGCCCGCCTCGCCTGGACTCCGAAGGATCCCTCGCCCCTTGGCCAGAACCGCCTATCCTAAGAGCAGCCATAATACGAGAGCGAGAAAGGAATTACCTTTTAACTAGTTTGGAGGAGACAAGCGAAGGCGACGGGAAACTCCGAGTTGTGGAAAGCCTAGAGCAATGGGAAGAGCAAGAAAGAAGTGGAGATCAACGCAGCTGGGGATCTTATATACCGGACACAGGGGCGAATTCGAAACGCCTGACAAGAACGCGTGGCAGGCCTCGAAGGACCGGCGGCGTTTCGAAATCGGTGCCAAGGGAAGTCCAATCGATCCGCCTCATCATGACCTACATTTATGACCACGCCTCGACTAAAGCACCACTCGGAACCCCAGGAGGCACAGCGGTCGAACCAAGCTAGCCAAGGCCGATCGACCCCACCGAGGGCGGCCCACAAACCCCTCGGCTTCTCAACTTAAGACGACCCCGCGAGCGGTGGGGATAAGCTTGCAGCTACACGTGGCAGCATCAGAGGACCGACGGCGCTTCGGAGCCCACACCTTAAAAGTATCGAACGGGCCAACTCATGATGACAACTAATAAATGAGTCGGCGTCGACTGGCGAGCCTGTCAAAGTCGGCGGAAGTCACATCGGCCGAGCCGAACCGGCCGAGGCTGATCGACCCGACCGAAGGGGGTAATTGTTACACCTATTTGGCCGAGGCCCAAAAAGACACGAGCCCAGAAACCCGACCTCCGGTCAAGAGCCCATCTGCGCGCTCAGGCCCACTCGATAAGGCCCTATAAGGGACCTCCCCCGAATGTCGATCCGGCCCGGCCCCGATAACATGCTGGCCACTCACCCACTCCTGCGATAACCGCTCCCCCGGTTCCACGACCACTAAATGGCGGTAATGGGGAGGTGCTGGCATGGCGCAGGGAACGGCGACGGGGGGGGCGGATTGAGGGGGCACGATTGAGGGCAGACGTGCGACGTGGTCCGGGGGCAATTACACCGGGAACTCTATAAAAGGGCTAGGAGGACGAAAGGACAGGGGACCGCATCTCAGGTATCTAAAACCTAAGGTACTCCATCAACGACCTTGTTCCCCCATTTCATCTCCTTCCTCCCCCGCTCGCGCCTGAGACGCCGTTCTGATCTCCTCTCGAGTCGAACCGTCTCCGCCGGGCCTCCTCTTTCAGATCACTGTCTGACTTAGGCATCGGAGGGGATTTGGCCGGAACCAAGGTCCGTCCCCCTGACGAGCGTTCTCGTCTACGCAGGAGGATATCCAATCCACGGGCTGAGGCTTCCCCTCCGCCCCTCGCCGACCACGCAACCAGCTGGACGACCGAGGCTACCCCTCGTCGTCCGACCGCCGAGGCCGAGCGTCTTAACCCGGGCCGAGGCTTCCCCTCGCCCTTTCAACGACCGAGGACCCCGATTCGGCCCAGCCGACGCGCTCCATGTCGTCTGCAGTTCCGACTCGCGCCTCGTCCGCACCAACTCAACACACCCAAGGGACCCAAGCGGGCCCCTTGACCACGTTGACCGGGTTGTCCACGGTCAACGCTTAAGTAATGAGAAAACACTCTAAAACAACACCCAATTAGATATGAAATATATATTCAATGTAAATATATTTTAGAATATCTCAATTTCTCATTAACATATCAAGTTTTCTCCATAACTGAATACACATCTCTAACCAAAAACATGCCCAATACAAAATTACACATTCAATCAATTTTTCTACATACCTGAAAAACCAAACTCAAAACACCAAGCTGTGATGAAGCTCTAACCAATGGATGAAGCTCTCATTGAGAGGTTGATCTGTAAGGGGAGTGTGGGTACATGATAATACAAAATTACATAGTCAGTAAAAAATTCAATTGGGTACATGATAATACAAAATTAACAGGATATCAAGTTTAGCATTAAAAAATTACACATTCATTAAAAAGTTTGAGTGACCTTAGATATGTTTGAGTGAGTGATATATTTTTGATAACACATATTAACAGGACAATTGGTTACTCAGAATATTAACATTATTAACATTATGATATCAGGATATCAAGTTTACTGAATATCACTCAAAAAATTTTAAAATTATGAAGATTACTCAGAATATTGGTTACTCAAAAAATTTTATGAAGATTATGAAGATTGCTCAAAAAATTATTAACATTACTCAGGACAATTGGTTACTCAGGATATCAAGTTTAGCATTATTAACATTATGAAGATTACTCAGAATATTAACAGGATATCAGAAAAATTTTATATCTTGGATATAAAAATTGTCCTGTTATCAAGTTTAGCATTGTCCTGTTAAAAATTAGAATATTAACAGGATATCAGGACAATGTATCTGAAAAATATAAACATGATATCAGGACTTGGATTTATGTTAAAAATTAGCAAGATATCAGGACTTGGATATCCTGTTAACATTGTCCTGTTAAAATTAACATTGTCCTGTTAACATTGTCCTGTTAAAATTAACTTGATATCCTGTTAACAGGACTTGGACTTGGATTTTTAACATGATATCAAGTTAATATGTTAACATGATTTGTATTTTTAACAGGACAATGTTAAAAATGCTATCCTTTTAACAGGACTTGGATTTATGTTAAAAACAGGATATCAGGACAATTGGATATCAAGTTATAAATATTAACAGGATATGTTAAAAATTAGAATATTAACAGGATATATAAAAAATTTAACAGGACAATTGGATTTATTTTTAATAGGATATCAAGTTTAGCATTATTAAAATTTTATATGTTTATAACATGATATCAGAATATTAACAGGATATCCTGTTAAATTTTTTTTTAATATGTGTTATCAAAAAATGTTAAAAATGTTTAAAATTGAACATTATTAACTTGGATTTATGTTTACAGGACAATGTTTCTAGCATTTTTGAAAGATAAACATAAGTTTATAGCGTCAAATGTATCCATCCAAGTTCAATTTTTTTGATATAAAATTGCAGACAACCATATCAAAAAAAAATTTTGATCAAAGGAAACATGAAAATAGGAAATATGTTGAAAAAAGGCAAAGTTCACAAAGCTCACCAAGAGGGTGCTTGAGCTCTCCCGTGATGAAGGCTTGATGTTCTTCCTCTCCCGTGATCTGAGGTAGAGAGGGTAGGTAGGAGTCTGAGGTAGACGAGGGTAGGCAGAAGAGTGCACTGGAGGAGGTAGAAGATGATGGCGATGCTGGAGGTAGAAGAGGGTGATAGCTCTGCCTTGAGGATGTAGGATGCTGGAGGTAGATGATGGCGATGCTGGAGGAGGTAGAAGATGAGCTGCTTCCTCTTGGCGCCCAAAAATACACAACAAAAAACTCATTTCCCTCCTCAGCGTTGATGTGGTGTGAAATTATGTGATGTGATCAAAAAACTTTCCCCCTCAGAGTTGATGTGATCAAATCCAGTTCCCTCCCAATGGTAGTTAGGTAAAACAAAATTTTGAAATTTTGATTTCTCAAAAATCTCAATTTCTCATATCTCAATTTCTCAACACACCCAATTACACATAACAACACACCCAATTACACATAACCAAAATCTCTTATCCATTTTCTCTTAACCAAAATCTCTTATCCATTTTCTCTTAACCAAAATCTCTTATACATTTCTCTTATAAACAACACACCCAATACAAATCTAAACATAACCAATTTCACTTATACAAAAACGCTTATCCAATTTCTCTTGATAACTGTTTCAGAGTGTTTTCTCACTACAAAGCGTTGACCGTGGAGAACCCGGTCAACGTGGTCAAGGGGCCCGCTTTGGGTCCCTCGGGGGCTTCGAATCGGTGCAGAAGGGGCGAGGGGAAGCCTCGGCCCTGGTTGAGACGCTCGGACTCGAACAGATGTGCTCGGCCTCGGCTGGGAGGGGGACGAGGGGTAGCCACAGTCGCCCGAGTAGATGCGCGGCCGACGGGTGGCGAGGGAGAGTCTCGGCCCCGATTAGGACACTCGGCCTCGGTAGGACGTGCTCAGCCTCGGCAGGCTGACGGTGAGGGGAAGCCTCACTGTCCGGTTGATCGAGTGGTCGGAGTGGGGCGAGGGGTAGCCTCGGCCCGTTGATCTGTTGGCCACCTGCGCAGACGAGAACGCTCGTCAGGGGGGCCGGACCTTGGTTCCGGCCAAATCCCCTCCGATGCCTAAGTCAGATAGAGATCTGAGAAAGGAGGCCCGGCGGAGACGGTCCGTCTCGTGAGGAGATCGTAACGGCGTCTCTCGGCGCGAGCGGGGGAGGAAGGAGATGAATTGGGGGAACGAGGTCGTTGATGGAGTACCTTAGGTTTTGTTACCTGAGATGCGGTCCTTTTCTTCGTCGTCTTCCTGGCCCTTTTGTAGAGCTCCGGCCTGATCGCCTCTGACCCACGTCCCACGTCCGCAATTGATCGTGCCCCATCAGTCCCCCTCTCGCCGCCGCTCTCTCCGCCATGCCAGCACCTCCCCATTATCGCTCTTTAGTGGTCGCGCGTCCGGGGGAGTGGTTTTCGCAGGAGTGGGCGAGCGACTAACGGGTTATTGGGGCCGAGTCGGATCGAAGTTCGAGAAGGTCCCTTGTAAGGCCTTTGTCAAATGGGCTTTGAGGACGCAGGTGGGCTTTTGACCAGTAGTCGGGCTTTTGGGCTCGTGTTTTACGGGTCTTGGCCAAATAGGCGTAACAATTGCCCCCATCGGTCGGGTTGATCGGCCTCGGCCGGTTCGGCTCGGCCGATGTGACCTCTGCCGATTGTGACGAGCTCGTCAGTCGATGCCGACTCGTTTATTAGTCGTCATCATGGGTTGGCCCGTTCGATGTTTTTAATGCGCGGGTTCCGAAGCGCCGTCGGCCTTCAGATGTCGCCACGTGTAGCGGCAAGCTTATCCCCGCCGCTCGCGGAGTCGCCTTAAGTTCAAGAAGCCGAAGGGTTTGTGAGCCGCCGTTGGAGGGGTTGATCAGCTTCGGCTCGCTCAGATCACCCGTTATGTCTCCTGGGATTCCGAGCGGCGCTTCAATCGAGGCGAGGCCATAAATGCGGGTCATGATGAGGCGGATCGATTGGACTTCGACAGGCGCTGGTTTCGAAACGTCGCCAGTTATTCGAAGCCCGCCACGTGTTCTTGTCAGCCGCTTCGAATTCACCCTTGCGCCCGGTATATAAAATCCTCAGCCGCGTTGATCTCCACTTCTCTCTTGCTTCTCCCGGTATTCAAAGCTTTCCGCAACTCGGAGTTTCCTGTCGCCTTCGCTTCCTTGCCTTCTCCAGACCAGTCGAAAAAAGGTAATTACTCTCTCTCTTTCATCTTATGGCTGCCCTTAGGATAGGCGGTTCTGGTCAAAGGGCAAGGGATCCTTCGGAGTCCGGGCGGGGTGAGCTCCGGCTAGGGGGATCAGGTTCCCCCGCCGGGAGTCGTTCTCTTCATGATAAGGGGAAGGAGAAACTTTTTCCAGACTTCGCCCGTGATGACGTGGTGTCGGCTGCCGTACGGCTTAATGTGCCCCCGGTTGTCCTCCGTACGCCGTCGAGGACCCCTCCTTCGGTGGCCGCGGAGATCCGGGAGAGATATCTCTGCTTCCCATACGAGGTTCGGGTCCCATTTGTCGACGAGCGGGTTTGCCTTCCGAGGGGCAATGAGGTCGGCGTCTACGTCGAGATGTTCCGCCTGGGTCTTCGCTTCCCGCTCCATCCCTTCTTCATCCAGGTCATGGAACATTTCACAGTGTCCCTGTGTCAGTTCGCCCCGTGTTCGATCGCGGTACTGACGGGCTTCGTAACGCTCTGCTGTACCCGTGGTCTGGAGCCGACTCTTCCCCTTCTCTTCCACTTTTATCAGGTCCAGACGGTCGGTCCAGGGTCATTGCTGCTACTCCGAGCTCGCTCGAGGAGGGAATGCCTGATCGGGTTACCCCGCTGGTCAGGGGACTGGAACTTGGATTACGTTTTCGTGGTCTTCTTGGGTGAGGCCCAGATTCTAACAAGCTGGGGCAGTTCTGTCCATCCTCACCCGTCGTTAGTTCTCTCAGATGCCGACCGGGCAGCCGCTGCGCTTCTGTTGGCTCTTCCTTTGGAAAAGAAGTCCATCTGGTCTTTGCTGGACGATCTACTCCTGAAGGCCGTCTTGTGGTCTCCGGGTAGGTCGCTTTTTCATCCCCGGATCGCCCTGTGACTCATCTTGATTTCGGTCTCCTTTGCAGGGATGGCCGGCCGCGAATTCGTTCGTGACGTCGACGAGCTGATCCGTCGTGGAGCCGCTCGGAGCCGGGGTAGTACCTCGGGAAGGGCGCCTCGGAGGACCGTCGAGGAGGAAGTGCGCCGAGCCGAGCCTTCCGTGGGTAAGGTGGTGGCCGTGCCTCCCGCCTCTTCTTCTGGCGATCCCCTTCCGGGGGGCGAGGACTGTGCGAGGCGGAAGCGTTCCCCTCCGGCGCCTTCGGAGCCCCACGGTGGAAAGAAGAGGAAGGAGGACGTAGATCCCTCCGGTCCGGCAGGTTCGGCGCTTCCCATAGCGACCGCCGAGGATCCTTCGATAGCTTTGCCAGCTACCCCCCTCGCAGCGTCTTCGCCCGTATCACCAGGGGTCGGGGCCTTGTTGGCGAGCGACTTGGCTTCGATCGTCGTCCCTGGGAGTTTGATGTTTGCTGACCGAGCCGTGGCCCAGCAGGTTGCCGAGGTCTCCGTCCCTCCCCGGGACCGTAGCCTCCTCAAGAAGATCCCGGCCGACAAGATGTCGGATTCCTTGGTCTGGATCCTTCAACAGGTTCGGTTTTCTTGCTATCCTCTCTTTCTCTTTATCCTCTTCTTAGCCCATGTCTCGTCTTCTCAGGGTTCAGCGCTCGCTGTGGAGTTGCAGTGTCGAGCCGTCCGCTTGAGGGAGCTGGAGGAGTCCTCCATGAGGGCTCAGGAGCGGGCCGGGGCAGCCGAGGTGGCCATGATGGAGGCCCAGATGGAGTCTCGGCGCCTAGCCCTCCGTGTGGCTGCGTTGGAGGGACAAGTGGGTGACCTCGAGGGAAATCTAGGGGATGCTCATCAGTCGGCTGAGGAAGCGACGGAGTCGTTCCGTCTGGAGAGGGAGGAGCTTCAGAGGGAGCTGTCGGACCGGCGTCAGGTAAAGCGGCTGGCGGAGGAGGTGGAGAAGGGCGTCGTCGAGACCCTGGGGAAGGAGATCTTCGAGGTTCTCAGGGGGGCCTTCGGTAAGTATATAGACATCATCGCCCCCCGGATCGTCGAAGTCGTCCAATCTTCCTTTCGGGAATGTGCGGAACGTGTCCGGCAAGCCCCTCCGCCAGTCGAGTCCCCTCGCTCCGAGCAGGGCGAAGTGCCCGAGGACGTGTCCTCCCGAGCTCGGGCTCCTTAAGCAGTCCCTCCCAGCCTTATCCTCAAATTTTTAAGCATCCGCTTCGCTTTGGGCCAGTCTACTTGAAATGGATCCCCGGCCCCCGCCATCCCCTTCAGCCCCGCGGCCAACAATTGCTGGTTGCATGGCCGTTAGCTTGGGTCACCTACTCTGGGTCAACCAATTTTGCTTTGTCGGTGTCGATCTGAACTCTGTCATTTGTCATGAGTAGACTGCCTGTAGGGTGTTCCCTTCGCCTTGATCCCCTGTAAATAAGACGCATTTTTGTACTCGGGTTAACTATCATAAATGAAATCGACTTACTTGGAATTCTTGTGTAATTTGCGTTGTCGCCTTGTTCTTGGCTTGGGAGTGGACGAAAACTGGCGTTGGGGATTCTCCCCAGACTTATGGGCGCAGGGGTCGGTCAGCGAGGGCAGAACTCCTCGGCCGACGTCCGTGCCTGCTGGGGGAATTTCCCCCTGAATCATGAGCGCTGGTGTCGGTCGGCGAGGGGAAATCTCCTCGGCTTAGGACCGGTCGGCGAGGGCAAATCTCCTCGGCTTAGGACTGGTCCGCGCCCGTGCCTGCTGGGGGAATTGCCCTAGACTTATGAGCACTGGAGTCGATCGGTGAGGGCAAGGCTCCTCGGCTTAGGACCGGTCAGCGCCCGTGCTTGCTGGGGGAATTGCCCCCAGACTTATGAGCACTGGAGTCGGTCGGCGAGGGCAAAGCTCCTCGGCTTAGGACCGGTCAGCGTCCGCGCCTGCTGGGAGAATTGCCCCCAGACTTATGAGTGCCGGAGAAGGTCGGCGAGGGCAAAGTTCCTCTTCCTCCTCCAGTGAGGCGGTGGTCCCCGGGCTTTTGCGTTATTGGCGACACGTCAACTCCGTCGGGGTTTTAAGTAAAGACAATAAAAAGATTGCGTTTGTACTCTCATGAGTCCTGTCGGACCGGTACATTTGGAGGAAAAGGAAATGAAACTAAACAGAGGGATGTAAAACTGGATAACTCCCTCATACTAGGCTGCCGCCGGGGGAGGAGTTGTTGCCTGCTCACTCTATGATGCGGAGGGGGCCTTGGAGGGTGTTGATCTTCTTCCCCTTGTCCGGCTGTGTGGAGGTCCCTTCTCCGTAGGTCGGTTCGTCGGCCTGATTCCTGGCGTGCCCTCGGCTCATCAGCTTCTCAATGTCTTTCTTCAGATGCCAGCAATCTTCTGTGTCATCTGTGTCATCAAGGAGGGCGATCAGCTCGCTCTTCCTTCTGTACTTGGGCGAGGATGGCGTCTGGGGTGGTATCCCTCGTGCTTTCTCCCCGCTGCCTGTTCCTCTGCCTCTTCTCGGTCCGGTACCCTTCGGGGCTAGCTCGTCCGCCGTCGCCACGCTTGGTCCCTCAAGCGGGTTTTCCTGCATCCTCGGCCAAGGCCTCCTCAGTCAACATGAAGCGTTCGGCCCTTGCCATGATCCCGGGGAGGTCCTTTGGGGGGTCGGTGTGTAGGGACTTCTTGAGGCCCCTGTGGCGAAGCCCTTTCTTAAGAGCCGTCTGAACCACCAGGTCGGGTGGGTTGTTCACGTTCAGCCTTTCCGCATTGAAGCGGCGCATGAACTATCGGAGTGGCTCGGCCGGGCCTTGCACTATGTTGAACAGATGTTCAGCACCAGGCTTGATCAGCCTCCCCGCCATGAACTGTTTGCAGAACAACTGGGCGAGTTGCTCGAAACTGTCGATGGAGCGGCCGGGCAGGCTGTGGTACCAGATCCTCGCTGCTCCCCTGAGAGTTGAATAGAAGCCCCGGTAGAGCAGGTCATCGTCAGCTCCCTGGAAAGCCATGTCCCCCTCGTAATCCATCACGTGGTGTGCCGGGTCTCCTATTCCGTCGTACTTTCCCAGCACCGGGATCCTGAATCGAGAAGGGACTCGGGCGTCGGTTATTCTCCGCGATAAGGGACACCGGTCCCCGTGGATGCCTCCGGGGATGCGGTATTCACCCGTCTCCGGCTCGAGCGGGGGTGGAGGTAGCACCGGCGCCGGTGGGGCTGGCTCCGCAGCCTTCGCCACGCTGGGGGTCGGGCTGACCCGACGCTCCCGACTCCTCCTGCGGGAGCTCCTGCTCCGCCGTGATCGGTCTCTTGAGTGGTGTCGTTCGCTTCTCCTGCGGCGGGACGACCGTGATCGACGAGACGATGCCGTCATCGATTCGCCGTTCGTCCCTTCGGTCTCTCTCCGGCTCCTTTCACGATAGGGCGAGGAGGCACGTGACCTCGCCTGACGGGAGCCGGACCGCGTGAACCGATGCTCTGTGTTCGGTTTCCGGGTCCCGTGGTCGTCGACCACCGCAGACCGTAAGTGCGGGGGACCCCCCGCCCATCGGTGGCTATCGTTCGGCGTGCCCCCGTCGGACGGCGCGGGGCCGACAAGCTGTTGTACTGTCGCGACCAACGTCTGGAGGCTAGCGTTGGTCTCCTGAGCCAGGGCACGGAGCTGTCCCTGTGTGGCTAGTTCTGAGCCACCGGTCTCTTCGATTGAGTGGGCGGGGTGGCCGTCGACGTGCGTGTCCTCGGGGTTGCCATTAGATGCGCCATTCCCCTCCTCCGGGATGGGGGTCATGCGCTTCCTTCCATTGTTGGCTCGTGCCATTGTTGGTGTGGTTTTCTGCTTCGTGGGATGATCTTCGGTTCCCACAGACGGCGCCAGATGTTTCAGAGTGTTTTCTCACTACAAAGCGTTGACCGTGGAGAACCTGGTCAACGTGGTCAAGGGGCCCGCTTTGGGTCCCTCGGGGGCTTCGAATCGGTGCAGAAGGGGCGAGGGGAAGCCTCGGCCCTGGTTGAGACGCTCGGCCTCGGACAGATGTGCTCGGCCTCGGCTGGGAGGGGGACGAGGGGTAGCCTCAGTTGCCCGGGTAGATGCGCGGCCGACGGGTGGCGAGGGAGAGTCTCGGCCCCGATTAGGACACTCGGCCTCGGTAGGACGTGCTCGGCCTCGGCAGGCTGACGGTGAGGGGAAGCCTCACTGTCCGGTTGATCGAGTGGTCGGAGTGGGGCGAGGGGTAGCCTCGGCCCGTTGATCTGTTGTCCACCTGCGCAGACGAGAACGCTCGTCAGGGGGGCCGGACCTTGGTTCCGGCCAAATCCCCTCCGATGCCTAAGTCAGATAGAGATCTGAGAAAGGAGGCCCGGCGGAGACGGTCCGTCTCGTGAGGAGATCGTAACGGCGTCTCTCGGTGCGAGCGGGGGAGGAAGGAGATGAATTGGGGGAACGAGGTCGTTGATGGAGTACCTTAGGTTTTGTTACCTGAGATGCGGTCCTTTTCTTCGTCGTCTTCCTGGCCCTTTTGTAGAGCTCCGGCCTGATCGCCTCTGACCCACGTCCCACGTCCGCAATTGATCGTGCCCCATCAGTCCCCCTCTCACCGCCGCTCTCTCCGCCATGCCAGCACCTCCCCATTATCGCTCTTTAGTGGTCGCGCGTCCGGAGGAGTGGTTTTCGCAGGAGTGGGCGAGCGACTAACGGGTTATTGGGGCCGGGTCGGATCGAAGTTCGAGAAGGTCCCTTGTAAGGCCTTTGTCGAATGGGCTTTGAGGACGCAGGTGGGCTTTTGACCAGTAGTCGGGCTTTTGGGCTCGTGTTTTACGGGTCTCGGCCAAATAGGCGTAACAATAACATCCCTGTTTTATAATATAGACTAGTCGTAACCCGTGCCCGCGGGCATGGTTCATTTAAGATTTCCCCCCGCAAAATATATGTTCCACAAAAAATTATTTTCACAACCAAAATTTAAAAGAACAACAAATTAGTGTGCCAAGAAATTTAGGTCCTCTCAAAATGTAGTTCTCACCAGAAAATTTTGTTCTCTAAAAAATTTTAGTTCCATCTCTACAATTTAGATCCATCAAGATTTAACCTCATTTAAAACATTGCCCCTTTAAAATTTTGGATCCCCCAATGTTAAATGAACAACAATGATTAACGAACAAAAATTACTATTTAGTTCCCCCAAAAAAATTAGTCCCCTCAAAATTTAAGTCACACGTTCATTTAAAATATTTCACCATCAAAATCATGGATCTTCTAATTTTAAATGAACAACATAATTAAATTGCAATAATTATTATTTAGTTCATCCGAAAAATATTAGTACACCCCCTAAAAAATCAGTTGTTGCTCTATGTCGATGTAGCACTATTATCAGATCTTTCCCTTTGTTCTATTCTATCTGTTCATTGATTATCTCTTATTTGTAAAAGAAAATGAAAAAAAAATATGATCATCCGTTCAAATTGGAAACACAAATTATAATTTTTTTTAGCATCATGTCTGCCATTTCTTGCTATTGATTGATTTATTGATTGATTGATGTCCCCCCAGTTATTGACTTCTTGTTCTCATGTCCAAAAAAACAAAAATAGTAAGGAGCAAGAAATTCATATTTATTAAAATCGATAACAAAAGTAGTAACGAGCAATCTTATATCTTTAATCTTAATCAGAAAGTTAAAATTTTTAACAATCCAAAATGAAAATACAAAATAGAAAAAGGAAAAGAAATCGACACATAAACTATCTAATCATCGTTTGCTCTCGACTGCTCCTGTAATGAAACCGTGTTTTACAACATTGGCTCAAACATCACCAAAATAAGAAAACATAAACAAAAAAATAAGCTTCCTTTTGCACTTTTAGAAAGAAAGGTGTAAAATGAATATTGATCGGGCATAATCTTCTAACACTGAGCAGTTATTTGCTCATCCCAAAACAAAGAAAGAGATTGAATTCCTTACAAACTATGGTATTTCCATCCAGTTAATTATTTTAAGGCATCTGTCATATTAATTGGTAGATACAATAACTGTGACGTCTATATCGTGTAATACAGTTCACACCAAATCAATGTATTCTGCATTACAAAAAATCAGACAATTTACAGAACGAAATATGTTGTAGAAAGCCATTGTTGATTGAACTATGCTTGTATTCTTTAAGAATTCCAAACGATCAATGAATAACATCAGTGCCGACATTTGTCATGGAAAGATGAAATATATTCAGGGGCAATCTTCCTTATACCTTTGAGCTATAACAACCAATGTAATAACACTCAAAAAAATAAAAAAATTGGGCATAATGCTTCCAGTTTCAGAATGGAAGTCATTCCTTTGGCAGATCAAATTATCCTACTCCTCATCGCTCTTTTTAGAAGCATCGGAATCAGCTTGGGCAAAAGATGCATTAAATCTTGGACCGTGTAGTCTCATGCGGTTCATTCGTGTTACCTGTTCAAAATAATTCAAAGTAACAAAACATAATTTCACCAAAACAAAAAACAAAAAACATAATAATGGTGAATTGTTTCTTATAAATTTGATGATTATAAATCAAGAAGTGAACTATTAATATTACTTGTAGCTAAATATCTGGACAAATGAAATATAAGGTTGAGAATATTGGGGTGATAGTTATAGGTAATAATCTCACAGAATCTTTACAGGTAATATCATTACCCCTGGATATGAATTATTTTGTGAACTAATATTTTAAATTTCAATAACTAATATTAATACATGCATAATAATTCATTTAAAGAACAAAATCAGAATGTTTCGCTTGAAAGTTCATTACCCCTGAGACATAAACACATAAAGTAGCATAAGCTTGAGTATTCTGATGGGAAACACAATATCTCTTGGAACCAAACATGCACTTTAAGGGGTTGGGTGTTCTTCACGCAGGATGTCGCCAGATTGCAGCATCAAATTATGCTGGGTGTCCTTCTGTGCATCAAGTTTGCGTTGCTGATTTACTCCCCCCAGATGTTGCCGTGACTTGTTGCCAGGACATGTTAGTGTACCCTAAACTGCTAGCACTTGCTGTGTTGAGTCAACCTGGGAATTTCCTGGATTCCTATATTGCTTGCTGTTAACAATTGTCTCATAGGGTGGTTCCTCTTGGATTGTTCCCAGACAATGCACGTGGGGTTCTTGATGATCTTTGCATATAGTTTTCTCATGGGATTTCTTGGGGCATTGTTTGTCACTATGGCCAAAACAAAGGCAGTTCCCACACCTAATAAGCTCACCCTCATAAACGACATCGAGTATGTGGGTGGAACCATCGTCATACTCCAGCGTGACACTGCAGGGAAGGGGTGTCTCCACACTAACCTCAACAAAACAATACATGTGAAACAAAAATCTGTGAAAATAACATATATACCTTTTTTTAAGTTGCAAGAACAAATCTGTGAAATGATGCAAGAACAAACTCATGGATTTAATCTGCATATGGTGATCTTCAGTTTCAGTCTAAACAAAAAATCCGTGAAATGATGCAAGAACAAACTCCAGAAAGAGCAATAATACGCACATGGTGATATTCAGTTTCAATTTAAACAAAAAATCTGTGAAATGATGCAAGAACAAACTCTAAAAAGAGCAATAGTGAAAAAGAGAGAAAAAGAAGAAGTCAAAAGAAAAGGCCCAAGTCTTTAACAGAATAAAACCCGAATCAACCAAAATCAAGAATCAAGATGAAGATTTACCAATTCTTCGCTCTTCATCTGTCATCCACCGCTCAATGCCATCTACAGTTTGAGCCCTTAATGTCTAGGCTTATAATGCAAGCTGTTCATTAGCATCGTAAAGCCTATGACTTGTGTTTCGAGCAGCAGGAGCATCAATCATAGAATTAATTGTAACATCATGATCATTTCTATTATCTCTACCAACAGTAACAGTAGTAACCTGAATTGCCTTCTTACTTGCAACTCCTTTTAGGCCATGTCCTTGAGAGAATCTCCTTCAATACGTGGGTGATAAGTTTCCTAACCAAAAAGAGATAAAAGAATTAATTTGGGCAAGTAAGGCACTTTAATGAGATAAAAGAATCAACCATGTTGCAGCCATCCTTGATAGATCTTATTCAATCTTAACAGGATCACATACAATTTCACTCATCCAGCTGTCCACAAACACGTCACATTATAGACATTCTACAGGCCCATCAAATTATGGATGAGAGAGAGCCAATCATGTCTAATATATGGGCAATGAAGTAAAATATGTTCATGAAATCATCCTATCTCTTACATAAAAGCAACAATTCCTTTTTGCTTTCGAAACATCCTATTTTGTATAACTAACCAAGCAATAGTTCTAGCTTTCAAATGACCATGAATTTTTCAAATGAAGGCTCACATGCAACTTTGATACCTCTAAAATTCAAAAATAAATAATAAGCTTTGACTATAAAACCCCCTAGCTATCCCAAATCCAAATTTTTTGATCCGAAGAACTATTAATGGTTACAATATTCAGTAGTTGTATGAAACTAATAAAATTATTTACTAAAGAATTTGCAAGATTTCTGCAAGTTAAGCTGACATGCTCAAGAATTTGCACACCAACTATAGCTTGACTAACTGCTAAAGATTGGTCAAAAGAAATTGTCAATAGAGAAACCCAAAGAGAAGCAATACCCATGTTATATAAATATCATCAGTTGGTTCAAATGCAGAGTCTACCCCCAACCTCCCCCCCACCAAAAAAAATGCGCACACACACACAACACACACACCCCCCCCCCAAAAAAAACCCATTGTCCCAGCTAGAAAAGAAGGAAGTTGCTTAAGGACACATTTCAAAATTAAGAGACAAAGATTAATCTAGGAGTATGAAGCCGCCAAATAGATCCAATTTATTAATATGTATGATCATTATACAATTGAATATATTATGTAATGCTTGAGGTTCTATGTGATATAGTTAATTCTAATTATTACCACCGCTTCCCTCATGCCAGATTCTCCTCTTTCAGGTGATTTTGCGCTGCCTCAAGCTCCACAGTGTAAGCTTATCCACACAAACAATAGAGATGATAAAATCAAAATCTCAATAGCTCTCAGAAACAAACTGCATGTGTAATCAAATACTTAAATTTCGGCTATTTTGCATTTTACTCACCGGTCCACTCCCAATCGTAGAGATGCTTGCTAGTAGAATGGGCTTGCTCTTTCTAAATAAACCCATCACATACCTCATGGCGCTCTTGTCAAGCCCCAATCCATTCTGATTACACATTAAATCCCACATAAAAATACATAAGAGAGGAAGCTAAGGTCCTTTCCCCCCAAAAAAAACCGAATCTCCCAGAATACAGCCAAATACTGAAGAGGAGGAAGCTAGGGTCCTTTACCAAAAAACCAAATGCCAGATCATTCAATTGAAGGTGGGAAGGAAACTTACAAAAAATCCCAACACCACGTCAAGTTTAGCAGGCCTCATCTGGTCATTGATCAGATTCATGTATTATTGATAAAGAAATTATATTGTCCCAAGAAAAATCAAGTCAAGTGCTCTTTAAGTTGTTTTTCTTGTGCTTATTAATAGTTAAGCATGGTCAATATATCAAGTGACAAATTTTGTTATTGCAGATGGGAACTCAAACTTCCCCTCAACTGATTTGACATATTCAATATATAAACTTCATTTTGACTGCGTGTGACAGTAGTGGTGGCCTCACCCCATGTAAGAGTGCATGTCATTTAGTTAAATGAGCATCAACTCATAAACATTAACCCCATATAGTAAACATATTTTCTTCTTGGAAGCACATATCAAAATTGTACATGGTAGTGTGAAAAACCAAAAGCACAAACCAAAAGCACAACTTCATAGAAAAAGAATTAGGAAAGCTACTTCACAAAACTGCATTTCTATTTTGTTCAAATTGATCAAACTGAAAGCTCATTAAGGATTAAGGAGAAAGTACAGCTAATATATAATATAAAATGTACCAACATGAGTTTAATGGACTATAGCAAACATACTTTCTCAAAAAGATACGAACAATCTTGGTTGTCCTCGAAATCAACTTTTGCCCAGTCTATGCCATCTTGGATGTATTCTTGGCAAACATGAAATATGTGAGATTAAAAATTTCATCTTAGATGCAAATATCAAGCTCCTTCATCATCATCATCTTCTTCTTTTGATTACAGTCAAGAAGAGTGGAAGCGAGAGAGACTTTGTTATTCTACATCCAAAAAACTCTTCATTTCCTTTGTAAATAAAACAAACAGAAAAACAGTCAAATACAAAACAGAGTGGGATAGTCTTACATCAATAGCAACCTCATCTTCCTTGGAGCATTCCACCTATGATTGCCAAGTTACAGTAATGCGTATTAGAATAGTTAGAACATGCAATAACCCAAGTAACAATACATTACTTTGCTGAATATATGTAACGGGCACTTTCCGACCATGCGTGTTTTCGTGCGTAGCTGTGTTTCGTGTGCGTTTTTGGGTATTTGATTTTTATTACGGTTGTCCGTAGCTCAGACGCATGACCAAACCCCGTATTCATAATCCTCTTGGAGGCGCGATCATCCCGGTATCTTCTTTAAATTTTTGGGAGGTCAGGGGGCCAATCCATAATAATATCAGTATTAATTAATAAATACTTTTTAATATTTTTTTTGAATTGCAAATTTCGGAAGTATAAAAAAGAGAGGGTGTTATGCCAAGTGCCAAATGCTAACGTAGTGGGCTTTTGAAATCATGCTGCTAGTTAATAATTACAAAAAAAGGGGTCTTAGCTTATTACTTTGGGTGGAGCCTAATATTTCTTATGTTTAACCAAAAAAAAAGTTTTAGGCTTTTTCACACCCTCTCCCCACGCGGCCCACTATCTCCCCAAAATTCTCTTCTCACGTGGAGACCTCTTCCCCTATTCTAATATATAGGATGCTAGGTTTCATTATTTTTCAGCCGCCGCTTCTCTCTAAACATGAAACCCCAAACTCCATCACCCACAGACCATCGAGTTTTCCCCTCCCCCTCTCACAAACTTCGCACCACCTCTCTCTCGTGCAACCCCACACAAACAAACCCCCGACCCCTTGCTCTCTCCGGCAAAGCACTCTGCCCTCCGGTGACCGTCGACTCCCCTTGGCCCCGCTGCCGTCGGGGATCCCCTCAGGCCACCGTGGACCCGCTGTATCCGCCGTTTCTTGTCGGGAAATCACGCGCTGTGCGTGTGTGTTGCCGCAGCAGTCGCCCGCGCTCCTGGCCGCCGGGAGTCGCCCACTCGACAGCGCACCGCCGTTCGACGCCGTCCAAACCGCGCTACCGTTTCGTCCCTGCATGTGCAAGTCGACTTCAACATATTAATGTGAGTCATATACGTGAGCATATAGGACCAGTGTATCATTAGTTATATGCTTGTAATTATGCAGTATGCTAGCTTATATAATTATCATGCCATATGGTCATACGTTATCTTATATATACTACCCTATATAAACAGTGTGTAGTTATGCATGTACCTAGAATTAATAAATGAACAGTGCATTCTTGGTTTATGTACTTGTATATATGCTGTAAACATTAATTGGCTTAAAGTTAGAAACCTTAGTATTAGGGTAGTTGTCAGTAAGTTAGTTTTCATATTGGTTTTATATTGCTAAGTTAAATTTCAGTACATACTTATAATTATATATATATATATATATATATATATATATATATATCTATATTATAAAACAGGGATGTTATCATGGGTTATTGGACAAGAGATATTGGATAAGAGAATTTGGTTAAGATAATATGGATAAGAGAATATGGATAAGGGATAAGAGAATTTGGGTAATTGGTTAATACATTTTGTTGGTTAATATATTTTGTATGAGAGAATTTGAATATGAGAAATTGGGAGATGAGAAATTGGTTAAGTAAGACAAACAAATGGGTGACATCTGAGGGGGGTAAGTGGGTTCAAATTTTGAAATTTGAAAAAGAAATCATTGTTATTTTTTTCTCTTCCCAAGAGGCTGATATCCCGCTGTTTTCTTTTTTTTAATCAAAAAAATGGGCTCTGCTTTTCTTGCAAAAAGAGGGGAAAACAAATTAACAGATCTCAAAAAAATGGGTGCTGCGCTGTTGTTTCTTCAAGCAGACCTGGGGAAGATGACGCCTTTGGAGTGGATGTCAGCCTAGCTCAAAGGCATGTCGAAGATGATGGAGGAGAGAGGGCGACATCTTTGATGCTCTATACACAGATCTCGCCAAGCTCCAGATTGAATCGTGTGGTCCACTCTTCTTCATCTTCCTCATTCTTCCCAATGGAATCCCCCCTCTCTCTCTATACCGCTCTCCGGCCATCTTCCAGAACATTTTCGCATTTTTCAGCTCTCGAGTCGTCCAAGCTCCACTCCAAAGGGGTCGATAGTTGTCCAAGCTCTCGAGTATCCTTCTGCAGAGATCTGTTCAGCTCTCCAAGCTAGGTTTTCACCTCAAATTCCATTAATTCTACAAAAAGAGAAAGGTTTAAAAAGCTACTGATGGCTTTAGTTATTTTTGTTTCAGGAGAAAGAGAAAGGTTTAAAAAGATCAACTTTTGATTAATCTTTTGATATATTTGGTTGTTTCCAAGAAATTTCTGGTTGTTTCTTTCAATTTATTTGCTGTGTTGTTTTTTGTAGGTTGATTCATGTCTCTAAATTGAGGAATTTTTGGTAATCCATTTCCTCAATTGAGGTTTGTTTAATTATTTACTATGAAACCATTTCCTCAATTGAGGTTTGTTTAATTATTTACTATGAAAACAACTGATAAGCTTGAAATTATTGATAAATGCATGTTTCCATAGGTATAAATTTTTTTCGCTCTGGGTGCTTCTTTGATGTGCAGTACTGCATGCGTAGGTTTGTCAAGCAAATAGTCGACCTGATGAAGAAGAAGTTGTTTTCCCCTCAGTGTGGGCCTATCATCCTAGCACATGTCAGTTTTTCTTTTCTTTTTCCCTCTTTGCTTAACACTAGGATGAAACTTCTATTTTATTGTATTTTGATGTTTTACTTCCTACACGTAACTGGAGACTTGGCCAGAGGTATATCAATTGTGTGGGAGACTTGGCCATTAATTCCAAGGGTGGTATCCCCTGGATGATGTGCAAGCAACATGGTGCTCCTAGACCAGTTGTGAGCATTCTTAATTGGATTTCAAAAAAATTTAAAAAGTAGTATTCGATTCATAGTCTTTTGTGTTACCTTTGTGATTGGAGATGAATTTATGAGTGCAGATCAGTGCGTGCAAGGGAAGGAACTGTGTTGATAATATCCCAAGCCACCGCAGTTCTGATAAGCCTATCCTCTGGGTCGAGGATTGGACTCCACGGTGAGTTCTTCTTCACAATTGAAGCATTAATGATGTTGGATATTTGCTCATCTGTTTCTCCATGCTAATTTTTGTAGTTCTTATGCGTGCGATTACTGGCTATAGCAGAATCATATTTTACTTCTTTTAAAAAAATTGTGTGGAATGGTAAGCTTGCCTGATGCAGTGGATAGGTTGTGTATACATGTGCTTCATTTTTGGTGATGGGTTTGTTTTGGGTTTTGCATAATCATTTGACACATTCCTTAAAAATGTAGTAAACCAGACTATTGAAGTTTATGAGAATGCATAGATACTAATGTTCCTGAAGTTGCATATTTGACCACCGGGTGAAGTCTAAGAGTAAAAGAACATAAGACTAGAGATTCTGTAGCTGTGATAGAAGTAGCCATGGTGCCATGTCAAGGTCGCTTCACTATGTTCAGGAGGTTCAGTGGCTTGAGCCATGGTTTGTGCACACATATTGCAGAGCTGCACAATGTCGTAGTAAAATACAACCACATCCTACTCTTCCAAGCCATGAAAATAATTAATACCAACGGTATTCGGGCGGCAAAGTGCCGCATCGAGAATGTTTTGCAAGAGGTCTGACAAAAATTTCAAGGTCTGAATTGAAGTTGGCATATTCAATGAAGCACAAAGATTACCCAAAAATAAGACAGATATAAAGAAACATAACTGTCCATTGTGTGCGAGTGGTTTATAGATTCCTTTTGATATCCTGTCGTTTGTTGCTAATTGAACACGAATATGCCTTGACCACAGAAAAAAATTCAACCATCACTGCATTTCAATGACCATGGCATTTATACATAAATCGGCCATTCAATTTCTCAAAGAGAAAGCATAGTAAAATATATGTCCCTTATTATAGTGGACAGTATCATAAGCTTAGTATATGTTAGTATAAACCATTATTAGGTGGTATTTTTCTTAACAAAATTGTAGGCCTTTTAAGAAAAATGAGAGAGATCATGTACCAATGCGCATGCAATAAAGAGAGTATCCACAATAATACCACCTACAAAACCATGGCTTGGTTCAAGAACAGGATCAAAGGTCACCTGTATTTGTGATTTCAGAATTTCTAATCAAACACCCACATTTTTCTTTCAAATTTTCTGCAAAATGGCCCAATGGCGCTAACATGTGGGACCCAATGGAAAACCTCCAGTCTTGCTCCAATATTATTGAAGAGAGGTATCAAAATCTCAAATATCCTTTTGCACATTTCTTGCATTTTTTTTGTTATTGACCCATTATGACACTAAATGCTAATATTTATGTTTCTTTTTTTTGTATCATGTTCATGTTACTGGTACACGTATTGGAAAAACTCAGGGTTTTAATGTTCATGTCGTTGTTGTGTCTGTGCTTGAGGGTGGTGTGGGAAGTGATGTCCCACGATTTCGTTTCTTTTTTTGCCTAATTTTTCATAGTGTTCTCATGTTCTCATGTTCTGTTTGCTAATTTGTTCATGTTCTGTTTGCTATTTCTTTTGTTCTATTTGCTATTTCTTTTTTAACAGTCTGCTATTTTGTTCATGTTCTCATGTTCTGTTTCAGGTTGACCACTAAATGGTATTTGTTAAACTTTTTCAGGTTGCCAACATAAGACTTTTGTTCCCAATTTTTCTCAGGTTGCCTACATAAGGATGCTGACTTGATGTTGGCAACAAAAGTCTTGATACTGAGATCGGCAACCCGTTTTGATGTTGTTTTGATGTTGCCAACATAAGTATGCCAACAAAAAACCTGAATTGATGTTGCTAAGAAAAAACTTGACTTGATGTTGGCAACAAACAGGTTGCCAACAAAAGACATAAGTATGCCGATCTAAGTTTGCCATTTTTCTCAAATTATCTAAGAAACCCTCTTTATGTTGTCAACTAGAACCATTAACTTCAAAAATTGGTTCTGATACTGCCATTTCATGCCATATATCTGGTTGAAGTTTGGTGGCAATCATCAATGAGAGCCCAAAAACATTGATTGACAAACTGTACCCTGAAACGATAAAGAATGAGAAGCCAATGTTAGCTTAAGAAGTAGGGCATATTTGTGCTTCTTTAGTGCTGAGAGTCCTACGCATACCTTCATATGTTTAGTCATAATATCCTTCTATAACCAAATTTGATATACAACAGAAACCTTTCATCTTGGGACCAGGTCAGCTACTATTTGCCATGATATTCAGAATTCTATTATTTGGTCCTAATATGGAGGGAACAATTGATCAGTTTCATTTTTTTTTATGTTTATTTTGTTGTTTATTTTGATTTAATAAGAATTATGCTATTTCAAAGTAATTCACTGTAGAATTTTGTTTATATAGAGATTGTCATTGTAATTATGTTGTTTATGTGGAGATTAGCATTTAAATTTTTTTAGAGTAATTCATTGTTGTTTTAGCGTAATTCTAGGAACCTCAATTTTGATCTGAGATATTAGAAGATAAATGTATGTGAAAACTGACTTTAGCTTCTTTGATTCGTAATAAAAACATACTTTTTTTAATTTTTCGATGAAGTTATGAGATGTGTCTTTTCATTTCTAATTAATTAATGTTTATTTAAATCCTTGATCAATTCTTCACTTAATTCATTCAATATTTTTGTGGCATTTTAATTTTCTTTCGTAGCTGAATGTGTGAGGATCTGTCTCCCCCCTCCCTTCGTGGAAGCTCAACTTTGACCTGAGATAAAGGTATGTGAAAAACCTACTTGGGTTGTGTTGATTCTTCATGAAAACATCTTTTTTTCAATTTGTGGACTTGAGGCCAGCCATGGCCTCATGGGGATATGTATTACTCTTCTCTTCATCTCTTACCTTCTGATTTTGTTAAAGCATATGCTTCCTTATAATTCATATAGATTTACTTTCTCAGTAAGCAAATAAGGTTGATATCAGTTGGTGCTTTTCATAATTTAGCACTTTCAGAGGATGTCACGTTATGGGCATGGGGAAATAATGACTACGGTTAGCTTGGTACAGGGGATACCCAGCCTAGATCACAACCTATTCCATTTCAGGAGCAAATAAGCTAGGTTTTCCCCTGGCTTTTTTTTAATTTTTTCAGCCCTCGACAACAAAAAGGTTTGTTTATGTTATTGTTTCACCCAAAAAATAGTTCAGATGATGAAGAGTGAATCACTCTTCGAGTCATAGGGTGGTCCAATCATCCTCTCACATGCATTAATGCCTTTTGTTTATAAACTTTTCTTTTGAGAGAATGTTTTTATGCTACACTGTAAATGTTGGTGGGTTTTGATAAAATGCTTATAACTTCACCAGGCTTGCCTATAAAATTTTGAATATTCACTGATGTATCCCAAAATGCCTTCAATTCTTGAATCTTCAATCCTGCCTATTAAACACAAATTATTGGGATTGAAGAACTAATTGGGACTGAATTTTTATGGAAATGATTTTGTTGAAACCTGGGAATGAAACCGAATGATTTTGTTGGGACTGAAGAACTAATCATAGGCTCACAATAACTCACCGGTTGAAACCGAATCATTCCCAGGTTAATAATTGGGACTGAAGAACTAATTATAGGCTCACAATAATTCTTTGAGAGAATGTTATGCCTTCAATCATTAAGAACTAATCTCAGTTTAATCATAGGCTCATTAATCATTCCCAGATTTCAACAAAATAATTGGGACTGAAGAACTAATTTGTGTTATGGGAATGAAGCTCTGAGGTCAAAATCATTCCCATTTGACAAAATCTGAATAATTCAGCCTACGGGTTTTATGAACATGCAGGTCTCTCTACAGGTTAAATGTTGATCATTATTTGACCAACCTACATGTTTACATCAACATGAACTCATAGTTGATCATTTGACATTTATTGGAAAAGTTTTTCATTATGGCAAAAAATCTGTAGTTAGAATGGTTTATTTGTAACTGAATGGATGGATGAGCAGAAATATGCTGAAAGATAGGATTATAACACATTAGTTACAAGTTTAAAATCTGCATGTATTCTTGGCAACAATACTTCACCAAATTAACATGCACATTTGTTTGTGTTTACAGCCTTAGAGCTTATAGAATTTACAGCCTTAGAGCTTATAGAATAAAACTTACACTAGAATTAGAAGTTAAGGTATAAGTCATTCCTCGCAAACTTCATCACGGCTCCAAAAACGCCATCTGCACCAAAGGATCAACAGGATGCCAACATGCCAGTATTAGTCAAAGATGTCGAGAAGGTAATAATTGAAAAACACAGACTAAGTTCCTTCGGTCTTGAAGTTGTCCTGGGAAATTTGAAAAAATGGAAAATCATACAACCAACGTCTACAAGTGTTAACCGCGGTTACAACATACATACTAAGAACTGGTGATTTCTATAGCAATAACTTCCCAAGATGACTCATGACAGACATCTAGAAACAACAAATAATGCCATAAGCTGTTTACAGAAGATATGATGAATCACAAATATGGATGGTATCATTTATATTGGTGATTATGATTGGTTTTTTGAAAGAAAAACGAGTTAAGATTTCATTTGCAATATAGATATGAGCTTTATTCCATGTTTATTCTTTGGGAATTTTTTGTATTTGGAATTGTTTGTGATATGCTGTCTTAAAGTTTAGATTTCTAATTCTATTTGGGAAGAATGTAGCTGACATGGACATGCGTTATACCATGATTTTTTATGTCAGTGGATTAAATGGAAATTTAAACCGAAATTTCATTGCATCGAGTTCTTTATTGTTCTCTTCATCCAGTTCCTTAACTAAGATGTTGCCACTGATTGTGAGATGGTTGATGTTAGGTAGTCCATTGGGCATAAAACTATGTCAAAATATTTGATAGAGTCTTGCTGATGCCTTCATGATGGGAAAAGGCAGCAATGATGACGACGACGATGATGATGTGAATTTTATGCTACAAAGCTCTTTGTTTCTTGCAGGTCTTATATTTGTTTGAACGAAAGGAGATATCGCACCCAACCAAAGGCAACATGTAAATTCCATGTTGATCGAAGGGGTTTCAACTCATTTGGGCCAAACGAGGCAAAATTAAGCAATGATGAATATTGAAAGATACAATACTTGCCGATTGTGGAACTGATCAAGATTGTGTAACTGGTAAGTAACTTTCACATTCATTCATTTGGAATATGCTTATGTTCTTCTCATAATATTATCTTTTTGATCTTCAGTAGATAGGATGTCATATCTTATTTTTTTAGAACTATGTAGGGAATTGATCTTATGATATCTAGATCTTATAATTCTTAGTTTTGAAGATTTTACACGTTATTCAAGAACAATTGGACATTGATTTCTGTTAAATGGTGTATCTGCAGCTGCTGAAGACTGTCTTGAAATTTCCCCCCTGCGGCATTGCTCCTTTCTACATGCCTTCTACACACATGGCAATGATACACAGTTACTTCCTTTAGCAAATAAGAGAGAAATTTTCACATCCAACTTGACATGTAATGGAAAAGTTGTGTGATCTAATTGAAGAAACATTTCTGAAGTAATTAGGAAGTCCTTTGGGAATTCTAGGAAGCTAGCATCCACTGACCAAGAAGTATTCTGGAGACCTTGTAAAACACTCATTAGCGTGAGGGAAGTCCTGAAGAAGCTTCATGGAACCTGGTTTTAAAAATGATTGATTTAAATGATTTTTTGAGAAAATTAATTATACATTTGTTGTACAACCATAGTCATGCACATATACAGTTATACACACAGAACAAAAAGGAAAGGGAACCTAATAATTTTTTATGTACGGGTAACTATGACATAATTACATACTTTACCGATCTATCATGTTATATTAAATGGACAAATATGTCATGGTATGGAAGTTCAATTAATTGAATGTACCATAAACTTTATATTATAAACATCATCAGAATAATGTATGTGCTATCAACGCGGGAAAATTTCCCATGCTAACACACATATACAGTATTTATTTTTAATTTTTTTTGAATATGTTCTACACATCATGTTTAGAAAGTTATGTTACATGTTTTTTGGTTAAAAAATTTGCCAAGATGGAACAAACTGGGATTTTGATTGTGACCCTTTTATTGTTTTACTTTCAACTTCTAGAAGCTAACTGCATTTTAAACCACATGCTGTTGTTTAGTTAGGCCTGTACCAATGTTCATTTTATTCTTATTAGAAGCATGATGTGATTCTTCTGTATCAGTTACATATAGTAAATGGCCTTTGCTCAATTATACTTGCAAAATGAGTAATCTTATGACTACGTACGTAGCTTTTGCTTCTGGACTTTACTGGAAATTTGATGCACCCAACTATACCATCCCAGATGCAGGTTTATGCGAGAATTGTCAACTGTAATTCATTATGGCATGGAGAAATAAAAGATTATGATCACATGTTTTATTTTTTAAATTTGAGCTACTTTGTTTGCATGAGGATGTAGCAAGACACTTTGTTTATAAATGTGATGCATAGTGGTGAAAAATGTGTCATTGCCGACGAAATCGCTATACAATATGCTTACATCATTTATTTTATTGGATTCATAGACATTTTAGTTTGATATATTTGATTGCTGAAGTTTTGGTTTGCATGTGATGCATTCTATGAAGTTTTTCTCAGTGATGGGTTCTTCAATGGAAGCTTAGAAACAACATGATGGTACGACAAAGCGATCTATATGCATGGTATGCATATTGATGGGTGGTATGTATGTTGTGTTTTATTTGTGGGCATATGATTCTTTGTTTAATGCGACTTCACCTTCTATAATCTTGCAGGTAATTCATTCACAAATTTTGTTTATGCAAAGATTGCTTTTTCACTAAATTTAATTTTTGGGTCGTCGAGCATGCTTGACAACGAAAGGGGTGTTTATTTGAGAAATTGGTGGGTTTCTGTTGGAGAATTTGGAGTCGGTTAGCTAAATTTAAAGTCTTTGGGTGTGCTTTTTTTATTCTTTAGGTTTCGAGAATGTTGATGGGCGGTATGCATGTTGTTGGGGGTTTATTTGTGGGCATTTGATTCTTCGCTTTAAGGTGACTTCACCTTCGAAATCTCACAGGTAAATCTTTCACAAATTTTGTTAATGCAAAGATGTCCTTTTCACCAAATTTAATATTTTGGGTCACCTAGCACGCTTGACAAGTAAGTGTGTGTTTATTTGAGAACTTGGTGGGGTTTTGAAGAAGAGAGTCGGTTATCTAACTTTGGGTGTGCTTTTTTTAATTCTTCAGGTATCGAGAATGTTGACAGGTGGTATGCATGTTGTTGGTTAGCTGGAGTCATGTGTACAACATTAAGAACATTATCAATGTCAATGACAAGCTAGCGAACCAACTCGAGGGCGGGGAGAATCAGAAGTTCTAAATGTTGATGTGGAGAGTTTTAAATGTTGGATTTTTTTTGCTCTTTGCACATTGTTGTTTAGGAGTAGGCAGAGGGGGTTTCTTGAACTGGATTTGGTTTTAGGTAATTGGATGAAGGAGAACATCAAATTTTTTTTTCTTCTTCTTTTTTTAAATTTTTGTATGGGTGTACATGACTTACGAAGAAAATGTGATGCATGGCTAATGTTATAATGAGATGAATTCTGTTGCAAAGATTTATATTTGTTGAAAATTTTGGTTAGGGTTACTAAGTTTATTTTACTTGGGATTTCATGTTCTTCTACATGCATGTGTTGTTTGCTCTTTGAAACCATCAGTTGAAGGGATTGCTGTATTTGATCTTGAAGATGAAAGTGCAATAGTTGTATGGTTCAACCATTTCTATTTGGATAGCTTCAACATCCTTCAAAATTTATTTACTTTACGCACTTTTTCTAAATTTGGGGAGACTAAGATATTTTAGGGGAACTAAATTTTTTGGGGTGAACTAAGATTTTTGGAAAATGGAGGGGGAACTAAAAATTTTGGTGAACAAAATAATAATTATTGCGCTTTAATTATTTTTGTTCGTTTAAAAGTAAGGGATCCAAGATTTTGAGGGAGAAATATTTTAACTGAACCGTGCCCTTAGGGCACGGGTTATGACTAGTATATATATATATATATATATATATATATATATATATATATATATATATATATCTATATTATGATTTTATTAGCCAGAAGTCTTGCAGCTTAGATGGTAAATACAAGTGCAGATAATGTCACGCCCTTCGTTACTAACACCTGGACACCCATGAACCATCAACAGATATAATGCACCTTCATGCGACCGATCGGCCCTTGGACTGGCATTTCAACGGGTTATCGTCACCGTTACGCCCCGTAGCTCGCTGTTTTGCCGTCAGACTGATCGTGCTCGCTACCCACACTTCGTCCGCTGCCCGGACAGGTCTCACTACGCTACCCGTAGTCGAGATAACGAAGACGCCGCATGGCTCATGATCTTCCGGCATCGTGATCCGTTACCGTTGCCTGAGACGTTTCGTTGCGCTACCCGCAACCGAAGCAATCTCGACGCCGTACCCGTAGCCGTGAAATCTCGGCTGCGCTACCCGCAGCCGTTACAATCCTAAGGCGACCCCGAGACAACCTCCACTGCGCTACCCGCAGTCGGGGACACGAGCACCGCCACTATTTCCAGACCTGACGCCAGATTCACGGTTAATCATCATTCAGGTTGGTTTCCCCTAACTCGTAGAAACCCCCACCGTAGCGAATCGAACCCTAAACTAAAAATCGACAAATTGGAATTAAATTTACTTTTCGCTCTTTTAAAACGTTATGTAAATCTAGAATATCAACGAATGAACTTTTTGATTGTGCACATAGGATAGAATCTTCGAATAGGGCAAAACATCAAAATTGTGACTTGACGATTAGGGTAGTCCCGACAACCTAGAAATGAACCTAAATAGGATTTACTGAAAACACGACCTGACATCGTCGCCGTGACACTGTTTCAGACGGACTACCACGGACGCGACGCCTGGACGAGATGCCTCGGACGGACGACACACTCGCCACCGCAAGCAAGTGTACCCACTTGCGTTTTGACCATGTTTTGGTCTTAAATTGTTAGAACTGTTAGACTGTGAGTGTATAAAGCCGGACGTGAAATGATAGCGTCCGGGTCGCCCTGACGACTTAGACTTGACGACGAAGTCTAAGCCTGACAAACAACTACTTTGACACCGTAGGATTATCTTGTGCGTGCGTGCATGTGGACACCCTAGAATATGTTGGATATGGAAGACGTTTGTACACCCTTGTGGGGGATGTACGAGGGATTACGGACCTCGAACGTCGCGTACACGAAGTCGTGTGCAAAGGGAATCTGTTCCCTTGCGGAGAGGATCTCTGGATGAGCGGGAAAGTCGCATTATATATGCATAAGTGCATGCGACATATGGCTAATAAAGGGGGAATATCTTAAGCTTATGTTGTACCATGCATATGGTACAACTTAAGCTTATAATGTGCCATGTATCATGGTACACCTTAATTAAGTTGTTCCAAAGGAACAACTTACCCTAAAATAACTACCTTGGGGGCTATAAATAAGACCCAAGGGTAGCCATTTTCCTTACACATTTTGCATGAAATTCATGCATGCATCTTCTTCATAGCGAAGCTCTGCAGAAATATTTCCTCTCCCTCCATCCAAGTTCTTAATCTAAAATAGAGATTTAGATTGTGGATTAGTAGCCTTACTCCGTTCGTGAGTAGACTCGATCCGTCGTGGCGAATCCGAAGGCGAAGTTCGTAGACTACCGTGCCGCGTACGCAAGCGTAAGTCTAAACTTCATATTATCGATCCTAACTCTGTTTTGGACAGGATCCTTCATTGGTATCAGAGCCTTATGGGTTCGCCCCGGTCAATCCACCGCCCCGTCGAAACTACGAACGAGTCGTTGTCTTTTTCACGAATGGGTCTCCTACTATTACGGATATAGTAGGAACGCTTCGTGACGGAGAGAACGCAGCGGTTGTTCTTTTCACATTAGGGTCTCCTATCATTACGGATATGGTAAGAACTCTCCGTGACGGGAAGAACCGACCGTTCACGTAGTACGTTATTCATTTTTTGGCACACGGCCATTAAGAGATAACTAATTTCTTCGACGAACGGGTGCTTCATCAAGGAAGATGATGGAAGTTATTTCCATCGGGTAAGAGGAAAATTTGGTGCATGTGCACCATGGCCAAATGGGCTATGAAGGCCATGCACCCCCTCTCCCCATGCGGAGGGGGTTGGCTACGGCCAATAACCACCGGCGACCACCCCATCAAGGGGGAGGAATGAGTGCGGCAACCCCATTTAAAGGGGGTGGCCGGCCATGGCCAAAGGGGCCATGGCCGGCCAACGCCGAGTGGCCTTGGCCATGACCGGCCATGGCCAAGCCATGGCCGGCCATGGCCAGGCCGGTAGTGGCCGGCCAAGGCCAGGCCGGCAGTGGCCGGCCTTGGCCAAGCACTGCCGGCCCTGGCAGTGGCCAGGGCCGGCGCCCTGGCCACTGCCAGGGCCAGGCCGGCCCTGGCAGAGGCCAGGGCCGGTGCCCTGGCCTCAGGCCAGGGCCTGGCCGAGGCCAGGGCAGGAGCCCTGGCCCCAGCCAGCGGCCTGCCAGCCCTGGCAGAGGCCAGGGCCGGCGCCCTGGCCTCAGGCCAGGGCCTGGCCGAGGCCAGGGCAGGAGCCCTGGCCTCGGCCAGAGGCCAGGCCGCTCTGGCAGAGGCCAGGGCAGCGCCCTGGCCTCAGGCCAGGGCCTGGCCGAGGCCAGGGCAGGAGCCCTGGCCTCGGCCAGTGGCCTGGCCGGCCGGCCCTGGCAGAGGCCAGGGCCTGGCCGGCCCTGGCCGAGGGGGCCAGGGCCCCTGGCCGGCCAGGGCAGAGGCCCTGGCCGGTCCTTGGCCAAGCCCCGGCCAGGGCAGAGGCCCTGGCCGGGAGAAGTTGCAGTTCGAATATTGGTCGACCAATTTTGTGTTTTTGGTCGACCAATCTGGCAGAAGGTCTGGGTCGACTGCAAATTTGTCAACTGACCCATACGGGGTGACAAAGTGCATTGGTCAAACTCGAATGTGTCGATTAGCCCATACGGGGCTAACCACAGTGCCGACTAGTTCATACGGAACTAACATTTTAATGAAGTTTTTTTTTGGGCTCTACTCCTTGAAGACTAGCCATAGTGCTCTACTTCATGCGAGATTAGCCAAGTCATTGTGCTCTACTCTACGGAGATTAGCCAATGTACTTATGTAATTGTGCTCTACTCCTTGAAGATTAGCCGTAATGCTCTACTTCATGCGAGATTAGCCATGTCATTGTGCTCTACTCCACGGAGATTAGCCAATGAACTTATGACGTTGTGCTCTACTCTACGGAGATTAGCCAATGTATTTTAAATTCGTTTTGAAAAATACGTTTTCAAAAAACGCTTTTCCGCTGCAAAGTACTATAAGAGTACTAACATTTGATAAAGTGAGGGAGAAATATTGAAAGTTACTCTAGATGGTGATTGGAAACATAGTGACCTTTCCGATTCTAGAGTAACATCTTCAATATTTTTCGAAAGTAACTTATCAAATACTCGTTTTCCGCTGCTAGTACTATAAGAGTACTATTGTTTGATAAGTGATGGGGGAATATTGAAAGTTGTTCTAGATGGTGATTGGAATCATAGAGACCTTTTCGATTCTAGAACAACATCTTCAATATTTTTCGAAAGTAACTTATCAAATATAATATAATTCCAAGTGGGATTTGAATTTTTAGAACTATCCAAATGGGATACTCTATTATCATTTCAAGTGGGAGTTATATTTTAAGAATTTTTTATGCAATGTTTTTGATCGAACCTTCGGTTTTGTGTCTTTTGCAGCATTTTAAAAGTAAAATGTCTTCCGCTTCAAAGAATATCGTCGCTGGGTTAAACAAAGGTGAAAAACTCAACGGCGATAATTACAAACTTTGGTCCATTAAGATACAATACGTTTTAGAGGAGCAAGAAGTGCTCGAAACTCTAAAGAACGTAATGATTGAACCCGAGTTGGGCACTACGGCCCAACACCGAAGAGACAAGGAAGCTTTTGATGCTTGGTCTCGGAAGAATAAGATAGCGCGCATTACGTTATTAAGCAGTATGGCTGATGACATAATGCGCATCTTCCGGGAACATGACCTAGCCATGGACATATGGTCCAAGCTAGAGGAGAAGTTCGATGGCACATCGGTGTCCAAACTTCGCGCCTTAACTATAAGGTTCGATACATATAAGAAACGTCCAGATCATTCCATAGGGAAACATCTGCGACATATGGCGAACCTTATCTCGGAGTTAAAGGACGCAGGTCATGTGCTCACAGATGAGCAACAAATCCAAGCAGTCATACGTTCCCTACCAAATGGGTGGGATCAGATGAAGATGCATCTCACTCATAATGAGAGCATAAAGACCTTCAACGATGTTTCCAAGCACCTCGAATTAGAGGAAGAGCGGCTTGCGGCTGCCAAGCCAAGTGCAGAAGTGCACATGGTTGCTAGTTCCTCACACTGGGGAAAGAAACGTAAAGATCGTTCGAAGTCTTCTAATGAACGTAATAAGCAACCTGAGTCTACCAAGTAACCCAAACATAAGGGTGGGCACAAGAAATGGCACAAGAATAAAGACTTGAAAAGGATCAAGTGCTTCAAGTGTAACAAGCTCGGTCACTATGCTCGTTCGTGTACGAGTGGAAGTGACGAGGTAACTTGTAATACTAGTTACATATGTGTTTCTAGTTCATTATTTCTTGTGGAATCTAATCCATTTTGAGATAATTGATTCAGGTGCCACCGACCACATAGCAAAGGACAGACGGTCCTTCGTGGAGTATCACCGGATACTCAAGGAATGAAGTGGATCAATGTAGGAAACAACACACGTGTTGTAGAGAAAGGCGTTGGGAATTGCAAGCTAGACTTGGACAACGGCCACACTCTCCTACTTTATGATGTTCTCTTCATTCCATATATTCAAAGGAATATTAATACTATGGTCAATTTAATGGGTCTTGGTTAATAGTTGGTTCCTTCATGTTTGTAATATGGACCTATTTTTGTAATAATTCCTTTATTGGTACTGGGTTTGTATTTCAAAGGATTTATTGTAATAAGTACAATGTGTTTCCTCATGTAATGAAAATTTCCTTGTGACAAAAATTTTGACTAATGAGTCTAATATAATTTGTTGGCACACAAGGCTTGGTCATATTGGACCAATGCGTATAGATAGACTTGCCAAACGTGGCCTTCTATCCAATGTTTCAAAGGTTGAAATGTCGACCTGCGAACATTGCCTTGTGAGGAAATCTTGTCGCAAACCGTTTGGAACCGGCACAAGGGCCGAGATTCCAATACAGCTTATCCATTCGGACATATGTGGTCCGATGAATGTCAAGACAAGACGCGGGAAGTCCTATTTCATCACTTTTATTGATGATTTCACCCGATTCGGTCATATCTATTTGATATCCCACAAAATTGAAAGCACTAAACCTGCTTTAAAAACTATATGAGTTTAGTGGAGAATCAATTAGATCGCAAGATTAAGGTCGTGCGAACCGATAGGGGCGGTGAATATCAGTCAACAAGTTTAAAGGAACTTTGTGATGAAAAAGGCATAGTACATCAGGTAACTATGCCTTATACTCCTCAACAAATTAGTGTTGCAGGTATAGGACTTTAATGAAAAATGGTCCATTCAATGATGGCGCAAGCTAACTTGCCAATCACTTTTTGGGGTGATGCATTATTGACAACCATTTTCATTTTTTACCGCGTACCCTCGAAATCAGTTAGCTCCACTCCTTATGAGTTGTGGAACCAAAGGTCTCATGACTTAAACATTTTTAACCTTGAGTTTGTGCATTCAACGCACATATTTCCTCCCATAAGTATGGCAAACTTGGGCCAAGGGGAAGAAAATGTATCTTTAAACGATACGCATAAAACTCCAAAGGTTATGTTTTTGTTAGTCAGGAAGACAATGGTGTGCTAATTGAGTTTGAGTCGAGGGATGTCACTTTCTTGGAAAATGAGTTTCCAAGACAGGGCGAGATAAGTCAGGACTTATCTCTATTTTGAGATTTATGATCAAAAAGGATTACCTCATTCGAGTGGGAGAAATTCTTGGTGAAAACGAAAATTCTTTTTAACCTTCACCAATGGATTATACGAATGACGATTATCCTATTCCACACGGGAATAATGATCCAAGTGGGAGCAATTCTAACAACATTTCAAGTGGGAGTGATATTAGAATTGATCTAAATTCGAGTCAACAAGGACTTGAAGAATCTCAAATATGCCGAATCATGCCCTGCAAAAGACAAATGGATGGAAGCGATGAAGGAGGAATTGAAATCCATGAAAGATTAACTAAGTCTGGGACTTAGTTAACTCACCCAGAGGACATAGAGCAATTGGGAACAAATGGGTTCTCGAGATCAAGCATAAGGCTGATGGCTCTATAGATAGATATAAAGCTCGCATTGTCGCGAAAGGTTTTACGCAACAGGAAGGGATAGACTACGAAGAAAACTTCTCACCTGTTGTGCGTTTTACCTTGATTCGCATGATTCTGGCAATGGTAGATTGCTTATACCTCAAATTACATCAGATGGATGTAAAGACTGCCTTTCTCAATGGAGAATTGGACGAGGAGATCTATATGGAACAACCAACAGGGTTTGTAAAAGAAAGAAACGAACATAAGGTTTGTAAACTTCGTAAATCCATATATGATCTTAAACAATCCTCGAGGCAATGGTATATACGATTTCAAAAGGTTGTCTTATCAAATGGATTTTCCATACTTGATAAAGATAACTACGTATATATCAAGAGGATTAAAAGCAAGCATGTTATTATGTCTCTATATGTAGATGACATTTTAATAGCCGGAAATGACAAGGGCTTTGTGATGAGTATCAAGGCTTGGCTTTCATCAGTATTTTAGATGAAAGGCATAGGAAAAGCCGCATATATCCTTGGAGTTAAGATTTCAAGGAGTCGTTCGAAGAAACTTCTTTCTCTTTTACAGGAGACTTATATAAAGAAGGTTCTAGAACGATTTAATATGCAGGACTGCAAGTCCATTGATATTCATATAAGCATATGCGATAATTTATATCTGGAATCATGTCCAAAGAACCAAAAGGAAAAGGAAATTATGGAAAAAGTTCCATATTCCAGTGCAGTTGATAGTCTTATGTACACTATGGTGTGTACGAGACTGGACATCTGTTTTGCCGTTGGAAATGGTAAACTGTTACCAATCCAACCCAGGGCAAGAACACTGGAAAGCGGTTAAGAGGATAATGCAGTATCTTAAAGGAACTGCAGATTTGCAAAAGACTATGATAAAACCAAGAAGGTAGACATAAGGTACATATCTACGCATGAGATGATAGAGGATCAGCTTACGAAAGCGATCCCCAGAAATGTGTTTTATAAACACTTATCATCTCAAGGATTGCGTATGGGCTGAGTTGTACCAAATATATATTCCCATGTCTAAGAAATGATCAAAATTAATAAAAGAATAAGTTCTTTTTCCAACATTGCATATGAATTTCTTAAGAAATGTTTGTGTACATTTTTGAAATCTCAGCTGAATTGTGTGTATGTCGGACAGATTAAGGTTGGCTCTCTCACATGAGCAACCGCCTTATCTTATCAGATGGATAAGATAGAGATGAGACTAGTTTAAAGTCAAAATCATTAGACGAATGATTTAGAGTCATGACTTTAACAAGATAGTCGAATGAAAGATCTGCATCATATGGATGCTTACAAAAGATCTGAGATCTGTATCACAAGGATATAAAGATCTCATTGGATTTTTTAATCCTATCTGTCTTATGCAGGATGAGAGTCCGGGAATATTTCCTGAGTAGTAAGGGGACTCAAAAGATAGGCACTGTGGTGTCTGATCTTTCATCCGTACAACATCATTAAGACATACTCTCCCTGGGAAAGGAGTGATGTTGTAATACGTGTTCATACCACGTATGCATTTCGACCACTGAGTTAGTAGCAATAGTGTTTGCTATTATGTGAGACTCAAAGGCCATACGGGTCTTAACTCTTACCCTCAAGGACTCCAATTGGTTCCTTTAGATTTGACGAGATGATCGCTATCTTAGCGTGTTACTAATGGGCTATGGTAATTCGGCTCGGCGGGGCACGTTAGAAAAGCGAATCAAGTCAAGATCATAAGGTTCGCAAGAAGAGGAAGATTGATTTCATATTCGCATTTGGACTTTAATGATTCAAAGCTGGCCAGCCAATTGTAATCCAGATGGGATTCAATTGTTGAATATAAAGTACAAGAAATGTGAAGAAATAATCTAGGGTAAAGCATGCGTTGAACTACTCAACTTTGCACCTTCGAGGTCGTTGTGTATCTCTAACAAGTGCACAACAACAGACTCTACGCGCATGACGGTCGCACGGTCTATTTCTCGGTATGATAGATGAAAGAACTAAGGGAAAGACGTTCTCTTACAATCCCCTCAAGTGTGAGTGGGAGATGTTGGATATGGAAGACGTTTGTACACCCTTGTGGGGGATGTACGAGGGATTACGGACCTCGAACGTCGCGTACACGAAGTCGTGTGCAAAGGGAATCTGTTCCCTTGCGGAGAGGATCTCTGGATGAGCGGGAAAGTCGCATTATATATGCATAAGTGCATGCGACATATGGCTAATAAAGGGGGAATATCTTAAGCTTATGTTGTACCATGCATATGGTACAACTTAAGCTTATAATGTGCCATGTATCATGGTACACCTTAATTAAGTTGTTCCAAAGGAACAACTTACCCTAAAATAACTACCTTGGGGGCTATAAATAAGACCCAAGGGTAGCCATTTTCCTTACACATTTTGCATGAAATTCATGCATGCATCTTCTTCATAGCGAAGCTCTGCAGAAATATTTCCTCTCCCTCCATCCAAGTTCTTAATCTAAAATAGAGATTTAGATTGTGGATTAGTAGCCTTACTCCGTTCGTGAGTAGACTCGATCCGTCGTGGCGAATCCGAAGGCGAAGTTCGTAGACTACCGTGCCGCGTACGCAAGCGTAAGTCTAAACTTCATATTATCGATCCTAACTCTGTTTTGGACAGGATCCTTCAGAATAACCTTTCCAACACTTGTCATGTCATGTCACTGTTACACAAAAGCCTTCAGGCATTTCAGATGCTTCCCGAGCGGAAGTGATCTCCGTGATACAAAAAGCCTTCGGGCATTTCAGATGCTTCCTGAGCGGAAGTGATCTCCGTGATACAAAAAGCCTTCGGGCGTTTCAGATGCTTCCCAAACAGAAGTGATCTCCGTGATACAACGTGCGTTTCAGGTGCTTTCCTTGCAAAAGTGATCTCCGTGCTTCTTGTCCCGAGTTCTGGGGTTTGGGGTAGGGTTGAGCGTGCGCACGGTGAGAGGGTCTGATCCCCCTCGAACCGTAAGGCATGAACCCTTCGTGTTTTACTAGTCCTGTCAGTCGTGTCGTGTCCTGTCTTGTCTTGTCTAGTTCCGTCTTGTCCTGACACCTTTAGGATTGTCCCGTAGTCGGTAGCACATGCTACGACTACTACCTGTCCCGTTTTACTTTCCTGCTGCGTTACTTCCGGTTGTGTTACTCTGTTATAACCACAGCATGCTAATCAACCAGTTAACTTTTGTGTAATAGAACCTCAGCATGCTAATCAACCAGTAAACCGTTGTTTAAAGTTCGGTGCACTTGCAGTAAAGTCTAACCCTTCTTGTAGACTTTACCTGACGTACAGTTCCTTTCTTTTGGGGTGCTGTACGTCAGGTGCTCAGCCAGAGTTCGTGGACGAGACAGGCTCACTGGAGTACGAGGAGCCGAGGACGTCGACCCAAAGTACGTGCCCGACGAGGACCAGACCTAGAGGTCTTTTTAGTCGTCACTTTCAGAGGTTACTGTTTTTAGTTTGTTTTTAAATATTTCGTTGCCATGCTTAGGCTACTTTTTAGACTTTGTACTCGTTGGATATTATATCTCTAATTTAATGAATGCAACTTCCTTTCTGTACTTTCTGTTGTTTCGAACTCTATTAATGCAAGAACCTGAAAGGTTTAAAATGGTACCCCTACAGACGCTTATTGGGTCCGAGCTCCTCAGCTCTGGCCTAAGCGGGCCTTAGTCACGCTTCGCCTCCGTATTTTTGGGAAGCAGGGCGTGACAGGTTTTAGTGGTGGCCCATGCAGGTCATGCAAAAGTTCGGAACAATGAGAGTACCTCATTCATTTAATATCCAGTTTAACATCTACGAGTCTAAGTTAGGTTTCCTTGTCTTAGATGGTAGGAAGACTTAGGTAGACGTCCCAGTTTGATAGTCAGACGCCTTGGTTAAGAATTAGTCATCCTAGTCTTAGGATACCTGAGTAGCCCTCACTTGGCTCTGGCTGTGTTAGATTTCTAGAGCCCTTCTTTTAGTCTTTCGCTCGGGCCCACCGACTTCAGGCCCAGCAGAACTAACCTTGAATCTCTTAGGAACCTTCCCATTAGATCCTGGTTACAGTCTAGCTCATTAGAAAATCTTAGTGCCGAGCTTTCCTGATCTTTAGGCGACCTGATAAATAGAATCCATGACTTCTAGCGTCTTCCTGATCATTACCATTTTCGTGTTATCGACCGTAATGTTCCATCGTAGCTCTTCACTGTTCGTACCCTACACATATCCTTCAAGCGATCATTTTCCTGTCTCCCGATTCACGTGATCGTTTCCTGACGATTATCGTCGATCCTTCGAATCCCTTCCTTGACCAATTCTGCTTCCTCTAAAAGTATTTTCGAAATTTATTAATAAGTTTATCGCGCAGCTAAATTTCTTCAAAAACCCCTATATTATATATTTTAAAATTTCTTGTTTTTTTCGGTTGAGTTAAAATTCTTTCACTGATTTTAAAACCTCCTTGGTCGTAAAATTATTTTACTATCTCGTGCCTATTTTCAAATCGGTATCTTTCGTATTTCAGTTTTAAACCTTATTATCAAATTCTATAATCCAATATATATATATTACTTTTCTAGACTACAAAAATTATTTCTAACCACTTACCGTACTTACTTTTAAAATATTTTCTAAACCAAAGAGAACTTTAAATGTCTTCTTGTATATGTATAAACATCTCTATGTTCATCATGTTCATACTTCAAGAATCTTTGTTTAACTTACTTTCATTTGCAAAGCAACCGCTACCTCACCCTACCTTATCTCCTTCTCCACATTGTAATAATTTTACCATCTGCTCGCTTTTCTCTACATATTTTTATAAGTATAAAGTATACGATATCATATTTTACACGTAAATCTCCTCTATCTACCTAGTTATTCTGAGAAATACTTTGTCTCATCCAACCAACTATCTCCTTACCCCGTCTTATTTGAACTCGTTCTTTTCGATCTTTTTTTTCGTTTCGCTTTTGATCTAGTTTTCTTTCCTTATATTATCTAGACATTAGTCCTTGTAGTTGTCCATGCTGTCTTCAGTTTAGGAATAGGCCCTTTGGTAGGTGATGTCGTCATAGTGCATGAGCATAGGTAGAGTGTGTAGACCTGTATGAGTGTGTCATCGTTAGGATCCTGATGATTGCCCTTATGTCTTGAATGTGTGCTCAGTGTTAACCATGTTATGATTGAAGTTGTCTGAATGACGGTATTCATACGTATATGAATAGGGTCATAGCATGCAATTTCCTTAGACGTAGTTTTTCCGCGATTATAGAATAGTTTAACTTTGACTGCATATGATTGGATCAAAACTTTGTTTTTCTTTTAAACCAAACCTTTAAAGTTTTTGAAATTAGCTCACAAGATCACAAATTAATTATCCTTCTCATCCATTACCACGACTCCACACGTTTTTCCAAATGTTTTAAAAATGTGTCACTGGTTTTAAGTTTCCCTTTCTCTTCTCTCTCTCTCCATTTAGAAATGTTATGTTATGTGTGTTATAGTTTTGGGGACTAGCTATTATTGTTGTAGGATTTTGCTTGCGGGTAGGCTTAGGGAGAAATGAGATTTGTTATAGCAATGATTAACCGATTTTGGAACAATAGGATATTGGAATAGATTTCTTTCGGATGAAAGAATGGGCTGTCCAAGACTTATTTATAAAATCGAAGTGTGGCTGACTCAATGGAGAATTCTGGTTAAATGAGATTATATGCGTGAAGATGAGAACTTATCAGATTCGAGACTTAGACGAATGGTAGATAGGGATGACTACGGAGTATGGTAGGAGTTAGGGTGATCATGAGATTGAGTAGAGCTTTTATTAGCATCGAGACTTGATTGTTGAGTTGACGTGAGAAGACGTTGGGAGTAACATGACGTGTTGAGATAAATGGATGATTAGGTTGTCGGATTTAATATTGGTTGAAAAATAATTATAATAAGTAGGAGGAGATGTGATTTTGATAGTTCAATTATTTGGTGGATAAATTTATGGGAAGTTATTACAAGAATGTGTTGAGGACATGACGATTGTTGATTTGCGAAAGGTGTGGTGAGATAGACAAATGTTCGTCTTGGACTGGTGATTGGCTAGAACATCTTTTTTTAGCGATTGATTAATGTTGGGAAGAGATTGGGAAATTTAAGGATGTTTTGGAGCGACGATGTTCAGTGGAGTGGTATGGTATCAGAAGATGATTTTTATTTTTATGAGAACTTGGAGTTGGAAATTGAAACTGCAGTGATGGGTCTATAGTTAAGTGTTAAGATAGGATTTTAGTCGTAGCATCATCCAGTGAAAAGACGAGTAATGGTGAATTGCTGTGGAGCGCTGGTTGAAGTTGTAGGATTAGCGACCTCTATGTGAAATATGGGAGTTGCGGGTATAAGGATATATAGATATTATTATTATTATTATAAGAGATTCCGAGGGCGGAATCATTCCTAAGGTGGGTAGAATGTAACGGTCACTTTCCGACCGTGCGTGTTTTCGTGCGTAGCTGTGTTTCGTGTGCGTTTTTGGGTATTTGATTTTTATTACGGTTGTCCGTAGCTCAGACGCATGACCGAACCCAGTATTCATAATCCTCTTGGAGGTGCGATCATCCCGGTATCTTCTTTAAATTTTTGGGAGGTCGGGGGGCCAATCCATAATAATATCAGTATTAGTTAATAAATACTTTTTAATATTTTTTTTGAATTGCCAATTTCAGAACTATAAAAAAGAGAGGGTGTTATGCCAAGTGCCAAATGCTAACGTAGTGGGCTTTTGAAATCATGCTGCTAGTTAATAATTACAAAAAAAGGGGTCTTAGCTTATTACTTTGGGTGGAGCCTAATATTTCTTATGTTTAACCAAAAAAAACTTTTTAGACTTTTTCACACCCTCTCCCCACGCGGCCCACTATCTCCCCAAAATTCTCTTCTCACGTGGAGACCTCTTCCCCTATTATAATATATAGGATGCTAGGTTTCATTATTTTTCAGCCGCCGCTTCTCTCTAAACATGAAACCCCAAACTCCATCACCCACAGACCATCGAGTTTTCCCCTCCCCCTCTCACGAACTTCGCACCACCTCTCTCTCGTGCAACCCCACACAAACAAACCCCCGACCCCTTGCGCTCTCCGGCAAAGCACTCTCCCCTCCGGTGACCGTCGACTCCCCTTGGCCCCGCTGCCGTCGGGGATCCCCTCAGGCCACAGTGGACCCGCTGCATCTGCCGTTTCTTGTCGGGAAATCACGCGCTGTGCGTGTGTGTTGCCGCAGCAGTCGCCCGCGCTCCTGGCCGCCGGGAGTCGCCCACTCGACAGCGCACCGCCGTTCGACGCCGTCCAAACCGTGCTACCGTTTCGTCCCTGCATGTGCAAGTCGACTTCAACATATTAACTGTGAGTCATATACGTGAGCATATAGGACCAGTGTATCATTAGTTATATGCTTGTAATTATGCAGTAGGCTAGCTTATATAATTATCATGCCATATGGTCATACGTTATCTTATATATACTACCCTATATAAACAGTGTGTAGTTATGCATGTACCTAGAATTAATAAATGAACAGTGCATTCTTGGTTTATGTACTTGTATATATGTTGTAAGCATTAATTGGCTTAAATTTAGAAACCTTAGTATTAGGGTAGTTGTCAGTAAGTTAGTTTTCATATTGGTTTTATATTGCTAAGTTAAATTTCAGTACATACTTATAATTATATATATATATATATATATATATATATCTATATATCTATATCTATATATCTATATCTATATCTATATTATGATTTTATTAGCCAGAAGTCTTGCAGCTTAGATGGTAAATACAAGTGCAGATAATGTCACGCCCTTCGTTACTAACACCTGGACACCCATGAACCATCAACAGATATAATGCACCTTCATGCGACTGATCGGCCCTTGGACTGGCATTTCAACGGGTTATCGTCACCGTTACGCCCCGTAGCTCGTTGTTTTGCCGTCAGACTGATCGTGCTCGCTACCCACACTTCGTCTGCTGCCCGGACAGGTCTCACTACGCTACCCGTAGTCGAGATAATGAAGACGCCACAGGGCTCACGATCTTCCAGCATCGTGATCCGTTACCGTTGCCTGAGACGTTTCGTTGCGCTACCCGCAACCGAAGCAATCTCGACGCCGTACCCGTAGCCGTGACATCTCGGCTGTGCTACCCGCAGCCGTTACAATCCTGAGGCGACCCCGAGACGACCTCCATTGCGATACCCGCAGTCGGGGACACGAGCACCGCCACTATTTCCAGACCCGACGCCAGATTCACGGTTAATCAACATTCAGGTTGTTTTCCCCTAACTCGTAGACACCCCCACCGTAGCGAATCGAACCCTAAACTAAAAATCGAAAAATTGGAATTAAATTTACTTTTCGCTCTTTTAAAAAGTTGTGCAAATCTAGAATATCGACGAATGAACTTTTTGACTGTGCACATAGGATAGAATCGTCGAATAGGGCAAAACATCAAAATTGTGACTTGACGTTTAGGGTAGTCCCGACAACCTAGAAATGAACCTAAATAGGATTTACTGAAAACACGACCTGACATCGTCGCCGTGACACAGTTTCAGACGGACTACCGCGGACAAGACGCCTGGACGAGACGCCTCGGACGGACGACACACTCGCCACCGCAGGAAAGTGTACCCACTTGCGTTTTGACCGTGTTTTGGTCTTAAATTGTTAGAACTGTTAGACTGTGAGTGTATATAGCCGGACGTGAAATGATAGCGTCCGGGTCGCCCTGACGACTTAGACTTGATGACGAAGTCTAAGCCCGACAAACAACTACTTTGACACCGTAGGATTATCTTGTGCGTGCGTGCGTGTGGACACCCTAGAATAACCTTTCCAACACTTGTCATGTCATGTCACTGTTACACAAAAGCCTTCGGGCGTTTCAGATGCTTCCTGAGCGGAAGTGATCTCCGTGATACAAAAAGCCTTCGGGCGTTTCAGATGCTTCCCGAACGGAAGTGATCTCCGTGATACAAAAAGCCTTCGGGCGTTTCAGATGCTTCCCGCGCGGAAGTGATCTCTGTTATACAAAAAGCCTTCGGGCATTTCATATGCTTCTCGAACGGAAGTGATCTCCGTGATACAAAAAGCCTTCGGGTGTTTCAGATGCTTCTCGAAGGGAAGTAATCTCTGTGATACAAAAAGCCTACGGGCGTTTCAGGTGCTTTCCTTGCCAAAGTGATCTCCGTGCTTTCTGTCCTGAGTTCTGGGGTTTGGGGTAGGGTAGAGCGTGCGCACGGTGAGAGGGTCTGATCCCCCTCGAACCGTAAGGCGTGAACCTTTCGTGTTTTACTAGTCCTGTCAGTCGTGTCGTGTCCTGTCTTGTCTTGTCTAGTTCCGTCTTGTCCTGACACCTTTAGGATAGTCATGTAGTCAGTAGCACATGCTACGACTACTACCTGTCCCGTTTTACTTTCCTGCTGCGTTACTTCCGGTTGTGTTACTCTGTTATAACCACAGCATGCTAATCAACCAGTAAACTGTTGTGTAATAGAACCTCAGCATGCTAATCAACCAGTAAACCGTTGTTTAAAGTTCGGTGCACTTCCAGTAAAGTCTAACCCTTCTTGTAGACTTTACCTGACGTACAGTTCCTTTTTTTGGGGTGATGTACGTCGGGTGCTCAGCCAGAGTTCGTGGACGAGACAGGCTCACTGGAGTACGAGGAGCCGAGGACGTCGACCCAGAGTACGTGCCCGACGAGGACCAGACCTAGAGGTCTTTTTAGTCGTCACTTTCAGAGGTTACTGTTTTTAGTTTGTTTTTAAATATTTCGTTGCCATGCTTAGGCTACTTTTTAGACTTTGTACTCGATGGATATTATATCTCTATTTTAATGAATGCAACTTCCTTTCTGTACTTTCTGTTGTTTCGAACTCTATTAATGCAAGAAACTGAAATTTTTAAAATGGTACCCCTATGTAACGACTGGTTTTCATGTATCTGGATTTATTATATTATAATATATGTTTTGGTGGATTTTCTCCTCATGTGTGGTTTTCGTCTCCGTAACTTTCATTTTCGATCGTTTCGTCGTGTTTTCTAGTTTCTTCCTTAGGATCGTCGATTTCGGAGTAAGTCATTCGTGACGGGCTTCATAACAGTCGTATCTTACTATTAGATCAAGCCTAGGAGTCTTAGGAATCGATCCCGGAGCTCCGCGCTCCGTATCAGAACTTTTGGTGCTTATTAGCCGGTGTAAGAAGGGGCACCGACCGACTAGATGGCGATCCAGTCGGTCGACAATCCTTCTTGGACCGACTATTTAGCTTTCTAAATTTCTCAGGAGTTACTGTTTATCGTTAGTCGGTCTAAGAACGTTGGTTGACCGACTAGGTTGTAAACTAGTCGGTCGGCAATGCTTCTTTAACCGACTAACACATCATCTAAATTTTAGTATCAGTACTGTTCACTCTTAGTCGGTCTAAGAACGTTCACCGACCGACTAGATGTCAAACTAGTCGGTCAGTAGTTGTTCATCGACCGACTAAATCTAAATTCTATTTTTGTTCAGAAGTTACTATTTACACTTAGTCGGTCTGCGTTGGTCGACCGACCGACTAGTTTCCGAACTAGTCGGTCAGTGGTTGCTCTTTGACCGACTAATCTGTGTTAAAACCCTAATTTCTGGGCAGCCGCCAGCCCATCCTATTTAAACCCCTCCCAAACGTTTTCTTCTTCCTCCACTCGACCCAAAACCCTAGTTTCTCCCCCATTGAGCCCCCTTCTTCCCCAAACCCTTATTCCTTCATCCCTAGCCCAAGATCCATCATCCAAACCCTCCCTCAACACATTCAACCTCTCATCTTCCCCAAAATCTCATCAGATCCCCAAAATCCCCCAAAAACCCTAGTTCTCCAAACTTCTCCATTCGTTCCCAGATCTGGTGCCTATGTTCTCCGGAGTGTTTCTTCCGCCTCCTCACGGTAAGAAATCGATCTCTTGATGTTTTCATAACCTATTTGTATTTTTATGAAACCCTAATGAAATGGATGTTGTTTTGATGATTGTTTCCCCTTAACAGCGATTTCCCCGTAGATTAGCATCCGAGGGACGAACCTTCGTGATCGTCATCCCCGGTGCTAGGCAAGTGAAACTTGCCACGTAGGGTTTAGGCCATGTTTTAGGCCATTTTGCTTGTTGTAGGCGTAAAAGAGGCTAGGCGACGAAATGATACTCGCCTAGGCGCAAATTTAGGAACTAGCTTGACAATGAAGATAGATCCGACATTTATCATGTTGCACAATTACCATGTCATGTTTAAATTCCATTAACGGTACGCAAATTAATTGTCATGTCATTGCATTTTTTAAGTGATCCCGTGATTGCGTAGCATCGCTACAATACTTGTGTTTCCTGACTCGTGACCAGAAGCGAGCATAATGAGTTGCTAACCCCAACGCTCGATATTGAATTGTGAACTAGGAAAACAAGCTTCCGTGCGGGGCAACCCTGGCTCATTTACTGGGCTCATGTACAGGGACCCTGGCTTGTTTACGTGTGGGGTGGGGTAAGAGTTAAGCGGTCATTCAACTGGGGGTCTGCCTGATCAGCAACTGCAGTTGTAAGGCGTAAACTCTGGGGTGGGGTAGTGTTTAGTGCCGATCAGCGTGAATGTTATACCATTCAGCTGAAGGGCGTAAACATCTACAAACAACAGTGAAACGTGAATAGTGAATTGATTGAGAGTGTTAGTAGCTTGGCTACTCTTGTCTTGTCCCGATAATTGTTCTCTTGTACTTATTGTTCACCATGTCTTGCCTGTGCACTCATGTTATAACTGCCATGTCATGCATACTAAAACTGCTAGGTTGCTAGTTGCCTTACTTTCCGTTTCCTTGCCCAAGTCTTTTAGACTTGCTGACATGTGCCCCTTTACTCTTTTAGGTGACACATGTTAGATCTCGAGCCTGAGTACCTTGTTGAGGACGAGGTGTTTGCTGATGACGAGCCCGAGCTCGTGTTTGACGGGGAGTACGTGGACACTGGGGACCAGTCCTAGTGTCTTCGTTGTGTTTTCCTTTTTGTTTAGACTGCCGTTTTGTTGTCGGTGCGTAGCACCTAATACCTTGTTGCGATGTTGTTTTGTTGGCCTTGTTCTGGGCCTTAGACTCTTTCTTTTAGCCTGGTGGCTTTTTTGGATGTTGAACTTATTTTCATGTTGGACAATTTATGAGATGTGAGAATTTTATTTCTGTCTCTCCTTTTAATATTATTATTGCTCCGTTGTGGTTACAGGGACCTGCTTATGTTTTATTGACGCTTATCAGGTTTGGGGCTTCACAGCTCCACTCTCGTGCGGACCTTTTCACGTCTCGCCTCCATTTTAGGGAAGCGGGTCGTGACACCCTATAGACGCTTATTGGGTCCGAGCTCCTCAGCTCTGGCCTAAGCGGGCCTTAGTCACGCTTCGCCTCCATATTTTTGGGAAGCGGGGCGTGACAATATACCTCAACCATGGTCTTCTCACGTAGTTCTTTTATTAACTTCTTCTTCTCCTATATGGAAAGAAAAATAAAGACCAAAAAATATATTAACAACTACAATTCATGAAAGTTAATAATAATCCATAGTGTGGTGTAACTATTACTTTGAGTTTGGACTTACATCCAATGCTGAGTTCTTTAACTTAAGGACTGTCATGGTGCATTCAAGCTCATGTTGCAATACCTTGAGCTACATTCCAAAAAATTCCAAGTATATTGCAAGGACATTTATATTAATGGCATATCTTTGTATCTCCTTAATACATGCATGCATATAGAGACACTACAAAAATTACACATAAGAATATGGCATGTAATATGAATTCTTATGTCCAGCTGAAACCATTTCAACCATTATGCCTTAAATAACATAACAGCAGTAAAAAACAAATACCATTCGTTTGAAGCTAAAAGGGAGGAGCGACCTACTTTTCTTCTTCTTGATGATGGTTCCTGGTACATGCTTAGATTTTGTTTTAAGAATCAGATATAGATTCAAGAATAGAGTTTGAAAAAAGAAAATGAAAAGTACTCTTATTATTCATTTGGCAATGAATCTTAAAAGAAATGCTACAGTTCATAGCAGCCCTATCAACTTCCAAACTTTTGTATTCTCACTCCTGGGTCACTTCCTCACATTCTTGTTTTGACTTGACACCTGCAATTGTTACATATGACTTGCTGTTAGTAACCATATAATGCATGTGTTTAGTGAAGCCATGACCAACCTTCTATTGATGCTTTTGTATCCACTATTCTTACTTTGCTTGCCTCTCTTTCCTTGCAAAATTTTCTCTATGAACCAACCATCTTGATAATTACATCATGTTTTCCACAACTGCTTCAACTCAATGTCTGATCAAGTGCTGTTTTGACTTGAAAGTTCACAACAATTACCTTTTTACCACAGTTTTTGTCATTTTTTCCCTAGGTCTGCTACACTTAGTTGCTCCTCTCTCCCCTACTACAAATTACCCAAGTCACTGGGAAATACAGTCTGCATCATAATAATACACATAAGAATATGGCCCTGTGAAATAAAGTCTGCAGTAAGAATAGAGTTTTAAAAAAGAAAAAGAAAATAAATTTTTTTGATGTTCACTTCCACCCAATTGCCGAAAACCAAAACCAATTCAAGGCAGCCCCTCTGCCTACTCCTATACAACAATCTGCAGCAAGAAAAAAAAAATCCAACCTTTAGAACCCTCCACATTAACAATCCCAATCCCAATCATTGATTGTCCCATAAAATCTGGGAGGAAGCTCCTCTCTCTCCGACCAAGTCATGCCACTATCCATCCATCTCTTCATTTCCCCGTCACATCTAAGCATTTCAACAACATGTAATGTGCAATAACAGTATTAACATTAAAATGACAAAAGTAGTTCACTTTTTGACCAAAAACAGATACAAACTTTTAGCTCTCATATCCTTAATTCATGTTCATTTACAACAAATGTATATGAGAACAGTGTAATTTTTGAAATAAATGCATCTCAAGAAACAGAATCATATTAGTCGATGAAGTATATGGAATTTCCTTGAATGACAGTAGATGAAAGAACTATTTTCAAAAAGCAAATTCAGCTTGGTGGATGAAAGAGCTGTTTTCAAAAGGAATTTAGTTTGTATACTCAAGATAATGACAATGGATGAAAGACTTGTTTTCAAAAAGCAAATTCAAGGTAATTTTTCTGCTTAAGAAGCAAATTCTTTACACTTGAAAACTGCAAATCCTTCACCGTCTCAAGAAGTAAATTCATGGGAAGATCATTCTGAAACAAATCAACCTAATTTCTCTAAACATTTCTCTAAACATTTCCAGTCAATACTATGGGACTTTAGACAAATCAAAAAATCATTGTTGTAAGATGAAATTGCATTTTTAGACATATCAAGACTATTGGAACTAAGTGCATTTTTTTAAAGATGAATTGCAAGATGAAGTTGCAAGATGAAATTCCATTGTTAATAGATAACATGGAACCCATGAAAATTGCATTTTCGTATGCATTCCATGTTTCAACTAATTGTATGCATTCAACGGTAAAAAATGAAGTTGCATGGAACCCATCTATTATATATTTTCCATGGAACCCAACTGTTCAACTAATTATTTGCATTCCAGGGTTCATAAAAATGAAGTTGAATTAGTTCCAAGGTAAATTGAATTAGGAACTAATTGTATTTTTTAAAGGTGAAATTGCAAGATGAAGTTGCAAGATGAAGATGCAAAATGAATTTCCATTGTTAATAGATAACATGGAACCCATGAAAATTGCATTTTTTAAAGTTGTAGTGTGATATTTTCATAAGAATTGTATTTTTTAAAGATGCAAGATGAAACAAATAATAGGTGTCCATAAACCCACTGCATTAATTCTATGTATTCCATGGTTCAACAAAATTGCAATGGGTTCATAAAAATTGCAGATAATCATAATCAACTGATTGCATGTTGAGCACATAATCAAACATCGAGCACATAGTTAATAAGCAGAGGATTCAAAAAAATTGCATGAGTGAGGGTTCAACAAATGAGAAGAGGGTTCACATAATCATAATCAGTGAGCACACAAACAATGGGCTTCCTCATCTTCTTCTAGAGTTAAACAGAGGTTTCAAAAAAATGTTTCGGGCTAAATTTAAACAGTGTGTTCAAAAAAATGGGTGACCTGTTTTGCTCACAACCTACTTCCTTCTCTTCTGCGCAAGCAAAAAAATGTAGTATGAGCAGCTTCCACCTCTTCTGCGCAAGAAAAAAAAGATCACTGAGCTACTTCCTCAACAAAGGAGAACCATAGTGTTACTAATTTTGGTCTAGAAAACATAATGCTTCAGCTTTAAACATTGGAATGCGTTCCTAAAATTTGCTTTGTTCAATTTGCTTAGTTAAAAGTACTTAATCTAAACAATTTGCTTTGTTCAAAAATTTGATTTGTTCGGAAAAAATGGAAAGCCTTCCTAAAATCAATAATGGAAAAGCCTTCCTAAATTTTGCTTTGTTCTAATCCAAACATCACATGCTACTATATTTGATTTGGTCAGATAAGGAATTTATCCAAAAATTAAAATCCCTTAACAAACTGAAAAATTAAGCAAACATATTGTACAAAGCAAACAAACTGAAAAAACAGAACACAACCTCTTTTTTTTAAAAGGGAAGGCCAATGTTGATTTTCTCATATGTGGATAGCCACACGTCCTGTTCTTAAAATGACATGAAACAACAACAAATCCATGAGAGGAAAAAAGATTTCTCATAATAATCTAAGCAGAGCAACTTTAAATGGCAACTGAGCTACTTCCTCAACAAAGGAGAACCATAGTGTTACTAATTTTGGTCTAGAAAACATAATGCTTCAGCTTTAAACATTGGAATGCCTTCCTAAAATTTGCTTTGTTCAATTTGCTTAGTTAAAAGTACTTAATCTAAACAATTTGCTTCGTTCAAAAATTTGATTTGTTCAGAAAAAATGGAAAGCCTTCCTAAAATCAATAATGGAAAAGCCTTCCTAAAATTTGCTATGTTCTAATCCAAACATCACATGCTACTATATTTGATTTGGTCAGATAAGGAATTTATCCAAAAATTAAAATCCCTTAACAAACTGAAAAATTAAGCAAACATATTGTACAAAGCAAACAAACTGAAAAAACAGAACACAACCTCTTTTTTTAAAAGGGAAGGCCAATGTTGATTTTCTCATATGTGGATAGCCACACGTCTTGTTCTTAAAATGACATGAAACAACAACAAATCCATGAGAGGAAAAAAGATTTCTCATAATAATTTAAGCAGAGCAACTTTAAATGGCAACCCATAAGAATTCAATAAAGTTATCTCCAGAACAAAAAATAAGATCAAAGCTCTATTAAAATCTGCAAGATTTTGATTGGCAAACTTGTAAGATTTTGAATGGCTAACTATGAGCTGGTGATTTTGAATAGCAAAACTGTAAAACAATCATGAGAGCAAGCTACAACTAATATTTACATGAAGCTATATTCCCTTCCAAGTTAGCAGGATATTCCAGCATATGACAACACATTTTAGTTTTATGAGGACATCATATTCAACTTCCAGGACACATATGAACCCAATATGACATAGTCAAATTCCAGGACACATATGAACCCATTAGGACACATATCCAAATAAGTGCATCTCAAATCCTCTCCAATAGTTCAAGTATGTGTACCATCTGCAATATTATTCAATGTAAACAATTTCAAATTAAACAATTAAAAGTGATCACATAAATCATTCTTTCTTATTTCTTGATAGCACACGATAGGATAAGATGCATCGAAGGTATTCAGCTTCAAATGTACAAAAATAAACCTGAGGAAAGCCAACATAGCAACCCGTGGAAAGCCAACATATTTTAAGCTACCCAAAATAAAAATAATAAACTAAACTAAACATTTAAAATTTGAACATGAAGTGAGCATGCGTAGCAAATAGTAGCCTTAATAGTCTTACTTGCAAATGAACTGAAGCATCATTATTGTCTTGAGGGGAGGCAGTTGGAGAAGACATAGGTGATGGTGAGTACACTATCAAGAAGTGAGTACACTACCAGGATGTTTTTCCTCTCCAACTTGCACATTCTGCTTCTCCTCTTCAAGTTTGGACTTCTGATTCCCCTCCTCAGCAACCGACCCCAAATCCCCATCAGTTTTCTTGTTCACATTGGTTTCTTCTTCTAGAGCCTGAGCGATCCCGAGCCTCGACATCCAAACCAACCAAAAATAATCAGAAAATTTTACGAAAAAAATTCAGATATGTTACATGTATGATTTTTTATGACGCCTTTCTTCGAGCTGCTAGGGTGTTGGGCTTTGGGGTTTTCTCGAGCGCGAAGGGGGAGGCGCAATATCGTGCTGCTAGGGCTTGGGGGAGATCCCGTGAAGAGAGGAGCAACGGGTTGTCGAACATTGAAGAGATAAGCTCGCAAAGGGGGAGGCGCACGATCTTGCTGCTAGGGCTTGGGGGTTTTAGATCCCGTGAAGAGAGGAGATATGGGCCACGAAGAGAGTGCCAAAATAGAATTGATGGGTTTTTTTTTTGCGCTGAGTTGTTTTCTTCCCCCCAAAATTTATTTCCCCCCCCTAAAATTTTATTTCAAACTTAAAATTTCAAACTCAATTTCTCTTCACTTATCCAATTTCTCTTATCTTATCCAATTTGTCTTATCTTATCCAATTTCTCTTAACAACATCACTCATTTATACCCAATTTCTCAACTCTTATCCAAAAACTCTTATCCAATAACCCATGATAACATCCCTGTTTTATAATATAGATATATATAGATATATATATATGTATGTATGTATGTATGTATGTATGTATGTAAAAATATTGCTCCGTATAAAAAATGGATACAATTCATGGCAAGTATACTACCCACGAGTATCCAACATATGCTTTATGGGTAATCTTTAGCGTTGGTATTATACACGTCAAGCAATGCCACCCCCACATCTAAGAGTCCTTATAGGCCATGTTTTTCAGGTGTGGTATCTTGAACTCATTTTTAATGAGATGGAGAAAATCAATCCTATGTGATTTCATGTTTAATGGAAAATGTGGATAGGTTTTGGTTGATTTTCTTAAGAGTTTCTCCTCATGTGCTTCACTGTTTATTCATCACACTTACACGAAGGTGTTGAAGTCTATGTTATAATTCTTATTGCATTTGAAGTGCTTATTCTATGAATGTCTACATGTAATTGCTTGTCGTAATTTAAAATACTCTTTAGTTTGCATGTGGTATGCAATTTGACTTCATATATACACTTTTGATGATAACAAAAGGTGGAGAAAATATTGAGAAGATTTGTGCATTAATGCTTATATGTGCATACATGAATATTGGTTTAAGGGTGAGCATTAATGAATAATGAAAATATGCTTATTGAATATATGAATATTGGTTCAAGGGTGAGCATAAATAAAGGGGGAGCATGCATACATGTTTGAATGCTTAAACATCATTGTTTGCATGCTTGTATGTTTCACATCATTGTTACACTTGTTGCATATTGCCTACATCCTCCATCTTCACACTTCACACACACATGTCACGATGATATTCAATGAATCATTATTGCTCAAATCTTATATTGGTTTGTCATCATCAAAAGGGAGGATTGTTGGATACAACGTGTAGTTGGATACAACGCTCGATGACTTCGTGTTTGATGATAACAAATGTGTGTGAATGATTTAATGTGTGTGCTAAGTGTTTTTCAGGAATGGCACTCTCGCAAATATTCAAAGAGAGACTAAGTAAAAGTGATGGAGAATGTGCCATGCATTAGCCAAGTGGACTAAGTCAAAGATGGAGAATATGGCTGCAAATATTGGACTAAGTCAAAGATGGAAAGATAATGAGGAAATCAATTCAAATCCATATTAGAATTGATTCAAATCAATTGGTGTAACATTCAAATCCTAATGCCATGCAAATTGGAGACTTGGTCAAAGATGGAGAGATATGGAGAATCTTATGCAAATCAAAGGTGATTAAATGAGATCTAATTCAAATCCTATAGCTACTCAAATTCAATTCCATAGCCATCCATATTCAAACTCCATATCCAAAGAGATTCATTCAAATCCTAATCAAATTAGGATTCCTTCCCATCTCCATTAATTATGGGATTCTAATTAATTCTATTATATCCCATTCTCTCCTATATATACCCATCTTCCAAAGAGAGATAATTTGAGAGAGGGAAACCAATGCAAGGGGGAAATTCGGCCAACACAAGAGGGAAAGGGCAAGGCTGCAAGTTTCATGTCAACTCTCTCCTAGGTTCCACAAGTATTTAATAGCCAAAAACTGCATCTCCTTCCTCCTTGCATCAAGCATTTCAAAGGCCAAAATCTCCAAGAGCTCCATTGCCATACTCTTTTATCAAGGCCGTAACTTCCTAACTCCGTTGCCAAGCAACCCCTCCATGCGTAACCTATCTATGAGCTCAGCCTCTCCAAGCATCAAAGCTCCATAGCCAAGAGCCTCCTCTACATTGTGCAACTCTCTAAGGGGATTACTATCACAAGGCCGCAAGTTTGCAAGCATCTACACCCTTGCTACAATCTTCAAGCATCCAAGGGGTTCCTCATCTCTTCATTGTGCAAGGCACAATCAAGTTCCTCCAAGGCTTCTTCCTTCTCTCCATTGCACAACTCAAAAGGAAGGCCACCTACAAACATTGCGCAACATCTTGGGAGACATATCATCAAGGCCGAAACTTTCAAGGAGCCAAGAGCACCTAGGCCACAGTTGCAGAGGCGATGATGTGACGTTGGCAATTACATCCTGTCAGATATGATCTGATTTGAGCCGATTGACAGAGACGACTGCCGCTACACAAACTGAGATTCTCTAAAATTTTTATCATTATATTTGTGTGGTAGTATAGATCTCTGTAGGGGAAACTTTACCATTGATACATGTTTTGGGGTCTTTTCTAGTGGGTATTAGACAAGAGAGAATTGGCTAGTTGGGATTAGCCAATAGAAAGCTTATACTAGGATTAATTTTGTTGAACACGATGAGTGGAGTACTGAGAGCCTGGTGAGTGTAGAGACGTGATGTCTCTAGCTCTTAAGGTTGTACCTATTACATTATTAATCTAGTATCTGCTTTGGGATTGGATGTAGATCATGGTGACGACCGAACTAGGGTAAATCTGTTGTGCATCTGTGATTGCTTTTTATTTACTCTGAATCTGCTATAATTATGTGTGATTGCTCATGGGTTGCACGTGAATTTTTATTAGCCTCTTCCCCCCCTCCGCCCGATCTAGGCTTAGATACAGATCCACCACTATTTTCTTTCGAATCCATAAGGTTAAAGATATTATGAAATCAATTAAATGATATTCAATAGACCTTAAACTTGAGTATCCTAAAAATATACAATAAGCATATATACTCAACATTGTTGGGTGCATGCAAGATCATCCAATAGGAACCTGAACCCATTTAGGATTTGTTTTCCTATCATACAAATAATTTCCAGAATTATGCGTCTTCATCACAATATTACGAATATATGCATTTTTATCCATCAAACTCAAATTCTTAGGAACCCAACACATATTATCATGTAATCTCACATGGACATAGAATTATTCTTAGCATATGGATGCATAGTCACATGATTAGTAGAATCCAACTTATGACTAGAATTATTAGAAACATTGGATTTTACCAATTTATTTCTTGCAATCTTACCATACATGAAATCATATTTCTTTCTAACAACATTATCATGCATATTTTTTCTAACATGATTAGATTGTCTCTAATAACATTCTTAGGTAGGGAATCATGTTTGCATGAAGAAAAAGTACTCAAACTAGCATTACGCTTGAAATTGTCAAATTTAGAAATAAGCTCTTCATGCTTACTTTTGCTCAAAGACAAATCACTAAACAACAAATTAACTCTACCATTAATGCTCTTACATCTATATTACATTTGAGGGATGTTATCATGGGTTTCTGGATTAGAGATATTGGATAAGAGTTGAGGAATTGGGATAAGAGAATGTGGTTAATACAATTTGGATAAGAGAATTTGGTTAAGACAAGAGAAATTGAATAAGAGAAATTGGGAGAAAAGAATTAAGACAAGAGAAATTGAATATAAGATGATGACTAGGATAAAGTGTTGTGTAATTTGAAGGGAATGGTTGAGGGATGTTTTTGAATTTGAAAAAAAACATTTGAACAATTGGGGGGGAAATTGTATTTGGGGGAAACTCCAAAAGATAAAATGTTCGGGGGAAACTCTAAAAGAAGCCCCTCCCTCTTCTCTATTTCACACTCACCCAAACCCTCTGTCATGCCGTGACCCCGACCCCCTCCCCCTCCCCCTCCCATGTCGTGACCCCGACTTCCTCCCCCTCCGACCCCCTATGCAACCCCTCAGCCCACGGCCACCCCGCTCCCCTGAGCTCCCCACCGCTGCCTTCAACCTCTTCGTCGTTCGCCACTCCTCCCCCTCCCCCCTGCTCATCGCCCTCCCCCTCCACCACCTCCACCGCCACTTCCTCCTCCCATCCTCCCTGTCCTCCTCATCATAACCCCTCTCTCTCCAGCAAAATCCAACCAAGCCCAAGACTGCCGAGGAGGCCAGCATGTTGGCAGTCCTTACCGGAGCTCTGACGAGGATCTGAGGGTGCTCAATTGGAGGACTAATTAGGTTTTAGGAGGCTCGGTCTAGCATCTTTGGGAGGCTTTTGGATGATTCCAAGAGGGATGGCACATCGCTGTCGAAGCTGCTAACGAGGACGCCAGTGCAGAGCAGGATAAGCATTCTCTACTAGGTCAGGATCTGCAAGCTCCTCGATGATCTTGATGCCCTCACTGATTCCATTGTAGTCAAGGTATCCCAATTTTTTAAAAAAAATTATACATGTTTCTTCTTCAAGATTTTAGTAGAAATTTGTGAAATTTTAATGTCGCTAATATCACAGAATTTGGGGGAAAATTTTATTTTTCAAGCTTACTTAAATTTGATCAATTGTGAAGTTCACAAAGCCATCACCCCCGTCTATCTCTCTCTCAACCGCAATCTTTAATAATGCCAGCACAAGATACATGCACAGAGGAGAAGCACTTGACCATACTTATTTGTGTCAGTTGTGAAGTTCACATAGCCAGATGATGCATGAATGTTGGAAAATATATATGTTGCCACCAGTGACGGAGCCAGGAATCCAGTAAAGGGGGCAAAGTATTTAATAAGGCGCCAGGAATTCGGTGAAGGGGGCAAAGTATTTAATAAGGAGGTGCCCTCACCGGAGAATTCAGTGAAGGGGGCAAAGTATTTAATAAGGCGTCGGAGGTGCCCACTAAAGTTTTTTACGCTGATTTGTTGTTCCATGCCGAAGGTGCCCTCGCTGAATTTGCTGTTCTACGAAAATTTGTTTTTATGTGAGGTTATAATTTGTTTTTGTTTTTTCCCCTAAAAGCCTGACTTGGATGGGATTCAAGTCAGTTGTTCTAATTAAAAGTATAGGTAGCCTATCCCCTAGAAATGGACTGGTGAGTGAATGAGGGTATAAAAATTTTTTGGTTTTTTTGCCAGGCAACTAACCTAATTGAATTCTCTATGCGGCTACCCCATATCATGCGATTCTGCGAAGTACGGATTGAGGAGATTGGTGTATAAAATTTTTATGGTGTATAATTTTTTTTAAATTTGGGTGAGGGCGGCAGCTGCCCCCCTTGTCCCTATGTGGCTTTGCCACTGGTTGCCACTTCTGTTTTTCTTATCAGATGTTTCAGGTAACCAACTCTAAAATTTTAACAAAGAGCTAAAATGTCTATGATGCTATTGGATATAATAAATATGAGGTGCCTGAAGACACCTTTATGTTTCCTTGTGCAATGAGAAATTAATAAGCTATAGCATGTGCATTTCTTAGGGAAAAAAGCTATTGTTCTCCTTTTAAGCTCTTGCAATCTCCTTATGATTTTTAGCTTTACTGATTTTACTTGAAGTTGTATCTACGCTTTGAAAAATTGCTTCTGTACATAGGAGTCCTTATGAGTATATCTAATATTCTAATATTCATGCTGCGTACTTGTATTATTTTGATCTTTGATCTTACTCTGTCTTTTTAGAATAAGCGTACTTGCTGTTACAGTGTCTTAAGAATATTAATTTTAGTAATTTTACAATAGGTTCATTTGTTGGGATCAATATCGCATGGAGATTTCTGATCTGCCTTCACCATCAGATATAATATCAATTCTTAAATCCCATAAGATTAGACATGTACGCTTACACCTGGAAAAAATGCAAGCCACTGAGATCCTCCGTGCATGCTGGCTTAGGTTACAGCTCCAGCTTAGGTTGCAAATGGCGGAGGACAAAGTTGGGGCATTGTATGTACTTCACCCTTTTTTAAAGCTGGGTCATTGCAAATGACAGCTCCAGCTCAGGTTGCAAATAGCAGAGGACAAAGTTGGGACACAACAAAGCTGCCAAATAACACAATGTAAGTCTTCATCTAACGTGTCAAGGTTGATCAAAAAGATGCCAAATAACACAAAGCTCAGTTGACACAATACCTACTTGATAAGTGACGGGAAATCGAATCCCACCCCTAAGTAGATTTGATGATGAGCACACCAAATGATATTAGTGTACTTATAAACACTATCTAAAGTGTGCAGTTTGTGCGATCAATAGCTTTATACATACTCCGAAGAAGTTCAACCACTCTCAGGGATGTAGACGAATTTGATAGCTCTAAGTCAAGCACAAGTGAAGCTCAAAGATAAAGCTCATGGAACGTGCTTAAGCCTAATGAAAGAGGAGCTCAAATTCAAAGTGAAGTGCGCATCTACATCTACATCTGATCAGCTTCAACACGTCATCATTTTAGTCTAGTGTTTGAGTTGGTCTTTATAGGAATATGTTAAAGCCAAGTCTTATTGCACACACGCACAAAATGATTTACGAAACAAAAGTTTTTAAACTCGTTTTTAAACCTCTTTGAGAGCGTAGCTATTTGCTTAATTCTTTGTAGTCAATCTCTAGACACCCAGGAGTTGATTACATATCTTTTCAGCTGAGTTTCACTGAAAACATGCTCTGAGAGTCGACTACCAAATGAGGGAGTCGACTACCAACTGTGAGCAGAGTTTTCAACGAAAACTCTCTGGGAGTCGACTACCTCCTTTGGGAGTCGACTACCTCCTTTGGGAGTCGACTACCAGCTTGGTTTTTGCTGCAGTTTGACTTCCTGATTTTGCTTTCATTTCCTTGATTTATGGGCTGAAGTCAAACGTTTTTGAATTTCAAAAACGTTTTTGAAACTATATAAATAGCACCTCTTGAGAACATTTCTAAACACCAATTATCTATCATTTTTGAGCTAAAGCTATATTATTAAAATTTCTCAATCGCTCTCAATTTCTCTCGTCTTCCTAGCCGAAATTCTGGTTCTAAATTTCAGATCTCAGGTTTTTAATATCTGAAATTCTCTCTGAGATATATTTTATTTTTAGCTATTGAAAATTGTTTTTCAAAATCTCTCACTCTTGATTTAATATTATTTGAAGGAGTTTTGAAAAATAAAAATGATCTAAATCACATCGAATCAAACTATATTCTTTGTGTGATCTAAGATCACTTTGAATTCTTTAAGCCACTTAAGCACATTTGCAATATTATCTCGGCTATAGAATTTCTATTGGATGTAAACCAATCTCCATCATTAAATATTGTGGAGAGTTGGATCTTGTTTTTATTTAGGATTCCCTTTGTGATAAGGGTTGTGAAAATTCTAGACAAGTTTAGGTGGTTGAAAATCCTGGTAGGGATACTAGGTCATTGGAAATCCTAGTGAGTGAAGCTAGGTAATTGTATGGCCAAGGAAATAGTGGATTGAATCTCGTACTGGATTGGTCAGGGACTGGACATACCCAGGTTGCGAGGAACCAGGATAAAAATCTCTTGTCTCTGCGTATTTTCTAAGTTCTTTTATTCATATGTGCAAGAATTCATTTATTGTTAATATATCATCTTTGTAATCATTTATTAATATATTGCAAAGTTGTTCTCTTTATTCCACTATATTAATATCACTCTGATTGTAATATTCATCTGTTTGTAATTATTCTTTGTAATTGTTCTATATTACATTGTTGATTAAGAACCAAGCGTAGATCACTCTACTTGGTTTCTTAGGCAACATTGGAATAGAATTATTGTGTTATAATTATTAAAGGAGAAAGTTGTATAATTCATGCAACACTATTCAATCCCCCTTCTAGTGTTGTTTGCCATCCACATGATCCAACACTTGGTATCAGAGCGGGTCTAAAAGACGATGGCATCAACATCCTTCCATTCTGAAAGACTCAACACCATGCGACCACCGTTGTTCAAAGGAACAAACTACAAAAGCTGGAAGATACTTATGAAGACTCATTTAGAGTCATTAGACATTGAAGCATGGATCGTCACCAACGATCCATACAAAGCACCCATAGAAGTCGACACCGAAAAATGGTCTGCCGATGAAAAGAAGAAAGCCAACCGCAATGCCAAAGCCATGAACACACTATTCTGTGATGTAACTGGCAATGAGTTCAATCGTATCTCTCAATGTGAGATGGCACATCATATCTGGCATACTCTTCAGGTAAGTCACGAAGGAAACAAGAAGGTAAAAGAATCTCAAATTAACATTTTACATTCTAAATTTGAATCTTTTAAAATGGAAGAAGGAGAGAGTATTACCGAGATGAATACTTGTTTTACTAACATCACAAATGAGCTTGCAGGTCTAGGCAAAAAGATATCTGAATATGATCAGGTAATGAAGATATTAAGATTTCTTAGACCCGAATGGAAAGGGAAGACAACGGCCATTCGAGAAGCTCACAATGTAAAAGACCTCACCATTGAAGAACTGATGGGAAATCTCATGGCATATGTGATAGAGCTTGAGGAAGACAAGAAGATGTAGGAAAAGCCGAAGAAAAAGAACATAGCGTTCAAAGCACAAGAAGAAGACTCCGACTACACCAATAAAGAAGATCATATTGCCATTGTCTCGAAAAACTTCAAAGACTTCATGTCAAGTAAGTATAGTAAAGGATCATTCCGTCCTACTAATAGTATTATTTTTTTAAGTTGCAACAAACCAGGGCATGTAAAAAGAGACTATCCCTTGGAGAAGAACAACCGAGACATCAAAGATCGTTGCAAAAGCAGAGAGAACAACAAGAGAAGGAATGATAGAAGGAATAAGCTTCGATGACCAAGGAAGGAAGCATATGCAGCCTTCGATCAAAGTGATGATTCTACCTCCGACAAATCATCATTAGATGACAAAGAATAGAGAAGAGAAACAGCTAATATGTGTTTCTTGGCCTCCACATCGTCACAGGTAAGTTCATTGCATGATCATCATTTAGTGAAAATGATTCATCATCAAGTGATGATGAAGACATGGATTATAGAGGAGCATATAAGGAGCTTTGCTCAATGCATGAGAAGCTCATTAAAGAACATTGAAGAACACTTAGATTAGTTAAAAAGGATGCAAAAGAAAAAGAAGAACTTCTTAAAGAAAATGTTGTTTTAAAAGAAAAGAATGATTTATTAGAAAAGGATGTACAATCCATGAAAGTGAAAATTGAAGGTTTGGATAATATTCTTGTGTCTATTAAAGACAAATATGATTCTACGATGAAGATTGTTGAAAACTCCAATAAAGGGAAAGGAAAGTTAGATATTTTAATAAATAATCAAAACACATCATCTAGCAAAATCGGACTTGGTTATGATTCTAATCATACCAAAAAAAGATAAGCATACGAGGATGCATCGTACTAACCCAAAATTTTTGAGCATATGGGTTCCCAGGAATTTGACAGATCAAAAGAGAAAAGATACGCAGTCGATTTTGTTCAGAATGTTCATTTAAATTAAAACTATAAGTATATTTTTATTGAAGGAACTAAACCGTATTGGCTTTGGTTTCCTAAAAGATAGCCCCTTTGGACTCAATGTATAAAGAGTACCATAAATGATCATATTTTTCAGGTACTCTAAACCAAGGAGGAGGAACACAAATCATATCAACGCTTTGCGAGAAAAATAAAATTACTTCACAAAACATAATTTTATGAATGTTTAAATGTTTCTTTAAATTTTTTTTGCTTCATATAAATGCTTATATATGTTGATTATATATGCTTGTGAAGGATTTTGGCCAAACATTCAAACCATTGTATTAAAACCCTCTCGGGATGAGGAAATTACTCAACCCAGCAGGTAGTCAACTACCATCCCTAGGGAGTCGACTACCAGAGTGTTGAGCCAAAAATCTGTGTTTGATTTCTTGATTTTTGAGTAACTCCTATTGGGTTTTGTTGAGCCTATTGGGTTCATAACCAAGGAATGACTTAAACCCACTAAGAGAAATTGATCCTAATCCTTTACTCTCAAGATCCAAAGGCTATCATTCATCACTTCTCTTCATCTCAAAACTTAAATCACCCTCAGCACATGCCCTAGGTAGCCGACTACCACATTGAGATCATTTCCTTTGAAAAAAAATTGGGATCTTGCTTTCTATTCACAGGAGCTCTCATTCCCTCATCTTCTTTCAAAGAGAATTTCAAAGATCAAGGTGTAACCATTATTAACTCTCTTGAATATTTCATTTTGCCTATTTGAAATCTTTCTTAATTTTAGTTTACTATCAATATGCCTTTTAAGAAAGTAATTGGAAAGAGGAGGAAGATTAATGAATATTCTCTAAGTGAAAGAGAAATCATTGAACCATATCTTTTTAAATCTGATAATTATGATAAGTTTATCAACATCACCAAAAGGAAAATTCTCCATGAGAGATTTGTCAAACTTGATGATGTTGAAAACTACGGAATTGATATTATCCTGGAGTTCCAAAATCTTTCTAACCTGTTTTCATCTGATAACATGTATCTCTACTGCCCAAGACTTGTCCACTTATTCTATGCTAATATGGACATCGACCTTGCTAAATTTTGTTTCATCACCAAAGTTCTTGACACCAAGCTTGCTATCGCTGTTAAATCATTATGTCATGCTTTAGGGATTCCTTTTATAGGAAAGCTACTAGATGAGATCGAAATGATCGTGGGGATACATTGGATAAAATGTACTTCCCTGGAAAATTTTTCCTAACTATATTACTATGTGGGGATCTTCGCTATCCCGGTAGAATTTTGGCAAACATTTTATCATACAATATTACCCAAACGTCTGGCAGTCACTCTGTTCTGTCTGAGAAGCAAGCTAAGTGCATCTATGCTATGCTAGGTAATATTCGATTCAATTGGTCCAGAGTTATTATGGACTCAATTCTTTCATCTGCTGCTTCCAATAGACTATTATCCCCTCTAGCTCATGGTCACTTTCTCACCATCCTCTTCAATACCTATGACATTCCTTTGGATAATGAAACTAAGGTTCTGAAACCCGCCCTTGTCATTGATGCACATGCACTTGGTCGAATGGGTCTTCACTAAGACCTCGATCAAAATGTTCCAGAAGAGAAGCTTGTCGGTGAAGCTAGCTCAACCTCGAGGAGGAAAGGTAAGAAACCTGTTGTTGATTAAGATGAAGAAGAAGAAGAAAGTGAAGAAGAAGAAGAAGAAGAAGAAGAAGTGACACTGGAGGAAGTGTCTGATTACATCATTGAGCTTCAAGACATGCTCTTGAAGAAAATTGAGAAACTAAAAATTTCTCAAGAGAAAGGCTTTGAAGAGCTCAACCAAAAGGTAGCAAACTTGAAGGACTTTATGGCTAAAAGCAACGAGATGACCGAGAAGACACTTGCAATGATCCTTGATGAGATCAAGAAGCTAAACAAGGAGAATAAGAATGGCGGTTCTTCTTAAGTATCTTGGTTCATTTTTTTAAAAAAACAATGCTCTTTTGAAACTATGCACGTTGGTTTTGTAATTATTTTTACTATGGTATGGTGGACTTGGACTTATGGTATCAACTCTAGTAGTTGGAACAATGCTTATGATTATACTATGACATGTTTTAAAACATTGATATATCATTCATATCATCCTATATATATCTTGAACTACTAATCTTTTTTTGCAGATATATATATTTGGTTGAAAAAATTTTCTTCTACATGATAAAATGCTTGATTGATTGTTGAACTTTGCTTAATTGTTAAAATTATATTCAACATACTACTATGTTATCATGGTTGTCATCTTTTTGATTGATGACAAGGGGGAGAAAATTGGTAAATACAAAACATGAAATTGAATAAGTGATATATGCTAACAGCTTTGATGCATGGGGGAATATGAGTACATAATACCTCATCTAAGCAGGGGGAGTAAGTTATCTTACTTATCATTCTATTATGCGACTATTCATTTTATTTTTCATTTGGGTGTCATCATCAAAAAGGGGGAGAGTGATGGGAAATCGAATCCCACCCCTAAGTAGTTTTGATGATGAGCACACCAAATGATGTTAGTATACTTATAAACACCATCTAAAGTGTGCATGTTGTGCGATCAATAGCTTTACGCATACTCCGAAGAATCTCAACCACCCTTAGAGGATGGAGACGAATTTGATAACTCTAAGTCAAGCACAAGTGAAGCTCAAAGATGAAGCTAATGGAATGTGCTCAAGCCTAATGAAAGAGGAGCTCAAATTCAAAGTGAAGCGTGCATCTACATCAACATCTGATCAGCTTCAAGATGTCTTCATTTTAGTCTAGTGTGTGAGTTGGTCTTTCTAGGAATATGTTAAAGCCAAGTCCTATTGCACACACACAAAATGATTTACGACACAAAAGTTTTTTAACTCGTTTTTAAACCTCTTTGAGAGCATAGCTATTCGCTTATATCTTCGTAGTCAATCTCCAGACACACAGTAGTTGATTACATGTCTTTTAAGCTGAGTTTCAGTGAAAACATGCTCTAGGAGTCGACTACCAAAGGAGGGAGTCGACTACCATCTGTAAGCAGAGTTTTCAATGAAAACCATCTGGGAGTCGACTACCTCCTTTGGGAGTCGACTACCAGCTTTGTTTTTGTTGTGTTTTGACTTCCAGATTTCACTTTCATTTCCTTGATTTATGGGCTGAAGTCAAACGTTTTTGAATTTCAAAAACGCTTTTGAAACTCTATAAATAGAGCCTCTTGAGAACATTTCTAAACACCAATTATCTATCATTTTTGAGCTAAAGATATATTATTAAAAGTTCTCAATCGCTCTCAATTGCTCTCGTCTTCGTAACCAAAATTCTGATTCTAAATTTCTGATCTCAAGTTTTTAATATTTGAAATTCTTTCTGAGATCTATTTTATTTCCGGCTATTAAAAATTAGTTTTCAAAATCTCTCACTCTTCATTTAATATTCTTTGAAGGAGTTTTGAAAAACAAAAATGATCTAAATCACAACGAATCAAACTATATTCTTTGTGATCTAACATCACTTTGAATTCTTTTAGCTACATAAGCATATTTGCAATATTACCTTGGCTATAGAATTTCTGTTGGGTGTAACCCAATCTCCATCAAATATTGTGGAGAATTGGTTCTTGTTTTTATTTGGGATTCCCCTTGTGATAAAGGGCTGTGAAAATCCTAGACAAGTCTAGGTGGTTGGAAATCCTGGTAGGGATACTAAGTCGTTGGAAATCCTGGTAAGGATACTAAGTCGTTGGAAATCTCGCACCGGATTGGTCGGGGACTGGACGTACCCAAGTTGCAGAGAACCATGATAAAAATTTCTTGTCTCTGAGTATTTTCTGAGTTCCTTTATTTATTTGTGTAAGAATTCATTTATTGTTAATATATCATCTTTGTAATCATCTATTAATATATTGCAAAGTTGTTCTCTTTATTCCGTTGTATTACTATCTCTCTGATTGTAATATTCATCTGTTTGTAATTATTCTTTGTAATTGTTCTATATTACGTTGTTAATTAAAAACCAAGCGTAGATCACTCTATTGGTTTCTTAGGCAACATTGGAAGGGAATTATTGTGTTATAATTATTAAAGGAAAAAGTTTTATAATTCATACAACACTATTCAACCCCTCTTTTAGTGTTGTTTACCATCCATAGGATCCAACTATAAGAAGATCATTTTATAATATTTTTTGAAACACAAGGTTGATCAAAAATGTTTAACACAGATTCGAAGTGTCTGATACATGTCGGGAAATTGGCATGCAAAGTGAATCATTTTGAAATGTGTGTACTTCATAGCCCATCCCCATATGATATGATAAGAGTTAATGCTAGTAACAGTGAGTTAGGGTTAAAAGAGAGGGCTTGGTGGGAGATGACAGTAAGGGTAAAAGGGAATAAAAGCCTTTATTCTTTATGTCCTCCAAAAAAATAAATATCTGCAACATAGGAAAACAGAGAAACTACATGTTTTTTTCCTTTGAAAAGAGATAAATAGTTTTGGTGTCAATTTATAAAGATTAAGACGTTAGGTGACAAAATGAAACAAGTAGAGACATTGCGAGCCTTTCTGACCATGAATCCCACTTTTCTTACCACATTAATCTTGATATTAGATATGTAGTAATGCAACTTTTGGAGTAGTTAATAAAACTGAAATTTACATGCATGATTTCCTCACCAGTAATTGCTAATGGAAGTGAAACCAGTCATTGATGTTAAGAAATTGAGAATAAAACAGTTGCAATCCCAATCCGTGTTTTCAGTCCTAAATTGTAATGCTGCAATCCAACATATGCTTATTCTTGGTCTGTATAAAAAGATACTAACAGTAAGTAAGATATGTGTAACGACTGGTTTTCATGTATTAGGATTAATTATATAATATTATATGTTTTGGTGGATTTTCACCTTATGCGTGGTTTTCTTCTCCGTAGCTTTCACTTTCGATCGTTTCGTCGTGATTTTCTAGCTTCTTCCTTAGAATCGTTGGTCTTGGAGTAAGTCACTCGTGACGGGCTTCATATCGGTCATATCTTATTGTTAGATCAAGCCTAGGAGTCTTAGGAGTCGATCCCGGAGCTTCGCGCTCCATTTCAGAACTTTCTGTGCACGTTAGCCGGTACAAGAAGGGGAACCGACCGACTAGATGACGATTTAGTCGGTCGGCAAACCTTCATGGACCGACTAGTGGGCTTTGTTAATTATTCAGGAGTTACTGTTTATCGTTAGTCGGTCTAAGAACATTTGTCAATCGACTAGGTTGCAAACTAGTCGGTCAGCAATCGTTCTTTAACCGACTAGCTCTATGATCATTTTGATACCAAGTACTATTCATTCTTAGTCGGTCTAAGAACGTTTGTCGACTGACTAGATGAGAAACTAGTCGGTCAGTAGTTGTTCTTTGACCGACTAAATCTAAATCCTATTTTTCGTCAGGATTTACTGTTTACACTTAGTCGGTCTGCGTTGGTCAACCGACCGACTAGTTCCCAAACTAGTCGATCAGAGGTTGCTCTTTGACCGACTAATCAGTGTCGAAACCCTAATTTCTGGGCAGCCGCCAGGTCATTTTCTATTTAAACCCCACTTCGTTTCTTTTCTTTCTTTCTCTTCTTCTGGCCTCTTTCCTTCCCCCTTGACCTCTGATCTTCCCCAACCTTCCCCTAGCCTTCCTCCTTCATCAAGAGCCTCTCCCCCTCTCCATTTAGGCCGGCCACCACCTCTAGGTCGCTGGAAAACCCCCAAAATCCCCAAAACCCCATTTCTCCAGATTTTCTCCCCATTTCCAGATCTGAACCGTAGGTTTCCCGGATCGTTTCTTCCGTCGCCGTGCTTGCTCGATATCCGTTCTTCCGCTTCCTAAGGTAGTGATCGATCCTTTGATGTTCTCATAACCCGTTTTGTGATTTTTGTGAAACCCTAATAAAAATGGATGTTGGTTGATGATTGTTTCTCCTTAACAGCGACTATCCCCGTAGATTAGCGCTTGCGAGATGAACATTCGTGATCGTCATCCTCGGTGCTAGGCAAGTGAAACTTGCCACTTAGGGTTTTGGGCCATGTCTTAGGCCATTTGCTTGTTGTAGGCGTAAAAGAGACTAGGCGACGAAATGATACTCGCCTAGGCGCAATTTTAGGAACTAGCTTGACAACGAAGCTAGATCCGACATTTATCATGTTGCATAACTACCATGTCATGTTTAATTTCCATTAACGGTACGCGAATTAATTATCTTGTCATTGCATTCTTTAAGTGTTCCCGTGATTGCGTAGCTCCGCTACACCTTGTGAAATGATTGAGGCTAGGTGCACCCCTATGCCAAATGAAATACGCTTCTGGTTTGTGATCCAGGAAACGAGCTCTTGTGCGGGGCAACCCTGGCTCATTTACTGAGCATCGTGTACAGGGACCCTGGCTCGTTTACACGTGGGTTTTGGGGTAAGAGTTAAGCGGCCATTCAACTGGGAGTCTGCCCGATCAGCAACTGCAGTTGTAAGGCGTAAACTCTGGGTTCTGGGGTAGTGTTAAGCGGCCAATCAGTGTGAATGTCCAACAGTTCAGCTGTAAGGCGTAAACATCTACAAACAACTTGAAACGTGACTAGTGAAAAGATTGAGATTGTTAGTAGCTTGGCTACTCCTGACATGCCCTGATAATTGTTCTCTTGCACTTATTGTTTCACCATGTCTTACTTGTGCCCTCATACCATAACTGCCATGTCATGCATACTATAACTGCTAGGGTGTTAGTTTACCTTCATTTTCAGTTTCCTTGCCCAAGTCTTTTAGACTTGCTGACATGTGCCCCTTTACTCTTTTGGGTGACACATGTTAGATCCTGAGTCTGAGTTCATTGTTGAGGACGAGGTGTTTGCAGACGCCAAGCCCGAGCCTGTGTTTGACGAGGACTTCGTGGACACGGGCGATCAGCCGTAGAGACTGTTTGTGTTGTTGTTTAGACTGTTTTGTTGTCGGTGCGTGGCACCAATACTGTGTTATGTTGTCCCTTTTGTTGGCCTTGTTCTGGGCCTTTAGACTCTTTCTTTTAGCCTGGTGGCTATTCTGGATGTTGAACTTAATTTTCATGTTGGACAAATTCTGAGATTTGAGATTTTATTTCTGTCTCTCCTTGTGTTATTATTGTTGTTCCGTTTGTGGTTACATGGACCTGCTTATGTTTTATTGACGCTTATCGGGTTCTGGGCTTCACAGCTCCACTCCCGTGCGGACCTTTTCACGTCTCGCCTCCATTTTAGGGAAGCGGGGCATGACAATATGTTAGTTGATGATGTGTGTATCATGATTTATAACTATCTTCACCTTCCAAATAGACAATGTGAATCTAACACTTTCTCTTCTCTGACCACATGGATTGGAACAAACTCTAGTTTACCAGAGTTAATATTATGCAGAAAGTTCATTGTTTAATTAGTTTACAAGAACCTTCAATTTTAAGTACACATGGAATTGCAATTCCAGATATTACAACCTAGAAATTAAATTCTCAGCCAATTCTACAAATGGAAGATATGTTCTGAACAGCAGTAATGAATCAGTCCTACTTGGCAGTTTACACGGTTGGCTCTGGCTTGAAAACCATAATCTACTTAAAGGTCCAAAATCTTATGGTGGCTTCATTACACATGTCTTTAGCGCCTGTAAGAGAACACATGTCTTTTGTTCAAGTTGCATGGTTAACATCCAATTTTATTACACATGTCTTTAGTGACTGTAAGAAAACATGAGCACATGCGGTTAAAAGGAATGTTCAAGTTTCATGGTTCAAGTTCGATCTCAGCTTTAAAACTATTTCATTATGATGTTGTTAGTTAATATGATCTGGATCACAAATATTTTAGTGCGTGAAGCCCATGTTAGCTTACATGCACAATCAATCAAACATCAAACATGCACAACTGATAAGAAAATTATGATGTTTTAGCAAGATATATGAATTTGCTTTCATGCACAAATGATTTGTGTTACGCCTATTTGGCTGAAGCCCGAAAGACACGAGCCCAGAAACCCGACTGCCGATCCGAAGCCCATCTACGCGATCTGGCCCGCCCGGCAAGGCCCTATAGAGGACCCCCGAATATCGATCCGACCCGGCCCCGATAACGCGCAAATCACTCGCCCACTCCAGCGATAACCGTTCCCCCAGGCCCGTTACCACTTAACGGCCGTTATGGGGAGCTGCTGGGATGGCGCAGGAAGCGGCGAAGGGGGGGGGGGGGGGGGGGGGGGGGGGGGGCGGATTGAGGGGGCACGATTGGGGGCGGACGAGGGACGTGAGTCGTGGGCAGTCACGACGGGAGGTCTATAAAAGGGCTAGAAGGATGACTGGACAGGGGGGGCATCTCAGGTAACTAAAACCTAAGGTACTCCATCAACGACCTAGTTCCCCCATTTCTTCTCCTTCCTCCCCCGCTCGCGCCGGTAGACGTCGTTCCGACCTCCTCTCGAGTCGAACCGTCTCCACCGAGCCTCCTCTTTCAGATCATCGTCTGACTTAGGCATCGGAGGGGATTTGGCCGGAACCAAGGTCCGACCCCCCCTGACGAGTGCTCTCGTCTGTGCAGGAGGACGTTAGTTCCACGGGCAGAGGCTTCCCCTCCGCCCCACGCCGGCCACGCATCAAGCAAGACGACCGAGGCTACCCCTCGTCGTCCGACCTGTTGAATATTGGACTCCCCGGATTTGGTTTTGGATGATGAGCAAACATAAATAATTCATGAACTAACAATTTGTGAGCGCAGTATTGGAGATCGTCGCCAATTTCACGAGAATATTCAAAGCGACATCTCAACACTTCCAAAAGCTCGTATTCAAGCCTAAAGCTTCGTTGAAGCTCATGCAACGCTTTGGAAATAATGAAGATTCAATCGAAGCTCTCAAAGACCGTTTATTAAGGTTTTATTTATAGTCTTTTAGTTTCGATTGATAGAATGTTAAGCCTTGAGTATATCTTACGTTTCTATCTTCATTTCACTCATTTCGTAGCTCTAGGATTCTTGCACTAGTTCACTCTATCTTCCTCGAAGCGTCGCGCTTCGATTCGGACTTTGTTGTGCATGTTAGTTGGTACAAGAACAAGTACTGACCGACTAGATCACAATCTAGTCGGTCGTCCACTGTTCTTGGACCGACTAGTTTCAGTCAGTTAAATCTTTGTTCTTTACTGTTTACAGTTAGTCGGTCTACGTTGACTCACCGACCGACTAGTTTGTGAACTAGTCGGTCAGTGATGCTTCTTTGACCGACTAGTTGTGATTTACTGTACATGCCAAATTTCTCCTAAGCTACTGTTTACCGTTAGTCGGTCTAAGAACGTTTGATGACCGACTAGTTGACAATCTAGTCGGTCAACTTTTGTTCTTGGACCGACTAAGTCAACTTGCCTTCAGACTATGTTGTTTTGCCTCTTAGTCGGTCTACGTTCATTGACTGACCGACTAGTTGTGAAACTAGTCGGTCAGACAGTGTTCTTGGACCGACTAGTTTTCTAGGTCTGAAATTCTATCTCTTCTCAGATCTGCTCTTAGTCGGTCCATGCTTTGTGACTGACCGACTAGTTGATGAACTAGTCGGTCAGTGAATATTCTTTGACCGACTAATTCACTCAGATTTCTTTCCGTTGGAGATTGACCTAACTTATGTTTTTGGGTTCCTATAAATACGAACCTAGGTCATTTCTATCTTCAATAGAGCTGCCATTAAGAGATTCATTGAGCCCTAAAGAGATAGCCATTCTCCCTCAAATCTAAAGCTCTCTTCCTCACAAGAAAGCCATTCTCTCTCATTTCTAGATCTAGAGAGAAGCTTGTTCTTGGTGAGCTCTTCAAGCTATTGCTTGATCCAAGTCTCCAACTCTTCCCTAGGCACCCATTGCTGCTCATTTCCTTGGTGCTAGGGCTTGGTGACTTCATCTTCCTCAAATCCTTCATTCCACCTATTGGGTAAGAAAAACTCAAGGTATAGGATTTTGTGGTAAGAGTATTTATTTCATTTAAACTCTTTATATTGCTTATTGGCTCTCTCGGTTGTGAGAGAAGTTTGTGATCCCGGGTTGTGGGATTCACTTTGCCATTGCATGTATGATTTGATCTTGTGAAGGGTTTTCACAAGATATTCATAGTGGAAATCTTGAGTTAGGGTTTCTAACTCAAGTATCCGGAGGGGATCCGGGTGGTTGGGACGTAGGATCACCGGGAACAAGTCGGGGAGACTTGGGTGGATCCGAACCCATTAACATCGTTTGTTAGCTTTGTTTATTTCATTGTTGTCAATCAATTTAAGCTTCCGCAAATTGATTTGGTGGTTGTTTGCAATTTAATTTGGAATTATACGCCTTATTATTTTAAAGTACTATTCACCCCCCCTCTAGTACTTGTGCAGTAGCTGGTAGGGCATTACATTTGGTATCAGAGCCAGATTCTCAGCTATGTCTGCCAACGACAACAAGACCGTGCGTCCACCTTCCAACTATGACACCTTCAGGAACCGTGAAGGAGCATCTTCCGTGATGGAAGGACATTCCTCTACGAGGCCTCCATTCTTCAACGGTACCAACTACGGGTACTGGAAGTGTCGGATGGAAACCTTCCTCCGAAGTGCATCTTTATGGAGAACTACAATGAAGGAGTATATTGAACCCGAAGAAGAAGATTTTGAGAAATGGACTACCGCGGAGGTCGCCGCAGAGGTAAGCAATGCCAAGGCAATGAACGCCTTGCAATGTGCATTGGAGCCCGAGGATTTCAATAAGATATGCACATGTAAGAGTGCATATCAAATTTGGAACTCCCTCCTCATTCTACACGAAGGGACGAGTAGGGTAAGAGACTCTAAACTCGTAGTCGTAACCAAAGATTACGAAATGTTTCATATGCAACAGGGCGAGAAGATGAAAGAATATTACGCTCGTTTCGTTGATATAATAAACGAGTTAGAGGCCCTCGGCAAGATCTACACTCAAAAGGAGAAGTGCTTAAAGCTTATTGAAGGACTTCCCTCTTCTTGGGAAAAACGTACCTTCGCCATCGAGGAAGGTAATGACATGGACAAATATACCGTAGTTCAACTAATGGGTACTTTGATGTCATATGAGGTACGCAAAGATAGCAAGGTGAAGCTACAAGAAAAGATGAAGTCATATTTGAACCTAGATGCGCCTAAGAAAAAGGCGATTGCATTCAAGGCGGCTTCATCCACCTCTACCGATGATGAGAACTCGGAAGAAGAAATGGACATGGAATCCATTGCACTCATGGCAAAGAAGTTCAATCGCTTCTTCCGAAAGGGTAACTTCAAACACAAATCTAAGTTTACATCTACTAACGCCTCTCCACCTTTGTGCTTTAAATGCAATAAGCCAGGACACATCAAAGCGGATTGTCCTCAAAACAAGCAAAAGGAGAAGTGGAAGGCGCCAAAGTATGACAAGTCCAAGAAGTACACGAAAGGAAACAAGAAGGGACTTGTCGGAGCTACGTTCACCGACTCCGAGGATTCCTCAAGCGGAGAGTCGGACGATGAGCACGTGGAGCAAGCACACATGTGTTTCATGGCAAGAGAGGAGCACGATCAAGGATCCTCCTCTTCCGATGATAGTGATGAAGAAAGCGATGAGGTAACGATGGATGATCTTAGGGATGCTAACACTCAACTTTGGTCAAAATATACTAAGTTAGTAAATAGATATACTAAGGTAAAAGATGACCTAGCTAGCATTCAAACATCGCCTAAGACTATCATCACCAACAACGACACCGTTGTTGAAGAGTTAAGAAAAGAGATAGTAAATCTCAAATCTAAACTTGAACATGTTAGCATTGAGGATGCGGAAGAACATGAGATAGCGGATTTAACTTCTCAAAACTCGACTTTGAGTATTGAGAACGAGAATCTTAAATCTCGTGTTTATGTGCTCACTTCGCAAATATCCACTTTGGATACTTCCTTGCGTTCTCTCAAAGAGAAATATGAGGACACATTGGGCCGAATCAACAAATTCAACAAGGGTAAAGGCCATTTGGATAATATCCTAAAAGATTTACTTCCGGCCAAGCACCACATTGGCTTGGGGTATATGATGGGAAATTCTTCCAAGTCGGTCACTACCTTTGTTAGGCCAACTTCCGAAGCCTCAACGAGTGGGAGCAAACACTCTATTGGTAGTTCATCTACCAATGGTGCTTCCACCTCGTCCACACCCTCTTTCGGAAAGAAACCCACATTGGGTGGACCTCCAAAGAAGGGGCATGCTTATATGTACACCAATTCCATGCCACGTAGGAACACACGTCCTACTCCACCATCTCACACTTATGATGATTTTTATGCAACACATTTTCGGGCACGTGCACACCAAGTGAGACACCCTCACGCACGTGTTCCCACACATGCATATGTACACCCACCTCATCATATGAATAATTCTCGTCGTGCACCATTCCATCATGTCCCGTATGCCTATCCACAACATGCATCACGTAGAAATCAACGTCGCATGCATGCACCCAATAGGATGATGGCTCCCAAAGTTTTCAAGATTTGGAGCCCAAAGGACACAAGCATGGACGAAAAACAAATATATATGAATGCTTATTTTTCGGATGTTGTGCATAGTAAGAATTATGTGGGGAAGTCTAAGTCCACTTGGACTTGGCTTCCAAAGGTCTAATCCCTTGGACCCAATGACCTTGGGTACCATGATATGAAACTTATCTATCTTTAGGTACTCAAGGAAAAGAAAAAGAAAAGGAGCAACAAATTTAAATTTAGCTCCAAAGGGAATTGGATACTCGATAGCGGGTGCTCCAAACACATGACGGGTGACGCTCGATTGCTCTCCGGAGTGGTTCCCATTGTGAATGGAAACCGCGTCGTATTTGGAGGCAACGAGAGCGGAACCATCATAGGTGTTGGTAATGTCGGTAACCCTTCTAAACCATTAATTAGTGATGTGTATCTTGTTAGTGGTTTAAATCATAATCTTATTTCAATAAGTCAACTTTGTGACAAAGGTTACAAAGTTAGCTTTGCGAAAGGATTGTGTCATATTTTAAGAAAGGATAATGAAAAATTATTATTTTCCGGAACTCGTCGTAAAGACATTTATATTTTGGATCTTCCTAAGTCATATGAACAATGTCTCGTTGCCAACACAAGTGAACAAAACTTATGGCATCGACGCTTTGGACATGTGAACTTTGGAACACTATATAAGCTTTCAAAATTGAATTCTATTAAAGGTTTTCCGAAGCTTGTTTTTGAAAAGAAAAGTTTTTGTGATTGTTGTCAACGCGGCAAGCTTCCTAAATCTTCATTTAAACCTAAGAAAAGCATCTCTACAAAACGGCCACTAGAGCTATTACATCTAGATTTATTTGGGCCAACTAGAGTAGCTTCCTTAGGAAATGCAAGGTATGGACTTGTCATCGTAGATGACTATTCAAGATTTACTTGGGTATTTTTCTTGTGCAATAAAAATGAAGCTTTTGAAAACTTCACAATTTTTGTTAAGAAAGTACAAAATCTCTTAGGAAACACCATTGTCACTATTCGTAGTGATCATGGAGGTGAATTTGAGAATGAGTCTTTTGAGACATTTTGTGATGAAGTTGGTATTACTCACACCTTCTCTTTCCCTCGTGCACCGCCTCAAAATGGTGTAGTTGAGAGAAAGAATAGGACGCTAGTGGAGTGTGCTCGCACTATGCTTGATGATAGCCAACTTGGCCATCAATTTTGGGCGGAAGCGGTACACACCGCTTGCTATGTGTTTAATAGAATACTTTTGAGGCCCGGCACTAAACAAACTTGTTATGAATTGTTGTTTGGTAGGTTGCCTCAAGTTAAACATTTTCGTGTTTTTGGTTCGAAATGTTTTATTAAGAACACATATGGTAGTTTGGACAAATTCGATCCGAGATCCGATGAGGGGATTTTTGTGGGATATTCTTCGCGTAGCAAAGCCTACCGGATATTCAACAAACGAACCTCGACGATCGAGGAGTCGCTTCATGTCTCATTTAATGAAGGATTTGTTCCAACTAGAAGTTCAAATGATAATGATTCTATGGATGTTTTATGTGATTCATTTGATAATTCTAAGTCTATTGATTCTATTGAGACTAACCCGACTAATGAAGTTGTTGAGAATGTTCCAAGTGATCAAGGTATTCCCAAGCGACTTCATGTCATTCGCGACCATCCCCATGAGCAAGTAATTGGCAATATTCAAGATAGTGTCAAGACAAGATCACAAGTTCACCACTTCGCCAATTATGCCTTTGCCTCATCAATAGAGCCAAAGAATATAGTTGAAGCATGCGAAGATAGTGCTTGGATACTTGCCATGGAGGAGGAGCTCATTCAATTCGAGAGGAATGAAGTGTGGGAGCTTGTTCCATTGCCTTCGAAGAACCACACCGTCATAGGGACAAAGTGGATTTTCAAGAACAAAACCGACGAAAACCAAGTCGTCGTCCGGAACAAAGCTCGGTTAGTAGCTCAAGGCTATCGACAAGAGGAAGGTATTGATTTCGAAGAATCCTTCGCTCCGGTAGCTAGATTAGAATCAATTAGATTACTTTTGTCTTTTGCATGCCATAAGAATTTTAAATTATTTCAAATGGATGTTAAAAGTGCTTTTTTAAACGGAGATGTCGTTGAGGAAGTTTACGTTTCTCAACCTCCAGGCTTCATAAATGAAAAATTTCCAAATCACGTTTTTAAACTAAAGAAAGCTCTTTATGGTTTGAGACAAGCTCCTCGAGCTTGGTATGATCGCCTAAAGAATTTTCTTTTGGATTTGAATTTTAAAATGGGCGAAGCCGATTCAACTCTTTTTGTTAAGCATGCGAATAATGATATTTTATTAGTACAAATTTATGTTGATGATATCATTTTCGGTGCTACTAACTTCACTCTTTGCGAAGAGTTTTCTAATGTTATGAAGGAACAATTTGAGATGAGCCACATGGGCGAACTCAAATATTTCTTAGGACTCCAAATTCGCCAAATGAACGATGCAATCTTCATCCACCAAACGAAGTACACGGTGGAGTTGCTAAAGCGATTTGGAATGGAGAATACCTCCGGGAAAAAGACTCCAATGAGCACGACTACGCATCTTGACAAGGATACGGGCGGTAAGGATGTAGACATTCGTTTATATCGAGGTATGATTGGTAGTTTGCTTTATCTTACCGCAAGTAGGCCCGATATTATGTTTGCCGTATGTATATGTGCTCGTTATCAGTCTCAACCTAAGGAGTCTCACTTAGTAGCGGTAAAGCGTATTTTTCGCTATCTAAGTTACACTTTAGATTTTGGATTACTTTATCCGAGATCTAGCACATATGAGTTAATCTCATATAGTGATGCCGATTATGCGGGATGCAAATCCGACAGGAAAAGTACTAGTGGCACTTGCCATTTTATAGGAAATTCTCTTGTCTCTTGGTTTTCCAAGAAGCAAAATTCCGTATCACTTTCAACCACCGAGGCGGAATATATTGCCGCCGGTGCCGCGTGTGCTCAAGTTCTTTGGATGAGACACACACTTAAAGACTTTGGTATAAATTGTGATACTTGCCCTATCATGGTTGACAACCAAAGTGCAATATGTCTTTCCAAGAACCCGGTACATCATTCCCGTTCGAAACACATAGATGTCCGCCACCACTTTTTAGATGACCATGTTGCTAAAAAGGACATCATTCTAGTGTACGTTGAAACCCAAAAGCAAATCGCCGATATTTTCACGAAACCCCTAAAGGAGGACTCCTTTGTGCGGTTGCGTCGAGAATTGGGGATTATGGGTGAATCCGAAATATAGGATTCATGTTTCATTCAATAATTTTGCATGCTATTATTCTTGACAATATCTCTTTCATGCTAGAATTATTGGATTTTTCGAGAATTTTAAGTGTTATCTTAATTTTTCGTTCGATTTGTGTGTAATCGTCAAATTTCTGTGTTTCGATGTTTAATGGGGTAGTTTAGATGTCTATTGAGAGTTTTGAGATTTTTCGTCCAAGCGTATTATGGAGAGAACTTAATTTTCAAGTTTTTGACTCTTTAGTCGGTTCATGTTCAGTGACCGACCGACTAGATTGAGATCTAGTCGGTCAGTAATCGAACGCAGACCGACTAAATCTTGTCAGTCTTCTTGGATTCAGCCACTGTTTGCACCTAGTCGGTTCAAGCTCATTTACCGACCGACTAGTTTGTGAACTAGTCGGTCAGTGCTTGAACTGTGACCGACTAGTTGTGCCAGGGGCTGTTTGGTCATTTGGGAAATCGACCGACTTAAACTCAGTTTAGTCGATCGATTTCCATTCTAATCGATCGAAAACTCAGTTCACTCCGCTCAAAACCCCGACCCTTCCCCTTCCGATCGACTTCCGGCCTCTTTCCGATCATCTCCGCCGTCGCCGGCCGTCGTTCTTCCTCCTAGGGTAAACCTACCTCCTCCCTCTCCTATCTAGGGTTTCGTTTTCAGCTCTAGGGTTAGGTTTCTCTGCCTAGGGTTCTAAATTTCTTCCTCTAGGGTTTCGGATTTCTAGGGTTGTGCTAGGATTCGTTGATTTGATCTCGTGTCTTGCTTCGACTATGGCAAGAACACGCATTCCGATCCCTTCCTCTAACCCCTCTCCGATGACCGTTGATCCAACCTCTTCGGATCCCGAGCATCCAACCCCTACGAAGCGTAGAGCCAAGACCACCCATCCTTCGTCGTCTTCGCCTCCTCTCAAGAAGAAGAGGACGACGACCGCTAAACCTAAAGGTCAACCCAAACCCAAGCCCAAACCTAAGCCAAAGGCCAAATCTCTTGGCTCTCCTTCTTCGTTCCATACTCCTACCGATTCCGATACGGAGTATAATCCCGAGACCGAGACTCATAGGGAACCCTCTCCTCCTATTCATCCCGAGTCTAGCACCCACCCTCGTTCGTCTTCTCGAAAGCCTAAGGGAAAGGCTCCGATGCCGGTGGGCGGTGTCGATATTTCCTTATGTCGCGATGACCCTTTGTGTCTTGCGGCATATAACCGTATCGAACATTGTCCGCTGCTTCTGGAGCATTTCGTCCAGTTCAGCGACTTCATAGGGCTAGCTGATCTTCTGTCGTCGTCGGGTCTTCTCGATTACCTTCGATTTGACCCGAAGGCGAATCCTCGCCCCTATCCTAGATTAGTGAAGCTTTTCTATGCCAATAGGATCCGGGGTCAGTTCTATCAGACCCACTCTATTGAGACGACCGTTTTGGGGACTCCTATAGTCCTCACTGCGGAAATCTTAGGAGAGATTCTGGGTATCTCTTCGTCTGGCCTTCTTCCTTCTGATATCTCGGTAGATGATATTTCCTCTCTTGACCAGACCATCCTATCAGAGATTTTCCATCAGATTCCTCCTGCTATGATTGGCGTGCCCTCTAAATCTTTTAAGCCAAATGCTTGGGTCCTAAATTTGATTCTGAAGTCGTGCTTGCTTCCCAAGTACGGCTCCTCATCTTTGCCATCCCAGCCATTTTTGAAGCTTATCTATGCGATCTTCATGGGGAGCTCGATTAATTGGGCTCGAATTATACTCGACAAGATTGATTCTTTCGAGTGTATTCGAAAGTCCAATAAATCGGCTCATATTCCTTTTCCTTGCATGTTGACCCTCGTGTTTCGTCACTTTCGTGTCACATTGCCTCGTGACGATGAGCGTCCCCTCGGTCCTCCGCTGAATGCGACGGCCGTCAAGAAATCTCTTGCGGCGCTTCGTCACGTTCAGAGGACGACTCCTTCAGCGTCTGTCCCTGCCTCTGCCACTGCCTCTGCTTCTCCCGTTGCCACCCTTGATGACGTCGTCCGGATACTTCTTCGTCACGAGTCCCGCTTGGCTCGTACCGAGGAGGTGGTCTGCCGTATGGCACGTCAGATGGGTGTTGAGCTTCCTCCTTCCGTGTCTGAGGGAGAGGAGATGGATGAGATGGATGAGGAGGACGTTGTGGAGATCTGTCGTGCTTCGACTCGTGCCCCCAAGGGCACTTCTGCTGCTGGTACTTCCACTTCTGCTCCTGGAGTTGCCACCTCTTCCGGTGTTCCAGAGCCACCTGCTGCTGATCCAGTTTCCGAGCCTGCTCTTGTATCTGCTGCTGCTGCTTCTGTCGAGACTCATGCTGCTGTTGAGCCTGTTGCTGAGATCTCGACTCCAGCCCCGACGATTCCATCTGTTGAGACACCTCTGCTCCCTGCAGATCCTGAGTCCACTCCGTCGACTGGACCCACGGAGTCTGCAGATCCTGCCTCCTCCCCGTGATCGTTGTTCCGAGGACTCTCCATATACACTTTGGATGATGTATTCTAGTGAGAGAGTTTTGGGTTAGGATGGGGTTGAGAGTTGCCTTGTTGTATTGCTTTTGTGCTTTCTGATTGTCGGTGTTGGATTGTATGATATGTTGATGATGATGTATTTCTTTTTGATGATATGTAGCACTTGATATGATGTATCTCTTATATTCGATGTGATATCTTTTGGATGTACTCATGTTGTCTCTATGTATATATATGTTCATCATCGACCACTTTATCTTTTATTCGTCGGGCAAATTTAATATTCGTTGAATATATTTGAAATGTGATATCGAATCGACGCATAAAAAGTTGGTTAAATGGATTTTATAGAATTGTTTTCCATGCTCAAAATTAACCAAGAATATTGAATATTGGAGAGTATGTTTCTTTATTCAAGACATGAATAAACATTTGGTATTTTTTTTGATGATTTTGATTATCGTTGATTTTTATTGATAATGGAAAATTTGACACACCTTGTTTTGATTTCCACATTTTTCCCTTGGTGTCAAGTTGGTCCATTGTCTTCGTCTACGACTCCCGATGTTGGATTTTACATTTCCTAATTGTTGTCGTTGTATGCCCCCCCCCCATTTTTGGGATAATGCCAAAGGGGGAGAGATAATGATAATAAATAGCGCAAATGAAAAATTTAACTCAATTTCCAAGAATCTAGTTTGATATGTTAGATTCAGGGGGAGTTAAGATACAAATAAGGATTTTCAAAATCCGATATTTCAAAAATCAATTCACTTTATTTATCTTACTCGTCTGCTTGATACAATTCATTTATATTCATTTTGGAATTAACGTGTCATCAATGCAGGGGGAGTAAGTATTTTACATTTGAATTATTATCTTTGATTATTATTTATGTTGGTTTGTCATCACCAAAAAGGGGGAGAATGTTGAATATTGGACTCCCCGGATTTGGTTTTGGATGATGAGCAAACATAAATAATTCATGAACTAACAATTTGTGAGCGCAGTATTGGAGATCGTCGCCAATTTCACGAGAATATTCAAAGCGACATCTCAACACTTCCAAAAGCTCGTATTCAAGCCTAAAGCTTCGTTGAAGCTCATGCAACGCTTTGGAAATAATGAAGATTCAATCGAAGCTCTCAAAGACCGTTTATTAAGGTTTTATTTATAGTCTTTTAGTTTCGATTGATAGAATGTTAAGCCTTGAGTATATCTTACGTTTCTATCTTCATTTCGCTCATTTCGTAGCTCTAGGATTCTTGCACTAGTTCACTCTATCTTCCTCGAAGCGTCGCGCTTCGATTCGGACTTTGTTGTGCATGTTAGTTGGTACAAGAACAAGTACTGACCGACTAGATCACAATCTAGTCGGTCGTCCACTGTTCTTGGACCGACTAGTTTCAGTCAGTTAAATCTTTGTTCTTTACTGTTTACAGTTAGTCGGTCTACGTTGACTCACCGACCGACTAGTTTGTGAACTAGTCGGTCAGTGATGCTTCTTTGACCGACTAGTTGTGATTTACTGTACATGCCAAATTTCTCCTAAGCTACTGTTTACCGTTAGTCGGTCTAAGAACGTTTGATGACCGACTAGTTGACAATCTAGTCGGTCAACTTTTGTTCTTGGACCGACTAAGTCAACTTGCCTTCAGACTATGTTGTTTTGCCTCTTAGTCGGTCTACGTTCATTGACTGACCGACTAGTTGTGAAACTAGTCGGTCAGACAGTGTTCTTGGACCGACTAGTTTTCTAGGTCTGAAATTCTATCTCTTCTCAGATCTGCTCTTAGTCGGTCCATGCTTTGTGACTGACCGACTAGTTGATGAACTAGTCGGTCAGTGAATATTCTTTGACCGACTAATTCACTCAGATTTCTTTCCGTTGGAGATTGACCTAACTTATGTTTTTGGGTTCCTATAAATACGAACCTAGGTCATTTCTATCTTCAATAGAGCTGCCATTAAGAGATTCATTGAGCCCTAAAGAGATATCCATTCTCCCTCAAATCTAAAGCTCTCTTCCTCACAAGAAAGCCATTCTCTCTCATTTCTAGATCTAGAGAGAAGCTTGTTCTTGGTGAGCTCTTCAAGCTATTGCTTGATCCAAGTCTCCAACTCTTCCCTAGGCACCCATTGCTGCTCATTTCCTTGGTGCTAGGGCTTGGTGACTTCATCTTCCTCAAATCCTTCATTCCACCTATTGGGTAAGAAAAACTCAAGGTATAGGATTTTGTGGTAAGAGTATTTATTTCATTTAAACTCTTTATATTGCTTATTGGCTCTCTCGGTTGTGAGAGAAGTTTGTGATCCCGGGTTGTGGGATTCACTTTGCCATTGCATGTATGATTTGATCTTGTGAAGGTTTTTCACAAGATATTCATAGTGGAAATCTTGAGTTAGGGTTTCTAACTCAAGTATCCGGAGGGGATCCGGGTGGTTGGGACGTAGGATCACCGGGAACAAGTCGGGGAGACTTGGGTGGATCCGAACCCATTAACATCGTTTGTTAGCTTTGTTTATTTCATTGTTGTCAATCAATTTAAGCTTCCGCAAATTGATTTGGTGGTTGTTTGCAATTTAATTTGGAATTATACGCCTTATTATTTTAAAGTACTATTCACCCCCCTCTAGTACTTGTGCAGTAGCTGGTAGGGCATTACACGACCGACCGAGGCCGAACACATCCGTCCGAGCCGAGGCTTCCCCTCCGCTCACGAGGTGCCGAGGCTACCCCTCATCGTCCGACTGTCCGAGGCCGAGCGTCTCACACCGGGCCGAGGCTTCCCCTCGCCCCCCTCGTGGCCGAGGATCCAGATCCGGCCCAGCCGACGCGCTCCACGTCATCCGAGGGACCCGATGACCCGAGTCAGCCCCTTGACTCGACATACCCGAGGGACCCGAGTCGGCCCCTTGACCACGTTGACTGGGTAGTCCACGGTCAACGCTTTTGTAGTGAGAAAACACTCTGAAACATCTGGCGCCGTCTGTGGGAACGAACTGTCCCACGAAGAAACAAACCACACCTGCAATGACACGGCTTCACCCATCTCGTCGAAGGGAGAGCAAGGCCCAGACACGAAGCGACGGGGCCCGCCATCGTTGGCAAGAGTGGGCCCGGGCCCAGCGCGAGGAGGATCGTGAGGAGAGGACCGGGAAACCCTCGTCGACCCTACCGGTCGGGAGGCCGAGCATGTCTGTAACAGCGCGCAAGTCGGACGTAGCTTTGGTGGTGTCAGTGATCATCAACACAACCATGGTACGGCGACTGCTCGTCGACACCGGCAGCTCCTGCGACGTCCTCTTCATGTCAACCCTGGAGAAGATGGGGCGGCGGAAGGAGGACTTACAACAACGCTCGGGTCCCGTGGTGGGATTCACAGGTCATTCCACCCCCATCATCGGCACGATCCATCTCCCGGTAACACTCAGAGGCCCACCGGACTCGGTGACCCTGGCGGTAGAATTCATCGTATTGGGGATCGGGTCAGAATACAACGGAATCATCGGCCGACCCCTTCTCAATGCCATCAGCGCGGTTGTCTCGACCCTCCATCAGACTATCAAGTTCCGAACGCCCAGGGGGATGGGGCAGGTCGAAGGCGACGCGGGGAGACCGAATACCTGCTATCAACTGGCAGAGGAAGGTCCCAAAGATCGTCTAGTCGACCGGATGGCCGCACTCAACTTAAGGGGCGGGCCGAGACCCACCCCTGCGGAGGAGCAAGAGCAGATCCCGGTCACGGACGTCGAGGGCCGGTTCGTCTCAATCGAGAGGGGGCTAAGCCACGACCTGAGGAGCCAACTGGTCGAGTGACTGGAGGCGAACCTAGACGTCTTTGCCTGGTCACCGGAGGACATGCCCGGCGTAAATCCCCAGGTGATCGTCCACCAGATCAACGTCGACCCCAACTTCAAGCCGGTCAGGCAAAAGAAGCGGAACCTGGGCGGCGAGAAGATGAAGGCGGCCTCCGAAGAAGTGGAACGTCTCCTCGACGCCGGCTTCATACGAGAGGTCTGGTACCCGGAGTGGCTATCGAACGTGGTGATGGTCAGGAAACCCAACGGGAAGTGGCGAATGTGCGTGGACTTCAGTGACCTCAACAAAGCCTGTCCCAAGGACAGCTACCCCCTGCCGCGCATTGACCACCTGGTGGACAACGCCTCGGGGTACGAGATGCTTAGCTTCATGGACGCCTACTCAGGGTACAATCAAGTCCAGATGGATCCCCGGGACGAAGAGATGACAGCTTTCACGACAGACCGGGGGACATACTGCTACAAGAAGATGCCCTTTGGCTTGAAGAACGCAGGGGCCACCTACCAGAGAATGGTCAACAAGGTTTTTTACTCCCAGATCGGGAGGAACCTGGAGGTCTACGTCGACGACATGATTGTCAAGTCGAGGAAGCCGGAGCACCACATCGCCGACCTTCGTGAAACCTTCGAGCGGTTGCGGCGACACAACATTCGACTCAACCCCACGAAGTGCACGTTCAGGGTAAGATCTGGCAAATTCTTGGGATTTATGATAACTAACCGTGGCATTGAATCTAATCCTGACAAGATCGAGGCACTGATCAACATGCGTGAGCCGACGACAATCAAAGAACTGCAGAGGCTGAATGGGTGCATCGCAGCCTTGGGGCGATTCCTTTCCAAATCGGCGGAAAGATCGCTCCCCTTCTTCAAAGTTCTGAGGAAAGCGATCGCGGAACCATCAGACAATAGGAAGACGATACTATGGGACGAAGACTGCTCCAGGGCGTTTGCGGATCTCAAGGAATACCTCCACAGCCAGCCTCTCCTGTCCAAACCACGGGAAGGGGAGTCGCTAAGCCTTTACCTGGCGTGCGCGGAGGAAGCAGTGAGCTCGGTGCTGATCCGGGAAGATGGTGGGGTGCAGTGGCCGGTGTACTACACGAGCCAGATCTTGAAGGGGGCGGAGGTGCGGTACTCGCCCATGGAGAAACTGGCGTACACTCTCGTTCTCTCAGCGCGAAGGCTCAGGCCCTATTTCCAAGCCCACACCATACTGGTCTTGACCGACTCACAACTGGAGCAGAATCTCAAGAGATTCGATCGAATGGGAAGGATGCTAAACTGGGGGGGGGGGGGGTGGAATTGAGCGAGTTCGACCTCCGATTCAAACCGCGCATAGCCATCAAAGGGCAGGCCTTGGCTGACTTCATCGCTGAATGCACGACGGAAGGAGAACATCCCCCGGAAGAAGAAGGCCCAGCAACGGTAATTGTCCAACCCTTGTCTTTTCTTTCGGCTGACCACCTCCAGTCAGGAGTCCCAGGAGTGTGGATAGTCCATGTGGACGGATCGGCCACACAGTCAGGAGGCGGGGCTGGGATCGCGATCCGATCTCCGGAAGGGAACATCGTGGAATACGCGTTGCGGTTCGAGTTCCCGGCCACCAACAACGTGGCGGAATACGAAGCGGTGATCAACGGCCTGAGGCTGGCCCGGGAGCTCGGGGCCGAGTTCGTGCGCCTCCTCAGCGACTCGAAGCTCATTGTCAACCAACTTCTGGGAAGTTACGAGATGCGGGAGGAGGCGATGCAGAGGTATCTCGCCGTCGCCAAAGCGGCGTTGTCCAGGTTCAAAAACGTGGAAGTCTTGCATCTCCCACGGTCGGAGAACGCACGTGCGGATGCGTTGTCGAAGCTAGCCTCGTCCTCGCCTAAAGAGCTGGGCCGCACCATCTACGTGGAGAACCTGCATTCCCCCAGCACGGAAGAGCGGGAGGTGATGGCGATCGACCAAGATCCCACCTGGATGGACCCGATCATGCGATACCTCACTCATGGGGAGGTGCCGACGGACTGGGACGAGCGTCGGACCCTGGAGAGGAAGGCGCTCCGATACATGATCCATGAGGGGACGCTCTACCGAAGCCGCTGGACGAAGGCGGACGTCCTCCCATACCTGAACTGCATCGGACTGCAGGAAGCCGACTACGTCTTACGGGAGGTTCACGAAGGGATCTGCGGAAATCACCACGGGGGCAAGGTGGTTGCACAGAAAATCTTGAGGCAGGGATACTTCTGGCCGACCCTGGTCCAAGACGCAACAAACTACGTCCAAAAGTGCCAAGAATGTCAGAGGTATGCCAACCACACCTCGACTCCCCCATCGGAGCTCATCCCTATCGTGAGCCCCATCCCATTTACGAAATGGGGGCTCGACATTCTCGGACCGTTTAAGCCAGGCCGGAGGCAGCGGAAGTATCTGATTGTGGCGGTGGACTACTTTACCAAGTGGATCGAGGTGGAACCATTGGCCACCATCACGTGGAAGAAAGTGAAAAGCTTCGTATGGAATTCAATCATCTCCAGATTCGGAGTGCCACGGTCCATCGTCACAGACAACGGGAAACAGTTCGACTCCGCGGGGTTCAAAGACTTTGGCGCGGAATGGGGGATCAAGCTTCTCTTCACCTCTGTAGCGCACCCCCAGACCAACGGAATGGCGGAAGCAGCCAACAAATGCATCATAGAGCCCCTCCGAAAGAAAGTGAAGGACGCCGAAGGAAGCTGGCCGGAAGAGCTCCCCGGGATACTCTGGTCATACCGGACGACCCACAAGGAGGCCACCGGCGAGACCCCGTTCATGATTGCCTACGGGGCCGAGGCGATGGTACCGGTCGAGTTGGGTGAAGAATCTCTCCGCCTCAAATGCTTTGACGAAGACAGGAACTCGCAAGGTCTGGAGCTCAGTCTGGAGCTCCTCGGCGAGCGGCGGGAGCAAGCCCTGGCCACCATCATCTGCCAGAAGCAGAAGGTGGCTCGATACTACAATGCTCGGGTCAGGGGCAGAAGCTTCCACCTTGGGGACCTGGTCCTCCGGAAAGCAGGCTTCAACCCGGATACCGCTTGCAAAGGGAAGCTCGCGGCTAAATGGGAGGGACCCTACAAAGTCGTCGAGGTCCTCGGACCTGCAACCTACCGTCTAGCCAATATGGAGGGGAGGATTCTCACTCACACCTGGAATGCGGAACATTTACGCAAGTACTTTCAATAAATGTATTTTTTTCTGTGAAATAAATTTATTGAAGTTCGTTCCTTTCCAGATAAGCAAAAAGATGTACAGAGAGACACACGAAGAGGCCGAGGGGTATTCCCCTCCCTCATTCATCTCCAGGGGCACCCATGGAGCCGCAGGCTGGCGGTCCGCTTGGGCCATCCCCCACACTCTGTTCGCCGTCAGAGTGCATCCGGAGATCCTCGAAGTTGACTCCCGAGAGCAGGAACTTCTTCTGGATCTCGGATTGACACCGGGCGAAGCCCTTCTCGAACGCCTCCGCCAAGGCGGACTCAATGAAGGAGGTGGCATACTCAGCCACGGCGTCTTGGGCGATCTGGGATGGATCCACCTCCTCAAGCCCACGCACTCGAGCCTCTAAGGTCTCGATCTGGCGTTGGTGCTCCGCCCTCTCCTTCTTGATCTCCCGGGATCTCTCGCCGAGTTGAGCAAGGAGAGCCCTCACCTGCTCCTCCGCCGCCTCTAGACGATCGGAGAGCTCCAGGGCCTCGGGGGCAGCAACAGAGACGGGGATCTTGTCGGCTCCCCCAGACGTGTCGGCATCTCCCAAAAGCTCGGCGACCCGCGCCTCGGCCTCTGACTTTGCAATCAGAGCCAAGGTCCTCTCCCGGTCCGCCTCTTCCAAGGCAGAGGACAACTCAGTTACGCGGGTCTCTAAGGACCTGACCCGCACTTCCTCTAACTGACCTGCCTCTCCCTCATCACCGTGAGCCTCGAGATCTCGCTCGGCGTCAGATTTGGCCTTGGGAAGCGCCGCAAACTGGCGCCTCATCGAGAGACCCACTGAGGACAACTGCACCAAGGCGACAAGGGTGAGACGGCGAAAGCAACTGGAGGGAGGACAAGTAGAGACAATCTACCTGTTGGCCGGCCTGAATCACGAAGGTGGCCAAGCAGTCACCTCTAACTCCATCCAGCGCAGCCTGATCGGGAGGGAGGCAACTATTCTCGGCCACTCGCACGGTGGCTCCGCGGCTCGAAAACACAGATTCCCTCTCCCCCACCGGGAAGCGTGGACGAAGAAGGCCTTCCCCTGACAAAGGAAACTCGCCGGGGTTGGAGCGGAACACGCCTAGATACCGATCGTAGGCATCAGGGAGAGAACCGTCCGGGAGAGGCGAAGGGCCGACCCACGGCCAGGCAACCTCAACGGGGGCAGGTCGGAGCTGATCGGCAGTCGGCGGGACGGCAACTCCCTTGACCCACTCACGGACCCTCTTGGGAGACCCCAACAAGGGGATAGAGGGGGATGTCCCCTTCTTCCTTTTGGAGCCTCCAATCGAGGTCACGGCCCGCTGCTTCTTCCGGACCTCCAACACATGATCCCTCCTACGCGGATCCGGATCTGGGGCCGGCACGTGAGTGCTGGCGGGAGAAGGACCGAGAGGGAACCCACCTGCACCCAAAGAAGAAGTAAGAGACCGAGAAGAGCTCGAGCGACCTCGAATGGCGAATACTTGGAGAGCTTACCCAAGGGCCACACCGTCTTGCGCAAGTTATGGTCACTAAAGAGGACGTCGATCGTCCGCTCCCTCGCAGGAATCACCAGCAGGTCCTTCGCCGTTTGTAGCTCGGCGGCAGTCGGCTCACCCAGATCGAGGATGACCGCGCCGGCCGCTCCCCACCGAACAGGGAAAGGTACACTCGACGGGAACGTGACAAACACATACTCCCCCTTCCAACGTTTCAGGGAGCTCGGCAACCCCAGCACCAGGGTCATCTTCGGGTGGGCACTGATGTAAATCCACGCCCCCGATTGGTGGTGACTCAGGCGGTAGAACTGGGCGAAGAGACGAAGAGAGGGCGCCACTCCCCTCAGCATGCAGACGATGACGAACCTGACAAGGAGCCCGACGGCGTTGGGGCAGAATTGGCACAAGCCCACGTTGTGGGCCTGAAGGAACTTAACGATAAAGGGGTGGAGCGGGAAACGAAGCCCGAAGAGGAAGCACTTCTCGTATATTCCAACCTCGTTGGGACCAGGAAGGCAGATCTGCTCGTCGGACCCGGGAGCACGAGCCGAGTAAGGCGGAAGCAGGTAGGCGAAGCGCAGGCTCCCGATGGCGGTGGCACAGACCGACGAGGGCCACGATAAGACCTCTGGGGGCACCCCCGAAAGTTCACCCCGTGCCGACAAATCACCGAAGGAGGACTATCCACCAGGCCAGGAGTGGCGACACGCTCCGGCCGACCCGAACCAGTGGCATAGGAAGACGACATGAGGCAGAGCTCGGGCAGGATCGAGATCAACGCAAAGAAGAAAATGACAGGATGGCGGCTCACAACCCATCTGGCTTCTCTACCTAAGACGGCCTAGCGAGCGGTGAGGATAAACCCACAGCTACACGTGGCAGAATCAGAGGACCCATGGCGCTTCGGAACCCGCGCCTTAAAAGTATCGAACGGACCAACTCATGATGACGACCAATAAATGAGTCGGCATCGACTGACGAGCCTGTCAAAGTCGGCGGAAGTCACATCGGCCGAGCCGAACCGGCCGAGGCCGATCGACCCGACCAATGGGGGCAATTGTTACACCTATTTGGCCGAAGCCCGAAAGACACGAGCCCAGAAACCCGACTGCCGATCAGAAGCCCATTTGCGCGATCTGGCCCGCCCGGCAAGGCCCTATAGAGGACCCCCAAATATCGATCCGACCCGGCCCCGATAACGCATAAATCACTCGCCCACTCCAGCGATAACCGTTCCCCCAGGCCCGTTACCACTTAACGGCCGTTATGGGGAGGTGATGGGATGGCGCAGGAAGCGGCGAAGGGGGGGGGGGATTTAGGGGGCACGATTGGGGGCGGACGAGGGACGTGAGTCATGGGCAGTCACGACGGGAGGTCTATAAAAGGGCTAGAAGGACGACTGGACAGGGGGGGCATCTCAGGTAACTAAAACCTAAGGTACTCCATCAACGACCTAGTTCCCCCATTTCTTCTCCTTCCTCCCCCGCTCGCGTCGGTAGACATCGTTCCGACCTCCTCTCGAGTCGAACCGTCTCCGCTGAGCCTCCTCTTTCAGATCATCGTCTGACTTAGGCATCAGAGGGGATTTGGCTGGAACCAAGGTCCGCCCCCCCCCCCTGACGAGTGCTCTCGTCTGCGCAGGAGGACGTCAGTTCCACGGGCCGAGGCTTCCCCTCCGCCCCACGCCGGCCACACATCAAGCAAGGCAATCGAGGCTACCCCTCGTCGTCCGACCGACCGAGGCCGAGCACATCCGTCCGAGCCGAGGCTTCCCCTCCGCTCACGAGGCGCCAAGGCTACCCCTCGTCGTCCGACTGTCCGAGGCCGAGCGTCTCACACCGGGCCGAGGCTTCCCCTCGCCCCCCTCGTGGCCGAGGATCCAGATCCGGCCCAGCCGACGCGCTCCACGTCATCCGAGGGACCCGATGACCCGAGTCGGCCCCTTGACTTGACATACCCGAGGGACCCGAGTCGGCCCCTTGACCACGTTGACCGGGTAGTCCACGGTCAACGCTTTTGTAGTGAGAAAACACTCTGAAACAATTTGCATGTTTAATAACATGATAAGTTTGATATTTTATTGAGTGAATCTACAAAGTTCTCTATTCTTTGTGGATACATTTTACTGAATGCTTGCTACAGGAACAACTGATTTGCATGTTTGATAACATGATAAATTTGATATTTTAGTGAGTGAATATACAAAGTTCTTTGTTCTTTGTTGATACATTTTACTGAATATGTCAACATATTTCTAAATGTATCAAATTTAATGGGCTAATTAGTTGGGCTAATAAGAACCATAATGTATTGAGTTAACATGATATTTTAGTTGATATCATAATGTATAAACATTTTTTCTGCTTGGGCTAATTAGAACCATTATATTGTTAACTAAAACTTGGGCTAATTAGAACATTTTTCTGATCATGATCATGATATTGGTTTTTCAGTTCATGACCTACGCAATTTTTTAAAACAATAGTTTAGGCACAATTGTGCAAGGCATCTTGATCCAAGACTTTTCAGTTCAAAATTATGTTAAATTTAACCTCATATGCATTAGTTCTCAACCTCTGAAATTTAATCTTATATGCATTAGTTCTCATACAGTATGAACTTTAACCTCATATTCATTGTGCATTTTTACTTCAAAACCTCATATGTATTATGCATAAATGTAATTGTTTAATGTTCTGAAGATTTTAATTTTTTTTTTGCATTCTTCAGAACATTCTTGCCTTATTCATAGTTTTGCATTCTTGCATTATGCATTCTTGAGGCTCAGTTTAAAATTCGTCCATTTCATTTGTTTGATATATGAGTTCTCATATATTTCAGAGTTTTGTAAGTCAAAATGTGTGAGTTGCATTGTAGGGGGAGATAATCTTGCTTGAAAAGGGCTGACATGCCTATAAACTAGGTGAGTTAACTTTTATGACCTTATCACGTGGTTCCACATGAATGTGATCAATAACAGCTTGAAAATGTTATCTTAAAGATTTGTTTTATTTTCATTATATGCTTCCCTGAACAGAATATGTTACATGTTTACAATATCATGTTCATGTGTTTCATTGGATTGGCAAATATTGATTCCTTTCTTCAAGTAGTCTTTTTAACAGTTTTGGTAAATTGCATCATAATTAAATTGCTTTGTTCAAATTGTTGCTTTTGTGTTGTTGTTGTTGTTGTTTTAATTTTTTTAAAAATTTTTACAGTGTAATCAATACAAACATACAAAAATACCTTTGAATTCTGTGAGGCCTTTCAGGTATGCGTAAGTTTTTTAAACATTCAGAATTCATTTTTTGTTTATTTTTTTTACATTTCTTTATGTCATACAGCTTGTGTTAAAGGACGAACCAGACATTGATCCAAATGATCAAGCGTTTGTTCTTGAACACTTAGATAAAATTGTAATTTGAAAAGGTCATCTTTCATTTGCAAGACATGCTATTATGTTTTATTCTCAGTGTCTTTATAAGCTAGAGTGCGTCAGGTGAGAGATTCAATTGAAAAAAGTCGGAAAACAACTGTCAGCAAATTAGAATTAAAGCTTCCATTAATCCGAATAAAGGTCTTGGTTGTAGATAAGATTGTAGCATACATATATTCCTTTTCTCCACCAATATTGTCACTGTGAACTTGTCACACCAAAGTTAACAGGGATGAGTGTTTATTAAAAGGTGTCTACATATTTATTTGTTCGTTTAGTTGACGTGCGTTTATATTTCATATATTCGCGCACGTTTTCTTTTGTGTTTCGCCGTGTTTTTCCGTCGTCTCTTATTCGTTTTCGTGTATTTTCCCGTTTTCTTTCACTTTTCTTTGTTTATCCATGATTGCAGGGGATTGACCACGTAGGGGACGTTTAACGATGATATCCAAAGTCCCCGGAGCAACGGGAGAAGTCACGCGTGATCCAGGGGGTCAAACGCCAAAGAATTCATCTTTCAGCCCCTCACCCGGTCGGTTGGTCATCTCCAACCGATCGGGTGATGCACGCGTGCACCACCCGGTCTCTGCCGTAGCTCACAAAGAAGTCACCCGACCGGTTCGCAGACCGGTTCAGCGGGGGCTGTTCTCTGTTTTCTCGAAGCAAAACGCCAATCGATCAGGTGACTCTCACCCGATCGGTTCATCTGTAGCTGAAAAAGAAGAGCTGAAGACACAGACGTCGAACCGATCGATTCACCCGACTGCTCCAAGATCCAACCGGTCACTCAAGAACTCACCCGACCGGTTCATGTGATCGGGTGAAAGCTCGCCGTTTTCTGTTATTAATTTGTAACGGATCAACCGATCGGTTGACTTGTCAACCGATCGGTTGATGCGAAGGTCTATAAATAGAACCCCTAGGGTTCCAGAAACGGGAGCTGTTCTTATTTCTACTGTTTTATTTCCTTGTGACGGCTGTAATTGTTACTCTTTTGTAAGTTTTCAGATCTTTCTAAAATTTTAGTATTGTCTTTATTACTCCATTACTTCCGCATTGCAATTGTCCGATTATGATTCCAACGGTTAAATTTCATTTAGATCACTTTTTCATGAATTTTTGTGAGTAGTTCCCAAATCTGGGATTTTGGTGGAAACCCCTTCGGGGGCTCTTCCCGATGCGTCCATAGGGTTAGGAAATCGATAGGGAGTAGGAATCTAACGGTTACTCGGGGTGTTTCATTGTCATCGACGGGAAAAAGACCGCCTTTGACCGTTGGGCCAAGGGTGAATAAACTTGGCGGTTGACTCCCTAGCCATAGCTCACGCCCTTAGCGTAGACGCCGAATCCTAGCACACGGGAGCGGCAGGATGAGACGTTGGGAGATATCGTTGTGGGCTTAGTGCTCCCGGGATCGATCAGTGTTAATGGACACGGGAGTGCCCACTGATCGAATCCCGGGAAGTCCGGTGTATCATCCTGGGCACCGACCGGAATATCGGGCCCATGGGACGCCGGTACCACTTTCAGAGGCAACGTCTCACCATTAGACCCTAATCCCGATCGTTATCCATACCCGTAGGCCGTATCGGCGAGAGTCTCTCGTCGGGTTGGAAACCAAAGTCCTGGGTTTTCTTTCTTGTTGTTCATACCCTTTTATTTCCTTTCGTGACAACCATTCACCGATTCGGGCTAGCTCGCCCCTTGGGGTTATTTAGGTCCTACCTGACCCAAGCACAACCTCGCCTCCCTGAGTTCGATATTCCCGCACCCTACACTAACCGTGAAACTTGCGGTAAACGACACCACGCCGCCGCAATGCAAGCGGGGCGCCGGTCATTAGTTCTCCATCAAATTCTTTTAATATAATTTTTTTAATTTTGGTTTTTTAGTTTGAGCAATATGACCTTGCTGAACTTAAACCTTTTTAATTATCTTGCAAGTTGACTACTCTAGATTCATGACTATAAACCCTCAAAGGTTTGGTCAGAAGTATGTCAGTGGAGGAAGAACATGACTGGTCTAAAGCTGAGACCGCAAAGGTGAGCCCTAGATCGACGACTTCCTGATCCCATAAAGAGCCCTAGGTTGAATAAATTTCAATTTTTTGCCTTTAATTTGGGTAAAGACTTCATCTTTGTGGTATCATTTTAGATTTATTTCTAAACGATTGATTCTGTTGATTATCTTTTGTTTCTCCCATCAGATATCAAACAATCTTATTATTGTTGCGGTCAATGACATCTATTATGCCAAAGGAGCATTGCTCCAGCGGCATAAAACCCTCGCTTGCTGCGAGGCCACCCGGGTTCGATCTCGGGTGCTTGGCGTCCCCGCGCACGCCGCTAGCCTACTTTCCGAAGAATAAAAAAAATGGCATCTATTATCATATATGGAAGAATTGCAGATGCCATTGACAACAATTCTTCCTGCCATTAACAATAATTCTTCCTTCCCTCTAAGAATTGTTATATCAATTTTTTACATCTTTCCATAACAATTCTTATATCAAATAATTCTTATTATCATGTCATATTAAGTTATCCTGCCATATCAGACAATTCTATGATATCAAATAATCATGGGATCAAGAATTCTGTGAACAACTTAATAAGCGATGTGTCATTATATTCCACATTTTATCTATAAGATTACATGTCAAAATGATTGCTCAATTACACATTTCATACACGTTTACGCTCATAATTGGAACTATTCTACTTTAAGAGCATTTGGTTGCATTTCAGGGAATATCGAGCGATTTGAAGTATATTGGAGGAGAGAGCGCGTGTTTCGACACCCGAACTCATGAAGCGCCATATCTGGTGACTCGAATCTGCTGGGGAGTAAGGAAGGGGCAAGAGAGAAGGGACGATGAAGAGGAGAACGAAGAAAGCATGGTTCTATGATACCATGACTCATGGATTCCGGGTTGCTCGATCGAGCTATGATGCTGCGAAGGAATCGAGCGATCCAAAGTACTGGAAACAGGACATCCGTGCACTATTTCCAAATATTCTATCATCTTGGATTTTTTTCGTATTTTTCTAATATTTTTTCCAGATAGTAGACTTCAAGACGGTTTCAACGCCACCAAGAATGCACCAATCGGAGGTTGGATGAGCTCTGAGAAATTTCTGCAAGCTGATGCAACAGTGCTGAAATCTGTTTTCATCAACCTACTCGACCGAGCAGGACCCTACTTGACCGAGCAGAGTGACAAATGCTGCTGAAATGTGTTTTTGATCTCTTACTCGATCGAGCAACCTCCTACTCGACTGAGCAGCTGTCTACTCGATCGTGCAAGGTGAAAACTTGACCGAGCAGCTGCCTACTCGACCGAATAGCTACATACTCGGTCCGAGCAGGCAGTGCGATGTTTTGAGACGTGAATTCAGACTTCTAACGACTCGACCGAGAAGCCTCTTACTCGACCGAGCAGCTAGCTGCTCGATCTGAGCAGACCCTACTTAGTTGCGTCCGGATTTTGGGGTTGATTTTGAGAGGGTTTCTGGGAGTTGTTTTGAAGGGTTTTAGAGGGGAATTTGGCGGCCGTCAGAGGACAACTTTTGTGTACTTTTAAGGGGAGTTTTTAGGGAGTTTTTATAGAGCTTTGGGGATGATCTTTTAGGGGAGTTTGGCTATGCCCGAGGCCCCTCCCTTGCATCAAGATAAGTACTTTTGCCCGTTTGAATCCTATTATTATTTCTTTGTGGTTTCTTATAGTTTTATCTCTTTTTGATGCATGTAATGAAGTTTTCGTGCGTTCTATTATCTATTGCTATGCTTGAGTAATATTGTCTAGGATAAGGGATTAGCCCTATGATCTTAGGATTTAGATGCAAAGATAGGATTTTTGTGATCCATGGGATATAAAATGGGTTGTATTTTGGTTGATCTAACAAAATCCCTAGGAGAACTCGTACTGAGATCGTGCCCACGATCGGTGGAGTCGATTATCTTAAAGAGTATCCTACGGATTTAATTAGGGAGTTTGTGGATTCAACCGAGGCACATAACCATGCCCGGCTCATGCCTTGATGGGATCCACTAATGAACTATATCACTAATTGACGGCTACCGCCATTACGTCAATAAGAGCCACCAAAATACCTCGAAGCTCTAACCCACAAGAGTGGTACGAGTTGAGAGCGTTCGAACCACGAGAGTGGTGAGAACATTGTAGATCCTTAACACACGTATTGTATGCGCCTATCGTGCGAGCGGGGTTAATGTGATACGTTAGATTCATGATGCCCAGACACATGAATTCACTTTTTAGATGCTACAATCCTCCAATAAAACCAATGCAATGTAAGAGTCCTAGCCAAGCATCGACATCCGACGGTCCTAGCAGCGAGTCCTAAAGCCTTAGTATTTTTTGTATTTTATTCTTTTATATTGTATGGAACCCCTCATTTACGATATCGAGTGAAATGACCTTCGCATCCATCAACATTACAACATTCCATATTCTCCATCCACCAATAAACCTGCAAGTCTAACTCAACCTAGGAGTAGATAGGTAGTATAGCACCGCTTCCTCCTGTTTGATACCTGCTCGTCACTAAACCATGTGCTTGCGACAAACGACATCGTTTCGGAGTTAGTTCCAGGTCGATCAAGTTTATGGTGTCGTTGCCGGGGATTTATGGCGCATAACTAGGTTGCTCTAGAGTTACATTTTGGACGCATCAAGTTTATGACGCCGTTGCCGGGGAGGCGTTCTGCCATATTATCTATTTACCACAATTAGGTTTATTAGATTGCGTTAAAAAACAAAACAAAAACAAAACAAAACAAAAACAAAAAAAAAAAAACAAAAAACACACAGAAAGAGATTTTTTCTCAGCACCTGCTTTATCATTTTTTCTATCTTCTTGTGCCACTGATATTTTTATCCAAGTATTTGTCTTTGTTGATCAGGTGTTATGGCCGAGATGGTTGAGATTATATGGACCAATATTTTTATGCGTACCTTGATAAGATTCTCGCACGATAGGTTGAGGACCTTGAGGCTTCAACCTGTGAGGAGAAAACGGTCCTAGAGCTTCTGTAGCCACCTCATCCTTTCACTAACGCCGAGGACTATCCACAGACTTATTGCTCCCATTCAGGGAGAATCTTTTACTTTCTAGCCCTTTGCTTTTGATTCCTCTCATGTATATGAAGTTTTTTATGATTCAGATTTTGATGACTCATTGTGCCTTCTACAAGATACACATACATATGATCAAGAGGTATGATGGGACGTATACGAGGAGAAGAGCGACGAGCCACCTACCATGGATGCGATTGAATATGATCGAGAGGTGCGCTGGGATGAGTCTAACGATGATAAGGAGTGGTCTAATGAGATCCACACTTATATGCTAAAGCTACCTGAACAACATGAGGCGAACAACGAGGAGTTGATCGACGTGGTGCACGAAAATAGAGATTTATTTCCAGGGAAGCGTTGTCAACCATCTTTAATTTTAAATACTATTGTTGATGACCCTATCTGGAATACATTTATTTTGGAGAAGAATTATCCACATCAGATTGATGCGGCTTATCTCTTGTAAGATACATGTGGAGTCCTTGGAGAGATGCTGGGATCCGCATTGCTGGAATCTGATGGAGCCTGTGGAGATACACACCTGGCGGAGTCATGGAAAGTGCAGATAGATCAGCTGCCTGCACCGATAAAGATATTGGACCTGCCTTTTACTACAGGTGGTACCAATCTAGTAGTATAGTATTTTATGCTTTCAATAATCACAAATCCTCTCGACAGCGAGAGGACAGTATAGGATTTTATATGCTTTCTTAGTTTAATAAATTCACCCCATATGATGGCTCAATTATCTTTTGCACCTAACCCATTATTTATCATCCATGCACACCCTTATATTTGGCGCTTATTTCGCCTCTCTCCCCAATTTTTATGTGATGTTTAAGCTTGGGGGAGAGAAACTATTTTGTTGAGTGGCACCCCCTACCTTGTCGTTGTCCTCTATTTATATCATACACACATTGAGGTCAATGTGATGTTTAAGCTTGGGGGAGTGCATAGTGCCTGCACTTTGCTTCATCGTGAAACACACTTCGAAATTTCCATATGGACCATGTTCACATATATATATTTGTCTCATATGCTTCATTTTCTATTAAATATCGTGGATTTATTTTTTTATGAACTCTGAATCTGCTAGATTAGAGTTCGATTCCTTGATTAGTGTATCTTTGTTAATATGCTTTTTCATAGTAGAATCCATAGTTTCACAACCATATTCTCGAAACAGTTAAACTAAAAATGAATGAATCAAATCTGAACATCATTTGACTCATGCGTGATTTGATTGATAATTCTATTGCTTCATGGATGTTTAATGATTCAAAAGAGATAAGATAACCCCACGACAACCAAAGTAGTGATGATTAGGATTCCTAAAACCGAGCCATGTCTAGATTCTATGCTTTTTCTTTTTCTTTTGTGAATAGCCAATAAATGATCTTTGATCATGTTTTGCATTCCATCGCGTTTACGTGAGTATGCACAAATCCCAAAAATGCAAAAAAAAACAAAAAAATATCCTGAATAAAAGGCCATATGGGTTCTTCGTAACCCAATGCCCTAAGACCGTATGGTCTGGGATGCATAGGCTGCTTTTTGTATATATTGAGTTATCTCATGTATATAAAAGGAAAAATAAAAAAGTCATATGAAATATTCATATAGCCAAAAAAATATAAACGTACGAAAATCCCATATCCTTATCTCCATTTCTATATAGAACAAAGACATGGCAAAGTTGATGGGCTCTAGGAGTCTTGAAATGGTCGTAGTGTGGTGATGCCTTACCTTAATTGAATTTGCTAAATTCATTTCATGAAGTATAACAAAATACCACGCATGCTTGAAAAAGTTTGATCATGACATATTATACTGCTTAGAGAATGAGTTGTGGACATTGGTTTCCTTTCTGTGAACTTAGTATATTGCATGATAAACTATGATATGGTATAACTCTACTCTCATTTTATTGCTTATCAAGTTCATTACATTTATTGAAATCCACGTTATTTTAATTTGAGCGAGATTTAATTATTTGTCGTGTATATATGTTCTAATTTCATATTGACGTGTGTTCACGAGATCTTGCATACCTTGGATTCTTATATTATCTGAATTTGAGATTGAACCCCATGTCTCCATTACACACCACCACCTCATATCTCCATTGTATCCCTCTACCGTGTTAGCTTCTTCCTAGTCTTTCTCGAGGACGAGTAAGAGGTAAGCTTGGGGGATTTTGATGTGTCATTATAATCTACATTATATATATATAATTACACGTCAAAATGATTACTCAATTACACATTTCATACACTTTTACACTCATAATTGGAACTATAGTACTTTAAGAGCGTTTGGTTGCATTTCAGGAAATATCGAGCGATTTGGAGTATGTTGGAGGAGAGAGCGCGTCCTTTGACACCCGAACTCATGAAGCACCGTGTTCGGTGACTCAAATCTACTGGGGAGTAAGGAAGGGATAAGAGATAAGGGACGAGGAAGAGGAGAACGAAGAAATCATGGTTCTATGATACCATGACTCATGGATTCCAGGTCGCTCGATCGAGCTACGATGCGGCGAAGGAATCGAGCGACCCAAAGTGCTGGAAACAGGACATCCGTGCACTATTTCCAAATCTGCTATCATCTTAGATTTTTAAGTATTTTTCTGATATTTTTCCCAGATAGTAGACTTCAAGATGGTTCCAACGCTACCAAGAATGTGTCAATCAGAGGTCGGATGAGCTCTAGGGAATTTCTGCAAGCTGATTCTGCAGTGCTGAAATCTGTTTTCAGCAACCTACTCGACCGAGCAGGACCCTACTCGACCGAGCCGAGTGACAATTGCTGCTAAAATGTGTTTTTGACCTCCTACTCGACTGGGCAACCTCCTACTCGACCGAGCAAGGTGAAAAATAGACCGATCAGCTGCCTACTCGACCGAGTAGCTACATACTCGGTCCGAGCAGGCAGTACGATGTTACGTGAATTCAGACATCTGATGACTCGACCGAGTAGCCTCTTACTCGACTGAGCAGATACCTACTCGGTCCGAGCAGACCCTACTCGGCCCGAGCAGACAGACCGATGTTTTTGGGCGATGGATCAGACTTCTGACGACTCGACCGAGCAGCCACCTACTTGACCGAGTCGCCGTGGGCCCAGATTTTATGTTACGTTCGGATTTTGGGGTTGATTTTGAGAGGGTTTCTGGGGGTTGTTTTGGAGGGTTTTAGAGGGGAATTTGGCAGTCGTCAGAGGACAACTTTTGTATACTTTTGAGGGGAGTTTTTAGGGAGTTTTTAGAGAGCTTTGGGGATGATTTTTTTGCGGAGTTTGGCTATGCCCTAGGCCCCTCCCTTGCATCAAGATAAGTACTTTTGCCCTTTTGAATCCCATTATTATTTCTTTGTGGTTTCTTATTTTTTATCTCTTTTTTATGCATGAAATGAAGTTTTCGTGCATTCTATTATCTATTGCTATGCTTGCGTAATCTTTTCTAGGGCTAAAGGATTAGCCCTAGGATCTTAGGATTTAGATGCAAAAATAGGATTTTTTATGATGCATTAGATATAAAAGGGGTTGTATTTTGGTTGATCTAACAAAATCCCTAGAAGAACTCGTACTGAGATCGTGCCCACAGTCAGTGGAATCGATTAGCTTAAAGAGTATCCTACGGATTTAATTAGGGAGTTAGTGGATTCAACAGAGGCACGTGACCATGTCTGGCTCGTGCCTTGATGGGATCCACCCATGAATTATATCACAAATTGACAGCTACCGCCATTGCGTCAATAAGAGCCGCCAAAATACCTCGAAGCTCTAACCCACGAGAGTGGTACGAGTTGAGAGCATTCGAACCACGAGAGTGGTGAGAACTGTGTAGATTATTAATTTACATATCGTATACGCCTATCACACGAGCGGGGTTAACACGATACATTAGATTCATGATGCCCAAACATATGAATTCACTTTCTAGATGGTACAATCCCCCAATAAAACCAATGCAACGTAAGAGTCCTAGCCTAGCATCGACATCCGACGGTCCTAGTGGCGAGTCCTAAAGCCTTAGTCTTTTTTTGTATTTTATTCTTTTATATTGTGTGGAACCTCTCGTTTGCGATATCGAGTGACACGACCTTCGCATCCATCACCATTACAACATTCTATATTCCACATCCACCAATAGACCTGCAAGTCTAACTCAACCTAGGAGTAGATAGGTAGTATAGCACCGCTTCCCCGTGTTTGATACCCGCTCGCCACTATAACGTGGGCTTGCGGTAAACGACATCGTTTCGGAGTTAGTTTCGGGTCGATCAGTAAGATATGGCATGATATGGCACATGATATTGTTAATAAGAATTTTTTAATTTCCGTGATATGGCAGGATATGGCATAAAATATTTAATAAGATTGTGTAAACAATTCCATTTTTGCATATATGGTAGGATATGGCAGGAATTTGAAATGGGATATGCATCCTGTCATATGCACAATGGAATTTAAATAGTGAAAAAAATTCCTTGTTAATTCTGTGATCAATTTATCCTGCTATATGCACAGAATTGTAGAAAATGCCATTGTATACACTCTTCCATATATGCAAAAGCCATGTAGGCATCCATGATGTGTAGAAAATTCCATTGTATTCAATTTGATGGTTATAATCAAGTGAAATGGGATTCAAATTCATATTGTGTGTATGCCAGTATAAATTTTGATAGGATTTATAATCAAGTGAAATTATACTTTTGCTGTAGCAAGAGTAATCAAAACACATATCTACCAACGACTTAGCAGATTAAATTCCAGCTTGACACAGTTAACCAAACTGGAAATTACAAACTATGGGTGGCACTTGCATCAGCTACGCTTTCAGATTTGCAAGTATAAATTTCTTTTTGTACTTACAGTACATTTTCCCTAGAATTCTAAATCTCAATTCAAATTAGTAAGGTATGCTTCTCTTTGTATAGGTTCATTTCAATGACTTGAATGTGAACCCTCCTTACTTCTCAATGGGGCAAATTCGTAGGGACAACATGGTTACAAGACATGAAATCCATGGCATGTATTGGAAGTACAACATAAACGTGCAGAGTGCGTGGCTCCTTGAAGGCGAGAATGTTATCTTTCTAACGCAAGCAAGACGTACAAGCCCTTGGCAGGCAATTATGTATGACTACATTCGATTAGAAGGGCCATCGGACTGATTCAAACAAAAGCGTGATCATGCATTTTGAAGTCAGCATTGATTTCATATCCTTTTGATATAGCGAAGTGGTGTATAAATGATATGTAGATAGGCTGATCGTATCGCTACTTTCTGTTGATGATGTAAACTATGGATGGATGTATGATGTAATTGTGTGTTATTTATTCGAAATGCTTATCATGTGTTAGTTGTAAATTGTAACTAGTGGCTGATCGAGTTTATTGTTTAGATGATTGAATTTAAAAGGGGTTCGTGAACTGTTTATATGATTGAGTTAGATTGCTAACATGAGTGTTCATGTATTAAAGGGAGAGAACCAAGGATGTTTTGGTACGTAGAATGCAATATTATCATTTACAATCATATTCACATAAATATGATTCTCATGCATTAGATTCCTTAAAACATTATAATATTTAATTTGGTCCATCTAAGAGGATTTCTAGGAATCTTTCATTGTCATGATGTTCGTGTGGAAGTTGACTCGATTGAGGCGCTAAAGGAGTATTGTTCGGCAGCTGAGCTATCTTGCAATTTCCGGAATTTTTCGGGAAAAAGTTAGATTTTTGTAATGTTTTAATGGTTTTATTAGGTTGGAGATGACATGGATGACACAAACAAGTGAACATTTAGTTCATCATATTATTACCAATTTAGTTCCAAGTTTCCAAACAATTTAACAACTCCAACACTATACACACCATATACTATCTGTGGGCTTTCCAAATTCATTCAATACAAGTTGAACATTGATAATAAAAAGAGACTTACAAATATTATTTATAGCGAACATACACATCAATTATGTAACATGTTCTGTAATTCAAAATACATCATACTGTAACAAATGTGGATCATGAACCGGCATTAGAGAAAAATTCTGATTTATGTACTTCTTGAGAAAAACATGCCAATGACAAACTTAGCATACTAAACAAACAACATCCCAGTGTGGCGTACTCTCCTATAATAAAACAGAGTAGCTGGTCTTGAACATGGGTCTGTAAGCACTAGTGCTCTCAAAGAATTCAATCTTGCAAATCATTGATTAGCTGGAATCCATAGAAGTCAGTTTCTTCCCAATCTCGCTAGTGATGTTCTTGAGGGAGTATATATACTGTAATGCATGCAGAAAAAACCAAGCAAATGAGGTAATATTACATTAGATTTATATCTCAGTATTGCTTGGCATTTCAAGGAAATTATTTGTTATTAAGGGAGATGTCCAATTCAAAAATTAAATAATCCCAATAAATTTTCCCTTTCTTTCATTGCATAAAGGCAAAAGATCTAATATTGTGGCAAATGCTTGGAATGTGATTCTGTTGAAAAGGTGACTTGCAGTTAGATTAAGATGAAAACATTCATTCATGACCAAACAGATCAGCACTTGAAATGGACGATGAGCCCTAATCAAGTAAAAGTTAAGTTGTCAAAAAAGTTTTAAAATATAATTCCACTTTAAAGTTCCCCCAGTAAGTTCTCCTAATATTAACATAATATTGGAATGAACAGAAATAACATCTTAACTTGAGTATGCATACATATGCAATAACCTAAAAGCCAACAGGAAGCATGGACCAGCATATAAGCCGTTTTGTTTCCAACAAAGATATCTCACAAGAAGGGACATATTGAATACTTTACAGTGAGATTTGGGCCTCCCTATTCACAGGCTTCATCTGATCACTGAAAATTGGGTAATTGAAATTGATTTTGCATTTGAAAATTTATGTTTGGCTTCACTACTTTCTTGGATCTGAAAGCACAAAATATCATATCTTAGTGTGATCATTGCATTGAAAATAATAGAACCAGATTAATAACTTGGTAAATAAAATATGATCACTTACAACCATCAGAATCTAGAGGCATAAAAATTGCAATAGATGCAAATTTAATCTGAAATAAATTTATATGTATCAAGAGTGATGCTAATTAAACTCCAAACATTAGACTGGCATGTGCTCATCACGGACTAAAAATGTAAGGCAACAATCCGGTGAATGGCACTTCTTTGTCACCGGGATAACATCATATATTTTTAGTCGTAAAACAGTTTACATATATATAAATTTCAACACAAAGTCACATGCCTTAAATGACTGTAACTCAGACATTAACTACATTACTTTTTAGATCACATTTAGGCTGAAACCAACAAAGGAAAGGTTTAGGTTGTTTGAACAACTAAAAAGAATTTGTTATAGGGACCAAGCAGAATTTTGGAGGAACTATAATTTTTGGTGTAACTTAATTTTACTATAAAATTTTGATGAACTAAATTTAAAGGGAACTAAAATTTTAAATTTTTGGGGAAAAATAAATAGGAAAGAAAATAAACTTTAGAGTGATCTAAATTCTGGTTTGAATGTAGTTAAAATTTTTTGTTAGGTTGGATATTTTGAAGGTAGCTGTAATTTTTTTCAGGGCTTATTTTGAAAAGGCTATAAATTTTTTTGGGATGATATTTTAGATGTGTTTAAATTTTTTGGGGAAATATTTTGAGTACAACATAAACCATAGTCATGAATTATGATAAAACATTTGGGGGTACTAAATTTTTGGGGGAACTAATTTTTTTTGAACTAAATTTTGGGGAAACTAAAATTTTTAGGGGAACTAAATGTTGAGTATTGATTCCCCGGATTTGGTTTTGGATGATGAGCAAACATAAATATCGTGTACTAACTCTTTGTGAGCGCAGTTATAGAGATCGTCGCCAAAATATTATGTACATCAAAAGCGACATCTCAAGACTTCTCAATACGCGTGATCGTGTGCCTGAAGTTTCGTTGAAGCTCAAGGAGTATTATTGAAGTCAAGAGTGAAGATTGAAGCTTTGAAGACGGTTCGTCATGTTTAATTTAATGTCTTCTAGCTTTATAGAATAGAATGTTAAGCCTTGAGTAGGACTTACATTATAATCTTCATTTCACTCATATCTTAGAGCTAGGATTATCTTAGAAGCCATTAGAAACTTTCCCGAAGCCTTTCGCTTCTTCCCTCGGCTTCTAGTGCATGTTAGTTGGTTCAAGTAGAAGAACCAACCGACTAGAAGACGATCTAGTCGGTCGGCAATTCCTCTTGAACCGACTAGATGTCCTTGCTCAATTCAGCCTGGCACTGTTGATCAATTAGTCGGTCAAAGAAGGTTCACCGACTGACTAGATGACGATCTAGTCGGTTAGGAATCCTTCTCAGACCGACTAGTTATCTTTGCCTGATTTCAGCCTGAGCTACTGTTTACAGTTAGTCAGTCAAAGAACAACGACCGACCGACTAGTTGTGAAACTAGTCGGTTGAAACTTGTTCTTAAACCGACTAGCTGTCTTTGAATCCAGCCTATACTTTTTCAACTCTTATTCGGTCAAAGAACACTCACCGACCGACTAGTTGGCAAACTAGTCGGTTGGCCAGTCTTCTTAGACCGACTAGTTCATATCGCCTGGAATTCTCTTTATTGGCTGTTCAGCTGTTAGTCGGTTCATGTTGAATCACCGATCGACTAGTTAAGAAACCAGTCGGTCAGTGATCCTTCTTTGACCGACTAGTCTGCTTCAGAATAAAGTCGTTGGGAACTTTTTCAACACGATTTTTCTTGCCTCTATAAATACAAACCTGATTCGTTTGAGGCGTGACTAGAGGTCCATTATCAAAGTTATTTCAGACCTAAGAGAGGAGTTTTCTCAAGCTATTTCCAAGCTCTATCTTCTCACCAAGAATCTCTCCCTCACTTCTTGAGCCCTAATTCCTCACGAGAGATTCTCTCTATTGTGAGCCTATCAAGCTAAGAGCTTGATCCAAGGTCACCAACTCCACCTCGGGCTTCCATTGCTGGTCAACTTCTTGGAGCTAGGGTTTGGTGACATCTTCTTCCTCAAAATCCCTCTTTGCCCTAATTTTGTAAGTATACTCAAGGCATAGGATTTTGTGGTAAGTGTTTCATTATTTCATCGCATTTGATATTTGAATTGTTCTCTCTGTTGTGAGAGAAGTGTGTGATCCCGGGTTGTGGGAGTCACATGTTCATTGTGTATGATTTGGTCTTGTAGAGGTTTTTTCTACAAGAATTTCATAGTGCAAAATCTTGGGTTAGTGGTTTCTAACTCAAGTATCCAGAGGGTATCCAGGTGGTTGGGATGTAGGATCACCGAGAACAAGTCGGGGAGACTTGGGTGGATCCGAACCCGTTACATACTTTGTTTGCATTGTCTATTCTTGTTGTTTGTAGTCTAATTCTGCTTTGTTGTTTGTGTGTTTGCACAATAATTAGGAATAACTCTCTTTATTATTTTAAAGTACTATTCACCCCCCTCTAGTACTTGTGCAGTAGCTTCCTAGGGCACTACAATTGGTATCAGAGCCAGAGTTCAAAGCTATGACAAACAACGACTACAACGTCTTCAAAGATCGTCAAGGATCTTCTTTAGTTATGGAAGGACAATCCTCTGTCAGGCCTCCTCATTTCAACTGTACCAACTATGGGTACTGGAAATGCCGGATGGAAACCTTCCTCCAGAGCGCTTCACTTTGGAGAGCCACATTGACGGTGTATGTCGAGCCCACCGAATAAGAATTCATGAAGTGGACTACCGCGGAGGTTACCGCGGAGGTAAACAATGCCAAGGCAATGAATGCCTTGCAATGTGCGTTGGAGCCCGAAGACTTCAACAAGATATGCACATGTAAGAGTGCATATCAAGTATGGAACCAACTCCTCATCTTGCACGAAGGAACGAGTACGGTAAAAGATTCTAAACTCGTTGTCGCTAACAAAGAATTCGAGTTGTTTCACATAGAACAGGGTGAAACTATGAAGGACTACTATGCTCGCTTCGTGGACATATCCAACGAATTGGAAGCTCTTGGGAAGATCTACACCCAAAAGGAGAAAGTCGCGAAGATTATTGACGGACTTCCTTCTTGTTGGGAAAAGCGTACCTTCGCCATCGAGGAAGGTAATGATATGAATAAGTACACTGTTGTACAACTAATGTGTACCTTGTTGTCTTACGAGGTATGCAAGGAAAGTAAGATCAAGATGAAGGAGAAGATGAAGACGTACTTGAAGCAAGACGAGCCAAAGAAAAAGGCGATTGCGTACAAGGCCGCTCCATCTACCGATGATGAAGAATCAGAAGACGAGTTGGACATAGAATCCATTGCACGTATGGCAAAGGAGTTCGATCGATTCTTCTGAAAAGGTAACTTTAGAAATATATCTAAAGTTAGTTCGACTAATGCTTCTACTCCCGTGTGTTATAAATGCAACAAGTCAGGACACATCAAGCCGGATTGTCCTCTCAACAAACACAAGGAGAAGTGGAAGGCATCCAAATACGACAAGTCGAGGAAGTACAAGAAAGGGTACAAGAAAGGACTTGTCGGCACATTCACCGACTCCGAAGAGGACTCCTCAAGTGGAGAGTCGGATGATGAACAAGTGGAGAAAGCACACACGTGCTTCATGGGAAAAGAGGAACGTGATCAAGAGACCTCCTCCGATGAAAGAGAGGATGAAGGCGAAGAGGTAACTATGGATGAACTTAGATTAGCCAACGAACAACTTTGGAATAAGTTTTCTAATTTGGCTACTAGATTTATTGAGACTAAAAATGAGCTAACTAGTCTTCAAACCTCGCCTAAGCCTATCATCGTCAACAACGACACCGTTGTTGAAGGGTTGAGAAATGAGATTTTAAATCTCAAATCTCAACTTGAGCATGTTCATATAGAGGATTCAAATGAACATGTGATAGCGGATTTGACGTCTCAAAACTCAACTTTGAGTATTGAGAATAAGAATCTCAAGTCACGTGTTTGTGCACTCACATCGCAAGTGTCCACCTTGGATGCTTCTAAGCATTCTCTCACCGAGAAGTATGAGTGCACATTAGACCGAATTCATGAATTGAATAAAGGTAAGGGCCATTTGGATAATATCCTAAATGACTTACTTTCTGCCAATCATCACATTGGCTTGGGGTATAAGATGGGAGACTCGTCCAAATCGTCCGCCATCTTTGTTAGGCCAACTTCCGATGCCTCTACTAGTAGGAGTAAACACTTCATGGGTAGGTCTTCTACCAATGGTGCTTCCACTAGGTACACACCCCCATTTGGAATGAAACCCACTTTGGGTGGACCTCCAAAGAAGGGTCATGCTTTCATGTATACCATGCCACGTAGGAACACACATCCTACTCCACATGTTAGCACGTATGATCATTTTTATGCTCCGCATCCACGAGCACGTGCACACCATGTGAGACACACTCACGCACGTGTTCCACCACATGCATATGTTCATCCACATTCTCATATGAACAATTATCATCATGCACCATTTCATCATATGTCATATGCTTATCCATGACATGCATCACATAGACATCAACAACGTATGCATGCTCCCAATAGGATTTGGACTCCCAAGACATACACTATTTGGGGTCAGAAGAACACAAGCATGCATGCTAAGGATATGTATGTGCAATCGTATATTAATGATATTATTTTGAATGATGATTATGTTGGGAAATCACGGTCCTCGTGGACTTGGTTTCTGAAGGGTTAGTTTCCTTTGACCCTTCATTGCTTGGTACCATAAGTTTAATTTCATTTTATGGGTACCAAAGCAATTGTGGTAAGAATTGGTTTATTTTTTTATTTGCATATTGGTCTTGGATGTGCATGTTTGTTTGAAACTTAAATTCATATTGAATTTGAATTTAGTTGAGCTATGGGTTACGTTGATTTGAATTTAGTTTGTTAAAATTGTTGCCTAACCCATAGGATCCAAAAGGGTTTTTGGATACCAAGAATTGTGTCTTCTAGGTTCAATCCACCATGGGATACCAACCCTACCAACTCATTGTTTTGCAAAGGATTTTTCATTCAAATGGAGTTGATGGTGCTTAAGTGATGCACCAAAGTAGGGGGAGCTTAATGTTGTAAGTATATTCATACATTTGATTTACATTGGTATCCATGTGTGTTGAATGCATCCATTGGTAGACTATATTACAATTGATGTCATTTTGTGCTAGAATTGTGTATGCCATAGTTTTTTGATGTTCTATCTATTTTTGGAATAACACTTTTGCATATTACTTTTAGTATCAATTCGCTACATTTGGTATTCTCATTGGATTTATGTCTCTGATATTGATTTCATCGCTCGACGATTATTTTGGTTAAATAGATTTACTTTTATGAAAACATAGAATTGTTTTCCATGCACTAAATTAACCAAGAATGTTGATATTGGAGAGTATGTTCCATAACTCAATAAGTGAAATTGATTTGAGTTTTAATGATTTCGTTTTTCGATTTTCGACTATGGTCACGTTGGCACGCTTTGATTTTCTTCGGTATTTTACATTTGGTAATTTACATTGGTGTCATTTGGATCATGGTCGTATTCTTAGACTCTCATGCTTTTATTTTTTAACCATTGTAATCTTGTTGTTGATCTCCTCCCGCTCTTTTTGCTAATGCCAAAGGGGGAGAGAATTAATAATGACAATGTGCTAATTGATAATTCAAAGAAATTTACCATGAATCTAATTTGATATGTTAGATTCAAGGGGAGTTAAGATATAAAATGGATTTAGAGATCCTAAATTGCAATTAATAGGATTCATATTTTATATCTCCCTCGCCTGCTTGATGCGTATGATTATTGTTTAATACGGAACTAACGTGTCATCAATGAAGGGGAGTAAGTAAATTTCTTTTGAATCATTATTATTGATTATTATTTATGTTGGTTTGTCATCACCAAAAAGGGGGAGAATGTTGAGTATTGATTCCCCGGATTTGGTTTTGGATGATGAGCAAACATAAATATCGTGTACTAACTCTTTGTGAGCGCAGTTATGGAGATCGTCGCCAAAATACTATGTACATCAAAAACGACGTCTCAAGACTTCTCAATACGCGTGATCGTGTTCCTGAAGCTTCGTTGAAGCTCAAGGAGTATTATTGAAGTCAAGAGTGAAGATTGAAGCTTTGAAGACAGTTTGTCATGTTTAATTTAATGTCTTCTAGCTTTATAGAATAGAATGTTAAGCCTTGAGTAGGACTTACATTATAATCTTCATTCCGCTCATATCTTAGAGCTAAGATTATCTTAGAAGCCATTAGAAACTTTTCCGAAGCCTATCGCTTCTTCCCTCGGCTTCTAGTGCATGTTAGTTGGTTCAAGTAGAAGAACCAACCGACTAGATGACGATCTAGTCGGTCGGCAATTCCTCTTGAACCGACTGATGTCCTTGCTCAATTCAGCCTGGCACTGTTGATCAATTAGTCGGTCAAAGAAGGTTCACCGACCGACTAAATGACGATCTAGTCGGTTAGGAATCCTTCTCAGACCGACTAGTTATCTTTGCCTGATTTCATCCTGAGCTACTGTTTACAGTTAGTCGGTCAAAGAACAACGACCGACCGACTAGTTGTGAAACTAGTCGGTTGAAACTTGTTCTTAAACCGACTAGATGTCTTTAAATCCAGCCTATACTTTTTCAACTCTTAGTCGGTCAAAGAACACTCACCGACCAACTAGTTGGCAAACTAGTCGGTTGGCAAGTCTTCTTAGACCGACTAGTTCATATCGCCTGGAATTCTCTTTATTGGCTGTTCAGCTGTTAGTTGGTTCATGTTGAATCATCGACCGACTAGTTAAGAAACTAGTCGGTCAGTGATCCTTCTTTGACCGACTAGTCTGCTTCAGAATAGAGCAGTTGGGAACTTTTTCAACACGGAATTTCTTGCCTCTATAAATACAAACCTGATTCGTTTGAGGCAAGACTAGAGGTCCATTATCAAAGTTATTTCAGACCTAAGAGAGGAGTTTTCTCAAGCTATTTCCAAGCTCTCTCTTCTCACCGAGAATCTCTCACTCACTTCTTGAGCCCTAATTCCTCAAGAGAGATTCTCTCTATTGTGAGCCTATCAAGCTAAGAGCTTGATCCAAAGTCACCAACTCCACCCTAGGCTTCCATTGCTGGTCAACTTCTTGGAGCTAGGGTTTGGTGACATCTTCTTCCTCAAAATCCCTTTTTGCCCTAATTTGGTAAGTATACTTAAGGCATAGGATTTTGTGGTAAGTGTTTCATTATTTCATCGCATTTGATATTTGAATTGTTCTCTCGGTTGTGAGAGAAGTGTGTGATCTCGGTTTGTGGGAGTCACATGTTCATTGTGTATGATTTGGTCTTGTAGAGGTTTTTTCTACAAGAATTTCATAGTGCAAAATCTTGGGTTAGTGGTTTCTAACTCAAGTATCCGGAGGGGATCCGGGTGGTTGGGACGTAGGATCACCGGGAACAAGTCGGGGAGACTTGGGTGGATCCGAACCCGTTACATACTTTGTTTGCATTGTCTATTCTTGTTGTTTGTAGTCTAATTCCGCATTGTTGTTTGTGTGTTTGCATAATAATTAGGAATAACTCTCTTGATTATTTTAAAGTACTATTCACCACCCTCTAGTTCTTGTGCAGTAGTTTCCTAGGGCACTACACTAAATTCTCTAGGAGAAGTAAATTTTGGGAGAACTAAAATTTATGTGTGAACTAAATAACAATTATTCTGCTTTAATTTTGAGGGAACTAAGATTTTATGGGGGGTATTTTAAATGAACCGTGCCCTACAAGCACGGGTTATGACTAGTTCATTCATAAATAAAGAATTTTCTATTACTAGTATATTGTTATAAATTTTCAATTGTTCAATAATAGACTTAGCATTATCCAATCTATCAAGATATTCATTATGCACAAGCTTTAAACATTTATAATCATTCAATAAAGCATTATGATCCCTTTTTAACTTATCATGATCAACAAGAATTGATTTATGATCTTTCTTTAAACTCCAATGATCATGCTTCAAAGAACTAAATTTGCTTTGCAATGATTTATAATCTTTAACTAAATCATTGTAAGCATGAAGTAAATCAGTATTGTCGTCTTCATCACTAGATGTAGAGATTACATCATCGTTTGATTATGCCATGTAGCAAGCATAATAATCTTCTCTTTCTTTATTAGATGATGAATCCTTAGAGGTGGATTCCTCAAGCTCCTCAACCATGTGCCATAGTTGATACACCGTAGTAGCTCCTAACACATGACTAATACTTTTGTTACTTAAAAAACTTTGACTATATCCAATTACCTCTCCATCTTTGATTTCCATTGTTGTCCATTGTGGCTTGGGTGTGGCAAAAACTTCCTTTTTTTTCATTGTGTCTTGGGTGTGGTAGGTGGGTGATAAGGCTTCTCTATTGATTAGTGCTTCAAATTTGAAATCTAGGAGGTGACACAGCCGTGCTAGTTTTGGCACGGCCATGCGTGTAAGTACATGAGTATTAGCTTTCTGTCAAAGATTGGACACGACCATGCTATACCCCACACGGCATTACAGGTCCAGTAACACCGACATATAACTTTTTGTTTTATTAGGACACGGCCGTGCCGATTGTCCACACGGCCGTGCCGATTGTCCACACAGCCGTGCCCATTATTCTGAAGCTACATGTAGATTACGCAATTCTACGCACGGCTGTATCGCATACCAGCACGGTCGTGCCGATGCCCAGAAACTCTAATACGCCCAAATTTCGGCTTCTAATCTGGACTGTTGCTTTCAATTAGGTTTTAATTGGATGGGCATGATCTAAAATATCTTATACTACCCTAGTAAGTATTCATATGATATACATAACTAGTGATACACTTTTTGACGGGATGTGACAGAGAATTGAGAAGAATTCCTTGTGTCTTCAAGAGAGAAGCAGATATTTTGCAGGTGATAGGTGAAAGTGATTTGAGATGACTGTGAACTTTGGGAGAGGAGGCATTCCTTGCTCTAGATTCTCTGATAAGATCTCTCCATTGGTTGTGTGCAAGAGACATTGTAATTCTAGAGTGCTAAAGTTATTTTTTCGATAAGGCATACATTGGTTTGAAGGAGAGTTGTAGTCGGTGTATTCTCTATATTATCATCTCTGATATATTAGAAATAGTGACAATGGAAGACTGGACGTAGGCCATAGGTTGGGCCGAACCAGTTTAAATCCTTGCCTCTCTGTGTGATTGATTGGTCTTGATGTTATGGTGGTCTTCTTGTGCTTCTTATGATTCTTCCAAGATCCTAACTCTGCATTGATTTAGTTGGCGACGCTTCATTTTCATATATTCTGCTATTCACACTTAGGTGATGTTTGATACTGTGTCATATTTCCAACGAGTGGCATCAACACTATTGATGAGGAAGAAGTAAGGAGTAAAGATGTTGTCCTCTACCACATCGTTTAAGATGGACAAGATCGCTGGGAGAAACGACCTCAATATTTGGAGATTAAATATAAAGGCCTTTCTTGTGAGAGATGGTTGCTCAAAAATGTCTTTAAGAAAGAAAATTTCGATAAGGATATCACGGAGGCACAGAAGGATGAGATAGAGCGAAAGGCATTGAACCCACTGCAGTTATAACTTTCAGATGAAGTGCTCTGAAAGGTGTCTAAGGAGGCTACGTTAGGTGTATTTTACACCCATTTTCCACCCTTTTTCCCGTGTTTTTTCTGCTTTATTTTACATCATTGCCTTTTACTGCTTTTTATTCTCTTTTACCACTTTTACGCTCGGGGTTGTTTCTCTCCATGTTGCAGGTAATCGAGTCCAAAATGATGCATTTTAGGCGATATTAAGACCTATGGAGTGAAGCCAAGGAGAGGGAGTGTCATGGTTGAGCTCGGAGGCAAGGAGAAGGAGAAGAAGATATGACACGGCCGTGCGTGCATTTCCACGGTTGTGTCAGTGCACCAGATGCAAGGAGGAGCTGCAGAAGATCGGCACAACCATGCCACACGACCGTGCTGCTTTTTGGCATAGCCATGTGCAAGGCTGTCTATTTAAGGAAAAGCTTGTAATGAACTCATTAAGCTTGTTATCTTCCAAAACATTATTTTGTGTGTTTTGAGTAGAATTTTTGGGCTTCTTTTGGTTGTAATCAGATGTGGTTGATTGTAAGAATCCTTAATCCTTGCTTTAGTTAGTTATTTACCTCCAATTCCTTATTGCATTGTGTGTTGCATTGATTACCTATTTTAGCTTATTTCTTGACTTGTTCATTACTGATATTATCTCATTGATTCCATTATTATAACTATGATTAGTGAGTAGTTCCATTAGCTAGGGCCATGTAGAGCCCCATTGTAGGGATTGATCATAATGGATCGTCCAAAATATCGACACAATTAAGATTTTAGTCTAGGAATATGATTGGATGACGAGTCAAATTCAACCTACCCCGTTATGGAGCTATATAATCCTAATCACCAACTAACCATTGGGGTTTTGATTTGACGCCCCTAACGGAAGGTTAACTATCTAGTGCTTGATGTCAACAACCAGTCGAGCACACTCACTTGAACCGCCTATATCATAGTTACCGACTAACCATCGGGGCTACGATAGGGATCCAACATATTCTCCGAGTCCACTCTCTCGTGGTTAGACATCGAGGGGATGAGGATTGAGGCTTCATGCTCATCGGTGGCTTTAATACTTGTGTCGAGAATCTAGATCTATTTATTGCAATCCTTACAGTAGTGGTGATACGTTAGCCCTAGCTCCTTCCCTAATTGAATTTTCTCCTACTTGATTGATTTTCACCCTAGTCATGCATATTCCCATGCTACACAAAACTCGGCACCAATCCTAGATTTGGACCATCGCCTCCCTGTGATTTGAAACCTGCTACACACGATTCGTGCGCTTGCAGACATTAATTAAAGCATACAACAAGCTTTTGGCGCCATTACTGGGGAGGCAAATGGCTTGACTTTGTATTGGTGAAGTGTTTAGTAGACCGTGCTTCCTTTCTTTTCTCATATTTTTTATTTTTGGATACTGACCATGCTACTGACGTTTGTATTAGTTCTTGTCTCTCTTATGCACATGCGAAGTCTAAGCTCAAGTAACCTAGTTCTGCTTGACCCTGAGATAGAAGCTACGTTAAGAAGGTTGAATGGAGAGCGGCGTCACAGAGCACTACAGGATAGAATGGCTAATGAACCAAAGCCTCCAAGGTCCCTTATGAACTTCGTCATGCCTTCAAGTAACCTGATCTCTAGCATCAGGCATCTCGTAGTAACGACGAGTACTTTGAGCTTAAGTCGATTTTGATTCAGTTCATTCTACAAGATTAGTTCAACGGCCACCACGTCAAGAGCCCCAATGAGCACTTGACCAATTTCATTGACAAGTGCGACACTATAAAGCTAAACAACGTCTCAGAGGATGCTATCAAGCTAAGGCTATTCATATTCTCACTAAGGAACATGGCTAAAGAATGGCTGAGGAGCAACGAGGCAGATGCCTTTACTACATGGGATTCAATGGCAAGAACCTTTTAGAACAAATTATTCCCATCGGGCAAAACAGTGAAGCTTCGGAATGAGATTACATCCTTTAGGCAGTATGACAGGGAGAGCTTGTATGAAGCATGGGAGCGTTACAAGGAGATCCAGATAAAATGTCCACACCACGGGATACCGGAATGGTTGTCGATCCATACTTTTTACAACGAACTCAAGCACAAGACAAAGATATCCATAGATGCAGCAACATGATGTGCCATTATGACCAAGACCTCAGAAGCAGCTAAGGCATTGTTAGAGGAAATGGCTTCTAACAATTATCATTGTGGGAATGAGAGAGAATCCGCCAAGAAGGGTGGAAAGCTGGATGTCGATGTGATAACACTTTTTAAGAGTAAATTTAACAGTTTAGCGTAGTAAATTTCTCAAATCATATCTGAAGCTAAAGGAGACTCTTCCTCCTCCGCTGTGGTAGCTAACTCTGAGGTTTGTGGGATTCAAGGACACCAAGCTTTAAAATGTCAGTTTGGAACGGCTCAGACCCAAGGAATGTCGGTGGAGCAAGCTAATGCTCTGTATAACCAAATGCCGCAAGGAAACCCATACTCGCAGACCTATAACAAGGGTGGCAGAACTACTCGAAATTTTCATATCGAGGTGAGAACTTTCAAGCTCCGCCCCCTCAGCAGAGTGGGTTTTAATAGCAGAGGCCAATAGGGAACGCTCCACCACCACCACCACTGAAATCTCGTCTAGAGATCACCATAGAGAACTTCATGGCCCAGCAAGCCCAAAGGAATGATAGCTTTTAGAACGCTATTATGCGGACCAACTCAAGGATGGACGTGCTCAGTTGGCGTAGCAAGTGGGTACCATGGCGAGTAACCAAGGACCACTCCAGGCACAACCCGAACAAAACCCTAGAACTGTGAACGCTATGATGCTTAGGAGTGGGAGGAAGCTAGCGGGACCATCTTTCAACATAGGTTCCTAAGGTGAGCACCATGTCCCCTAGAAGAATGTCATTTCTGAGGAACCCAAGGATAGAGAAGAAATTGAAAAGCTAACACATGTTTACGTGCCACTGGTGCCTTTTCCGTCAAAGCTTGCTAAAGCCGAGTTGGAGGAAAAACATGGAAAATTTTATAAAGCATTGAAGCAACTCAGCTTGAACATTCCATTCCTGGATGCTTTAACGGATATTCCTTCTTTTAGTCAATTCCTCAATGACCTACTAAAGAAAAGGACGGCATCTATGGTATCCATCTCAGAGGGGTGCAGCACGATCCTGTAGAACAAGTTGCCAACAAACCTAGATGACCCAGGGAGTTTTTCTATCCCTTGCTTAATTAAGGACATCTTTATTCATCATGCTTTATGCGACTTAGACGCTAATGCCTCTCTCTATTTGTAGGAGTTTGGAAATGGGGGAGTTGGAACCAACTATAATCACACTTCAACTGGCCGATCGATCAATCAAATACACCATTGGCACACTACACGATGTCCTGGTCAAAGTGGAAGGAATCACTATACCGTGTGACTTTTGTTAGACCTGGATCTAACCCTAGAGGGGGGTGAATAAGCTAATAAAAATTCTCGTGCAACCCACGAGCAATCACATGCAGTTATAGCAGATGTAACGTAAATAAGAAGCAATCACAGAGTACGCAGCAGATTTACCCTGGTTCGATTGTCCCCATGACCTATGTACAGCCCCTAAAGCATATACTAGATTAATAATATAACAGGTACAACAATAAAAAGCTAGAGCACCGCCTCTACACTTACCAGGCTCTCAGTATCCCACTCCACCGATGTTTAAGAAAACTAATCCTAGTATAAGTTTTCTATTGACTAGCCCCAACTAGTCAAGTCCCTCTTATCTAGTACCAAACTAGACAAGACCTCAAAACAAGTATGGTAAAGTTTCCACTACAAAGATCGCTACACTGCTACACAAATATAATAAAAAAGAGTTTAAGAAATCACAGTTTGTGTAGCGATAGTTGTCTCTGTCAATCAGCTCAGGTTAGATCAAGTCTGACAAGTAGTAGTCGTCTCGAACTCTAGAGCAATTAAGTTGCAGCTTTGGCCCCTCTCCTTGGATGTTGTGGCCTTGGCACTCCCCTTGGCTTGGTGGTGCAGCAGTGCATGGGTCGGTACCAACAGTGCGTGTATGAACAACATCAGTGCCTAGGCTGCAAACCGCAGTGCGTGGACTGCAAGCAACAGTGCGTGGGCAGTGCGTGGTCTGCTCTTTGTTGGTTTGTGCAATGTGATGAGGAACCTTCGGATGATAACTTGCGTCCTTGGTGACTCCTCAAAGAGATGTTGCTTGGCTAGGCATCTTTGGCAAGATGGCAAGAAGATGACATGTGTTAGGATTGGCTTGCTTGCGGCTAGAGGTAGATTACTAAGGCTTGCTTGTTTGCGGCTAGGAAGATGGTCAATGAATGCTTGGAGATTTCTTGTGGCAAGGAGATGTAGTATGGCAATGGAGTTCTTTAGTAACTTGCGCAAGGAGGAGGAGGTAATGGAGGCTTGCTCTTAAATTGGGCAATGAAGGAGAGGAGTTCTTAGGATGTTGTGCAATGGGTAGAGGATGATCTCTTTGCAATGTTACGCACCAACATGTATGGCCGAAATTTATATTGCTATCATCTCTTGGTTTGGTCGTAATATTTGTGTATGCCTTCTCTCAAAATATCTCTCTTTGAATATGGGTTTATATAGGAGAGGATGGGATCAATTAGAATCAAATAGAATCCCATAATTGACGGAGATGGGGAGGAATCCTAACTTGAATAACATTTGAATGACTCATCATGGATATGGAGTTTGAATATAGATGGCTATATGATTTGAATTTGAATAGCTATAGGATTTCATTTAAGATCTCATTTAATCTCTTATATTGATTTGCATAAGATTCTTCATATCTCTCCATCTTTGACCAAGTCTTCAATTTGTATGGCTTTAGGTTTTGATTCATACAACAATTTATTTGAATCAATTCAAATATGGATTTGAATTGATTTCCTTCTTATCTCTCCATCTTTGGCTTGGTCCAATATGTGTAGCCATTATGTCCATATTTGACCAAGTCCACTTTGCTAATGCATGGAAAATTCTCCATCATGTTGACTTAGTCTCCCTTTGAGTATTTGCGAGAGTGCCACTCCTGAAAAACACTTAGCATACACATTAAATCGTTCACACACCTTTGTTATCATCAAATACGAAGTCATCGATCGTTGTATCCAACTACATGTTGTATCCAACAATCTCCCCTTTTGATGATGACAAACTAATATAAGATTTGCAATAACGATTCAAATGATATCATCGTGACATGTGTGTATGAAGTGTGATAATGGAGGATGTATGCAATATGCATCACGTATGACAATGATGTGCAACATACAAGCATGCTAAACAATATGACAATGGTGTAAGCATATAAGCATGGCATGCTCCCCCTATACTCATGCTCCCCCTAAACATGTATTCACTCATCCATTAAGCACATATTCATAATTCATTAATGCTCCCCCTTAAACCAATATTCATATATTCACATACAAGCATTAATGCACAATATCACAAATCTTAATATCACAAATCTTTCCCAAATATTATCCCCCTTTTGTTATCATCAAAAGTGTATTTTCGAAGTCAATTTCATACCACATGCAAAAAGAGAGTTTGTAAATTACAACAAACACTTGCATGTAGACATTCGTAGAATAAGCACTTCAAATTCAATGAAAATTATAACATAGATTTCAACACCTTCGTGTATGTGTGATGATTAAACATTGAAGCACAAAAGGAGAACTTTTAAGAAATTCAACCAACACCAATGCACATTTTCCATGTAACATGATATCATTTAGGATTTATTTTTTCCATCTCATTTAAAAATGAGTTCAAGGTACCACACCCAAAAACATAGCCTATAAGGACCCTTAGATGTGGGGGTGTCATTGCTTGATAAGTATAACACCAATGCTAAAGATTACCTGTAAAGCATATGTTGGATACTCGTTGGTAGTGTCGTAGCCAAGGATTGTATCCATTTTTCATACGGACCTATTTTCATTCTTTTCCAATTTTTTGTTTCATATTTCAATTCTTTTGTGCTCAATTTTTATCCATGGCAAGACATCATATCCCTTAGATTTTCAGTTATTTTTCATCCTACATTCACTCCAATATTTCATAAAAAATGTCTCCAAATGTACAACAATATTTAATATTCGTGGAAGTGAAAGTGTAGGTGTAGAAATCAAATTATTCTAATCATTGAACATGTCATGGCTATTTAGAAAATCAAACATGCACATGTAGTCAAAACAATAATACATCACTTTCTACATGGATATGACTATCATTCATTAATATCACTTAAATAATTCAAAAGAAAGATGTACATAATAAGCTCCATTTTTTTCAATTTTTTATTAGCTATGTGTTTTTCAATTTTTTATTTTTGTTTATAAAGAGCTAAGCTGGCAAGCAAACAAACTAGCACACAAATAAAAAAGCAAATCAAGCACACACAAAATGCTATGAAGGTATGCATTAAATGCAATGTAGAAGACCATACCTTCGCGTTGTAGTTTGGCTAAGGAACCAAAAAATACGATGTCCAATTCATAGTTCCTCGCCACCTCCATCTTACCTACACGGAAGATGTTATGTGTGACCTTGGAATCCAACAAGGTCTACGCACGTTAGTCATCAAATTTTTAAGAACCCATATTTGCTTGAATTTAATGTTCTTGTTCCTATATTTGCAATAATATGAAGTATGACCAACACTAGCACATGTACAGTACTTTGCATAAATATTTTTAACTTCTGTAGGCTCATTGTGAATTTTCTTATAATTAGACTTTTTAACATGTTTCAAATCATATCCAACTCCTCGTCTATTATTGTCATAAATTTGATTTTCAAAAATAATATCCAATGATTGTTTTCCAATAGAAAATTTCTTCAATGACAATTCTAGACTAGTGACTTTGGATTTCAATAAAGCATTCTCATTCACAAGCAAAGTGCATTTACTAATAAAAGCTTTCTTATTTTCCTCTTCTTTCTTTTCAAAATCAATTATTTTTCTTTTAAGCTCATTATTTAGCATGCACAACTTTTCAATAAGCCCATTATTTTCAGTTTCAAGCTTAATCAATTCTTGTTTATACATGCTAATATCTCTTAATAAAGTAGGACAAGAAAGACAATCAATTTTTTCATGCGAGCAGCTTCTCCTTTTTCAGCAAACTAATGGTAGAAATACATTCAACAAGTTTTTCTTTCAGATTTTTAATTTCTTTAGACATGTCATAAGTTTCTTGTTGCATTTCCAAGTTATCATTTCTATACGCATCTAAGGTGGATTCTACCTCTAAAATTTCATCTTGCATAGCCTTACAAATATTCATAAGTTCAGCTTTACTACCAGTTTTTACCTCATCGTGCTTTCCTATCAAGCAAAGGGAGGAGTGGGCTTCATTTTCCTCAATCTTATATTCACAGTCCATAACCCACGTCAGTGCTAGAGCTTTTCCTTTCTTTTCTGCTGAACTATTCTTGTCTTGTGGGCAATCCTTCATGCGATGTCCCATATTCCTGCATTTAAAACATTGAACTCTTTTAGTATAAATCTGTTCAGAGGAATTTCTAGCAGGATTAGAGTTATTTGAGCGATTAAACCTGTGTTGCAATTCTTCTCTTCCTTGAGGAGTCCTGACACATTTTCAAAAATTTCTGACCATCAGTGCTATCTCCTCCTCCTCATCGTAATCTTCATCTTCCTTAGCTTGAAGAGCTAGACTTAGGAGCTTTGGCCTCTGGTTTCTCCCTTGATTCGATGTTCTACAGCTCAAACTCATGAGACATTAAGTTTCCTATCAAGTCCTCCACTCTCATCTTTGATAGATCTCTAACTTCTTGAATGGTGGTGACTTTAGGATAGAACGAACTTGGCATCGCCCTTAAGATTTTCCTCAACTGCTCCAAACTTGAATATGGCTTATCAAGGGAGTTAGACTTGTAGACGATGTTTGTGAACCTCGCAAACATCTCTGAGATGGATTCTGATGGAAGAATGTGAAAGCTCTCATACTCTGTGCTCAGCAAAGTAAGTCTAGGATCATTCACATGTGATGTTACCTCATGCGTCACCTCCGATGTATGCCATATTTCCTACACAGTTAAACAATGTGAGATGCCATTAAATTCAGATTTATCTAAGGAGCAAATAAGCGCATTCATAGCTTTACCATTTAATGAATAAAGTCTCCAATCAGTATCATCCCATTTATCTTCAGGTTTTAGCATTTCAGTGTCTTTAATTTTAATAACAGGTGGCTTATAACCTTTTTCAACAATATTCCATACTATGTAATCGACAGACACTAAGTAGATTTTCATTCTAGATTTCCAAAAAGCATACTCTACACCACTAAATTTTGGTGGTCCAGATATGGACTGACCTTCAACAAAATCACAATCAATAGAAGTCATGGTCAAACTAGCCTAGATCCTCTAACCTGCTCTGATACCACTTATTGGATCTAAATCTAAGCCTAGTGGGTGAATAGGCTAATACAAATTCTCGTGCAACCCATGAGCAATCACAGGCAGCTATAGCAGATGCAGAGTAAATAATAAGCAATCACAGAGTACGCAGCCGATTTACCCTGGTCCAGTAATCCCCAGGACCTACGTCCAACCCCAAAGCAGATACCAGATTAATAATGTAACTGGTACAACCATAAAAAGCTAGAGCACCTCCTCTACGCTTACCAGGCTCTCAGTACCCCACTCCACCAGTGTTCAACAAAACTAATCCTAGTATAAGGTTTCTATTGACTAGCACCAACTAGTCAAGTCCCTCTTGTCTAGTACCAAACTAGACAAGACCCCAAAACAAGTATGGTAAAGTTTCCCTAAAAAGATCGCTACACTACTACACAAATATAATAATAAATAGTTTAGGAAATCTCAGGTTGTGTAGCAATACTCGTCTCTGTCAATTAGCTCAGGTCAGATCAAGTCTGACAAGTAGTCATCCTCTTGAACTCTGGAGCAACTCAAGTTGCAGCTTTGGCCCCTCTCCTTGAATGTTGCGGCCTTGGCACTCCCCTTGGCTTGGTGATGCAGATGTGCGTGGGTCGGCAGTAGCAGTGCGTGTATGAAAAGCAACAGTGCATGGGCAGCAAACCGTAGTGCGTGGACTGCAAGCAGTAGTGCGTGGGCAGTACGTGGGATGCTTCCTTTTGGCCTGTGCAATGTGATGAGGAACCCTTGGATGATAACATGTGGCCTTGGTGACTCCTCAAAGAGATGTTGCTTGGCTAGGGAGCTTTGGCAAGATGGCAAGAAGATGATAGGTGTTAGGATTGGCTTGCTTGCGGCTAGAGGTAGATTGCAAGGGCTTGCTTGCTTGCGGCTAGGAAGATGGGCAATGAATGCTTGGAGCTTTGTTGTGGCTAGGAGATGTACTATGGCAATGGAGTTCTCTAGCAACTTGTGCAAGGAGGAGGAGGCAATAGAGGCTTGCTTTTGGATTGGGCAATGAAGGAGAGGAGGACTTCTTAGGATGTTGTGCAAGGGGTGGAGGAAGATCTCTTTACAATGTTGCGCACCAACATGTATGGCCGAAATTTCTATTGCTCTCCTCTCTTGGTTTGGCCGCAATATTTATGTATGCCTCTCTCTCAAAATATCTCTCTTTGAATATGGGTTTATATAGAAGAGGATGGGATCAATTAGAATCAAATAGAATCCCATAATTGATGGAGATTGAAAGGTATCCTAACTTGAATAGGATTTGAATGAATCACCGTGGATATAGAGTTTGAATATGTATGGCTATAGGATTTGAATTTGAATAGCTATAGGATTTCATTTAAGATCTCATTTAATCTCTTGTATTGATTTGCATGAGATTCTCCATATCTCTCCATCTTTGACCAAGTCTTCAATTTGTATGGCTTTAGGATTTGATTCATGCACCAATTGATTTGAATCAATTCAAATATGGATTTGAATTGATTTCCTCCTTATCTACCCATCTTTGACTTAGTCCAATATGTGTAGCCATTATCTACATATTTGACCAAGTTCACTTTGCTAATGCATGGCAAATTCTCCATCACTTTGACTTAGTCTCCCTTTGAGTAATTTGCAAGAGTGCCACTCCTGAAAAAAACTTCGCACATACATTAAATAGTTCACACACGTTTGTTATCATTAAACACGAAGTCATCGATCGTCGCATCCAACTACACGTTATATCCAACAACGTTGTCATTCTCGACATGGATGAAGACTCCAGAACGCCTATCATATTGGCAAGACCTTTTTTGGAAACCGCGGGCATAGTGATTGATGTCAAGAACGAAAAATTGTCTTTTAGTGTCGAAGACCGAAAGCTTGACTATGAGTTTAGGGACAGTCTAAAGGCACCCTTGCCCAAGGAGTGCCTCCGCATGATACACGCAAAGCACCCAAGGAGGAACACAAGGAAAAGTCCACAAAGGGAGGATCTTTTAGCACTAGCCATGCAATCCCTTCCACTTCTGACTTCTTCTTGCCTAGTTTTTCGTTTTCTAACCCTTTTTCGTGTATGAAGGGTGTCTTCAAGGCAAAAAAGTAAACACCCTAATGTCGCAACCAAATATACTGCAAGACAAAAGCTGAGGACGAATAACGTTGCTGATGGAACCATGAAGGAGAGGCCGCAACAAGATTGCACCACCCCTGCTGAGAATGCCCCAAAGAAGGCTAAGGAAGCTTATATTTTGTCGTTTCGACGGTCAGAATACGATAGATGGGCACTCACCAAACCTGCCACGCTGAACGCCTGGATTTTGCGTAACGTCGAGCTAACGATGTTAAACAAAGCTCTTAGTGGGAGGTAACCCACTTTTTGGACCCCCACTTATGCTTTTTTATTTTATTTTAGCTTGAATAAGAGTTTTACAATGTTTCCAGGAAGCTAGCGCCTAATTATAAGTTTAGTTTTCTGTGCAAGTAGTGGACACGGCCGTGTTGGTGTAACACACGGCCGTGTGATCCACAAGAGGATGGCCCCAGGAAAAAGCAGCATCGACACGAGCGTATGGCATAACTGTGTCGACAGAGCCATAATTGGACCGGAAGCAAAAGTTTTGCACGGACGCTCCGCACAACTGTGCGGACCAAAGAGGAGAAGTTGGCTAAGTTATACTACCAGGTGACACGGCCGTGCTACAATGCGGCACAGCCATGCTAGCCACATGCGTAAATCCTCAGTTCCAGATCAAGTGACACAGCCGTGTCGCAATCGTGCACCGTGCAGCCACAAAAGTCCCTATTTAAACATTGGCCCACCTTCGTTCCCACTTCATGCCCTCCCTCATTCAAACCCTCATTTTCCAAATTATCTCCTACCCACCTCCCAAAATCCCTTCCCCTTCCATATTCATCCCTCCACAACCCCTCAACCCCCACCAACCCTTCAAATCTCCATCATCTCTTCCCTCTCCACCAAACCCTACCCCTAATTCCATACCCCTCCATCAAAATTGCACATATTGGTCAAGATCTTCACCATGGAGAGGCTTGGTGGAGCTTGATCCGCAACAAAGGGCCTATTATAGAAGAAGATCCGTTGAGATCCACTAAATTTGGGTAAACTCTTTCCTCTTCTCAATTTCCAAGCTTTACATAAGATTTTTTGTTGATTTTTCTTTTGATCACGGTATTTAGTGAGTGTCTCACCCCACTATCATCATCATCATCACCACCAGCATCACACACACACACACACACTCTCTCTCTCTCTCTCTCTCAATGTCTAATAGGCCCGCCTCAAGGGCATCTGCCTCCTCTTCCTACGCCAGGCAATCACGTCAATGTGACGAGCTACATGGATGAGCTCGTCATGGTGGCCATCAAAAAGGGTCTGGCAAACAGGAGCCTGCTGAAGTCGCTGCTCCATGATCTGCCTGCCAACCTCGACGCCCTCTTCGCCTGGGCGGAGAAGTATATGCTAAGCAAGGACGCGTTGAAAGAGGCCACACCAGCCAAAGCCTCTCGTGTTGAAGCAAGGCCTAATGAGCACCCGAGACGGGATGAGAGCCATCAAGGGCATGACCAGGACCGCCCTAGAGGGCGTCATCAAGACTGCCCCCGAGGGCACGACCAGGGAGGCCCTCGAGGGCAAGATCGCTCCAGATCGCTGAGGGGGTTCCTCGCCCCCAGGAAACCTATTCCGAGAGGTGGCCCCGAAAGAACGCAGGAGGTGGCACACTACACGAGACTCAACACTCCTCTGGTAGAAGTGATTTGGCGGCCATAACGGACGGGCTTCTTAAAGACGCACCTCCAAAGATGAGGTCGAGGCCCACCACAAGAAACTTACGGTCGGTATCACCGTGACCATGGCCATGATACCGACGAGTGCTACGCACTGAAGAAAGATATTAAGCGGCTAATCCAGGGCGGGCATCTCTGCAGGTTCGTTGACCAAGAGAGACCGGGCCGTGATGGAGGAGTAACCACATAAGCTATTCAGCGGACCCATGGCACCAAGTAAGTGGCCCACCATAGGCCTGAGCCGATCATGCGTGTGGATGTGATCTGCGACGGGCTGGCCCAGGGCGGTACATCAGCATCGACGCGAAAGACTTACCCCCGACAAGTTATGATAGTAGGCACCGACACAGGGGCAAAGCAGAGAAGAGTGGTTCGTCCCACATCTCCTTCTCTAATGACGACATGGAGGGGGTCGAGCTACCACATGAAGACGCCATCGTCATCGAAGCTCTCATAGGGCCAGCTATCGTGAGCAGACTCGACACAGGCAACTCATAGTCGACACAGGCAGCTCGTGCGACATCTTGTTCTTGTCCACGATCTAGAAGATGTGACTGAACGAGGCAGAGCTAAAGCCATGCTTGGGCCCGACTGTCGGCTTTATCGGCCATTTGGTGCCAATTGTCAGAGTAATCATGATGCCCGTCACCATGGGGGAAGACGCCGAAGGTCGTCACTTGAATGACGCAGTTCGTCATCGTCATCGTCGCCTCAGCATGCAACGGCATCATTGGACGGTCTTACATGACCGCAGTCAAAGCTCTCCCCTCACTGCTACATCAAATGGTAAAATTCTAGACTCTGCACAGGGTGGGGCAAGTGCAGGGATGCCAGGGTCTCTTACGAAGCTGTTACGTCGGCTCCACCAAACACAAGAAGTCCGAGCAAGCCCTGTCGATCGACCTCCTCGACGGTCGAGAGGACTTTGCTCATCAACGACCAGCTCCAGTGGAGGAAGTAGAGAGGATGTACCAGTGGCGGATGAGGCAGAGAAGTGTGTTTCTATTTGCACGAAGCTGCCCACAAAGCTAAATGCAGGGCTAGTTAATCTCCTTAGGGTGAATGCGGAAATTTTCGCATGGTCGCCCTAGGACATGCCTAGAGTCGGCCCTGCGATGATCGCCCATGAACTTCATGTCGACCCGGAAGCTCGTCCAGTCTGGCAGAAGAATCAGAGCGCAAGGGGAGAGAAAATGCAGGCGGAAAGCAAGGAGGTGGAGCGGCTTCTCGAGGCTAAGTTTATTAGAGAAGTGAGCTACCCTGATTGGCTCACTAATGTGGTGATGGTGAAGAAGCTCAATGGCAAATGGAGAATGTGCGAGGACTTCACCGACCTTAACAAGGCCTGCCCAAAAGATAGCTTCCCGCTACCGAGGATCGACCACTTGGTGCACAATGCCTCAGGGTACGAGCTACTGGCCTTCATCGACGCCTTCTCAGGCTACAATCAAATCCTGATGGCGACCCACGACGAGTAGAAGGCGTCGTTCATTATCGACCAGAGGACATTCTACTACACAAAGATGCCATTCAGACTCAAGAACGTCAGAGCGACCTATCAATGGATGGTGAACAAAATCTTTCACCCCCAGATCGGTAGAAATCTGGAGGTCTACATCGATGACATGATGGTCAAGTCAAAGAAGGCCGAGGATCACCTCACCGACATTGAGGAGACCTTTCAAAAGATACGGCACTACAACCTGCAGCTCAACCCAGCGAAGTGCATCTTCAGCATCCGGTCTGGGAAGTTCCTCAGCTTCATGATCACCAAGGGAGAAATCGAGGCCAACCCTGATAAGATATCTTCTCTAAACAACATGGGCGAGTCAAGAACCATCAGAGACCTATAGAAGCTGAACGGTTGAATCTGTCACGCTCCGCTTCCCAAAACGACGGAAGAGAGAATGATACGAAGGTCCGCATGGGCTATAGCCGTGAAGCTCGAGCCCACTAAGCGTCTGTGATAACAACACATAGCAGATTCTTGCATGCATTTCAGAACGATAAAACAACATTTCATTTATAAAAATTTTAAGCCACATCCAGAGTTCGTACAGGAAATAAAACAACTGGGCCTCCGCATGGCCAAAAGAAACTACAACAAAGTACTAATCCTACTACACAGTACTAAAACAAAACTAAAGGAAAAACATCAACAACACAGACTCTAGTCCTCTACAGGGAGCGACTCAGCGTCTATAGCAACTCTTGGCTCACTAAGTCAAGCGTCTCAACAAGTCCTCATCCTCCTGGTCCTGGTACTCTGTCTCAGTACCTGACGTACAACCACCCAAGAGAAAAGGAGTTGTACATCAGGCAGAGTCTACAAGGAAAGGTAAGAAAGACTCTACTGCAAGGTGTATAGAATTAAAAGACAATTGTTTAAATATTGTTTACATGGCAGTTACAAGATGCAACAGCAAGGCAATTTATATAACATGGCAGGGAAGTAAAAAGATGGTGCAGGAAAGTAAACGTAGCATGGCAATGGCCGTAGCGTGTGCTACCAGCTACAAGACAAGACAAGACAAGACTGTGTGTCTCACAGAGGGTTCACGCCTTATGGTTAGAGGGGGATCAAATCCTCTAAACCGTGTAACCGCTCAAGACTACCCCAACCCAAGTGCACAAGACAAGTTCGTACAAGGGATCACTCACTCTTCTAGGTGAGTGTCCTATTACCCGCAGGTTATCCGTACAAGGGTCACTCACTCTACTAGGTGAGTCCCCTATTACCCGTAGGTTATCAGTACAAGGGGTCACTCACTCTGCTAGGTGAGTCCCCTATTACCCGCAGGTTATCCGTACACGGGATCACTCACTCTGCTAGGTGAGTGCCCTATTACCTACAGGTTGTGTATCAAGAAACCGTCATATACTGGAACACAAGCCAGACTAGTCATATATGACCATACTGGAACACGAGCCAGACTAGTCATACATGACCGACGGGAGTAGCCAAATCAATGCATAAGTTCAATGTTAACAAGATGTTCCATTAATGTCCACACACACACACACGTACACACAGATAATTATTAACATGGTAGTTATAGTGAATTGTGCCAAGACTTCGTCGTCAAGTCTAGGTTGTCGAAAGGGTATCCTAGACGCTATCATTTCACCCCTGAACCTTAGTAACCTTAGTGACCTTAGAGTCTTGGGTGATCCACCCCTGAACCTCTAGCTTTAGGGAGTCCCGGGATGAACTTTCAACAGTATAGTATACTATAGATGTATATTGTTGGTACACACATGTACATGTTATTGGATGAATCCGTGTGTATAAGTGCATTTGTTGTGCTTAGAGATTGAATTATATATGTTGCAGTATACTTGTATATTTGATTGACATGAACGTTACATGTATCATGGATGCTTGTAGTGGTATATGGATAGGTGTGGGCGTATATGCTAGGTGGGCGAATACTTGAGTGTACGTATATGACGTCTCTATAGAAGTACATGATACGGATATGTAAGGCAGGCGTGTGGTATACTTGTGTGACTCTGAGTCATAGGTGATATATACAAGTGTCATACCCCGCTTCCCAAAACTACAGAGCGAAGCGTGACTAAGGCCGGCTTAAGCCAGAGCCGTGAGGCTCGGACCCAATAAGTGTCTGTGTGGTACTCCAAGACGAAGAAACAGGTCTCTGCAGAAAAGTACGGAACAACAAAAGTACTGAAAAGAAAACATTCATTTTATTCCAAAACAACATCCAGAAAGACTGAGAGTATAAACAAAAATCCTGACACTACTACAACAACTGAAAGTAAACTACTGGTGCAAGCACACAACCTAGACAGAAAAAGTAAACGGTGCTACGCATCCAACTAAAAAGCAGTAAGAACTCTGGAATAGGAACGTGAAGACCCTCTAGCTCTGGTCCTCCTCAGGCACGTACTCCGGGTCGACGTCCCCGGGCTCCACGTACTCCGGTAAGTCTGCCTCGTCCACGAACTCTGGCTCGACACCTGACGTACATCACCCAAGAGAAAAGTAACTGTACGTCAGGTGACGTCCCCTCGTTGTGCGTGTTAGATGTGTGCAATATATGAATGGGGGAGTGAGATTTAAATATTTATAACCGCAAGCGCACGGTGTTGTAGTGTGGCTTGGGGGTCGAACTCAGGAAGGCGTGGTTGTGCTTGTGTCAAGAAGGACCAAATTCACCCCATGGGCGAGCTAGCCCGAATCGGTAAATGGGTTGTCACGAAAAATAGAATGCGAGGGATAAACGATATAAAGGGAAACCCGGGACTTCGGTTTCCACCTTATCGTGCGATTCTCGCCAACACGGCCTACGGGTAGGAAAACGATCGGAATTAGGGTCTAATGGTGAGACGTTGCCTCTAAGAGTGATACCGGCGTCCCATGGGCTTGATATTCCGGTCGGTGCCCAGGATGATATGCCGGACTACCCAGGTTCAGTAAGTTGGCATTCCCATGTCCATTAACACTGACCGACTCCGGGAGCACTAAGCTCGCAACGATAACTCCCAACGTCTCATCCTGCCGCTCCCGCACGCTAGGATTCGACGTCTACGCTAAGGGCGTGAGCTATGGCTAGGGAGTCAACCGCCAAGTTTATTCCCCCTTGGCCCAACGGTCAAAGGCGGTCTTTTTCCCGCCGATAACAATAAAACACCCCGCTTAACCGATAGATTCCTAATCCCTATCGATTTCCCAGTCCTATGGACACATCGGGGAGAACACACGAATGGGTTTCCACCAAAATCTCAGATTTGGGAACTACTCACACATATTTGCTAAAAAGCAATCTAAATCAAAATCGACCGTTAAAAACATGATCAGGCGATTGAAAAGTAGTGAGAGCAATGCAAATAACACTATATTAAAGTTTGGTAAAGATCAGACAACTTACAAATATCTAAAAAATTACAGCCGTCAAGAGAGAGAAAAAAAACAGCAAAAAATAACTACTCTCGAATCTGGAAACCTAGGTTCTATATTTAAAAAAAACGACATCACCCGATCGGGTGAAGAATCACCCGATCGGGTGACCTTTTGTGAACTTCGGCAGCCATCTTCGAGACTTCACCCGGTCAGACGACACGGTCGGTTGATGGAAGCTGCTCGTCATTTGGATCTTGATCGTCGTCGGGTGAACCGATCGGTTGATAAATCAACCGATCGATTGGAATTGTTGCCCAAAAGACAGTAACTTCGAACGTTTTGGCACGGTCTGCTGACGGTCGGGTGAGCTCTCCGAGTCGTCTTCTTCGGGGAAACGGCTACAGGTGAACCGATCAGGTGAATATCACCCGATCGGTTGAGTTTCAGCTCCAATTTCCAGAGAGAGGTCGGGTTGAACCGGTCGGCGACCTGGTCGGTTGATACATTCCTTGCTTCAGTGGTTGACCGGGTCGTGCACACGTGCATCACCCGATCGGTTGGCTGTGTCCAACCGATCGGGTGGGGGGCTGAGAGATGCGATCTTCGTCGTTTGACCACCTGGATCATGCGTGACTCCTCCCGTTGCTCTGGGGACTCATGATATCGTTGTTTTATATCCCTTACGTCGGCAAACTCCTGCAAACATACAAAAACACGGAAAAGTGAAAGAAAACAATTAAACATGAGAAAACGAATACAAGACGGTGAAAAATAGCGGAAAAACATAAAAGAAATCGGGGAGCAGAAGCTATGATCGTGATAAGGCCCCCGCAACAAAGCTTGTCCTTGCCGGCACGGCTAATCTCCAGAAGCTTGGAAATAAGCCAAGCACCGGCATGGACGGGAACGGTGGGGGCCCTAAAAGAAATCCCGTCATCACCCCGAACGAAGAGAAAGGTCATGGCCCAGAGAATGAAGAGATCAGGGATGGTCACGATACCTGACTCATCCCTGGGGAAAAACATGGAAGAAATAATCCGGTGGGCCAGACGGAAGATGGGGTGAATGATGGAGGAGGCCTTGGCCTTGCCTCGGGGGTAGTCAGGGTGAAGGGTGAGGCAGAACCAGAACTGATCGAAGTCAAATTCGGGCGGATAGCTTCGTTCCCCAGGATCGGGAAACCAAATATGTCATTGATGATATCCAGGTGGGTGCGAATGGTTCTATTACGGACCCAAAATATGACGAACGACCTCGACTCAGAGACAAGTGTGGATAAAAATTCGAGTGTGAGTGCAGGGTAGGACACGGCGTTAGCGTTTAGGAAAGCCAACCAACCTAAGTTTGCGAAGAGGGTCTCGACCTCGGTGAATGCATCGAGATCGATAAGCGATTGGGTGTGGGCAAACTTGGTCGATAGATGCCCCCGAGCATCAAGTCTATGGTAAAAGTCCTTGTGCTCCTGGTTCCTAAAGCGGTAACCATGCGGGCCCAACAGTGGGTCCTCAATTAGGACGATAGGTTGGGGCTGGGGTTGGGGTTGTGCAGGCTGTGCGGGAGGAGGGCGTGGGTGTGGTGGACGTGTAGTTTTGCGTTTCTTATGAGACGACCCCTCCTCTCGCATGATGGCCTTACCCTTATCCTTATCTTTGTCCATGTGAGAGTGTGTGTATGTGGGTGAATGCGAAATGCGATGAATTCACACTAACACAATCAAGCAAATCAAAATTCTAGGGCAAAATATGAAATTAATTTAAGGGGCGAAGTTACCCAAACGAGATGATGATCCTTGCTCGTAGATGTCCCAACGCTACACAACAGGGAGAAGTGTGAAGCCGTGGCAACTACTTTCAGCAAAGTTTCGAAAATGAGGGTGTTAGGGCGGAAATTAGGGTTTGTGTGGGGGGTGAAATCGAAGAGAAAGGGGGAAAGATCGATGGAGAGATGGAAAAAGAGATGGAAGAGATCGATTGGAGGGTTGTAAGACCGGTTGGAGGAGAAACAAGGTCGGGCGAGGGAGAGGAAGTCGAATCGGTCGAGAGGGAATCGGGGTCGGGCGAGGGAGATGAACGGGTGAGGGGGTCGGGCTTATATAGAGTTTAAGTCAAACCGATCGGGTGAAAACTCACCCGATTGGTTAACTGTTAGGTCGGAGATGTTGCTGAAAGTCGGCTACAGGTGACCCGATCGGTTGAGAACTGAACCGATCGGTTTGCCGCTTCACACTTTTTCCCGAAAGTTTAGTACAACTCACCCGGTCTGTCACACAACCATGCTTTGCATCACCCGATCGGTTGATCATTTACAAAAAATTCCCGAGACTTCTGCTCAGCTCACACGGTCTGCCACCCGATCATGCTTAGCTTCACCCGACCGGTTCGCAAGGAGAGCAAATACGACCATCGTCTGATACTTCTCACCCGATCGTTTGAGTAGTCACCCGATCGGGTGAGGGCTTGTTTCCTACAAAAATTCACGAGTGGCCTAAGTTCCTCGACGGATGATCTCGCGACTGAAATTAATTATTAAAATAGAAAAGATAAAGGTGATAAAAATCCTAAAAACGAAGATAAAAGTTTAGAGCATGGGTTGCCTCCCATGAAGTGCTTTTGTTTAACGTCGTTTACTCGACGCCCGTGGATGATACTCAAGGCGGACGGGGGTGATGCCCTAAGGTCGGCATCGCTTCAGCTTCAGAGTTGGCGGCCTTCGGCATCGTCGGCAGTGAGAAGAAAACTTGCTCGACGACCCTCCCTTTGTTGACGGAATCCGGAGGCTTCTCCCTTATATTGGCGTCTACCGCCACTCGCTTCAGGATTCAGATCTCGTCACCGGTGAGCCCCATGGGCTCTTTCCCTTTTCTCCTCGTCGAAGGAGCTTTCTGAAATCCGGGGGGAACCGTATGTGCTGCATCCGCTATCCCAGCAACATCATTCTTCTTCGGGCCGACTGGTTCTTCTGAGTCCCCCAAGCTATCGGGGGGGTTCCGTGAAAGAATTTCCCATGAGCTTGCCTCCACAGCTCTCTCTTCTTCTAACTCCAGCACATTGCATCTTGGATCATCCAGGGGATCGGGGTGCTTCATTGACAACCCCAAGTCAAATTCGACTTTCTCGTTGCCGACGTTAAGGAAAATCTTCCCATTCTTCACATCTATCAAAACGCTGGTAGTGGCCATGAAAGGCCGTCCAAGAATGATGGGGGTGTGTGCATCTTCAGGCATGTCCATGACAACGAAGTCCACAGGCACATGCACCCCACTTATGTTGACAGGGAGGTCATCTACAACCCCCACCGGATATTTGACCGATCGGTCTGCAAGCTGTAGGGTCATTCCGGTGGGCTCCAAGTCACCCATCCCTATCCTCTTATACAGCGACAGGGGCATCAAACTGACGCTCGCTCCAAGATCAACGAGCGCACGATGGATCTTTACCTCCCCGATCCCGCAAGGGATAGAGAAACTCCCCGAGTCTTTAAGCTTAGGTGGATTTGCTCTCTGAATGAGAGCGCTGCATTCCGCCGTCAATACAACCTTCTCCTTTCTGGACCCTCTTGTCACTAAATCCTTTAGAAATTTGGCGTAGGAGGTAATCGTCTCGATAGCTTCGAGGAAGGGGATTTGCAAGCTTAGATCCTTGACCATGGCAAAGAATTTGCCATACTTCTCGTCTATCTTGGCTTGGGCTAGCCGTTGTGAAAAAGGCACAACTGGCTTGAATACCTTGAGGCTCCCTTCCTCGTTTTTCTTCTTTTCCTCGTCAGGAACTCCCTCCGGAGTTGTTGGCTTTGGCGACGAAGCACCGGCGTCATTCAATTTTTCAATCGGTCGCTCCACGACCAATGGTGCTTCTGGTTCCTTTCTGGGCACTCTTATGGGGATTTGCGTTCCGCTCCTCAACACGATAGAGGACACATTCGCATGCTCGTGCGTGAGTGCCAAAGTTTGGTTTACTCCCCTCGGGTTCACCTCCGGTTGTGGTGGAAATAAGTTTTGCGACCTTGAAAGGTTCGCCACTTGTAACCCCAGCTGGGTTACTTGGTCCGTGAGAGCCCGGTGTCCCATTTCCAGTTTCAAATTTATCTTCTCCTGGTTGGTGATATATTGAGTCAAAAGGGACTTAACCGAAGAAATGGCCCTCTGTTGGCCATATTGCTGCTGCTGCTGAACTGGTTGCTGATTCCTGGGAGCATATTGCTGATACTGTTATGGAGGCTGCTGCTGCTGCGGCCTAGCCGGCTGATATATCGGCTGCTGCTGTTGCTGAGGAGGCTGCTACTGATACGGTGCCCGGTAACTAAGGTTGGGGTGGTTCCGGTTGTTTGGAGAGTAGGCCGGGTTGGAGCTAGTCTGTGGTGGATACGGTGCATTTCCCGTAGGATTGTAGAATAGTGCACTCGCATGGTCCAATGGTGGTGAGATGTCACCATCGTCGAAGTCTCCATAGACTTCGGCTTCCACCGCTGCAATATGTTGTGTACCGGCACCACCGGCTCCTACCATCAGTGCGGAGATCTGGATCGACAGCAAGTTAAACTTACTGGATAATTTGTCGACGTCCTCGACCCTGTGGATACCCCCAGATCTAGGTGTGGCTCTCTCGTCACACCACCGCTCATTGTTTGATGCCATATTTTCTAGATTTTGTCCGGCATCTTCTTCACTCCTGGACATGAAGGACCCCCCAGCCGCGGCGTCCATCGATGATTTCAAATCTTTCCTCAATCCGTTGTAGAACAGATTAATTATCTGCCACTTGGGAAGCTCGTGATGAGGGCATCTTCGCTGCATCTCTTTAAACCTTGTCCAAGCCTCATGCAGGGACTCGTGGCTGGCTTGGGAGAAGGAGGAGATCTCACTCCTCAGCTTCATGGTCTTCCCCGGAGGAAAGAACTTTGTCAGAAAAGTGTTAGAAAGCTTCTCCCAAGTGTTGAACATATTTGGGTCCTTCCCCCTAAGCCACAGCTTGGCCTTATCTCGCAGAGAGAAGGGGAATAATTTCAGACGGATCGCCTTAGTTGTGACACCGTTTATCCTGAAGGTGTCACATTTCTCCAAGAAGGAGTCCAAATGTTCGATGGGGCTCTCCATGGGTGCACCCAAGAATTGATCCTGGTGGATCCACGTCACCAAAGATGGCTTAAGCTCGAAGCTTTGCGCCGTAATAGCAGGAGGACGGATGGCGGAGGTGGACTCGATGGATGGCATCGAGTACTCCAGCAGAGACTTGTGAGGTGGGGGGTTCTCCCCCATGTCTTTGGGCTCTTCTCTTCTTCGCTTCTCGGTGGTCGGACACCTTAGGGTGGCGTTTATCTCGAGATCAACAAGAATCAAGTCGTCAAGACTCCTTGTGTTCCTGCGCATTAAAAACAACAAACACCCGTGAAGCGAGAAGTGGGAAGGAAAAGATAAAATAGAAAATAAAAAATAAAAATAAGAAAATAAAAGTGAAAAAGAAGAATGCGAAAATTATCACGAGATAGAGATGTGAGCTAGACTCAAGGGTTCATTAAATCCTAAAATAACAAGTACGTTGCGTCCCCGGCAACGTCGCCATAAAGCTTGACGTCCCCTCGTTGTGCGTGTCAGATGTGTGCAATATATGAATGGGGGCGTGAGATTTAAATATTTATAACCGTAAGCGCACGGTGTTGTAGTGTGGCTTGGGGGTCGAACTCAGGGAGGCGTGGTTGTCCTTGTGTCAAGAAGGACCAAATTCACCACATGGGCGAGCTAGCCCGAATCGGTAAATGGGTTGTCACGAAAAATAGAATTCGAGGGATAAACGATATAAAGGGAAACCCGGGACTTCGGTTTCCACCTTATCGTGTGATTCTCGCCAACACAGCCTACAGGTAGGAAAACGATCGGAATTAGGGTCTAATGGTGAGACGTTGCCTCTAAGAGTGATACCGGCATCCCATTGGCCCGATATTCCGGTCGGTGCCCAGGATGATACGCCGGACTACCCGGGTTCGGTTAGTGGGCATTCTCATGTCCATTAACACTGACCGACTCTGGGAGCACTAAGCTCGCAACGATAACTCCCAACATCTCATCCTGCCGCTCCCGCGCGCTAGGATTCGACGTCTACGCTAAGTGCGTGAGCTATGGCTAGGGAGTCAACCGCCAAGTTTATTCCCCCTTGGCCCAACGGTCAAAGACGGTCTTTTTCCCGTCGATGACAATAAAACACCCCGCGTAACCGATAGATTCCTAATCCCTATCGATTTCCTAGTCCTATGGATGCATCGGGGAGAACCCACGAAAGGGTTTCCACCAAAATCCCAGATTTGGGAACTACTCACACATATTTACTAAAAAGCAATCTAAATTAAAATCAACCGTTAAAAACATGATCAGGCGATTGAAAAGTAGTGAGAGAAATACAAATAACAATATATTAAAGTTTGGTAAAGATCAGACAACTTACAAATATCTGAAAAATTACAGCCGTCAAGAGAGAGAAAAAACAGCAAAAAATAACTACTCTCGAATCTGGAAACCTAGGTTCTGTATTTAAAGAAAACGACATCACCCGATCGGGTGACCTGCTGCGAACTTCGACAGCCATCTTCGAGACTTCACCCGGTCAGACGACACAGTCGGTTGATGGAAGCTGCTCGTCGTTTGGATCTTGGTCGTCGTCGGGTGAACCGATCGGTTGATAAATCAACCGATCGGTTGGAATTATTGCCCAAAAGACAGTAACTTCGGACGTTTTGGCACGTTCTGCTGACGGTCGGGTGAGCTCTCCGGGTCGTCTTCTTCAGGGAAACGGCTACAGGTGAACCGATCGGGTGAATATCACCCGATCGGTTGAGTTTCAGCTCCAATTTCCAGAGAGAGAGAGGTTGGGTTGAACCGGTCGGCGACCTGGTCGGTTGATACATTCCTTGCTTCAGCGGTTGACCGGGTCGTGCACGCGTGCATCACCCGATCGGTTGGCTGTGTCCAACCGATCGGGTGGGGGATGAAATATGCTATCTTCATCGTTTGACCCCCTGGATCATGCGTGACTCCTCCCGTTGCTCCGGGGACTCATGATATCGTCGTTTTATGTCCCCTACGTCGACAAACTCCTACAAACATACAAAAACACGGAAAAGTGAAAGAAAACAAGAAAACACGAGAAACCGAATACAAGACGGCGGAAAATAGCGGAAAAACACAAAAGAAGACGTGCGTGAATATATGAAATATAAACGCACGTCATCAGGTAAAGTCTACAAAAGAGGGTTAGACTCTACTGCAAGTGTACTGTAATTTAAACCAATGATTTACTGGTTGATTAACATGCTGGGGTTATAACATGGCAGTTAAAGAAAGTAAACGGTGCAGGAAAAGTAAACACGACAAGCAGTAACCATAGCGTGTGCTACCGACTACGGGACTAACCTAAACGGGTCAAGACAAGACGTGACAAGACAAGACACGACAAGACGAGAACGACACGTGTGACTCGAAGGGTTCACGCTTTACGGTTCAAGGGGGATCAAACCCTCTCCCCATACACATGCTCAACCCTACCCCAAACCCAAGTGCTCAAGACAAGACAATATAGAACCACTCACTCTGCTAGGTGAGTACCTCTATCCTACGGTCTGCGAAGACATTTACTCTTCTAGGTGAATCCCGTGCATCTCGTAGGTTCTTCTATACCACTGTGTGGGCCACTCACTCTACTAGGTGAGTGCCACTATCCTCACGGTCTGATGGGTCACTCACTCTGCTAGGTGAATGTCGATCTTTCCGTTGGTGTTCTGTAACAAAGATCACCCACTTTGCTAGATGAGCGTCTTATTGCTCGTAGGCTATGTATCCGTACAATGGATCACTCACTCTCTGGTGAGTGCCCTATTGCCCGCAGGCTGTGCATAACAAGACATGACATGACAAGTAAGGGATAGTTCTCCTAGGGGGTCCACACACGAACACACATGAAAACCCTAAGGTGTCAGTTGTTGTTGTTGCGCTTAGACTTCATCGTCAAGTCTAAGCTGTCAAGGGGGTCCTGAACGCTATCTTTTCACGTCCGGTTCTCTTTGTTCACGTTTTAACAGTTCTAAGAGTCTATAATCTAATCATGGCCGAAGGTACAAGTAAGTACACTTGCCTACGGTGGCAAGTGCATCGTCTGTCTGAAGCATCCCGTCAAAGCGTCCCGTCGGTGGTAGTCTGTCTGAAACAGGGTCATGGCGATGTCAGATCGCGCTTTTTGTCAATCCTATTATAATTTGTTTCTAAAATTGGCGGGACTACCCTAACAGTCAAAAAGTCTCATTTTTGATGTTTTGTTCGGTCTAGATCGACGTCTACCCTATGTGCACAGAAAATTTATTCGTTCGCCAATCTTTCCTACGGTGGGCAACATTTTAAAAATGCAGAATATAACTTTAGTTCACGTTGATCAATTTTAGATTAGGTTTTGTTGAGTAACGGCGTGGGTTTTACTACTCGTTAGGGAAACCAACCTCTTGACGTCGTTCAAAAAGTGGAAGTCGGGTCTGAACGGCAAAGAATCGACGTCGTCTGGAACTCTTCAACCACGGGTAGCATAATGAGGCATCTCTGGACAGTGGGGTGGTGGTGCAAAATCAGTGAGCTAACAGCGATCCTCCTCCCATTGCGGGTAGCGCAACGGATCTTCCCGACAACGACGACGTCGACTAAAAACACGTGTGTGAGGCGACGCATGTGAACTCCAAGGGTCCAAGGGGCTGTCAGTAGATGAAGTAGGATCAGTGGAAGATGCTCGGCCCGGTGGGGGGCCGACGGCGTGAGCGTGTGGCGGTGGGTGGCCATGAGAAGCCGGAGAGGACAGATTCGTGCAACGTTCATTTTCGCGTGTCTCAACGGAAATCCAGCATGAACAGCAACAACGGGAAGTTGCAGAAGCTAAAGGACTTCAAGACGAAGCCAACGTTGGTGGAGTTGTTGCTGGAGGTGGTCGGAGGTGGTCGTGAGCCGGTGTTGAAGTTCAGCACCCAGATCTTTCAAAAACAGCCAATACGGCTCGTTCCAACGAGGTTTCAAGGAGCAACATGTGGGATATGAGCGTGAGGTAAGTAGCAGAGGGTAGAGGGGTCAAAGAGTAACAAGATGGGGGTGGTGGTCGCCGGCGATGGCAGCCGGCCTTGAGCTGTGAATTCCGGCGGTCCTGCTGTGGGTTTTGTGGCTTGGGGAGCACTTTAGAGAGGGAAAATGGAGGAGAGAGAAGAGGGGCCGGATATGGAAGGGTGGCCGACGGCCAGGGGAGGTCGGGGGTGGCCTAGGGTGGCCGGAGATGAAGCAAAAAGTCGTGTGGGGATGGGTTTGCCTGAGTGCTTGCGACTGGACTGGTGTTGCCTTTTGAAGAAGTAGGGTTTTGATAATTGGCTTTGGGATTTTGGTTAATTTGGAGAGAGATAGAGGGATAGGATGAGTGGAGGTTGAGATAAGGGAGGGTGACAATAGGGGCTGAAATTTATTCCCATGATACATGGGAGAGGATTGAGGGATTGGTTAAGATTTGTTTTCAATTCGAAAATCAAATTGATTAAGGGCTAATCAAGGGTTGAAATTTGATTAGGGTATAAGTTCCACTACAGACATCGGAAAAATAATCTGAAAATACCGGGACGATCGTAGAGACAAGAAGTACGGGGCTACGGGGTCTGGCCACGTGCTACACCTACCAAGAATTATTGTAAAATTGGAAACTGAGTATTGGGGCCAAAATACCAAAACACCCTTCCATTCAAAGCTGTTTTGCGAGAAAACGAGCCGTGAAATGACGTTCCCAAAAATTACTATAAAATTCTAAACTTCCATATGGTCACAACGACATATCACATCGTATATACCGAATCCAAAAAATAGCCAAATAAAATACGTGCACGACAAAGTACGTGCACGTAGAAACTCATAAGGTCGGAAAGCGACCGTTACATTCTACCCCACTAAAAGAAAGATTCTGCCCTCGGAATCAACATCACTAATCAGAAAACAAAAATGGGAAACGCTCTCTCATCTCCTCCTCGCGCTCCCAAGTGGACTCTCTAGGTGATCCATGACGCCACATCACTCTTACCAGGTTGACTACCTTATTCCTCAAGTGCTTCTGTTGACGATCCAAAATCTTTACAGGCTGCTGGTCATAAGTCAGGTCCGGGCGGACCGTAATCTCTGAGAAATCAATAGTATGCGACGGATCACTGACGTACCGATGTAGCTGAGATACGTGGAATACGTCGTGAACTCCCTCCAAGGATGGTGACAGAGCAAGGCGGTAGGCCACTGCTCCCACACGCTCCAGCACATTGAATGGCCCAATATATCTCGGACTCAGCTTTCCCTTCTTCTCGAAACGAATGACTCTGTGTTTCGGAGAAATCTTCAGGAAGACGTGATCTCCAAGCTGGAACTCCAAAGGTCTCCTCTTGGCATCTGCCCAATGCTTGAAGCGGTCCTGTGCAACTCTAAGATTCTCCCTGATGTCTCTCACAACATCCACAGCTTCCACTATCATCTCTGGACCCAGCAGCTCCCGATCTCTTATATCATCCCAGCTCAGTGGCGATCGACATTTCCTCCCATATAAGGCAGCAAACGACACCATGCCAATGCTCGCCTGGTAGCTGTTGTTATATGAAAACTCCACCAAGTGAAGATGGTCCTTCCACAAACCCTTCAGATCAAGCGTACAAGCTCGCAGCATATCCTCCAGAGTCTGAATAGTCCTCTCGGACTGGCCATCGGTCTGCGGGTGGTACGCCGTGCTGAAACTCCGACTCGTACCCAAATTCTCCTGCAAACTTCTCCAAAACTAAGATGTGAACCTTGAGTCTCTGTCAGACACGATGCTCACAGGGACTCCATGTAAGCGTACAATCTCCTGCACGTACACGATCTACATCACAACTAGCTCAAGGAAGGAAAACTATGATGAGAAGTAAAGCGAAATTTACCTCTAGATATTTCCTTGCCAAGACTTCCGTAGACTGTCCCACTCGGGAAGGAATAAAGTGCACAGACTTGGTCAATCGATCAACGATCACCCAGACTACGTCATTCTGTTTCGGGCTCCGAGATAAACCAGACACGAAATCCATCGTGATATGTTGCGACTTCCACTCTGGGATGGAAAGCGGTTGTAGCAAACCAGCCTTATGATGGTGCTCAGCCTTCACATGTTGGCATATCAAACACTTGGCAATGCTCCGTGCCACACACCTTTTCATGCCAATCCATCAATAATTCAGACGGAGGTCCTTATACATCTTGGTGCCTCCAGGATGTATAGAATATGGCGAGCTATGAGCCTTGCACAACAGCTCCTCACGAACATCACCTGCAGGTACGCAGAGCCTACTGCCATACCACAGCGAACCATCCTCATATGGCATGAACTCCGTCCGTAGTCCAGCTTCAACCTGCCTCTTGATCCTCTGCAGCTTCGGATCTACTGCCTGTGCTGCCTTGATACGATCCACGATCGTGGACTGAATCTGTAAATTCATGAATGAGAGAACCACACCAGGTAGAACGATCTCTAAATCCATCTCTCTCAGCTCCTGTTGTATCCTCCAGTTGGTAGTAAGCATCATCACAGCAGGGAGTCTACTCAAAGCATCTGTCATTACATTCACCTTCCCCGAGTGATACTACAGACATATCTCTTAGTCTGCCATAAGCTCCAACCATCGTATCTGATACATGTTGAGCTCCTTCCATGTAAAGATATACTTCAAACTTTGTGATCGGTGAAAAATCTTCAAGCTCTCATTCAGCAAGAAGTGTCTCCAGATCTTCAGTGCAAATATCACCGCTGCCAACTCCAGATCGTGCATCGGATGATTCTTCTCGTGAATCCTCAACTGAAGAAAAGCATATGTGACCACATTACCATGCTGATGCAAGACACATCCCAGGCCCTTCCCTGATGCATCACAATATACCTCAAAGCCTCCACTCCGATCCGGTACCGCCAATACTGGTGCTGAAGTCAACCTCGCCTTCAAGATACTGAAGGCTGACGTCCCCCGGTTTTTAACTCATAAGAGTGCAGTTGGTAGGGGATACCAGATTTAAAATATTTGTACCGCAAGCGCACAGTGTTGTAGTGTGGCTTGGGGGTCGAACACAGGGAGGCGTGGTTGTGCTTGTTTCTAAGAGGAACCAATTCACCCTATGGGTGAGCTAGCCCGAATCGATCGATGGTTTGTCACAAATTGTAGATACGAGGGATAAACAATATAAAAGGAAACCTAGAACTTCGGTTTCCACCCTATCATGTGTTCTCACTATTACTACCAGCGGATAGGAATACGATCGGAATTAGGGTTTAGTGGTGAGACGTTGCCTCTAAGAGTGATACCAGCATCCCATGGGCCTGATATTCCGGTCGGTGCCAAGGATGATACGCCGGACTACCCGGGTTCGGTCAGTGGGCATTCCCATGTCCATTAACACTGACCGACTCCGGGAGCAGACTCCCAACATCTCATCATGTCGTTCCCACGCGCTAGGATTCGATGTCTACGCTAAGGGCGTGAGCTATGACTAGGGAGTCAATCGCCAAGTTTATCCCCCCTTGGCCCTACGGTCAAAGGCAGTCTTTTTCCCGCCGATGACAATGAAACACCCCGCGTAACCTTTAAATTCCTAATCCCTATTGAAATCCTAGTCCTATGGACGCATCAGGGAGAACCCACGAAGGGGTTTCCACCAAAATCCCAGATTTGGGAACTACTCACACATTATAGCTAAAAAGCAATCTAAATGAAAATCAACCGTAAAAATCATGATTAGGAAATAGAAACACGGTAGTATAAATGCTATTAAGACTATATTAAAGTTTGACAAAGATCAGAGAACTTACTGATGACAATAAAATTCCAGCCGTCACAAATAGAGAAAAAGACAGAAAAACACCAAAAGCTGCGTTTTCTGAAAACCTAGGCAACTATATATAGAAAAGGACTTCACCCGATCGGGTGAACTGCTACAGCGCTTCAGTATCGACGTTCAAAGCTTTCACCCGCTCGCTTGGTCCGACCGGTTGGCAGCTCCAGGTCGTCGTTTGGATCTTGCAGCGTCAGATGAACCGATCGGTTGAATCATTCAACCGATTGGTTGGAATTGTCCTCAAAATTGACAGAGACTTCCATCGATTTGGCACGGTCAGTAGACATCGGTTAAGCTCTCCGGGTCGTCTTTTGGAAGAAACGGCTACAGATGAACCGATCGGGTGAGATGTCACCCGATCGGTTGGCATTCAGCTCCAAGTTGGCCGAGAGCTCTGCTATGTTCAACCGGTCGGCGAACCGGTCGGTTGGTGTTCTTCTCACTCCAGTCTACGTCCGGGTCGGACACACGTGCATCACTCGATCGGTTGGCTGTGTCCAACCGATCGGGTGAGGGCTGAAAAATGGCGATCTTCATCGTTTGACCCCCCTTGATCACGCGTGACTCCTCCCGTTGCTCCAAGGACTCATGATATCTTCATTATATGTCCCTGATCACTCCATATTTTACACCTTTTTTCTGCATATTTGCATGCCATTTCGGTTGCTCATATTGCGATTTTCACGATTATTCGATGATATTGTGTTACTTTTCACTATTTCTTGTTTTTGTCGGATTTCAGGAAATATGAGCAATTGGGAGCAAAAATGAGCTTAAAGGACTTGCACGCATAACAGAGCATTGCTCATGGACTTATTGAGGACCTATCAGCGATAGAAGACGGGTGGAAGAAGAAAGAACGTCGTAGGAGCGACGGGGAAGCGAAAAGATGAAGTTTGGGCATTTTCAGCATGCCACTCGGCCAAGTGAAGGACTCACTCAGTCGAGGAAAGAAGCCCACTCGGCCGGCCAGATCGGACACGCAATTACTTGAAGATTAGCGTGCACTCGGTCGAGTGACGACATCCCACTCGGCCGAGTATGGAGACACCACTCGCCCGAGTGGCACACGAACGACGGCATCCAAAAGACCAGACTTACTGTAATCCGTCAGTCGAATACGAGCTCTGACTCGGTCGAGTACCAAAAGCCCCTCGGCCGAGTGACATTTGCCACTCGGCCGAGTGATGCCGAGGACACACAGCGCCCAGAATTTCAGACCGCCTCATACTCTTTTGAAATCTGCTATCATTCCAGCCATCAACGTATTTTTCTCATATTTTTTATGGATAGTAGACTTCATGAAGATTCCAACGCCGCCAAGAACATGCAAATCGGAGGTCGGATGAAATCTGGAGAATTTCTGCAAGTCGACACTGCAGTGCTGGAATTCTCACTCGGCCGAGTGAGCTTTCCCCACTCGGCCGAGTCGTAACTTGCCCAGAATCCAAGTTTTACGCGGACTGTGTTTCGAGCGCGGGTTTCAGAGGTTTTTTGGGGGAGTTTTGCTAGGGTTTTTGGGGGCTATTTAAGGGGGTTTGTAGCCGTCATTGAGGGAGGTTCCCATATGTTTTCTTCGGATTATTTTAGAGGTTAGGCCATGCCCTAGGCCCCCTCTGGGATCAAAAAGCTTGTATTTGGATTGAAGATTTTCATCAAAGCTAAGTATTTTTATTCTTATTATTTGAATCTTTGATTTTCTATCTTTTTACATGCAAGCAATGGTTTTTATTGATTCTCATATCGTTATTGTTATGCTTGGTTGATTGTTGTTCTAGGGATGGGGATGAACCCTACGGATCTAATTTCATATTTGTAATGAATAAAATTCTAAATTGCTAGAATTTCTATGAGGTTATGTTGTGATTGATTTATTACGAATAGCAAGGAATTTCCATCGATTTGGGGTTTGCAAGAGATTGGATTCCTATCGATGGGAAGGCCTAGATACTCGATTTAGATTTATAATCGAGATTTGCTAGACTTGGTTTGTAAGAGATTGGACCAAAGCTAGCATTTTTATTATAGATCTATACACATATTCGTTTGCAAGAGATTGGACGAATACGAACTATCACAACCTAGATCATAACTCGAGTTTGCACGAGAGTGGGCTCGAGGGGCGATTGAACAATGATGTCGACCCTAATGCTAGTGGCTTAGATTAGGGTTTGCACGAGAGTGGGCCCTAATCTAGGTTGCTATAGACCGGTAATAGCGCGAGAGCGTGAGCTTGGTTCTCTATTCAGTTACGACTAGTTCACCTCGACACAAGTCTAGTAATATTGAGATTTACTATTTACAAGGATGAATGACGACCCGTAGTGGGGATTTCCTAGCCCTAGACACTTTTATTATCTTATATTTGAATCGATATTTTATCCAACTTCTCTATCACCGACACCGACATCCATCACCATTTCTATTATATCATTACATACCCATCTCCACCAATAAAACATTCGTAGTTGAGCCAACCTAGGATAGATTGGAACCAACACCACCTCCTTGTGTTCGATACCCGCTCGCCACTACACCGTGCGATTGCGGAAAAACTACAATCGTTCTCCGGGTGCATATCCGGGGCCGATCAAGTTTTTGACGCCGTTGCCGGGGAGGTATTTCCCGTTGGGTGCCAATTTGTCATAATTAGGTTGATTAGACTACGAAAAAAAATAAAAAGAAATTTTCGCCCCCGCCACCATTACTACCTTTTCTATATTATTTTGTGCCACTGAAATTTTTCTCCAGGTATTTATCTTTGTTTATCAGGTGTTATGGATGGTTTTATGTGGACCACAGATTTTGAGGAGGAAGCATTTCAGAACTTATTGGATGGCCTCTTGGAGTCAGTGAGGTTCACCGGTTCAGAGAGCATTACAGCAGGTGATGCATTTGATCTATGATTTGCAGATTTTGTTATGAACCATGTTTCAGCTGCAGGAACAACTGAGGAGGACATCCTTGTCAGTCTTGAGGGGTATAGACTAAATTTTTGGATTGCTCGCGGGCATTCCCCTCCACATGATGCATCCCCACAAGTTGACACACATGCGCAGACAGCATCACCATTCCAGAGAGAGCCTACATTGATAGTTCACGAGGAGGCATCACATGTGGAGCCAGAGCATTGCATTATGGAGGCAGCACTTTGGGACGAGGGCAACTTCATTCAGATAAATCCAGAGTCTTGCCCAGCTGCAGTTGAGCTTCCGCAGCCACCTCTACCTTCCACTGAGGCTGTGATTATATGGACCACACATTTTTATGCGTATCTGGATGAGATTCTTGGACGGCAGGCTGAGGACATTGATGCTTCCACATCTGAGGAGACAACGGTACCAGGCACAGATGCAGCCACTTCTGATGAGAGAACTGTGATGAGATGCTCAGGGCGTGTTGCTACAGAGCCGGGTTTCACCGTCGTCACTCCCCCACCCAGAGACACAGCTAGTCCATACGATGAGTGGATGGATGGAGATGATTCAGATGGAGAAGACATTGATGTTATTTACCTCGCAGAGCCGAAGCATGCTTTTGAGGAGGCATTACACACGGAGCCCGAGTTTATCACCGAGGAGGTCGTGCATCGGGACGAGGACATAGCCATTCATGAGGATCCTGAGCACTACCCTCCTCCATTAGAGCTTCTGCAGCCACCTCATCCTTCCACTGACGCAGAGGACTATCCCACCGAGCTTACTGCTCCCACTCAGGGAGATATTTTTACCCACTCCATTTCTGAATCATGCATTCCATTCGATATTTATTTTAATTTAGATATTTTTGACACGTCATACCTTTTGCAGCAGACATATGATTATGGACCGGAGGTATGCTTGGACGTGTCACAGTTTGACGAGCCTATCGAGGAAGTCTACACCTATGATCTAGATTTACCTCAGCAGCATAAAGAAGACACCATGGAGACAACTATCACGGCACGTGAGAATATTGGATTATTTCCAGGGAAGTATCGTCCACCATTATTTATTTCATATATTTCTATAGACGATCCTCTTTGGGATACTTTTATTACGAGGGTGAATTTTTTGCAGCGAACTGATGCATCCTATTCTCTGCAGGGTACAGGTGGAGTCCTTGTGGGAATGCTGGAGGATGCATTGCTGGAGTTCGTTGGAGTCCGTGGACATACGCGCCTGGCGGAGCCACGGAAGGAGCAGTTGGAGCAGTTGCTGGCACCGGCAAAGATACTGGATCCGCCTTTTGCTATAGGTGATATCAATCCAGTAGTGTAGCCATAGCGTAAAATTTTATGCTTTCAATAAACCCGAACCCTCTCGACAGCGAGAGGACCGTATAGATTTGTTTGAATAAATATCACCTCATATGACGGCAACAATAATCATTTACACCCCAAACCCATTATATATATTTATTGTCCTCTTCATATTTTGATGTGTCACATCCTTTTGCTCACCACCATCGAGCATTTCTTTCAAGTGAAACCATATTTTCTTATTCGTTTGACTTGATCACGCTTTGCAAAGCCGTGACATTTTTGATCGAGTCATTTGAATAGGATTGTTTGGTATAAGCTTAGGGGAAGGCGCTCTCATGCATCATTGTATGTGCATGTAGTTGCATTAGGATTCCATGTCATTCATGTCATCATTTTTCATTCGCCCCCCATATTTATCGTTGTTCCTCATATTCTTCCATTATGATCACATTGAGGACAATGTGAAGTTTAAGCTTGGGGGAGTGCATTTCCATGCCATTTAGATGCATTAGTTGTATTTTTACTTTATTTTAGGATTTTTAAAAATTTTCAAAATTTTTTGCATCATCTTTTCGAATTTACCATTTTATTTTTCTTTTATGTGTGTTCATGCATCATATTGTGTGCTTGTTTTTTTTTTCTTTTCTTTCCTCTCTTTTACTTTTATTTCTTTATTTTCCTTTTCTTTTCTTCCGCTAGATGAATTTAGTATGATGATATCTCTTATTGCTTTAGCAACCATCACGATGCTTATTATTCCTTGCCATGCTACTTAGAGTATTTCAGTATCCTGCTATCCTTGTGCTTGCTCATATATTCTTTTGATGATTCCCCTATATGAATGCATGATATTAGTTGAAGCTGAATGTATGGATTAGTGTTTAGTATGCTTTTGTTGGAAGTGCACCAAGATTCACGCATCAATTGTATAACGGGAGCATCTGCCTTATTGTCTTATTCACCTTCTGTTGCATGCTTGATATGAAAGTACTCGTTACCGCTTGACTTCGCTTTTTATTGAGATGATTGAGAATATCCATGCTTACATATGAGTTTTAGTTGAAGTATTATCTTATTGAACCGTTCGTGCACATCTTAGAGTGAACCGAGTGATACATTATTTCTTTCTCCACATATATCTTTTTATTCTCTACATGTCACTTGAGTTCACCTCCTAAAGCTACTTATATCGCATCTATTTCCCAAAAAAATCCCTACAAAAGAAAAGTTTGCTCCAAAAGTCCAAAAAGCCAAAAAGGAGCCAAAAAGCCAAAAATACAAATCAAATAGCTTCTACAAAAATCCAAAAAGAAAAAAATGAGAAACAAAGTCCAAAAGAAAAAGAAAAATGTTTCTCTACCTCATTATTGGAGCCACAAAATACTTGGGAAAATCAAGGCAAAAATCCCATTTTCCACTATCATATTCCTTTAGATGCGATGCCTCAAGCTAAGCTTGTGGGAGGTGAATTCATTTGACCATATGAGTGAGTGCGACATTAGAGTGGAGAGGTGCACGAATGGGGAAGTTTGATAATGCTGAAACTTAGCAAATACTTTAATTATGGAGATTTGTTATGAATCGATGTAAATATGTGAATGTCATGTCTCTTATTCCATTCTCTATTGCATGTTTGGTGTGATTCTTATATGCTTCTATTATAACTCTTGATTGAAAAGTGCATCGCCAACATTTGTATATTAAATTCTATGAAATGCGTGATGTGGATATGAATTGATTGTATGAATTTAGAGAGTCCCTTTTGTTGTTCTTAAAAGCTTGCAAGTACCATGTTTAAGTAAGATATGAAATCTTTATAGCATGTGATTCGCGTTTTCCAAGTTATCGTGATGTGTAGCTTATGGCTTGAGACCTGAGAGAAGAATCTAGCGACCCCTTCCACTTCGTATTCTTTTATTTCATTTCCCTTATTTTTCATCTCCCGAGTTCGTCTCTTTACTCATCTTCCTCGAGGACGAGTAAGAGGTAAGCTTGGGGGATTTTGATCACTCCATATTTTACACCTTTTTTCTGCATATTTGCATGCCATTTCGGTTGCTCATATTGCGATGTTCATGATTATTCGATGATATTGTGTTACTTTTCACTATTTCTTGTTTTTGTCGGATTTCAGGAAATATGAGCAATTGGGAGCAAAAATGAGCTTAAAGGACTTGCACGCATAACAGAGCATCGCTCATGGACTTATTGAGGACCTATCAGCGATAGAAGACGGGTGGAAGAAGAAAAAACGTCGTAGGAGCGGCGGGGAAGCGAAAAGATAAAGTTTGGGCATTTTCAGCATGCCACTCGGCCGAGTGAAGGACTCACTCGGTCGAGGAAAGAAGCCCACTCGGCCGGTCAGATCGGACACGCAATTACTTGAAGATTAGCGTGCACTCGGCCGAGTGACGACATCCCACTCGGCCGAGTATGGAGACACCACTCGCCCGAGTGGCACACGAATGACGGCATCCAAAAGACCAGACTTACTGTAATCCGTCAGTCGACTACGAGCTCCGACTCGGCCGAGTACCAAAAGCCCCTCGGCCGAGTGACATTTGCCACTCGGCCGAGTGATGCCGAGGACACACAGCGCCCAGAATTTCAGACCGCCTCTTATTCTTTTGAAATCTGCTATCATTCCAGCCATCAAAGTATTTTTCTCATATTTTTTATGGATAGTAGACTTCATGACGATTCCAACGCCGCCAAGAACGCGCAAATCGGAGGTCGGATGAAATATGGGGAATTTCTGCAAGTCGACGCTGCAGTGCTGGAATTCTCACTCGGCCGAGTGAGCTTTCCCCACTCGGCCGAGTCGTATCTTGCCCAGAATCCAAGTTTTACGCGGACTGTGTTTCGAGCGCGGGTTTCAGAGGTTTTTTGGGGGAGTTTTGCTAGGGTTTTTGGGGGCTATTTAAGGGGGTTTGTAGCCGTCATTGAGGGAGGTTCCCATATGTTTTCTTAGGATTATTTTAGAGGTTAGGCCATGCCCTAGGCCCCCTCTAGGATCAAAAAGCTTGTATTTGGATTGAAAATCTTCATCAAAGCTAAGTATTTTTATTCTTATTAGTTGAATCTTTGATTTTCTATCTTTTTACATGCAAGCAATGGTTTTTATTGATTCTCATATCGTTATTGCTATGCTTGGTTAATTGTTGTTCTAGGGATGGGGATGAACCCTGCGGATCTAATTTCATATTTGTAATGAATAAATTTCTAAATTGCTAGAATTTCTATGAGGTTAGGTTGTGATTGATTTATTACGGATAGCTAGGAATTTCCATCGATTTGGGGTTTGCAAGAGATTGGATTCCTATCGATGAGAAGGCCTAGAAATTCGATTTAGATTTATAATCGAGATTCGCTAGACTTGGTTTGCAAGAGATTGGACCAAAGCTAGCATTTTTATTATAGATCTATACACATATTCGTTTGCAAGAGATTGGACGAATACAAACTATCACAACCTAGATCGTAACTCGAGTTTGCACGAGAGTGGGCTCGAGGGGCGATTGAACAATGATGTCGACCCTAATGCTAGTGGCTTAGATTAGGGTTTGCACGAGAGTGGGCCCTAATCTAGGTTACTATAGACCGGCAATAGCGCGAGAGCGTGAGCTTGGTTCTCTATTCTGTTACGACTAGTTCACCTCGACACAAGTCTAGTAATATTGAGATTTACTATTTACAAGGATGAATGATGACTCGTAGTCGGGATTTCCTAGCCATAGACACTTTTATTATCTTATATTTGAATCGATATTTTATCCAACTTCTCTATCACCGACACCGACATCCATCACCATTTCCATTATATCATTCCATACACATCTCCACCAATAAAACATTCGTAGTTGAGCCAACCTAGGATAGATTGGAACCAACACCACCTCCTTGTGTTCGATACCCGCTCGCCACTACACCGTGCGCTTGCAATAAAACTACAATCGTTCTCTGGGTGCATATCTGGGGCCGATCAGTCCCCTACGCTGGTAATCTCCTGCAGACACACAAAAACACGGAGAAGTGAAAGAAAACTAGAAAACACGAGAAAATGGATACGTGACGACGGAAAATGTCGGAAAAACACAAAGAAGACGTGCGTGAATATATAAAATATACACACACGTCAAAATCCCCCAAGCTGAACCCTTCCTCATCCTCGAGGAAGACGAGTGAGAGTAGGCGCTCGGAGGGAGAAAATAGAGAGAAAGAGAGAAAAAGAGAAATCAAAATCCCAAATCGCCCGTCAGGACCAACAAAATCAAAAACGCCACACCTAGCAAGCAAGCGAGAAATCACAACACTAAACCAAAGAAAACGAGTCCAAACAAGTGTCGTGGGCCCACGCGGTGAAGCGCGAGTGGGTGTGGTCGTGTGCTAGCAGACGGTGTCACTATCTACATTGTGCAATAAGCTCCATATACACAAATCCAAGAAAAGACCCAAATATCAATTCGATTTGAAATAAGCGGTGAATAGTAGCTCAAGCATGCATGAGAAGAAAGTAAGAATCGAAGCATATCATGTGTCAGGGACTCCACAACTAGGGACTAGAAAATCACCACACTGCCTAGATAATAGCTAAGAAGTTCCTATTCCAAGTGTTTTCGAAAACGATGGAGGTTGAGAAGATGTGGAGTAGAACACTCGGTGCAAATTCTCGCTTCACTTTATTCTCGGTTGGTAGCAAAATATTCACACAGGAATTTTTTTGGGTTTTGGAATATATGTATATTTTTTTTGGATTTTTGGCTATACATATATATTTTTTTTGAAACCCCAGAAAAATCCCCAACCCCCTCCCCCTGCCTTCGGCTTTTTTTTAGGAGGGTAAGGCGAGAGCCTGGTCGAGACTATGCAAACTGGGGGGTGACCGCCGTGCCCTCAATGGCCCCCGGGTTAGTCCGAGAGGGGAGATGTAGCCCCAGGGTAAATAATTCCACAACAAATTCCACAATAATTACCAAGTCACTGCGGCCATAGGCCTCGAACCCCGCACCCCTTGGCTTTGGAGCGGAATGACTTACCACTAGGACACCCTCTCGTTGGCATATATATATATATATATATATATATATATATATATATATATATATATAGGGTAAAGTGTTACTAGGGTGACTCCTTAGATTAAATCTAAGGAGTCACCCTCATTTTCCCCTATATCCCACAATTTTTTTGGATTTTATTTTCCATGTGGTTGTTGTTCATATCATGGATGGTCAACATACCAAAAATCAAGGCATTCCAATACTTTTAGAACCCTCATCTACTCGTTGCAACTTTATGGGTTTTTCAACACGTTTTTAGACCGTTGAAGTTGCAACGGGTAGATGGGGGTTCTAAAAGTATTGGAATGCCTTGATTTTTGGTATGTTGACCATCCATGATATGAACAACAACCCCATGAAAAATGAAATCCAAAAAAATTGTGGGATATGGCGGAAAATGAGGTCGACTCCTTAGATTTAATCTAAGGAGTCACCCTAGGAACACTTTACCCATATATATATATGTGTGTGTGTGTGTGTGTGTGTGTGTGTGTGTGTGTGTGTGTGTGTGTGTGTTGCCCTCTTTGATGATATCTCTCGGGATGTCCGCATTGCTCTTCGCAATGTTGACGAATTGGAAGATGAGGCAAAGGTGGCTTATGCAAACTGGGATATTATAGACAATGGTTGATTGTCTGACAATTTCTGCTGTGTGGCTGTATTTCGCTGTGTTTATGTACTATTCGTTGGTCCTATGCTTGGTTGGTAGTTTATTTGATCTACGGTGACGACGCTTGTGTCATCTCCCCTAGTCACTTAGACTCTTACCTATAGCTAGGCCACTTTATACTTTATGTTTATTAATACAAACTAACTCTTACCTTGCAAAAAAAAATATAGAGAGGTTAATGGGCCAATGCTGACAGCGCTGGAAATGTTTCCAGTGCTGTCCGCATTTTGGGCGAGATAAAAATATTTTTTTTGAAAATTTGTTTTTTCAGTTGTTAGATATACGTGTTAGGAAGCTCCCCACAAAATTTCAGCTCGATCCGACACCGTTTGAGCCTCCGTTCATCGATTTCAAAAACGTTACGCAAATCTGTCCACAGTTTTGCGTAACGTTTTTGAAATCGATGAACGGAGGCTCAAACGGTGTCGGATCGAGCTGAAATTTTGTGAGGAGCTTCCTAACATGTATATCTAACTACTGCAAAAAAAATTTCAAAATAAAATACTTTTAGGTCGACCAAAATGTAGACAGCGCTGGAAAAATTTACAGCGCTGTCAGCTCTTCTCCATTTTTCACACACACACACACACACACACACACACACACACACACACATATATATATATATATATATATTTCTTTTCTCTTTTCTTTTCTTTTTGGGTTTTTCTTTTCTCTCTTTTTTTTGGATTTTTGGATTTTTGGGTATATACATGTGTGTACTCTCCCAAGTAGGAGAACGGTGCACGACGAGAGGATTTGCACCAAGTAAAATTAAAAAAGAATTCGGATTCTAGACACTTGGGCAAGGGAGATTTTCTTCGCTAATCATAGCATAGGCTAAATGGGTTATCCTAGTCCTAACTGTGGAATCCCGACACATGCGAAATGAAGTATACGATATAAATATAGCATGCATATAGAAGCAGACAGGAGAAGCAAATACCGCATATTCAAATCGAAGCATGATAATCCAGGGGTCATTCCAGGACAGGTATATAAATCAAAATCACAAAGTAGAAGCATACCGTAAGCTAGACACGACACACGACTCACATAAAAGCAAAGTGGACGCACGATGCATGAAATGCAAGAGGACTCAGCTTCCTAGGGTTAGTGAATGTGATTATCAAAGCCATGCTAGGTGTGTGTGTGTGTGTGATTCTGTGGCAATTCATCATTTGGGGTCATCTCTAGGAGAGAGAGGAGAAAAGATGAGAAGAAAAAAGAAAAACACGGTGAAAACGACTCAAAAACGAAGAAAAAGACACAAATGACGCACGAAGTGCGACTCTCCCAAGCTGAATCTTGCATTTCCCTCAATGCAATAAAAGCGAATACGGGAGGGCAATGAAAGTGGGGGGGAATACGCACTGACACAAAGAGAAATGAAAAACAAGAAAAACACGCATATGAAACTGAAAATTAAAGAAGGATGAAAAAAAGAAATACAGAAAATAAACGATAGAAAATCACACCACACGACATATATAAACAAGCACACCACACAGAAAAACACAACCAAACACACAAAAAATCGACTTCCCCCAAGCTGGACATGATAAAGCTAGCAATGTGATATGCTCATGACGATGCAGAAATATACAAGGGCAAGATCAAAAAAGCGAAAGAAGTCAAAAAGCAGGATAGGAATCGTCCTCGTCCTCCTCGGTAGAAGATGGAGGGGTGCGGAGGGGAGAGGTGGGGGTGTGCGGAGAAGTGGGGAGAGGGGTGCAGGATGTGTGGGGATGGGTGTGGTGGTGTGGACTATGGGGGGTGTGGTGGTGGTGGTGATGGTGAGTGGGAGCGAAATGGCGACCAAAGCGATGGTAGATGGGGTAGATACGGAGATAGATACGGTGGTAGATGGGGTAGATATGGCGACGGGAGAGGATGGTGGGGGAAGTGATCACGAACGCACCTGCAATTTCTTACGGTGCACGATGGGGTGACAGAAGTGGAGGGTGGTGGATCTGTGGGATCGACGGCGGTGGTCGTGAGTGGAGGTGAAGTGGCAGGAATGAGAGCAGAGGTGGCGGGAGGGGATGGTTACCTAGGGGGTGATGGGTGTGATGGTAGAGGTGAAGATCGTGATGGGGGCGAAGGGGGTGGTGAGGTGGGTGGAGTGGGTGGAGGAGGGCCAAAAATGTGAGTGAGGTGGCAGAGAATGGTGGACACGTTCCTCTCTATTGCGAGGAAACATGGGTGAGAGAAGATCGAAGGGGAAGGGTCCGAGGGGGCAGAGGACGAAATACGAGCGCGAAATGAAGCTAGCTCAGCCTCGAGAGCGAGGTGAGTGGAGACAGCGTGGCGGACGGAAGAAGTAGAGGCAGGACGGGAAGTGGAAGCAGTGCCAGGGGCAGTGGTCATGCCATCACCAGAGGCTAGGCCTAGGAAGGCCTCACTCAGAGCCTCAGAAGTGATAGGGCCAGAAGCCGGGGTGGGGTGACTGGGGCCAACCCCGGAGTCTCCCAGGGACGTAGGGATATCCTGCTCGCCTAAGTGGGCGACAGGGGAAGGTGGTCTAGATGCACCCTGGGGAAGGAATGGAAGACGTAACCCCCCAGAAACTCTGAATCGGGAGGGAATGTCCAATCTGCCACTTAAACGACAGTCATACGAGCGGGATTGGGCAGAATGGTATAGGGAGCATGGGGGTGTCCGTAGTAAAAAGTGAAACGACCGTCGAGGCGGGGCTTGATCATGTGTATATATTGTAGGACATCAAGATCTATATGTGAGGGTACTGGGGCAGAAGGGAGATCTCGAGGGATGACGACATTATACTGGGGATATGAGGCCAAATAGTAATGAGGCCTCCGCAACAGTATTTGTCCTTGCCGGCGTGGCTAATCACAAGTAACTTCTGAATAACCCAAGTGCCAGCATGAATAGGGATGCGAGGGGCCTCGAAGTCGATCCCTTCGTCACCACGAATAAAATCGAATGTCATTGCCCACAAAATGAAAAGATCAGGGATAGTCACCGTCTCGGACTCATCCCTGGGGAAAAATGTGCAAGATATGATTCGGTGGGCCAAACGAAATATGGGGTGAATGATGGAGGAGGCCTTGGCCTTCCCTCGAGGGTAATGATCATGTAGGGTGAGGCGAAACCAAAATTGTTCGACGTCGAAGTCTGGGTGATATCTATAGGGACGAATAGTGTCGCCCCTAAGATTGGGGAATCCGAAAATGTGATTGATAGTATCCAGGTGGGTGCGGACGGTTCTGTTTCGGACCCAAAAAACGACGATCGATCCCGACTCACTACGGAGAGATGATAAGAATTCTAGTGTGAGGTCCGGATAGGACGCTGTGTAGGCGTTTAAGAAAGCTAACCAACCTAAGTTAGCAAAGAGGGTCTCGAGTTCGGAGAAAACTCTGAGATCGATAAGTGTTTGTACGTGTGCAAACTTGGTGGAGAGGTGTCCCCGTGCATCGAGTCTATGATAAAAATCTTTCTGCTCGAGACTCAAAAAACGATAACCACGCGGGCCCAACATTGGGTCCTCAGGAGGGATGATAGGTAGGGGTTGGTGCTGTGTAGGCTGTATAGGAGGAGGGCGTGAGTGTGGTGGACGTGTGGTCTTCCGTCTCTTATGAGACGGCTCCTCCTCCCGCATGATACCCTTACCCTTATCTTTATCCCGGGCCATAGTAGTGTGTGATGCAAGTGTATGCAAGATATGATGGATGCACACAATCGATGGCAATTGAGCAAAATAGTAATACTAGGGCAAAATGGAAAATGGGAGCTAAGGAGCAAAGTTACCTAGTAGAGAAGACAATCATTGCTCGTAAATCACCCAACGCGGTGCAATTGATGGGAGTGTGAAGCCGCGGCATGTCTCTTCAACAATTTTTTGAAATTGGGGGGAGTTGGGCAAAAATTAAGGTTTGGGTGGGGTTAAATGGAAGAGGGAGAGAGAGAAATCAATGGAGGGAAGGAAGGAGAGAGTGGAGAGATCGATTGAGGGGCTGTGGGGGTCGGTTAAGGGAAGAACGTGGCCGGTTGGAGCTTGGAGAAGTCGAAACAACAGAGGGAATTCGCAGTCGGGTGAAGGAAATGAGTCGGGCGAATTGGGGGGTATTTATAGGTTTTTGGGTGAACTGATCGGGTGAGTTTTCACCCGATCGGTTGGTTAATATTTCGAAAAAATTTGCTGAAAATAGGCTACAGGCGAACCGATCGGTTGAGATTTCAACCGATCGATTGGCTGCTTCACAACTTTCCCGAGAGTTCTGTGCAGCTCACCCGAACAGTCACACGACCACGCTTCATATCAACCGATCGGTTAGTTAAATCCCCAAATTTCTCAAGACTTCTGCACTTCTCACACGATCAGCCACCCTGTCTCAGTTTGTTTCACCTGACCGGTTTGCTGGAGAACAGATACATGCCATTGTCTGATATGTCCCACCCGATCAGTTGAGGGGTCAACAGATCGGTTGGGGGCTTGTTTCCTGCAAAAGTTCATAAATGGCCTAAGTCCCTAGACGAAAGTTCCCGTGGCTGAATTTATTCAACAAAATAAGAAAATTAAACCTAAAAATAATCCTAAAAACAAAGGTGAGGGTTTAGAACATGGGTTGCCTCCCATGAAGCGCTGTTATTTAACATCATTTGCTCGACGCCCGATAGATGATTTTCAAGGTGGACGTGTGTGATGCCCAATGTTTGGCATCCCTTAAGATTTTGGAGCGGTGGTCTCTAGTGCTGGCAGCGGTGATAAAAAGACTTCTTCGACGATCCTCCCTCCGTTGATGGTATCCAGAGGCTTCTCCCTTGTATTGGCGTCTACCGCCACTCTTCTTAAGATCCGGATCTCATCACCAGTAAGCCCCATGGGCTCTTTCCCTTTTTTTCTCGTCGGAGGAGCTTTTTGGAATCCGGGAGGGATCGTATGTGGGACAACCGCTTCTCCAGCAACATCTTCTTTCTTCAGACCGACATGTTCTTCAAGGTCCCCTAAGCTGTCGGGGGGATTCATTGAGAGAATTTCCCAGGCCCCAGTTTCTATAGCTCTTTCTTCCTCATTGTCCAGCATATTGCAACCAGGTTCATCCGGGGGTGCTTCATAGATAACCCCAAGTCAAACTCAACCTATTCGTCGCCCACATTAAGGGATAACTTCCCTTTCTTCACGTCTATCAGCACGCCAGCGGTGGCCATAAAGGGCCGTCCAAGGATGATGGGCGTATGAGTGTCTTCGGGCATATCCATCACCACGAAGTCTACCGGCACATGTACTCCACTGACGTTAACAGGCAGGTCGTCTACAATTCCCACCGTGTATTTGACCGATCTATCAGCTAGTTGAAGGTTCATACCCGTGGGCTCCAGGTCTCTCATCCATATCCTCCTGTATAGTGACAGGGGCATTAGACTGACGCTCGCTCCCAAATCCACGGCGCCCGATGGATCTTCACTTCCCCAATCGAACAAGGAATGGAGAAGCTTCCTGGGTCTTTTAGCTTGGGCGGATTCGCTCGCTGGATGAGAGCACTACATTCCGTCGTGAGAACGACTTTTTCCTTTCTGGAACCCCTTGTCACCAAATCCTTTAAAAATTTTGCATAGGAGGAAATTGTCTCTATGGCTTCCAGGAAAGGGATCTGCAAGTTCAGATCCTTGACCATAGCGAAGAACTTGCCGTATTTTTCATCAATTTTAGCCTTAGCAAGTCGTTGTAGAAAAGGCACAACGGGCTTGAATACTCTAATGTTCTCCTCCTCTTCCTTCTTCTTATCTTCTTTAGGGGCTCCCTCCAGAGTCGTATTCTTTGGTGACGAAGCTCCGTCGTCATTCAATTTTTCAATTGGTCGCCCATCGACCAACGGAGCTTCCGGTTCCTTAGCATGCACTCTTGTAGGAATTTGTGTCCCGCTTCTCAAGACGATAGCAGACACATTCGCATAATCATGTGTTAGTGCCAAAGTCTGATTTCCCCCCTCAGATTTACGTCCGGTTGACCCGGCAATTGATTTTACGACCTTTGAATGTTCGCCACCTGTAAAACCAGCTGGGTTACTTGGTCGGTGAGGGCCCTCTGCCCCATCTCCAGCTTCAAATTGATCTTCTCCTGTTTTGTGATATACTGAGTCAAGAGGTACTCAACCAGGGAGATGACTCGCTGCTGGCCATATGGCTGCTATTGTTGTTGCATGGGCTGGTGATTCCTGGGGGGATACTGTTGGTACGTTTGTGGGGGTTGCTGCTGTTGCTGATACTGCCGCTGCTGTTGTTGCCTAGGCGGTTGATATACTTATTATTGCGGCTGCTGAGGCTGCTGGTACGGTGCCCGATAGCTAAGATTTGGGTGGTTTCGGTTATTGGGAGAATAAACCGGATTGGAGCTAGTCCGTGGTGGATATGGTGCATTACCCGTCGGGTTGAATAAAAGTGTGCTAGCTTGATCCACCGATGGTGAAATATCACCACCCTCGAAGTCTCCCAAGACTTCCGCTTCCACCACTGATACTTGTTGGGTGCTGGCACCACCAGCTCCTACCATAAGCGCTGAGATATAGGTCGATAGCAAATCAAATTTTCTAGACAACTTGTCGATGTCCTCGACTCTATGAATGCCTCCAGATCTAGGTGTTGCACGCTCGTCGCACCACTGCTCATTGTTTGATGCCATATTTTCCAAGATGTTACTGGCATCTTCTTCACTTCTAGACATAAAGGACTCCCCGACAGCGGCGCCATAAAGCTTGACTTCCCCCGGTTTTTAACTCATAAGAGTGCAGTTGGATATGGGATACCAGATTTAAAATATTTGTACCGCAAGCGCACGGTGTTGTAGTGTAGCTTGGGGGTCGAACACAAGAAGACGTGGTTGTGCTTGTTTCTAAGAGGAACCAATTCATCCTATGGGTGAGCTAGCCCGAATCGATCGATGGTTTGTTACAAATTGTAGATACGAGGGATAAACAATATAAAAGGAAACCTAGGACTTCGGTTTCCACCCTATCATGTGTTCTCACTATTACGACCGGTGGATAGGAATACGATCGAAATTAGGGTTTAGTGGTGAGACGTTGCCTCTAAGAGTGATACCAGCGTCCCATGGGCCCGATATTTCGGTCGGTGCCCAGGATGATACGTCGGACTACCCGGGTTCGGTCAGTGGTCATTCCCATTCCATTAACACTGACCGACTCCGGGAGCACTAAGCTCGTAATAATAACTCTCCAACATCTAATCCTGCCGTTTCCACACGCTAGGATTCGATGCCTACGCTAAGGGCATGAGCTATGGCTAGGGAGTAAACTGCCAAGTTTATTCTCCCTTGGCCCTACGGTCAAAGGCGGTCTTTTTCCCGTCGATGACAATGAAACACCCCACGTAATCTCTAAATTCCTAATCCCTATCAAAATCCTAGTCCTATGGACGCATCAGGGAGAACCCACGAAGGGGTTTCCACCAAAATCCCTGATTTGGGAACTACTCACATATTATAGCTAAAAAGCAATCTAAATGAAAATCAACCGTAAAAATCATGATCAGGAAATTATAACACAATAGTAGCAATGCTATTAAGACTATATTAAAGTTTGACAAAGATTAGAGAATTTACAGATAACAATAAAATTCCAGCTGTCACAAATAGAGAAAAAGACAGAAAAATACCAAAAGCTGCGTTTTCTGAAAACCTAGGCAACTATATATAGAAAACGACTTCACCTGATCGGTTGAAGTATCAACCATCGGGTGAGCTGCTACAGCACTTCAGCATCGACGTTCAAAGCTTTCACCCGCTCGCTTGGTCCGACCGGTTGGCAGCTCCGGGTCGTCATTTGGATCTTGTGGCGTTAGATGAACTGATCGGTTGGAATTGTCCTCAAAATTGACAGAGACTTCCATTGATTTGGCACGGTCAGCGGACGTCGGTTGAGCTCTTCGGGTCTTCTTTTGGAATAAACAGCTACAGATGAACCGATCGGGTGAGATGTCACCCGATCGGTTGGAATTAAGCTCCAAGTTGGGCGAGAGCTCTGCTATGTTCAACCGATCGACGAACTGGTCGGTTGGTGTTCTTCTCACTCCAGCCTACATTCTGGGTCGGACATGCGTGCATCACCCGATCGGTTGGCTGTGTCCAACCGATCAAGTGAGGGCTGAAAAATGGCGATCTTCATCGTTTAATCCCCTGGATCACGCGTGACTCCTCCCGTTGCTCCGGGGACTCATGATATCTTCGTTATATGTCCCCTATGCTGGCAATCTCCTGCAAACACACAAAAACACGGAGAAGTGAAAGAAAACTAGAAAACACGAGAAAATGGATACGGGACGATGGAAAATGTCAGAAAAACACAAAGAAGACGTGCGTGAATATATAAAATATACACACACGTCAAAGGCCTCCTCACAAGCTTCTGACCACTGGAACTCCACATCCTTCCTCGTCAGCTTCATCATCGGCTTTGAAATCCTCAAGGACTCGAACTTAAAATGGCTTGGAATCTCGAATACCACCTTCTCACTGTGGCATTAAAACAGGGCATGGAAGTCTCCTAGCAATTCGTGTTGAGTATTGGTGTTTCATACCAATCTTATTTTGATGATGATCACAACATTATGTTGTTGCTAATGACTCTCATGTTTTAGTCTCTCAGTTTTATTTCAAGAATATCTTTCTTGGAGACTAATCACTTGGTGCAAGGATGGACATCAAGTGAAGAAGGACCAGTGCATGGACTCAAGGAGTGCCAAAGCTTGGAGATGTTGGAGAGTAATCAAGGCATCAAGATTGAAGACTTAGACTCTAAGGAAAGCATTGTAATCCATGTAATTTACTTTATTGCTTTCTCTCTCTTTTGAGTCTAGGATTAATGTAATGCCTTGTTAGATGGTTTACTCATTCATGCATATGTATTTAACCATCGTAGTGAGCCTTAGGATTATCATAGAATCCAACCCAATAGGTTCACTCTGTCCAAAGACTCATTTGGAGTCTCTGGCTTTCCATCAGTCGCCTGCTGAAGGAAACACAGTCGACTGGGTGATTTCTAGTCGCCTATAGATCCTTCTACAGTCGTCTGATTTGCACAGCTCAAGTCAACTTTTCAATTGACTCAAACTTGAGCTTTACACACAGTCGACTACAGGTCAGTTTACAGTCGCCTGTAAATTCACAGTCGCCTGTAGATTGGTCATCAGTCGCCTGAGTAGCGTAAGTGCAATCTCTGCATCTCTCTGTTGTTTCTCCATCTTTTACAGCAGACGACTGATTAAGGTTTTACAGTCGCCTGACTAATATATAGTCGACTGTATTATTGACATCAGTCGCCTATGTGCTTATCTGGAGAAAGAGTGCAGCTCTCTGTTTTATTCCATCCACTGCAGCAGTCGCCTACTGAAGGATTTACAGGCACATGTTCATCAGTCGACTGTCCTGGCTCAGATTATAGCCGTTGGATATTTTCTAGCCGTTGATCAGTCGACTGTCTTTTGATCATCAGTCGACTGTTCCTGTCGTTTTCACCCAGTTTCTAGCCGTTGCAGAATCGATTCTTTGGCTGTTTTCTTGGGTTTTGGGGTTTGATATAGGGCTCATATATATATATATATATATATATATATATATATATATATATATATATATATATATATATATGAGTGTGCTGCTATCTCTTATACTTCTTGATGCTATTGAATATCTCAAAAGATCTATAAGCAACTCACAAACTCCCTTAATTCCCTCTCAAGAGCTCTCATTCTTCTTCATGCATTGAAGTCTAGCTCAACGGAATTCATCCAATTGCTCTCAAGCATATCTCAACACTTGGAGATCCTCTTCCATGCCTTGCATTCATTCATGAGTAAGCATCTCAAGGCATAGGTAAGAGTATTTACTCTATTTGGTGAATTTGTGTCTCTAATTCTCTTTGTGGGAATTAGATTTTTCTCTCTTTGTGGGAGGTTGTCTCTTTGTGGGACTAGGATATTCTCTTTGTGGGAATAACTCTCTTTGTGGGAGTAACTCTCTTTGTGGGAGTTTAGTGTCCTAGTGTAGGGCTAACCCTAATTCTCTGAGTGGGAGTTAGTGATTCTCTGTGCGGGAGTCTTGACCCTCGTGTAGGATTGGTTGGGTCCGTGTGTAGGGCATAAATCCTCTTTGTGGGGTATCTCCTTGTGAGATTTGTATTCACTTCTCTGTGTGGGATTATAGTGAATATTGGTGTGGCTGGATGTACCCAAGTTTGGGGAACCAGGATAATTCCTTGTGTTTGTGTTTGGATTAATTATGTCATTTAATTCCTCTTGCATTTATAATTCCGCATTTGCAAGTTTAATTTTAATTGAACAATTTTATTGCCATTACACTATTCACCCCCCCTCTAGTGTGTGTCGTTAGTATTGCAAGGGTAAGGCGATCCTTACAATTGGTATCAGAGAGAGGTTATAGTATACTGCAACAATGGCATTCAATGTCTCATCAGCGTCTCATGAAGAAGGTCACTCAACCGTTCGACCCCTGCTCTTCAACGGAACCAACTATCCAAGTTGGAAGATCAGAATGATGACCTACATGGAGGGTCAAGACCTATGGGACATTACGGAGGTGCCATTTGAGAAGCCAACTACTCATGTGGCTTCTAGGACAAAGGCAGAGAAGGACTCGATCAAGTTCAATGCAAAGGCCATGAATTACATCGCGCTCTCTCTGCAAATGAGTTCAACCGCATCTCCATGTACAAAATAGCCAACGATATTTGGCATACTTTGGAGATTTGTCATGAAGGGACAACAAAGGTAAATAAATCTAAACAAACTGTGTTTAGATCTAAATGTGAAATGTTTAAGATGCAGGAAGAGCATTTCAGAGATGTTCACAAGGTTCACTGATATCGTGAACGCTTTGGAGGGACTCGGGAAGATGATTTCCCAAGATGAACATGTAGAGAAGATCCTTGACTCTCTCTCACCTCGTTGGGAGTCAAAGGACAACGGAATTTTGGAGTCATATGCCACGTCCAAATACACCGTTGAAGAGTGCACTGGTAATCTCATGGCGTATGAAGTGAAGCTTCAACACAAGAAGGAGATTCAACCATCTAAGCCCGAGAAGCTGGAGAAGAAAAAAGGGGTTGCATTCCATGCCAAGGTGGAGCCAATCAAGTGGAGGAGGAAATTCCATCGAGAAGCTCCTAGTGAAGAAGATGAGCAAGAAGATGCAAGTGGAGAAGAAATTGAGGAGCTTGCCGAGCAATTCAAAGCATTCCTCAAATGCAAGCAAGGTAAGTCTTTATCAAAGTTTGCCTCCAATTCTAACAAGGTTCCTACTTGTTACACTTGCAGTGAAAAAAGTCACTTGTCCACCGAATGCCCTTCCAAACCCAACAAAGAAACTTACAAGGGTAAAGGGAAGAAGCATTGGAAAGGTATGTCCAAGTCTAAAAATCACAAGAAGGGACTTGTCGGGACCTTTGATGATTCGAGTGAGGACACTTCGAGTAACAAAGAAGAGGATACAAAGGAGGATGCTCACGCATGCTTTGTAGTCATTGATGGTCCTACTCCAATCTCCTCCAGATTAAATGAAGAAGAGTTGGATGCTTGGCTCGACACATACAACTCCTATGAGTATTCGTGCCACATGGCTATGGAGCAGAAGTCTTCATCAAGCTCTAGCAAGGATGATAATGATGATGATTTTGAGATCGAGGAATAAAAGATCTCATACGAGGAGCTCAAGAACAACTTCGACTTGGTCCTCGAAAAGGCTAGTAAGTGCATCAACTCTTACAATAAATTAAAAGCAAAATATAAGATTGCTAAGAGTAGATTGCATGAACTAGATATTGCAAGTGTAATTCATGATGAAAGGCATGTCTATGACACTTGTGAGAGAGACACACTTCTCTCTCAAGTTAAGGAATTGAGTTCAACTAATAGAAATCTTGTTGCTCAAAACCTTAGCTTAGAGTCTCATATTCAACAACTTACATTGAAATGTGAAGAGGAATCCCATAAGCTCATAATCTTTGTGTATTCTAGGGATTCACTCCATGATTTGTTGGAAAAACAACGTCCGGCAAATCATAGAGGAGGTTTGGGTTATATTCAAAATGTGGTACCCAAACCCACCTCTAATTCCTCTTATGGTGCAAATACAAGAAATATTGCTAAAGCACCTAAGAAGAATCACCATGCTTTCTTGTACAACAATAACATCAACAAGAAGCATGTAGATCACGAGGTAATGAGGAAGAATGAAAAATCTTCATTTTTAGCTAAGAAGCAAAATCCTCATTCTTTGCATGCCAAGAAATTCGTTTCTATACCTAAGCATGCCACATCCACCCCTCTTGCAAAGGCAAAACCCTTGCCTAGGAAATCCTTGAGATTATAGATTTCCACTAAGGTTCGTGTGCAAGAGAGGGATGATCAGTCTATATTTTACACCTTTTTTCTGCATATTTGCATGCCATTTCGGTTGCTCATATTGCGATTTTCACGATTATTCGATGATATTGTGTTACTTTTCACTATTTCTTGTTTTTTGTCGGATTTCAGGAAATATGAGCAATTGGGAGCAAAAATGAGCTTAAAGGACTTGCACATGTAACGGAGCATCGCTCATGGACTTATTGAGGACCTATCAGTGATAGAAGACGAGTGGAAGAAGAAAGAACGTCGTAGGAGCGACGAGGAAGCGAAATGATGAAGATTGGGCATTTTCAGCATGCCACTCGGCCGAGTGAAGGAGTCACTCGGTCGAGCAAAGAAGCTCGCTCGGCCGAACAGATCGGACACGCAATTACTTGAAGATTAGCGTGCACTCGGCCGAGTGACGACATCCCACTCGGCCGAGTATGGAGACACCACTCGCCCGAGTGGCACACGAACGACGGCATCCAAAAGACCAGATTTACTGTAATCCGTCAGTTGACTACGAGCTCCGACTCGGCTGAGTACCAAAAGCCCCTCGGCCGAGTGACATTTGCCGCTTGGCCGAGTGATGCCGAGGACACGCAGCGCCCAGATTTTCAGACAACTGTTCACCCTTTTGAAATCTTCTATCATTCCAGCAATCAAAGTATTTTTTTGCATATTTTTTATGGATAGTATACTTCATGACGGTTCCAACGCCACCAAGAACGTGCCAATCGGAGGTCGGATGAAATCTGGAGAATTTCTGCAAGTTGACGCTGCAGTGCTGGAATTTCCACTCGGTCGAGTCACATGTTCCACTCGGCCGAGTCGGTGGTGGGCCCAGATTTTAAGTTGCGGTTTGGGCTGTTTTGGGCATGATTTTGAGGGGTTTTCTAGGTTTTTTTTGCTAGGGTTTTGGGAAACTATATAAGGGGTTTGTAGCCGCCATTAGAGGGGGTTCCCATGATGTTTTCTTAGTGATTATTTGAGAGGTTAGGCCATGCCCTAGGCCCCCTCTTGGATCTAAAAGCTTGTATTTAGATTGAAGATCTTCATCAAAGCTAAGTATTTTGTTCTTGTTATTTGAATCTTTGTTTTTCTATCTTTTTGTATGCAAGCAATGATTTTTATTGATTCTCACATCGTTATTGCTATGCTTGAGTAGATTTGTTGTTCTAGGGCATGGGGATGAACCCTATAGATCTAATTTCAGATTTGTGATGAATTAATTTCTAAATTGTAGAATTGCTAGGAGGTTAGGTTGTGATCGATTTATTACGGATAGTTAGGGATTTCCATCGATTGGGGTTTGCAAGAGATTGGATTCTAATCGATGGGAAGCCCGAGAAACTCGATTTAGGTTTATAATCGAGATTCTCTAGACTTGGTTTGCAAGAGATGGGACCAAAGCTAGGATTTTTATTACAAATCTATACACAAATTTGTTTGCAAGAGATTGGACGAATACGAACTATCACAACCTAGATCGTAACTCGAGTTTGCACGAGAGTGAGCTCGAGGGGCGATTGAACGATGATGTCGATCCTAATGCTAGTGGCTTAGGATAGGGTTTGTAAGAGATTGGGCCCTATCCTAGGTTGCTATAGACCGACAATAGCGCGAGAGCGTGAGCTTGGTTCTCTATTCAGTTACAACTAGTTCACCCCAACACAAGCCTAGTAATATTGAGATTCACTATTTACAATGATGTATGACGATCCGTAGTGGGGATTCCCTAGCTCTAGACTCTTTTATTGTATTAAATTTGAATCGATACCTTATCCGACTTCTTTATCACCAACACCGACATCCACCACCACTTCGATTATATCATTCCATAACCATCTCCACCAATAATACATTCGTAGTCAAACCAACCTAGGATAGATTGGAACCAACACCACCTCCTCGTGTTCGATACCCGCTCGCCACTTGACCGTGCGCTTGCGGTAAAACTACAATCGTTCTCCGGGTGTATATCCGAGGCCCACCAAGTTTTTGGCGCCGTTGCCGGGGAGGTGTTTCCCGTTGGGTGCCAATTTGTCACAATTAGGTTGATTAGGCTATGAAAAAAAAAATTTAAAAGAAATTTTCACCCCCGCCACCATTACTACCATTTCTATATTCTTTTGTGCCACTGATATTTTTCTCCAGGTATTTATCTTTGTTTATCAGGTGTTATGGATGGTATTATGTGGACCACAGATTTTGAGAGGAAGCATTTCAGAACTTATTGGAGGGCCTCTTGGAGTTAGTGAGGTTCACCAGTTCAGAGAGCATTACAGCAGGTGATGCATTTGATCTACGATTTGCAGATTTTGTCATGAACCATGTTTCAACTGCAGGAACAATTGAGGAGGACATCCATGTCAGTCTTGAGGGGGATAGATTAAATTTTTGGATTGCTCGTGGGCATTCCCCTCCATATGATGCATCCCCACAAGTTGACACACATGAGCAGCCAGCATCACCATTCCAAAGAGAGCCTACATTGATAGTTCACGAGGAGGCATCACATGCGGAGCTAGAGCATTACATTACTGAGGCAGCACCTTGGGACGAGGGCAACTTCATTCAGATAAATCCAGAGTCTTGCCCACCTGCAGTTGAGCTTCCGCAGCCACCTCTACCTTCCACTGAGGCTGTGATCATATGGACCACACATTTTTATGCGTACCTGGACGAGATTCTTGGACGGCAGGCTGAGGACATTGATGCTTCCACATCTGAGGAGACAACGGTACCAGGCACAGATGCAGCCACTTCTGATGAGAGAACTGCGATGAGATACTCAGGGCGTGTTGCTACAGAGTCGGGTTTCACCGTCGTCACTCCCCCACCCACAGACACAGCTTGTCCATACAATGAGTGGATAGATGGAGATGATTCAGATGGAGAAGACATTAATATAATTTACCTCGCAGAGCTGAAGCATGCTTTTGAGGAGGCCTTACACACGGAGCCAGAGTTTATCACCGAGGAGGTCGTGCATCGGGACGAGGACATAGCCATTCATGAGGATCCCGAGCACTACCCTCCTCCATTTGAGCTTCCGCTGCCACCTCATCCTTCCATTGACGCCGAGGACTGTCCAACAGAGCATATGGCTCCATTTCAGGGAGATCTCTTAACCCCTCATCTCCTACATTTGATTCCCCTCCCGTGTATGATGTTTTTTGTGATTCAGATTTTGACGACTCATCGTGCCTTTTGCAGGATACACATACATATGAATAAAAGGTACAATGGGATGTATACGAGGAGGAGAGTGAGGAGTTAGCACCTATGGACGCATATGAATATGATCAAGAGGTGCGCTGGGATGAGTCTGACGATGATGAGGAGCATCTTGATGAGGTCCACACCTATGATCTAGATTTACCTGAGCAGCATAGAGAAGACACCATGGAGACAGCTATCACTGCACGTGAGGATATTGGATTATTTCCATGGAAGTATCGTCCACCATTATTTATTCCATATATTTCTATAGACGATCCTCTTTGGGATACTTTTATTACAAGGGTAAATTTTTTGCAGCGAACTGATGCATCCTATTCTCTGCATGGTACAGGTGGAGTCCTTATAGGAATGCTGGAGGATGCATTGCTGGAGTTCGTTGGAGTTCGTGGACACACGCGTCGGGCGGAGCCACGGAAGGAGCAGTTGGAGCAGTTGCCTGCACCGGCAAAGATACTGGATCCGCCTTTTGCTATAGGTGATATCAATCCAGTAGTGTAGAAATTTTTATGCTTTAAATAAACACGAATCCTCTCGACAGCGAGAGGACAGTATAGATTTGCTTGAATAAATATCACCTCATATGACGGCAACAAAAGAATCTTTTACACCCCAAACCCTTTATATATTGATTACCCTCTTCATATTTTGATACGCCACATTCTTTTGATCACCACCACCGAGCATTTCTTTCAAGTGAAACCTTACTTTCTTATTTGTTTGACTTGATATCTCTTAGTGAAGTTGTGATATTTTTGATCGAGTCATTTGAATAGGATTGTTTGGTTTAGCTTGGGGGAAGGCGCTCTCATGCATCATTGCATGTGCATGTAGTTGCATTAGGATTTCATGTCATTCATTTCATCATTTTTCATTCACCCCCTTGTTATTATCGTTGTTCCTCATATTCTTCCATTATGATCACATTGAGGACAATGTGAAGTTTAAGCTTGGGGGAGTGCATTTCCATGCCATTTAGATGCATTAGTTGCATTTTTACTCTATTTTTAGGGTTTTTAGAATTTTTCAAAATTTTTGCATCATCTTTTTGATTTTTTCCATCCTATTTTCCTTTTATATGTGTTCATGCATCATTTTGTGTGCTTGTTTCTCTTTTCTTTCCTCTCGTTTATTTTTTCTTTCTTTATTTTCCTTTCTCTTCTTCCGCTGGATGAATTTTGTATGATGATATCTCTTATTGCTTTAGCAACCATCACGATGCTTATTATTCCTTGCCATGCTACTTAGAGTATTTCATAGTCCTACTATCCATGTGCTTGCTTATATATTCTTTTGAAGATTCCTCTATATGAATGCATGATATTAATTGAAGCTGAATGTATGGATTAGTATTTGGTATGCTTTTGTTGGAAGTGCTCCAAGATTCACGCATCAATTGTATAACTGAAGCATCTGCCTTATTATCTTATTCACCTTTTGTTGCATGCTTGATATGAAAGTACTCTTTACCGCTTGACTTCGGTTTTTATTGAGATGATTGAGAATATCCATGCTTACATATGAGTTTTAGTTGAAGTATTATTTTATTGAACCGTTCGTGCACATCTTAGAGTGAACCGAGTGTTACATTATTTCCTTTTCCACATATATCTTTTTATTCTCTACATGTCACTTGAGTTCACCTCCTAAAGCTACTTATATCGCATCTATTTCCCAAAAAAAATCCCTACAAAAGAAAAGTTAGCTCCAAAAAGTCCAAAAGGCCAAAAAGGAGTCAAAAGCCAAAAATACAAATCATATAGCTCCTACAAAAATACAAAAAGAAAAATGAGAAACAAAAAGTTCAAAAAAGAAAAAAAAAAGAAAAATGTTTCTCTATCTCATTATTGGAGCCACAAAACACTTGGGAAAACCAAGGCAAAATTCCCATTTTCCACTATCATATTCCTTTAGATGTGATGCCTCATGCTAAGCTTGGGAGGTGAACTCGTTTGACCATATGAGTGAGTACGACATTAGAGTGGAGAGGTGCACTAATGGGGAAGTTTGATAATGCTGAAACTTAGCAAAATACTTTAGTTATGGAGATTTCTTATGAATCGATGTAAATATGTGAATGCCATGTCCTTATTCCATTCTCTATTGCATGCTTGGTGTGATTCTTATATGCTTCAGTTATAACTCTTGATTGAAAAGTGCATCGCCAACATTTGTATATTAAATTCTATGAAATGCGTGATGTGGATATGAATTGATTGTATGAATTTAGAGAGTCCCTTTTGTTGTTCTTAAAAGCTTGCAAGTACCATGTTTAAGTAAGATATGGAATCTTTATAGCATGTGATTCGTATTTTCCGAGTTATCGTGATGTATAGCTTATTGCTTGAGATCTGAGAGAATAATCTAGCAACCCCTTCCACCTCATGTTCTATCTTTTTCTTTCATTTCATTTCCTTTGTTTTCATCTCCCGAGTTCGTCTGTTTACTTATCTTCCTCGAGGACGAGTAAGAGGTAAGCTTGGGGGATTTTGATCGGTCCATATTTTACACCTTTTTCTGCATATTTGCATGCCATTTCAATTGCTCATATTGTGATTTTCACGATTATTCGATGATATTGCGTTACTTTTCACTATTTCTTGTTTTTGTCGGATTTCAGGAAATATGAGCAATTGGGAGCAAAAATGAGCTTAAAGGACTTGCACGCATAACAGAGCATCGATCATGGACTTATTTAGGACCTATCAGCGATAGAAGACGAGTGTAAGAAGAAAGAACGTCGTAGGAGCGACGAGGAAGCGAAATGATGAAGATAGGGCATTTTCAGCATGCCACTCGGCCGAGTGAAGGAGTCACTCGGCCGAGCAAAGAAGCCCGCTCGGCCGGCCAGATCGGACACGCAATTACTTGAAGATTAGCGTGCACTCGGCCGAGTGACGACATCCCACTCGGCCGAGTATGGAGACTGTAACGGTCGCTTTTCGATCGTACTTTGTTCATGCACGTGCTTTTGACCGTGCACGTATTAATTTTAGACTTTGTTTGTTTGTGAACACTTGGGTATGATATGCCGTTGTGAACGTCTCTGAGAGTAGTAAATTGTGGCACTAATTTGGAACGCCATTTCTTGGGTCGTTCTCCCACGATTTAAACTTATTCGAAGAGACGTTGTGATTTTCACTTTTGACGGGAGACGTTTCTATTTTTAGTTTCGTCACTCGACATCGAAATTGAGATCCGTCTCCTTAGTTAGCTTTCTTTCGTCATCACGATCACCCCGATATTTATTTTATAATTTTTGGAGTTCATTTGACCTACTTTATATTTTTAGCAAGGTTTAAAATATTTTTAATAATTAGGTTTTAAATTATTTTCGGCCAAATAAAATTTATTTAAGTTTAGAACGTTTTAAACAATTTTTGAGCCAAATCTTAGCCCCTATCTTGGCCGCACCCAATCCCTATGTGATTAGGAAGAAAAGATTTGAATTTTAAATTATTTTAAACTCCTAATCCTATTAGATTTAGCCCTAGACCAAGTCAACCCCTTTACACTATATAAACAATCCCTAGGAAGACCTATTTTCGTAAGAAAATAACCCTAGCCGCTTCCAAAACCCGAAAACCCACTTGCGACGGTTCGTCGCAACCCCGTTCAGCCGTCGCACGTGTCCGACCGAGGAAAACGCCCCAAATCTCCCGCACCGACCGAAGGCCGCCCCCGCATCTCGCCCCGCTCTGCAACATGCCATCGCCCGCTCTGTTTGCCAGCATCGCACCGTGTCTGACCGAGGCGCCCGCCCGCTCACGCCCGCATCTCTGCAACGTTGCAACGTTGCAGCGCCCCGCCAAGCGCCCGACCGACCCCATCTCCCGCACCGACCGAAGAATCCCTCCGCACCCGCTGCTGTGACCGACCCGCTGTGCTGCAAAGCGCCGTTCTCCTGCACCGACCGAGCCAAGTCCCCGCACCGACGGTGTCTGACCGAGAGACATTCGTCGCAACCCCGCATCCATCGCACCGCTTGCCACCGTGGGCCCCCCAAGTTCTCCAGAGGTATTGTGGGTCTCCTATTGATCCCTAGAACTACTGTGGGCCCCACCTAGGTGCTTTCTCTTCGAGGATTTGCCATTTACGACGTTGCGATACGTCGTAGCCCGTCATCGCACGTGCAAGCTTTGGAATCTTGGCTCGTTGCTCTAGTTGCTGATCTGATTATTCGAGCGAGAAATCTATATTGGAATCTGGACTTGGAGCGCGTTCTTTTATTCCAACCCCTGGCGTCGCTACCCGACGCCAGTGTAGCTTTCGCGTCGTGTTGAGATAACGCTTTACACCCCTAGGACCCCCAACCTTTTGCATGTTAATCAAGACTAAAATCAATGTTTTAAAGTATTTTAAATGTTTTAGAATTCACTAATCAAGATTAATAAAACGGATGTAGGCCGGTGAACTTGTGCACGTAGGATAATTGTGACTTTGGACTTGTTGGACGGTGTTTCTCAGACGTTGTACTTGCAGGCAAGTGAAACTTGCCAACTTTTGCTTAGGGCCATGTTTTTAGGCCACTTCCTTGCTTTTAGCGTAAAAGAGACTAGACAGTGAAATGATAGCTGTCTAAACGCAACTTTAAGATATAGCTTGACAACGAAGCTAGATCTGTCACCCTGCCATGTCATTCATGCATTGATATCTGCCATGTTTAAATTCCTTATCTATACACACTTAAACTGTTATCTGATATGCATTGCATCTTACATGTCATTCAAGTTGAATGTTGCATTCATAGCACACGCTATATACTTGTACTTGCTTGTCTTGGCTAGGTGCACCCCTATGCCATCATGAAAAACACTTCCTGGCTCGTGATCCAGAAGCGATCATTCACGTTCGGGGGTAAGGCCCTGGCTCGTTTACACGTGGGAGGGGTAAGAGTTAAGCGGCCATTCAGTTGGGAGTCTGCTCGATCAGTAACTGCAGCTGTAAGGCGTAAACTCTGGGTTTGGGGCGGAGTTAAGCGGCCACTCAGTGTGAAAGTAAGCCATTTCAGCTGTAAGGCGTAAACTCTGCACATGTCATGAAAACGTGACTAGAGAAATCCTTGTAAATGTTAAATAGTTTTGCCACACTTGCCATGCCATGCTAGTTTACTTGTTGTTTCCTTTACCTGTTGCACTCATACTTTAACTGCCATGTCATTGCATCATGCTAGAACTGCTAGGTTGTCTTGCTTTACTTTCAGTTTCCTTGCACAAGTCTCTTGTAGACTTGCTGACATGTGCCCCTTGCTCTTTTGGGTGTCACATGTTTGACCCTGAGCCAGAGACCGTTGCTGAGTACGTGATGTTTTGCTGACGCTGAGCCTAAGCCCAAGTCTGTCCAGGAGGAGTTTTGCGGACACCGGTGACCATTCTTAGTGACCACGCTGAGTTCTCTTTTTGTTTTAGGATTTCTGTTAGTTGTCGGTGCGTGGCACCTTTGTTTTGTACGTTGTACTTTTGTTGGCCATGTTTGGGCCTTAGACTTCTTTTCTTTTAGCCTGTTGGCTTTTCTGCGATGTTGAAATTTATTATTATGGATATTCTGATATTTCTCTTTTGTCTCATTTCCTTATTATTGTCTTTATTTCGTTTCACGTTGCAAGGACCTGCCAATTAAAAGTTGATTGACGCTTATCGGACTTGCAGCTTTGTAGCTTCAAGTCTGAGCGGGCCTTCTCACGTCTCACCTCCACATTTTTGGGAAGCGGGACGTGACAGGTTTTGTTGGTGGCCCATGCAGGTCGAGTCTTGCAATTGCGAATTAACGGAACAACGATAATAACGGAATGTCCATTAAATAAATTGCAACATCCGAGTCATAAGCCATGAGCCTAGTCGCTTCCCTATGTCACTAGGTGGTAAGAAGACTTAGTTAGACGTCTATGCTTGCTAGTTAGAGGCCCCTGATTGTTAGTTAGACTCCCTGCTAGGAATTGATTTAATTGTCTTAGGAGTTACCTTAGTGGTTCTTGCCTAACCCTGACCATATTAGACTTCTAAAATTTCTTTAGTCGTTCGCTTGGGTTCATCGATTCCGGACCGAGCTGAGCGCATTTCATTACCGTCTAGCTCCTTAGAAAGTCTTAGCGCTTAGTTTATTAATCTTTAGTTGGTCGACTGTAGGAGTTTCCCTGTAGATTTTCCTGATTCATATCCTAGGCGTATGTATGTTTTGATCATCCGACCATTTTCCTTGCCTCGATTCACGAGATCGCCTCATGACGATCGTCATCAATTTTCGAACCTCTCCGTTACAAATCTTGAATCTTCTGAAAGTATCTTTCGATTTCCTCTTTCCCTAAGTTTAAATTTGTTCAAATTTTAATATATATCTTATATTTCATATTCCTTCGTTGACTTGAATTCTTAAAACTTTTGTCGAAATTTTGAATACTAGCTTATGGTATTTTCCCAGCCTACACTTTTGTACCTATGAAAATACATTTTCCTTTCATATATTAATTTTATTCTGAACCGTACCTTTACTTTGACCAATTCGATTTATAACTTCTTTTCTTATTTATGTCATTCAAACGACACATCGCGTTTCCTTTTAATATACTTTCAAGTCACATGGGATTTCAGCTTTCAGCAAGTCGACTTAATGCTCATCGTTTTCCCTATTTCAGATTTTTGTAAAATTACTATTCTACAACCTTTTCCTGATCTAGACCTACCCATAATTTGGTTTTAAAGCTTTATTACAAATATTGACAATCTTACTACTAAGTCATCTTTCCGTTCACCATGCATACTTTTAGAATGATTTCTAAACTAAATTGAATTTCAAATATTTTTATATATCCGTACCAGGCTCGTTGTGCTCGTATGATAAGAACTTTGTGAAAATCCGTTACTTTTTGGAATCCTAGTTCCTTTAAAAGTAGTTTCAATATTGATTATTTTAAAATTTTCTCTAGCCTAAAGGTTTTGAAAGCATTTAACATGAGCTTAAATTCTTCAGTTACTTAATTTCATTCTTTGACTTTCAAAACTTTTGCGAACATTATATTAAATTACTGACGTATAATATTTTCTAAACCACGTCCTTAATATTCGTGTAAAAGATTTACTTCCTTTCATAATGATTTTATATAAACCAATAAACCATTTTCTCTTATTATGTATATTCGACTCAAACTTATTTTGAACAACTCGTTTTATCGATCTCCAAATATTTTATACAGACGAGGACTCCAACTTTTGAAGTACAACAGTTTTCAAATTTCACGTATTTTAGCTTACGCTATTTACCCTATTTTCTTTTCTGTATCCTATAAAAGTATCACTACATCACCCTTTCTTCTACCTAAGCATTCACAAGTAAGTCGCTGTTTCACCTAACCAAGCTGTCTCCTTGTATTTGTCCTATCTGAACTCGTGCTTATCGATCCTTCCCTCGTCACGCTTCGACCTCTAATCTTCCTCTATTGCTTAGGCTTTAGTGCCCGTCAATGTCTGTGTCAACTCTAAGTTGTTAGTAGGCACATGGACCTTGTGATGTTGTCGTGGTGCATGTACCTAAGTTGTGTATGTGGGCTTGAATGAGTGTACTCCCCCATAGTATATTAATGTTTGCCTATTGTGTGATATATATATATATATATATATATATATATATATATATATATATATATATATATATATACTCGGAGTTATTCGTGAGTTGTTGTGTATTAGTATTTATAGATTTGTGTGTGGTTAGCTATACCATACTAGGGATGCCTGTGTATATAAGAATTAGTGTTGGAATATCTAATGGGGTGTATGTAGTTAGAGATACTTATAATGGTTGAAATAAAATGATTGGTAAAAGCTATGTGTATGTTAGGTGTGATATTAATAGGTGTGCGTATAGATTAGTGAGTAGGCCTATTAAGTGACCCATATGTTAGTACGTATGAGTATGTGCTCGTACGTAGATACGTATTGTGCTTAGACGTAAGTAGTTATGTTTTGTTGCATGAGTATATAGGTGATATACATATGGTAGTAGGATTATAATCTTGATTGGTATTGCCTGCTTTTACGGGATGTTGTATGCGTGTATACCATGAGGTATACACGACTATTGCATATCTTAACTATGTATGAAGTAGATGTGTTAGTATACTAATTATAGGTAGTAGGCTATGGTGTGAATATATATGTTACATGTGTGTGACTATACGATGAATGCGTATGTATTAGGGAGTGTATTATAAATATACGTGTGATGAGCTCTGTATTATTATTATGGTATATAGAGTGATTGAACTATATGAGTATTACCTGACTAAATATTAAGTGTGATTGACTTATGGTATGTATATGGTTGTATTGGCAGACATATATATATTGGAGTGGTATTGGTATAGGTATAAATGCAGTGTTACGTATATAGAATATTCTGATATGTGTATTGAGTCTCACTCAAGTTTGAGTGGGTATACTCTAAGTATATTGTGATGTATGTCTGAAGTTTGAATATAGCGATGTTTGATGTATGTATAGTAATAGGAGTGTTGGTGCCTGGTTGTGTTACGCACATGATTGTGGGTCGCTACACTAGTATATAGTTATAGGTGTTGGTCTTGTGGTATAGTTATTAACTAAGGACTTGTCCGTGTGAACGTATGTGTGCTAGCTAAACTAGGTGTAGATGTGCTAAGTATCTAGTGGTATGATTGGTATATATGTATGAAATGTTAGCGTGTGTGTGTGTGTGCACCATGCACGAGTAAGTATGTGCCTAGTTATAAGTCTCAGTGACTATGGTATATGTGGCGTGTTGTAAATACAGTTATAGGACCGTACGTAATGTGAATGAATGGTGAAATATTTGGATGCATTTGAATGACTATATATGCTGTGAAATTATAATAGAGGTGAATGTGTATTAGATATAGTAAAACTTGAATTAATAATGGTATGGTGTGACTACATGAGTTGATTTGTTTGGTGTTGGATGTATACTAGGAAATATTAGGGAGTCGTATACCCATGTTTGTTTGGTGCATAGGTAGCTATCTATACGTAGAGCAATGATTGTATTTGCTAGTGTGAGATTAATCTTATGTGAATATCTGAACTATTGTTTTGTGCTAGGTAAGTAGTAGTTATATAAGGGATGTATGCATATATATGATTGATTGAAATAAGTACATGAATGAATATATATAATTGTTAGCAGAATTATTGTTTGACTACCTAGTGCATGTATAAGCATTTGTAATGACTATACCTGGTTGAATTATAATGTGATATGATTGGGGTAGTTACTAGAGCGACTAGATATGTTAGAAAGTCCGAGGACGGACTTTATTCTAAGGTGGAGAGGATGTAATGGTCGCTTTCCGATCGTACTTTGTTCGTGCACGTGCTTTTGACCGTGCACGTATTAATTTTAGACTTTGTTTGTTTGTGAACACTTGGGTGTGATATGCTTGTGAACGTCTCTAAGAGTAGTAAAGTGTGGCACTAATTTGGAACGACATTTCTTGGGTCGTTCTCCCACGATTTAAACTTATTCGAAGAGACGTTGTGATTTTCACTTTTGACGGGAGACGTTTCTATTTTTAGTTTCGTCACTCGATGTTGAAATTGAGATCCGTCTCCTTAGTTAGCTTTCTTTCGTCGTCACGATCACCCCAATATTTATTTTATAATTTTTGGTGTTCATTTGACCTACTTTATATTTTTAGCAAGGTTTAAAATATTTTTAATAACTAGGTTTTAAATTATTTTCGGCCAAATAAAATTTATTTAAGTTTAGAACGTTTTAAACAATTTTTGAGCCAAATCTTAGCCCCTATCTTGGCTGCACCCAATCCCTATGTGATTAGGAAGGAGAGATTTAAATTTTAAATTATTTTAAACTCCTAATCCTATTAGATTTAGCCCTAGACCAAGTCAACCCCTCTACACTATATAAACAATCCCTAGGAAGACCTATTTTCGCAAGAAAATAACCCTAGTCGCTTCCAAAACCCCAAAACCCACTTGCGACAGTTCGTCGCAACCCCGTTCAGCCGTCGCACGTGTCCGACCGAGGAAAACACCCCAAATCTCCCGCACCGACCGACAGCCGCCCCCGCATCTCACCCCGCTCCGCACCGTGCCATCGCCCGCTCCATTCGCCCGCATCGCACTGTGTCTGACCGAGGTGCCCGCCCGCTCACGCCCGCAGCTCTGCAACGTTGCAACGTTGCAGCACCCCGCCAAGCGCCCGACTGACCCCATCTCCCGCACCGACCGAAGAATCCCTCCGTACCTGCTGCTGTGACCGACCCGCTGCGCTGCACAGCGCCGTTCTCCTGCACCGACCGAGCCAAGTCCCCGCACCGACGGTGTCTGACCGAGAGACATTCGTCGCAACCCCGAATCCATGGCACTGCTTGCCACCGTGGGCCCCCCAAGTTCTCCAGAGGTATTGTGGGTCCCCTATTGGTCCCTAGAACTACTGTGGGCCCCACCTAGGTGCTTTTTCTTCGTGGATTTGCCGTTTACGACGTTGCGATACGTCGTAGCCCGTCGTCGCACGTGCAATCTTTGGAATCTTGGCTCGTTGCTCTAGTTGCTGATCTGATTATTCGAGCGAGGAATCTATATTGGAATCTGGACTTGGAGCGCGTTCTTTTATTCCAACCCCTGGCGTCGCTACCCGACGCCAGTGTAGCTTTCGCGTCGTGTTGCGGTAACGCTTTGCACCCCTAGGACCCCCAGCCTATTGCATGTTAATCAAGACTAAAATCAATGTTTTAAAGTATTTTAAATGTTTTAGAATTCACTAATCAAGATTAATAAAACGGATGTAGGCCGGTGGACTTGTGCACGTAGGATAATTGTGACTTTGGACTCGTTGGACGGTGTTTCTCAGACGTTGTACTTGCAGGCAAGTGAAACTTGCCAACTTTTGCTTAGGGCCATGTTTTTAGGCCACTTCCTTGCTTTTAGCGTAAAAGAAACTAGACAGTGAAATGATAGCTGTCTAGATGCAACTTTAAGATCTAGCTTGACAACGAAGCTAGATCTGTCACCCTGCCATGTCATTCATGCATTGCTATCTGCCATGTTTAAATTCCTTATCTGTACACACTTAAACTGTTATCTGCCATGCATTGCATCTTACATGTCATCCTAGTTGAATGTTGCATTCGTAGCACACGCTACATACTTGTACTTGCTTATCCTGGTTAGGTGCACCCCTATGCCATCATGAAAAACACTTCCTGGCTCGTAATCCAGAAGCGAGCATTCACGTTCGGGGGTAAGGCCCCGGCTCGTTTACACGTGGGGGGGGGGGGTAAGAGTTAAGCGGCCATTCAGCTGGGAGTCTGCCCGATCAGCAACTGCAGCTGTAAGGCGTAAACTCTGGTTTTGGGGCGGAGTTAAGCGGCCACTCAGTGTGAAAGTAAGCCATTTCAGCTGTAAGGCGTAAACTCTGCACATGACATGAAAACGTGACTAGAGAAATCCTTGTAAATGTTAAATAGTTTTGCCACACTTGCCATGCCATGCTAGTTTACTTGTTGTTTCATTTACCTGTTGCACTCATACTTTAACGGCCATGTCATTGCATCATGCTAGAACTGCTAGGTTGTCTTGCTTTACTTTCAGTTTCCTTGCACAAGTCTTTTGTAGACTTGCTGACATGTGCCCCTTGCTCTTTTGGGTGTCACATGTTAGAACCTGAGCCAGAGACCGTTGCTAAGTACGTGATGTTTTCCTGACGCTGAGCCTGAGCCCAAGTCTGTCCAAGAGGAGTTTTGCAGACACCGGTGACCATTCTTAGTGACCACGCTGAGTTCTCTTTTTTTAGGATTTCTGTTAGTTGTCGGTGCGTGGCACCTTTGTTTTGTACGTTGTACTTTTGTTGGCCATGTTTGGGCCTTAGACTTCTTTTCTTTTAGCCTGGTGGCTTTTCTGCGATGTTGAAATTTATTATTATGGATATTCTGATATTTCTCTTTTGTCTCATTTCCTTATTAATATCTTTGTTTCGTTTCGCGTTGCAAGGACCTACCAATTAAAAGTTGATTGATGCTTATCGGACTTGCAGCTTTGTAGCTTCAAGTCTGAGCGGGCCTTCTCACGTCTCGCCTCCACATTTCTGGGAAGCGGGGCGTGACAGAGACACCACTCGCCCGAGTGGCACACGAACGACGGCATCCAAAAGACCAGACTTACTGTAATCCGTCAGTCGACTACGAGCTCCAATTCGGCCGAGTACCAAAAGCCCCTCGGCCGAGTGACATTTGCCGCTCGGCCGAGTGATGCCGAGGACACGCAGCGCCCAGATTTTCAGACAACCGTTCACTCTTTTAAAATCTGCTATCATTCTAGCAATCAAAGTATTTTTCTCATATTTTTTATGGATAGTATACTTCATGACGGTTCCAACGCCACCAAGAACGTGCCAATCGGAGGTCGGATGAAATCTGGAGAATTTCTGCAAGTTGACGCTGCAGTGCTGGAATTTCCACTCGGCTGAGTCACATGTTCCACTCGGCCGAGTCGGCGGCGGGCCCGGATTTTAAGTTGCGGTTTGGGCTGTTTTTGGGCACGATTTTGAGGGGTTTTCTAGGTTTTTTTGCTAGGGTTTTGGGAGACTATATAAGGGGTTTGTAGCCACCATTAGAGGGGGTTCCCATGATGTTTTCTTAGTGATTATTTGAGAGGTTAGGCCATGCCCTAGGCCCCCTCTTGGATCTAAAATCTTGTATTTGGATTGAAGATCTTCATCAAAGCTAAGTATTGTGTTCTTGTTATTTGAATCTTTGTTTTTCTATCTTTTTGTATGCAAGCAATGATTTTTATTGATTCTCATATCGTTATTGCTATGCTTGAGTAGAGTTGTTGTTCTATGACATGGGGATGAAACCTATGGATCTAATTTCAGATTTGTGATGAATGAATTTCTAAATTGCTAGAATTGCTAGGAGGTTAGGTTGTGATCGATTTATTACGGAAGCTAGGGATTTCCATCGATTGGGGTTTGCAAGAGATTGGATTCTAATCGATGGGAAGCCCTAGAAATTCGATTTAGGTTTATAATCGAGATTCTCTAAACTTGGTTTGTAAGAGATTGTACCAAAGCTAGGATTTTTATTACAAATCTATACCCATATTCGTTTGCAAGAGATTGGACGAATACGAACTATCACAACCTAGATCGTAACTCGACTTTGCACGAGAGTGGGCTCGAGGGGCGATTGAACGATGATGTCGTTCCTAATTCTAGTGGCATAGGCTAGGGTTTTCAAGAGATTGGGCCCTATCCTAGGTTGCTATAGACCGGCAATAGCGCGAGAGCGTGAGCTTGGTTCTCTATTCAGTTACGACTAGTTCACCCCAACACAAGCCTAGTAATATTGAGATTCACTATTTACAATGATGTATGACGATCCGTAGTGGGGATTCCCTAGCTCTAGACTCTTTTATTGTATTAAATTTGAATCGATACCTTATCCGACTTCTTTATCACTAACACCGACATCCACCACCACTTCCATTATATCATTCCATAACCATCTCCACCAATAATACATTCGTAGTCAAACCAACCTAGGATAGATTGGAACCAACACCACCTCCTCGTGTTCGATGCCCGCTCGCCACTTGACCGTGCGCTTGCGGTAAAACTACAATCGTTCTCCGGGTGTATATCCGGGGCCGACCAAGGGATAGCTACATCAACTCTCTAGTTAGGGATGTGATCACCTCATGTGATTACGTTAGGAAATCAAACTCCTCTTGGGTTTGGTTGCCTAATGTTTAGGTTCCTCACACACATTTGCATATTGCATGGGTATTGTGCTTGAATGTTTTTTTAGCATACCCACTGTTTGTGTGTGTTTCATGATTTTGAAAATATTTTCAAACTTATTTTTAATGAAAATGGGGACCTTGTGGTTTATTGACATGCATGCATTTTTTATCCATGTGTATGTCAATGGGGGAGTTAATATGTTATCTGTTTAAAATATCTTAAAACATATTTTAACTCTCATTTCGAAGGTTATTTGAGATCATTATTTACATTTGGTTATTTTTGGTCTCAAACCAAACCTCTTGTTTATTGCCAACTTATTTCATGTTTTATTTGTTTTGGCAATATTCTTTGTGTATCTTTGAAGCTTGATTTTTTCCATTTCTATTGCTTTGATACACTTTAGGCCCATGGCTCCATTATTTGTATAATTGGTATTAGATCCTAGAAGTCAAAAGTTGACCATTTCTATGATCTAGGGGGAGCATGGGATAGTGAATTGATACCCACTAAATTTTTCAATTTGGTATCATACATATCTTTCTTTTCTTGCATATTGTCACATCTTGATTAAGATGACAAAGGGGGATATATATGATGTCCACTTTTTTGACGATGTCAATGGGAGAGATATATGCATTATGTAAATATATATGGGGAAATATATTCATATGCATATGGGGAGAGATATATGGGATTAGATAAATCTTTCATGTTTGCATGATATTATCTATTTCAATTGGTTTATGTAATCAATGCCTATTATATGTCACCATGATCTTATTTGGTATAATGAGTATTTACTATTGTGTAGCTCATTGTTTAATTGGTGCATATAAGTAGGGGGAGCTCATTAGCATTGGGCTTTTATTATTTGTATTTTACATAATGTGTGTCATCATCAAAAAGGGGGAGATTGTTGAGTATTAGTGTTTCATACCAATCTTATTTTGATGATGATCACAACATTATGTTGTTGCTAATGACTCTCATGTTTTAGTCTCTCAATTTTATTTCAAGAATATCTTTCTTGGAGACTAATCACTTGGTGCAAGGATGGACATCAAGTGAAGAAGGACCATTGCTTGGACTCAAGGAGTGCCAAAGCTTGGAGATGATGGAGAGCAATCAAGGCATCAAGATTGAAGACTTAGACTCTAAGGAAAGCATTGTAATCCATGTAATTTACTTTATTGCTTTCTCTCTCTTTTGAGTCTAGGATTAATGTAATACCTTGTTAGATGGTTTACTCATTCATGCATATGTATTTAACCATCTTAGTGAGCCTTAGGATTATCATAGAATCCAACCCAATAGGTTCACTTTGTCCAAAGACTCATTTGGAGTCTCTGGCTTTCCATCAGTCGCCTGCTGAAGGAAACACAGTCGACTGGGTGATTTCCAGTCGCTTGTAGATCCTTCTACAGTCGCCTGATATGCACAGCTCAAGTCAACATTTCAATTGACTCAAACTTGAGCTTTACGCACAGTCGACTACTGGTCAGTTTACAGTCGCCTGTATATTCACAGTCGCCTGTAGATTGGTCATCAGTCGCCTGAGTAGCGTAAGTGCAATCTCTGCATCTCTCTGTTGTTTCTCCATCTTATACAGCAGACGACTGATTAAGGTTTTACAGTCGCCTGACTAATAGACAGTCGACTGTATTATTGACATCAGTCGCATGTGTGCTTATCTGGAGAAAGAGTGCAGCTCTCTGTTTTATTCCATCCCCTGCAGCAGTCGCCTGCTGAAGGATTTACAGGCGCTTGTCCTGTTCTCAGTCGACTGTACTGTCTTCATCAGTCGACTGTCCTGGCTCAGATTATAGCCGTTGGATATTTTCTAGCCGTTGATCAGTCGACTGTCTTTTGATCATCAGTCGACTGTTCCTGTCGTTTTCGCCCAGTTTCTAGCCGTTGCAGAATCGATTCTTTGGCTGTTTTCTTGGGTTTTGGGGTTTGATATAGGGCTCCTATATATATGAGTGTGCTACCATCTCTTATACTTCTTGATGCTATTGAATATCTCAAGAGATCTATAAGCAACTCACAAACTCCCTCAATTCCCTCTCAAGAGCTCTCATTCATCTTCATGCATTGAAGTCCAGCTCAAGGGAATTCATCCAAGTGCTTTCAAGCATATCTCAACACTTGGAGATCCTCTTCCATGCCTTGCATTCATTCATGAGTAAGCATCTCAAGGCATAGGTAAGAGTATTTATTTTACTTGGTGATTTTGTGTCTCTAATTCTCTTTGTGGGAATTAGATCTTTCTCTCTTTGTGGGAGGTTATCTCTTTGTGGGATTAGGATATTCTCTTTGTGGGAATAACTCTCTTTGTGGGAGTAACTCTCTTTGTGGGAGTTTAGTGTCCTAGTGTAGGGCTAACCCTAATTCTCTGAGTGGGAGTTAGTGATTCTCTGTGTGGGAGTCTTGATCCTCGTGTAGGATTGGTTGGGTCCTTGTGTAGGGCATAAATCCTCTTTATGGGGTATCTCCTTGTGAGATTTGTATTCACTTCTCTGTGTGGGATTATAGTGAATATTGGTGTGGCTGGATGTACCCAAGTTTGGGGAACCAAGGTAATTCCTTGTGTTTACGTTTGGATTAATTGTGTCATTTAATTCATCTTGCATTTATAATTCTGCATTTGCAAGTTTAATTTTATTTGAACAATTTTATTGCCATTACACTATTCACCCCCCACCCCCTCTAGTGTGTGTTGTTAGAATTGAAAGGATAAGGTGATCATTACAATTCGATGCCAAGAAAGACATCGAAAAGCGACAGATCATGGACAATGAAAGCTGTAATGGTTCATGTCCACTGACTGCCAAGGGGATCGATCGACAACCCAGATTCACTGTCACCACTCTGTTCCCTGTGATGATGTCCCAACACTTAGGAAGTGTGTGGGTGGGAATAGAGTTCCTTGTTACAAACCTCCGGGATAAGATGCACATAGATGCACCGGAGTCGAAAAAGGCCATGGCCGGGTGAGAGGACACTAGAAAGGTGCCTAATGAAGGATCCTGTCAAAACAAGGACGTTAGGATCGAATAATAAGGGAGAGACTTACGCTTGCGTACGCGGCACCGTAATCTCTATACTTCGCCCTCAGATTCGCCACAATGGTCAGTACTTCGTCACGGAGGATCGAAGCAGCGTTTCACCGCCTAAATCTCTATTTAGAAGAGGATTTTAATGGACGGGAGAAGAAGAACACAAGTTGCCTTATGCAAACTTATGGCATGGTTAGATTAGTGTAAATGCCTTACCCTTGGGTCCTATTTATAGGCTTTAGGGGTAGTTATTGTAGGAAATAACTAAATATAAGCTTATTAGCTTATATTAGCACATTTACTTATTCTCTTCTTCATTCACTTATCAAGTGCCTTTATGCACTTATAAAGTTGCTTTTTTCACTTATCGAGTGATCCTTTTCACACGAGAAAAGGTTCCCTTCGTGCACGCTTTCATGCACGCGACATCTGAGGTCAGTATACCCTCATACATCCCCTCATGGGTGTATTCATGTCGTCCATATCCAACATCTCCCACTCACACTTGAGGGGATTGTAAGGAAACATCTTTTCCTTTAACTCTTCTGTTTGTCATACCGAGAAATAGGCCGTGTGACCGTCATGCTCATAGAGTCTGCTGTTTGTGCACTTGTTAGAGATACACAACACTCCTCGAGGTGCAAAGTTGAGTAGATTAACGCATGCTTTACCCTAGATTATTTCTTCACATTTCTTATACTTTATATTCAACAATTGAATCCCATCTGGATTACAATTGGCTGGCCAGCTTTGAATCTCTAAAGTCCAAATGTGAATATGAAATTAATCTTCCTCTTCTTGCGATCCTTTCGATCTTGACTTGACTTGCTTTTCTAACATGCCACGCCGGACCGAATTGACCATAATCCATAAGCAACATGCTAAGATAGCAATCACCCAGTCAAATCTAAAGGAACCAATTAGAGTCCATAAGGGTAACGAGTTAAGACCCATGTGGTCTTTGGGTCTCACATAATAGTAAACACAATTACTATTCTAACCCAATGGTCAAATGCATACGTAGTATGAATACGTATTACACCATCACTCCTTTCCCAGGGAGCGTATGTCTTAATGATATTGTAAGGATGATGATCAGACACCACAATGTCTGATTTTGAGTCCCTTTTACTACTCAAATAATCTTCTGGACCCACATCCCGCATAAGACAGATAGGATTTAAGAATCCTCTTAGATCTTTTGTAAGCATCCATATGATGCAGATCTTTCATACGACCATTTTGTTTAAGTCATGACTCTAAATCATCCGTCTGACGATTTTGAATTTAAACAGGTCTCATCTTCATTTTATCCGTCTGAAATAATAAAGGCAGTTGCTCATGTGAGAGAGCCAACCTCAATCTGTCCGACATACTAGAAAATATAGCTGAGATTTTAAAATGTACACAAACATTTTCTAGAAACTCATATGCAATGTTGAAAAGAACTTATTCTTTTATTAAATTTGATCTTTTACAGACATGGAAATTTACATTGGTACAACTCAGCTCTTACGTAATCCTTGAGATGATAAGTGTTTGTAAAACACATCTCTAGGGATCGCCTTCGTAAGTGGATCCGATATCATCTCATGCGTAGATATGTACCTTATGTCTACCTTCTTGGTCTTATCACAGTCTTTTGCAAATTTGTAGCGGATATCTATGTGTTTGGTCTTACAATGGAATTTTGGATCTTTGACATAGGCTATATATGCTTGACTGTCACTGTGTATTGGTACAACACCTGAGTCACTTGCATCAATTAGCATGTCTAAGAATTTCCTAAGCCAAACAGCCTCTTGAACTGCCATGCTAAATGCTACAAACTCGGCTTCCATAGTTGAAAGTGCGATGCAGGATTATTTCTTGCTACTCCAGGATATTGCAACAGATCCGAGTAGAAAAACATATCCTGAGGTCGATCGTCGCTCATCGAGATCACCCGCCCAATCAGCATCAGTGTAGCCTTCGAGCCTCAAGGCATCTCCTTGATAGCATAAAGTATAGTCTGCAGTTCCTAAGATACCGCATTATCCTCTTAACCGCTTTCCAGTGTACTTGCCCTGGATTGGATTGGTAACGACTTACCATTCCAACGACAAAACAGATGTCTGGTCTTGTACACATCATAGCATACATAAGACTACCAACTGCACTGGAATATGGAACTTTTTCCATAATTTCATTTTCCTTTTGGTTCTTTGGACACGATTTCAGACATAAATTATCGCATTTGCTTATAGGAGTATCAATGGACTTGCAGTCATGCATATTAAAACGTTCTAGAACCTTCTTTATATAAGTCTCTTGTGAAAGAGAAAGAAGTTTCTTCGAACGATTCTTTGAAATCTTAACTCCAAGGATATATGCGGCTTCTCCCATGTCTTTCATCTCAAAAACTGATGAAAGCCAAGCCTTGATATCCATTACAAAGCCCTTGTCATTTCCGGCTATTAAAATGTCATCTACGTATAGAGACATAATAACATACTTGCTTTTAATCCTCTTGATATATACACAGTTATCTTCATCAAGCATGGTAAAACCATTTGATAAGACAACTTCTTGAAATCGTATATACCATTGCCTCGAGGATTGTTTAAGACCATATATGGACTTACGAAGTTTACAAACCTTATGTTTGTTTCCTTCTTTTACGAACCATGTTGGTTGTTCCATATAGATCTCCTCGTCCAATTCTCCATTGAGAAAGGCAGTCTTTACATCCATCTGATGTAATTCGAGGTCTAAGCAAGCTACCATAGCCAGAATCAGGCGAATCGAGGTAAAACGAACAACAGGTGAGAAGGTCTCTTTGTATTCTATCCCTTCCTGTTGCGTAAAACCTTTCGTGACAAGGCGAGCTTTATATCTGTCTATAGATCCATCAGCCTTATGCTTGATCTTGAGAACCCATTTGTTCCCAATAGCTCTACGTCCTCTGGGTAAGTCAACCAAGTCCCAGACTTGGTTAACTTTCATGGATTCCAACTCCTCCTTCATCGCTTCCATCCATTTGTCTTTTGCAGGGCATGATACGGCCTGTTTGAAAGTAGCAGGCTCGTCATCATCTTGTAGTAAAGTCATAAAGGTTTGCGGAAATTCATCCTCAAATCTTAGAGGAGCCAATCTTGGACGACTACTACGTCGTATTTGAGATTCTTCAAGTCCTTGTTGACTCGAATTTAGATCAATTCTAATATCACTCCCACTTAGAATGTCGTTAGAAGTGCTCCCACTTGGATCATTATTCCCGTATGGAATAGGATTCGCGTCATTCGTATCATCCATTGGTGAAGTTTGAAACGTATTTTCGTCTTCACCAAGAATTCTCCCACTCGAATGAGGTAATCCTTCTTGATCATTAATCTCAAATAGAGATAAGTCCTGACTTATCTCGCCCTGTCTTGGAAACTCGTTTTCCAAGAAAGTGACATCCCTCGACTCAAATTCAATTAGACCTCCATTGTCTTCCTGACCAATGAAAACATAACCTTTGGAGTTTTCTGCGTATCGTATAAAGATACATTTCCTTCCCCGTGGCCCAAGTTTGCCATACTTATGGGAGGAAATATGTGCATAGGATGCACACCCCCAAGGTTTCAAAATGTTTAAGTCAGGAGACCTTTGGTTCCACAACTCGTAAGGAGTGGAGCTAACTGATTTCGAGGTTACGCGGTTCAAGATGAAAGCGGCCATCAATAATGCATCATCCCAAAAGGTGATTGGCAAGTTAGCTTGTGCCATCATTGAACGGACCATTTCCATTAAAGTCCTATTCCTCCTTTCTGCAACACCATTTTGTCGTGGAGTATAAGGCATAGTTACCTGATGAACTATGCCCTTTTCATCACAAAGTTCTTTAAAACTTATTGATTGATATTCACCGCCCCTATCGGTTCGCAAGACCTTAATCTTGCGATCTAATTGATTTTCCACTAAACTCATATAGTTTTTAAAGCAGGTTAATGCTTCACTTTTGTGGGATATGAAATAGATATGTCCGAATCGGGTGAAGTCATCAATAAAAGTGATGAAATAGGACTTCCCGCGTCTTGTCTTGACATTCATCGGACCACATATGTCCGAATGGATGAGCTGTAATGGAACCTCGGCCCTTGTGCCAGTTCCAAACGGCTTGCGACAAGATTTCCCTACAAGGCAATGTTCGCAGGTCGACATATTGACCTTTGAAACATTGGATAGAAGGCCACGTTTGGCAAGTCTATCCATACGCGTTGGTCCAATGTGACCAAGCCTGGCGTGCCAACAAATTATATCTGACTCATAAGTTAAAGAATTTACAACAAGGAAATTTTCATTACAAAATGAGGAGTCATACATTGTATTTAATACAATAAATCCTTTGAAAACATACCCAGAACCAATTAGAGTATTATTTCAAGACAAGTCCACTTTACAATTCTGAAAAAACCAGCTATAACCAAGACCCATTAACACGACCACAGATATAATATTTCTTCGAATATCCGGAGCGAAGAGGACATCATGTAGTAAGATAGTGCGGCCGTTGTCCAAGACGAGCTTGCAAGTCCCAACGCCTTTCACTTCAACACGTGTGTTGTTTCCTACATATATCCACTTTGTTCCTTGGGGTACCCGGTGATACTCCACGAAGGACCGTCTGTCCCTTGCTATGTGGTCGGTGGCACCTGAATCAATTATCCAAAATGGATTAGATTCTACAAGAAATATTGAACTAGAAACACATATGTAACTAGTATTACAAGTTACCTTGTCACCTCCTTTTGTACAAGAACGGGCATAGTGACCTAACTTGTTGCACTTGATGCACTTGATCCTCTTTAAGTCTTTCTTCTTGTGCCATTTCTTGTTCCCACCCCTATGTTTGGGTTTCTTGGTAGACTCAGGTTGCTTATTACGTTCATTAGTAAACTTCGAATGATTTTTCCGTTTCTTTCCCCCGTGTGAGGAACTAGCAACCATGTGCATTTCTGCACTTGGCTTGGCAGCCGCAAGCCGCTCTTCCTCTAACTCGAGGTGCTTAGAAACATCGCTGAAGTTCTTGATGCTCTCATTATGAGTGAGATGCATCTTCATTTGGTCCCACCCATTTGTTAGGGAACGTATAACTGCTTGGATTTGTTGCTCATCGGTGAGCACATGACCTGCATCCTTTAACTCTGAGATTAGATTCGCCATATGTCGCAGATGTTTCCCCATGGAATGATCTGGACGTTTCTTGTATGAATCAAATCTTATAGTTAAAGAACGAAGTTTGGACACCGAGGTGCCACCAAACTTCTCCTCAAGATTGGACCATATGTCCATGGCTAGGTCATGCTCTCGGAAGATGCGCATTATGTCATCGGCCATACTGGACAATAACGTAATGCGAGCTATCTTGTTCTTCTGAGACCAAGCATCAAAAGCTTCCTTGTCTCGTCTGTGTTGGGCCGTAGTGCCCAACTCGGGTTCAATCATTACGTTCTTTAGAGTTTCGAGCACTTCTTGCTCCTCTAGAACAAACTGTATTTTAATGGACCATAATTTGTAATTATCGCCGTTGAGTTTTTCACCTTTGTTCAACTCAGCGACGATGTTCTTAGCGGCAGAAGACATTTTAGCTTTAAAATGCTGCAAAAGACATGAAAAGAAGGTTCGATCAAAAACATTGCATTAATTTCATATACATAGTCATCATATTGTTACATTTTCATGATTCATTAGTCTCGGCCAGCGGACCGACCAGGGAAATGGCTAGTCCATAGTTCACTACCCCCAAACTGAGCTGAGGTGTCCCACAAACTAGTCCAAAAGACCACTGGTTGAATCATGATCCATTGAGATACTGAATCAATCGAATGTGAAATTTCAGACTAGTTTAATATCACTCCCACTTGGAAAAAAATCCCACTTGGAATGATATTATTATATTTGATAAGTTACTTTCGAAAAATATTGAAGATGTTGCTCTAGAATCGGAAAGGTCTCTACGATTCCAATCACCATCTAGAACAACTTTCAATATTTCCCCCTCACTTATCAAACGATAGTACTCTTATAGTACTTGCAGCGGAAAAGCGTTTTTGAAAAACGTATTTTGAAAACGTATTTTTCAAATGTATTTTGCAAACGTATTTTGTAGTGGGAGGTAGTGGCTTTCCCCGGCCATTGCCGGAGTAGAGCTGTGGCCGTGCCAAGGCCGGATTCCCCCAAATAGGGGGGTTTTGCCATATGCAACTGCTGCCGGTCCCGTATGGGCCGGCCATGCAGGTGGCCGGGGCCGAAACCGCCGGCACCTTAGGGCTTCTCGGCATGGCCATGTTCCCTCGGCCAGGGCCTCTGGCCGAGGCCGGCCAATGCCGGCCAAGGGTTCCTGACTGGTCGGCCAGGGCCTCTGCCCTGGCCGGCCAGGGCCTCTGCCCTGGCCGACCAGGGGCCCTGGCCCCCCGGCCAGGGCCTCTGCCCTGGCCGAGGCCGGCCAAGAGCCGGCCAAGGGGCCCTGGTCATTCGGCCAGGGCCTCTGCCCTAGCCGAGGCTGGCCAGGGCCGGCCAGGGCCGCCCCCGACCCTGGCAGGGGCCAGGGCGCCTGGCCCTGGCCTGGCAGAGGCTAGGGCCGGCCAGGGCGCCGGCCCTGGCCGAGGCTGGCCAGGGCCTCCTGGCCCTAGCCTGGCCTCGGCCAGGCCTGGCCCTGGCCGAGGCCGGCCAGAGTCGGCCTGGCCATGGCCCCTTGGCCATGGCCGGCTTTGGCCCATATGGCCATGGTCGGCCTCCCCCTTGCATGGGGTTGGCCGCACACCCCCCACCGGAGGGGTGGCCGTGGTAGTTATTGGCCGTAGCCAACCCCCTCCGCATGGGGAGAGGGGATGCATAGCCTCCATGGCCCATTTGGCCATGGCGATCATGCACCAAAGAGGTCATCTTCTCCGATGAGAATTGTTCCAACCGCCATCTTCTTCTCCGATGATGCACCCGTTCGTCGAGAAAACGATTTTGCTTCAATGGCCATGTGCCAAAAAATGAAGAGAACGCGTTTTCAAGGCCGCAAACTTCACGCTCTACATGAAGAGAGTTCACATTCTCAATTGAATGGAGACTCAGCATCCATGAGGAGCGCGAGTTTGGAGAGATGAACGGTAAGTTCTTCCTGTCACAGAGAGTTTCTGCCATATCCGTAATGACAGAAGACCCTAACGTGAAAAGAACAACTGCTGCGATTCTCTCCGTCATGATGCGCTCCTACCATATCCATAATGGTAGGAAACTCATTCGTGAAAAAGACAACGCCTCGTTTATCGGTGAGACCGGGGCGACGGTTAGACCGGGGCGAACCCGTATGGCTCTGATACCAATGTAGGATCCTGTCAAAACAATGACGTTAGGATCGAATAATAAGGGAGAGACTTACGCTTGCGTACGCGGCACCGTAATCTCTGAACTTCGCCCTCGGATTCGCCACAACGGTCACTACTTCGTCATGGAGGATCGAAGCAGCGTTTCACCGCCTAAATCTCTATTTAGAAGAGGATTTTAATGGAAGGGAGAAGAAGAACACAAGTTGCCTTATGCAAACTTATGGCATGGTTAGATTAGTGTAAATGTCTTACCCTTGGGTCCTATTTATAGGCTTTAGGGGTAGTTATTGTAGGAAATAACTAAATATAAGCTTATTAGCTTATATTAGCACATTTACTTATCCTCTTCTTCATTCACTTATCAAGTACCTTTATGCACTTATAAAGTGGCTTTTTCCACTTATCGAGTGATCCTTTTCACACGAGAAAAGGTTCCCTTCGTGCACGCTTTCATGCACGCAACATCTAAGGTCCGTATACCCTCATACATCCCCTCATGGGTGTATTCATGTCGTCCATATCCAACACCTAAGGTATAAAAGAACTACGGCCAACCCACCACCCAACAACTAGCAAGGAAAACACACATATGCAGCAAAACAATCTAACTACAAAAGAAAAGACTAGATCTCAATAGAACATACCTGCAATAACACCATCCAAGTCCTCAGTCTCAACGGTTGTCATGGTGTAAGCCGGCATCTGGGATTGCACTGCCCGCTGAAACATCTGCTTCTGTGGCGCTAAGAGCGGTCCACAGACAGCAGCTCCTCTCTGATCTGGGGCAGGCGCTCTACTCTGTAGCGGGGCGGGCGCTCCGACTACGACATGACGCGCTCTCGGACAATCCTTAGTAGCGTGCGAGGCATCTCCACATACCAAGCACAATCCCATCTTCCTCCTATAATTGGCCTGAACATGCCCTGGCTTTCCACAGTAGTGACACTGTCCCTTGCTCTGACTCTGCACAGGTGCTCTATTGAAAGGCACGGTCTGAACTAGTCTCACTGCAGGCCTAGCTGCTGGCCTGAACTGCTCTGCTGGTCGGTCCCCTCGTAGTGGCTGTGATGGTGCAGTCGGAGGAGCTTGGGCAGTACGGGCAATCTGATGTGCATGTACAACCAACCGATACTGAACATCTAACATCTCTCTTATAACGTCCAGTAATTGGCGAAACTCGTCACCTCGTCCATCCATGATCCCGTCAGCTGAAGGTCCAACTCGGGCTTTGCGTCCTCCCACCATCCTAACGACAGGAAAGACACAACTTAGACTCGCACATATTACTGGATAATAAAAAAATGAATGTTAATACATCTATCGTTCCGAACTTTTCACAGGTTCGAGACCTACATGGGCCACCACTAAAAACTGGCATGCCCTGCTACCCAAAACTACGGAGCGAAGCGTGACTAAGGCCCGCTTAGGCCAGAGCCGTGAGGCTCGGACCCAATAAGTGTCTGTGTGGTACTCCAAGACGAAGAAACATGTCTCTGCAGAAAAGTACGGAACAACAAAAGTACTGAAAAGGAAACATTCATTTTATTCCAAACCAACATCCAGAAAGTGCTAAGAGTCTAAACAAAAAGCCTGACACGGTTACAACAACTGAAAGTAAACTACTGGTGCAAGCACCCAACCTAGACAGAAAAAGTAAACGGTGCTACGCACCCAACTAAAAAGCAGTAAGAACTCTGGAACAGCAACATGAAGACCCTCTAGATCTGGTTCTCCTCAGGCATGTACTCCGGGTCGACGTCCACGGGCTTCACGTACTCCGGTAAGTCTGCCTCGTCCATGAACTCTGGCTCGACACCTGACATACAGCACACAAGAGAAAAGGAACTGTATGTCAGGTAAAGTCTACAAAAGAGTGTTAGACTCTACTGCAAGTGTACTGTAATTTAAAGCAATGATTTACTGGTTGATTAACATGCTGGGGTTATAACATGGCAGTTAAAGAATGTAAACGGTGCAGGAAAAGTAAACACGACAAGCAGTAGCCGTAGCGTTACTACCGACTACGGGACAACCTAAACGGGTCAAGACAAGACGTGACAAGACAAGACACGACAAGAAGAGACACGACACGTGTGACTCGAAGGGTTCACACCTTACGGTTTGAGGAAGATCAGACCCTCTCCCCGTGCAAATGCTCAACCCTACCCAAACCCTTGTGCTCAAGACAAGACAATATAGAACCACTCACTCTGCTAGGTGAGTACCTCTATCCTACGGTCTGCGGGGACATTTACTCTGCTAGGTGAATGACGTGCATCCCCTAGGTTCTTCTATACCATTGTGTGGGCCACTCACTCTTCTAGGTGAGTGCCACTATCCTCACGGTCTGCTGGGTCACTCACTCTGATAGGTGAATGTCGAGCTTTCCGTTGGTGTTCTGTAACAAAGATCACCCACTCTGTTAGGTGAGCGTCTTATTGTCCGCAGGTTGTGTATCCGTACAAGGGATCACTCACTCTCTGGTGAGTGCCTTATTGCTCGCAGGCTGTGTATAACAAGACACGACATGACAAGTAAGGGATATTTCTCCTAGGGGTCCACGCACGCACAAACAGGAAAACCCTATGGTGTCAGTTGTTGTTGTTGGGCTTAGACTTCGTCGTCAAGTCTAAGCTGTCTAGGGGGGTCCCTGACGCTATCATTTCACGTCCGGTTCTCTTTGTTCACGTTTTAACAGTTCTAAGATTCTATCATCTAATCACGGCCGAAGGTACAAGTAAGTACACTTGCCTACGGTGGCAAGTGCATCGTCTGTCTGAAGCGTCCCGTCAAAGCGTCCCGTCGGTGGTAGTCCGTCTGAAACAGGGTCACGGCGATGTCAGATTGCGCTTTTTGTCAATCCTATTATGGTTTGTTTCTAAAATTGGCGGGACTACCCTAACAGTCAAAAAGTCTCGTTTTTGATTTTTTGTTCGGTCTAGATCGACGTCTATCCTATGTGCACAGAAAATTTGTTCGTTCGTCTATCTTTCCTACAGTGGGCAACGTTTTAAAAATGCAGAATATAACTTTAGTTCACGTTGATCAATTTTAGATTAGGTTTTGATGAGTTACGGTGTGGGTTTTATTACTCGTTAGGGAAACCAACCTCTTGACGTCGTTCAAAAAGCGGAAGTCGGGTCTGAACGACGAAGCGTCGGCGTCGTCTGAAAATCCTCGGCCATGGGTAGCGTAACGAGGCACCTCTGGATAGCATGGTGGTGGTGCAAAATCAGCGAGCTAACAGCGATCCTCCTCCCGTTGCGGGTAACGCAACGGATCGTCACGACAACGACGACGTCGGCTAAAAACACGTGTGTGCGGCGACGTACGTGAACTTTGAGGGTCCAAGGGGGCTGTCGGTAGATGAAGTAGGATCAGTGGAAGATGATCGGCCTGGTGGGTGGCCAACGGCGTGAGCGTATAGAGGTGGGTGGCCGTGAGAAGTCGGAGAGGACAGATTTCTGCAACGTTCGTTATCGCACGTCTCAGCAGAAATCCAGCGATGAACAACGACAACGGGAAGTTGCAGAAGCTAAAGGACTTCAAGACGAAGTCAACAGTGGTGGAGTTGTTACCATAGGTGGTCGGAGGTGGTTGTGAGCTGGCGTTGAAGTTCAGCACCCAGATCTGTCAAAAATAGCCAATACGGCTCGTTCCAACGAGGTTTCAAGGAGCAACAGGTGGAATATGAGAGTGAGGGAAGTAGCAGATGGTAGAGAGCTCAAAGGGGAACAAGATGGGGGTGGTGGTCGCTGGTGGTGGTCGCTGGCGGCGGCGGCGGCCGGTGGCCGACCGTGAGCTGTGAATTCCGGCGGTCCTGCTGTGGGTTTTGTGGCTTGGGGAGCACTTTAGAGAGGGAAAATGGAGGAGAGAGAAGAGGGGCCGGATGTGGAAGGGTGGCTGACGGCCAGGGGAGGTCGGGGGTGGCCTAGGATGGCCGGAGATGAAGCAAAAAGTCGCGTGGGGATGGGTGTGCGTGAGTGCTTGCGGCTGGGCTGGTGTTGCCTTTTGAAGAAGTATGGTTTTGATAATTGGCTTTGGGATTTTGGTTAATTGGGAGAGATAGGGATAAAACGAGTGGAGGTTGAGATAATGGAGGGTGACAATAGGGGCTGAAATTTATTCCCATGGTACGTGGGAGAGGATTAAGGGATTGGTTAAGATTTGTTTTCAATTCGAAAATCAAATTGATTAAGGGCTAATCAAGGGTTGAAAATTGATAAGGGTATAAGTTCCACTACAGGCATCGGAAAAATAATCTGAAAATACCGGGACGATCGTAGAGACGAGAAATACGGGGCTATGGGGTCTGGCCGCGTACTACACCTACCAAGAATTATTGTAAAATCAGAAACTGAGTATTGGGGCCAAAAGACCAAAAAGCCCTTCCATTCAAAGCTGTTTTACGAGAAAACGAGCCATGAAATGACGTTCCCAAAAATTACTATAAAATTCTACACTTCCATACGGTCACAACGGCAAATCACATCGTATATACCGAATCCAAGAAATAGCCAAATAAAATAAGTGCACGAAAAAGTACGTGCACGTAGAAACTCATAAGGTCGCAAAGTGACCGTTACAACATGTTATTCGTGAATGTATATTGGTGGATACGTATAAGCTAGTGGGGACATATACCATGTAGGGGTGTGAGTGAGGATATGTACACATATGGTATGAGTGCATGTATGCGTCTTCCTATCTATTACATTCTGGTTGTGTCCCCGTGTGGGGAATTACCAATGTGTATATCTATCCTTGTGTGGATAGAGTGGTGGAGTGTCCATATTATCTTGTGGATACATGGGGGAAAGTGCATGAGTGTGAATATATGTGTGCTTGTATGGGTAGGTGGTGTAGATATATATGTGGGAAGTTAGTGCATATATATCGCTAGTGTTGCATTACTAGGGTATGAATCCCTAGTGTGTTAAAAAGTTTAAATAACTGAGAATATATGTATGTGATGATTATGTGCCAATAGGAATTGGTATATTGTTTTACTTTGGTATGTGGTCGTGGGTTGTATTATTGCGTGAAGATAGGTGTTGTGCTATGGCCATATGTGGTGTGTATGTAGCGATATAGATAAGTAAGGGACGTATGGATAGTATGAGTAATGCTCCAGGGTGTTTGGAGTAGATATATCCTAAGGAGGGTAGGGATGCTTTAGACCCGTCCACCTAAGTTGAGACCTTAGCTCTTTACCGTGCCTATTATGGAATAGGGATATAAGTGTGAAGTGTATCATATGTAGAATATGATGAATGTAAGGATTTGAGATTATATAGTGCATGTATAAGTAGGGTGATATGGGTTTGCATGGTCAAGTGGAGTTATGGTATATGTATATATGTGTGTATATACTTACCCATAGAATGGTGCTTATAGGACCATTTGGATGTATATATAGTGCATGTACCCCTCCGTTTATAGTGGCATGAGGGGGATTGTGTATTGGTATATGAGATACCTGTATGTATGTAGGTTTAGCTAGTGTGGTGTGACTGTGTATATGTGTTATTGAATGTGTATTGGTGTATGTCTTATGAGTGGTTATACGTATATATGTATGTGAATGATCCCTATTCTGATATGCATGTATCAATATATGAATGTGTACGTATATGGGATGTGACTATCTATTGAATGTGTATGAATATTGAAATACACTTATTTGTGTAAATACTAGTAGCTAGTAAAAGTGTGGATATATTGGATGCTATGTATATAAGGGTATGGATAGCTACCGACTACCTGCTAGTGTAGTTTGAGTAGCTTGACTGTATAGGTGTGTAATAGCAGGATATGTATGGTATGTGTGAATAGGTGTGTGCGCCCGTACATAGTAATGTATGTGCATGGTGCATGGCTCCTACTATGTATATATAAGCATGTTTGTGTGCATATCTACTATTAGTATAATAATCTTGTGTGTATGTGTGTACATGTATTTGGTTATATGTGGATTTGATACTTATACATCTGTGGGTGTATAATGAATATGTGCATGAGAGTATCTATGTAGGGTATTGCTTGTTGCGTATACATGAATATGTACCATAATTGTATGGATTTCTATTATACATGACACAATGGAGTGTAGGGATGTGTTCATGCATGTGTAGTGGGTAGTGGAGGCATATATGGTTGTGTGTATATTGGTTGAATAAATATATACACACACACACACAAATACATATATACTTGTTTGTTTATTGTGAATCTTTCTGACATGGTTGCCTATCTATGTGTATCTAGGGGAAGTGTATTCTTGTTTGTATGCATGTATACATAGGTATGTACCAAAGCTTGTGCGTATGTATATACATGTGCAGCGTGGATGTAAATGTGATAGATACAGAATGTAGGTGTATATGTATGTTTGATGAATGTAAGTGAATGAAACTGTTTGATATGTGGGAATTGGAATGTGTGTATTTGTTTGCATGTTTATATGTATACGCGTGTGTAGAGCGTAGATGGATGTTTATAATTATTTGACTATTATGGCATTATGTGCGTAGGATATGCAAGGGTAGTTATATATATAGCATATGGGGGAACGTATTATGTTTGTGTGCTCTTGTGTGTATTGTGTGTGGTTTATGTGCCTATCTGTGTGAGGCAGTAGGTGCATTGCTATGAATATGAGATTGTGTGTATATTTAACTAAATTATGATTGTGGACCTTATGAGACTTGATCATGCATGTGTTAGTACGTGCCCGTAGGTGTGTGTATGGATGTGACTAAATAATGTGTGTATATAGATATTTATGTGCCTATAAATGTGAGTAAACCCATATGACTAAGTATTGGGTGTATAAGGATCCGGTGTACATACGGTGTGACACCGTGATAGTGACCATGTTTATCAAGTAATGATGTGTAGATTAATGTGTATTATTGTGTGTTTGTGCATGGATATAGACGTATATGTGAATATATAAGCATGTAGGATGTCATTCGTTTATACTTGAATGTATTATGGTGTATATGAAAGCGTACCATGTATGAGTGCCTTATGGATCATGATATGGACAGGGTGTGATGTCCTATGCATATAGATATGAGTAGTGATCTAAATACGTATAATAATACGTATAGAGACTTATCTATGGTGTGTGAATATATGTGCCTAGATGTTTATGTGAAAGACATATTTGTATGTATATGTAATGATGCATATAGTGATATGGATGTGCTACTAGATGAGTAATAGGATGTATCTGTGATATGTGTGCGATGCGGATGTGTATAGATGATAGTGAAGCATATAGTGTATATAAGTGTGGTGTAGATACGTATTCTTGTTTGTACTTCATGGATAGTAAGACCATCATACCTAGTTGACCTTGGGCAGGGTTCACACCCTAGAAAGTCCGGGGACAGACTTTATTTTAAGGTTGGTAGGATATAATGCTCTATTTTGAACTGTACGTGTATTCTACTGAACACACGTGGTATTTCTACTTATGATACATGGGTGGGCATGAAATAAGTGTAGATATCGATGTATGTGATGTAGCGCAAAGGGGATTGGGCCGTAATACGTGGCTAAGGGTAGAGAATGCGAAATGTGGATGCGGGAGAAGTGCGAGTGACGTCGTGGGTGTAAAACAACAAGAATGTATTAGACGTGTGCGTGTGATGCATGTATGCATGCATGGATGTGCGTGAATGTGTGTAGGGAGAGCCATGCTAGTGTGAAAGGGGTTAGGGGTCAATGGCAACTCCCGTAAATTTTTAGAAAAGCTAGGGGCAAAACGGTCATTTGGACTAAAGCTGATGTGCATACACACTAAAGTTGTGTGTGCATAAAGTAATGGCAAACTTGTAATTACTTGAAAGTTGAGGGGCATTTAGGCAAGGGCACTTGGTCATTTTATGTTGTCATGATGACTATGATAAGGATGGAGAGATTTTTTAAGAGAATTCTAGGGTTTTCTCCCTCTTTCTTCATTCTTAACTCTTCCCTTCCCTTCTTTTCATTCTTTTTCCACACACTTCTCATCTTCTCCTCCTCCTTGACCTACCCATCCCCTCCCCCATGGCATGGCCGAAATTTCCATGGCAAAAAAAGAGGGAAAAAGGAAGGAAGGAAGGAAGGAAGGAAGGAGAGAGAGAAGAAGAGAAGAAATCAAGTTTGGAGGTATGGATCTTCTTGGATTTGGAATTCCTTTAAATTGGTTCTTGCCATCATGTTTTTATAGCATGTTTTTACCTAATATGTAATGAGGATAGTTAAATTTTACATGCTATGGCTCAATTTCACAATTTCTCTTTGAAATTCTTAGCAAAGTCATCTACTTTGAAATTCTGAAATCTTGATGTCTGTTGTTGCTTTGATTCTGGTTACTGTAGCTCGAATTAGGTTTCGAAAAAATATATCCTTGTAGATCTTGAAGTTCTACCCCAAAATCATATAAATTTTGATATATGTTCAATTCAGAAATTAGGAGCAAATATTCCATCTTTACAACATGTCTGTTTGATCTTCAATCTGGACACATTTTAGCAAAATTGACCTAAACACCTGCACATACAATAAAATTTGATGGTCTTGGTCTTGTTGAAAATTTAACAGGTTTATCTATAATTTCATCACAGTGCTTATATGTCGAAGTTCTGGCTGCAACATGCCCAAAATTGGCTTCTAATACAGACCCAGAAATCTGTCTGAAAAACAGATTTGGCAAACGTCACCAAATAATTCACTATAAATCATATACTTAATATTTTTGCTTGAAATTTTATCTATGAATCTAAGACTAATACATCTATAACTTTCATTTGGGATATTTTGTCAAATACTCAATAAAACCTGATGATATATGCCCATGTATTGTCAACTTCTGCAAATTCCAACAAGCTGAAGTATTAAAGTGGTGTTATGAATTGTGTAGTGTTGCTAATTCACTCTCTATAGTGCATGATTATTGTTGTTACATGAAAGGTAGATTCTTCGTATGTGTTTCTGATGGATTTGCTAAGGTGCTCATGGGCATGTATGTCACGCCCATCACGTGTTTGTGAAAATGCCTCAATGAAACAAAAGTAGAAAAACCTGAAAATGAGTGGTATATGCACGTATTTTAAACATGTTATAAAGTGGTGATGATGGAGTCATGGAAAGCATGGTTTAATGTGAAATGGATAATGAATTGAAATGGCTATGATGAAGGGCATGACACTTGGGTGCATGTCCCATGTTGATATATGATGTGACTACAATGGAGGGCATGATATTTCGGTGCATGGCTCATGTTGATATGAATATGGAATGTGATGCCATGCAACATGAATTCTTCATTACTAAAATGACAAAATGAAACTCTTGAATGTCTCAGTCCTCTCTAATGAGTGTGAGTTAGCAAAACCCGGGTTTAGGTGGGATTTGAGTAAATTGTGGATATGAGGCCTGGACTGAGAAGTTGGGGGAAAATGATTATGTGATATGTGATATTTATACCCACTCGCCTTTACCGGGAGTGGAGGGGATATTTATACCCACTCGCCTATACCGGGAGTGGAAGGGTCATACGGAGGTTGTGTGGGAGAGCCTCACTCCTGCCAGGGACGGGGGAGCTGAGAGGCCCGGTGTCGTACAGTGCCCGTGTCCACTGCGCCGTGTGCTATATTCACCCCAAATTTGGGGTGAAGTCCAGGACCTGGTATCACACAGTTTACCCAAGTTCCAATTAATTCAATAATAAAATAAAAGTCTTGCATGTTACTTCTTCTGCTTACTGTACTTCCTTGTCCTTATCTGCTATGCTTGTGATGACGTATATTGAATTGCACTTGTGGCATTAATACCTTATTTTTAAATTATGTTGGTATGAGCACTTGCTTTATTATTCGTGCTAACCCTTTTCTTACAGTAGCTCGACATGGGACCGCAGGTATGATCCCCTTTCTTAGCTATTTACTTTTCATTATGTTACTTAGTTTGCATGCCTTATTTCTCTTGCCTTGTCTAGTGGATTAATAACCTTAGAACGGTGTTCCAAATCCAATGTGGTTCCTACTGGGGCACGCATTGACGTGCTCCTCCCTATTTTTCAGGTAGCAGGTCCAGCATGGTTACTGGTGACTTGGAGTTGGGTTTCAGGGATAGTCTTGGTGTGAGCTGTAGTTTGTATTGTGACTGGGTTGTCTTGGCAGATTGAGAGTGGTGTATATGTATTGTTACACCTTGACTATGTATATAAATGAAACATGTTATATATAAAATGATGTTGTTGTTTTGTGAGACTGTTTGACATTATAGTGGAGCTTCACGTGTACTACCCCAGCATGTGCACAGTGGCCTGCATATTCAGTTTCTTCTTTCTTTCCCTTTTTCTTTCTCATCCCCCTCACTCTTCAGGATATTTGGAAAAAAACATTAAATGCAGGGTATTCTGGAGAACGGGGCGTGACATCATTACTGTTCATATCCAGCTATTTGAATATAATAGCATAGTGTGTGTATATATATTAAGCTGTGATGCATAAAGTAATATATTGTTGCATGGGAAAACTGTAAATATAAAAACCTATACATATCGATTTATTACTGCTTATCATAAGACCAGTATACGATAACATTTATATACATATATATAATAACAAACATTAAAACTTACGCGCACGTGTGTGTGCGCGCACGCGAACTTACCCATATTAACAAACTGTCTATTCATGCATGAACTCATAGCTCATCGCTACCGCCAGTTACCGCTGTTGTTATGTTTGTAGGGCGATCGTCGTGGTGGCGAGTTCGAGGGTTGACGGACAGCTCTGCAGTCGGCATCGGGGACGGTCAGAGGCAGACAGCGACGAGGCTCCGGGCGGCTGCTGCTCGGCAGGGGAGTGGCGCTGGGGTGATTGGTGAGGCAGCGGTGGCCTCGGTCGGCTGGATCCGTCGGAGGGCACTATGGCGATCTCCGGGACGGCGCTGGCCATGGGGAGGTGGCGAGAGGGGAGAAGGGAGTCGAAGGCGGTGAGGGCGCAGACGACATGGGTCTGGGTCGGAGGTGGCTGAGGCATGGTGAGAGGGGAGCGCCGGAGAGATGGGTGCCCGCATGGAGGGTTTCCAGCAGCTAGGGGCAGAGGTGGAAGGAGGCGGGTGCTGGGCTTCGGCCGGAGGCATCCGGAGAAGAGGAGAGGCCGTCGGCGGTTGGAGCTTGCCGGTGAAAGGCAGTCAGCCCGGGTGGTTCGTTGGCGTGGATCTGTGGCGGGGTGAGCGAGAGATGAGGCGAGGGTTTGAGAGAGTTGGTTTGAGAGGGAAGAAGGAATTATGTGGTGGCCATAAAAGTTTAGCCCTAGGTTTCTTTAGGATAGTATATCTAAGGAATGTTAGAGAGGGAGAGAGGTATGGAAACATGGGATGATGTGTGGAGGAAATGGGGGATCACATTCGGTTAGAAATTAATATTAGGATTTTATTATTTAAAGATTTGTTTATAATATTTGTTTTTAAAAGAGACATTTCAGATTTGAGTTTTGAAAACTTAGGAGTATTTTAATATTATAAAAATAGGGATTTAGCGGGTTAGTCTAATGGTATCCAAAGATAAAATAAAAAATACCGGAACGATCGTAACATTGGGAGGGTAAAGAATATGGGATTCGGTCATGTGCTAGGGCTAAGGAATACGATAAATAAAATGGGACACAAAAATATGCATACGATAATAGAAGACGCACTAAAATACACAGCTGAAAAGAGGTCATTACAGAATCACCGCTCTGGGTAGATTCCTGTCAAAGTCCACCGAGCGGTCCCTCCCATTCCTCAAGGTTCTACGAAAGGCCCTCGGTGAGAGGAAGGGAATAAGGAAGGAGGTCAAGTGAGACGACTCCTGTGCCCAAGCCTTTGGTGAACTCAAAGCCTATCTACAGAGCCCGTCGATGCTCGCAATTCCAGAGGAATGAGAGTGGCTCGGCCTCTATCTCTCCACCACTTAAGAAGCAGTCAGCTCGGTCCTAGTCAAGGAGGATGGGGCATCTAAAGGCCAGTCTACTATGCAAGTTGGGTGCTCCGGGAGGCGAATACCTGCTACAGCCCCATCAAGAAGTTTGCCTACTGGCTGACTCTGACGGCAAGGAAGATCCAGCCCTACTTCCAGGCGCACCCATCATTGTCTACACCAACTTGCCACTTGAAAAGAATCTGAGGAGGCTAGAAAGATCGGGCCGAATGTTGAATTGAAGCATCGAGCTCAGCGAGTTCGACATCATCTACAAACCCAAGGCGGCGATCAAGGGTTAGGCCCTAGCAGACTTCATCGCGGAGTGCATTGTCAAAGAAATTGACGAAGCTTCACCCAACGACCGCAGACACGCAACAGCAACAGCTCATCGACGAGAATCCTCCAACAACTTTCACACAGCACAAAGGCAAGTTGTGGGTCGTCCACGTCGATGGATCGGCCATGGGGTTGGGAAGCGAGCCGGCATTGTAATAGAGATCACAGAGGGAAGCCTACTGGAGTACGCACTCCGTTTCAATTTCTCAGCTACCAACAATGTGGCAGAGTATGAGGCTGCCATTAATGGGCTGAAGCTCTGTCGGGCGCTTGGGGCGACGAATATGCTGTTGATCAGCGACTCAAGGCTCGTCATCCAACAAATTGAAGGTAGCTTCGAAGTGAGGGAAGATTTAATGAAGCGTTACCTGCAGTGCGCTAGGGCTGAGCTCCTCAAATTCAGAAAAGCAATAGTCCAGCATCTACCTAGATTGAACAACCTCTGGCCCGACGCTCTCTCGAAGTTGGCATCTTCTTTGCCGATGGAGAATTGGAAAGCTATATACATCGAAAATCTGCTGTCACTAAGCATTCAGGTGGGCGAACTGATGTGCGTCGACCTGGAGCCATCAAGGATGAGCCTGATTGTTGCCTACCTTGAAACCGGAGCCCTAGCAGAAGACAGGCTGGAGGCACGGAAGATTGAAAGGCAGGCCTTGACGTTTGTGGTCTTCGACGGTGTGCTCTACTAAAAGTACCGCGCGAGGTACGACGTCTTGCCCTATTTGAAATGCCTTGGGCCAAGAAGAGTGGATGAGGTCGTCTGCGAGATACACGAAGGGCTCTGTGGGAATCACTACGGTGGCTGCACCCTTACGCACAAGGCAATTCGACAGGGTTACTATTGGTCGACCATGCTGAAGGACGCGACCAACTATGTCAAGCAGTGCGAGGAGTGCCAGAGATTCTTCAAACAAACAACTGCACTACCCATTGACCTGATTCCGATCCTCAGCCCAGTCATGTTTGCCAAGTGGGGCCTCGACATCCTCGGACCGTTCCCCATGGCAATAGGAGGAAGGAAGTTTCTCGTCGTCGCCGTCGACTACTTCACCAAATGGATCGATGCGGAGCCACTAGCATGCATCACCTGGAAGGACATGAAAAACTTCGTCTGGAAGTCAATTACATGCCGTGTTGGGGTACCCCGCTCCATAGTGACGGATAACAGAAAGCAGTTCGACTCTGCAGACTTCCGAAGCTTCTGCTCGGATTGGGGCATCAACCACCACTTCGCCTCCGTGGCGCATCCACAGTGCAATAGCCTGGTCGAAGCAGCGAACAAGTGCATCCTTGAGCCTTTGAAGAAGAAGGTCGACAGCGCTCCTGGATCTTGGCCCGACGAGCTACCCGACATCCTTTGCTCTTACCGCACCCCATACAAAGCTTCAACCGGTGAGAGCCCCTTCATGCTAGCCTACGGGGCGGAGGCCATCGTTCCAGTGGAGGTTGGCGAGGAATCCCTCCGGCTCCAGTATTCAACAAAGAAGCAAATGAAGAGGGCATCGACATCAACATTAAGCTCGTTGACAAGGTAATGGATCATGCACTAATAAACCTTATCAAGCACAGCCAAAGGATGGCGAGGTACTACAACTCCCGCATGAGGAAGCGGAGCTTCAGAGTCGGTGACCTCGTCCTTAGAGACACGACCTTTAGACCGGAGATTGGCCGTCGAGGAAAGCTCTCCACCAAAAGGGAAGGCCCATACACAATAACAGACGGCGTGGGACCCGTGACCTATATTTTGGCGACCATGGATCCATGAAACGTCGAGCATTTGCTCAAATATTTTCAATAAGTTTTTATGTTTGTGCATTCAATAAATATTTTCAATAAATATTTCTATGTTCGTACACTCAATGGGTTGTCTGAATGTAAATTTTAGATCCACTTTGAAATTAAAAGTGTCTTCGTGAAGGTAGGCTAAACTTTCGAGAGCCTCAGCTCTCACGAGACGACCCTAAAGAAAATCACATGTTGCTCTATCTTCAACGTGTCGTTATCTTTCGACTTATCTACTCTTCGCCCCTTTCTTGTGTGTAAGAGTCGCAGGTCACAGATCGGCTATACACACCGGAAGTGAGCTACTTCGCCATGACCAAAGATCCCAGGCGTATCGGCCCCCAAAAGGCTGCGAGGGTGACTATAGGAGCTCCGGCTCTGACTTTCCCTCTCCAAGATCCGGGGCAGATCGGCTCCCAAAAGGCTCCGAGGGGGACTAGAGGAGCTCCGGCTCTGACTTGCCCTCTCCAAGATCCGAGGCAGATCGGCCCCCCGACAGGCTCCGAGGAGGACTAGAGGAGCTTTGGCTCTCACTTGCCCGATTATGCAGGCGACTTGGATGGGAAATGATCGATGATAGGCTATGTCTTCACCCTATCTGGTGCTTAAATATGTTGGTAGAGTATCCTTTAGTCTACGGTGGCCTTGTCTACTACAGAGGCAGAGTATATGGCATTGCCTGAAGCGGTGAAGGAAGTGATATGGATGATGGGCATGATGGATGGTCTGGGAGTCTACCAAGAGAGGTATGATCTTCATTGTGATAGCCAGAGTGCTATGCACTTGGCTAAGAATTAGGTCTTCCATGCTAGCACAAAGCATATCGATGTGAGATTCTCGTGGATAAGCACGATTATCATTATGATTCCAATTTGTCTGTGACTATGTGGGAGAAAAAGACGACGACATCAACTTGTTGAAGATCGGAACCGATGGTAACCCAGCAGACATGTTGATGAAGGTTGTATCAGGGGCCAAGTTTACGCAGCGATTGAGCTTGATCAATGTAGTTTCAAGATGATGTCGCAAAGGCACCAGGAGGGCATTAATGCTCGGTGGAGCCCGTCGTAGCACAAAAGAGCATTGGGCTCTTTGGAGCAAAAAGGCATGGGAACACATGTTGATGCTCTACCAAGGGGATGCAGTGAGGTTCGTTCGACAGTCGAAGGCTCGAATCTCGCCAAGGTTGAGATTTGTGGAAGTTGGCTCGATTCAATGCTGGAGGAGCATTGGTTGAACAGATGAGTTATTATGTGCAGAGCTAACTCGGTTGTGATTGAGTTTGACCTATCTGACTCTGCACAAGTCAGATACGAGGATGCCGAGCTATTGGTGTTCTACAGCGCAGTTGGTCGATCGGTCGAATTGCAATTGAAACAAGTAAATGGTTGGCCTAAAAACCTATAAGGTGTGAGTAGGGTTTCCATTTAAAAGGCCAATGTCAAGGGTCATGATTTCAGGCTCGATGTATGTTAGGGCCATGACCCAAGGCTTAGCCCCAGTTAAGCCTAGCCCAGCTCATTTTCATCCATAATGAAGATTGATAGAAGAAAAGTTTGTTTTGATGTAGCTTGATTTTCTCCAAGAATGATCTTGAAAGATTTGAACTTGAGAGCTTGGAATCTTTTGAGCACAAGAGGGTTTTTCTCCAAAATATGACTACTTAATCATTCAAATGATTTGGATGTGTAAACCTAGAGTTGACGTGAGAAGCTAGCCCTCACTAAATAATATAAAGATTTTTCACAATCAAAAATACTAAATAAGTTCTTGGGTTGTGGTTCAAACAAGGCTAAATATGGTTTGAACCATAGCGAGAAGTTAATTCAAGTGGATAACAAACTAATATAGTCAATTCAAGTGGATATCTAGGGGTATACAAATAAGATGATAAATCAATGCAATATAAAATTTAGGACAACATGAAATCCTCCAGATGTTTTCCAATCAAGTGAACTCATCATCATTTTATCAAGTGAGTTTATTCTTATAAAAGAAAACACCAAAGCTTGATCTTCAACTTTCCCAACTTAATAGTATTCTTCTTGCATGTGAGTTCCATGAATCATTGAAGAATTTGAGTAAATATGCTTTTATAAAGGCCACCAAATTCCTTTCATCCTTCACGAGATAAATATAATTAAGCTACTGATCCTTCAACCTTGCGTCTTTTTTAAAACTAAGAGATTATAAATATCATCAATAACATAATCTTGATTTGTTTCTTCGCACAAAACATATGGTCCAATACGACCATAAACTTCAATGATATTTTTAGAGTCCTAAAATTACACCATACGAAGTTGAATCTAGAAAAATTTGTAATGGGATCCCCTCAAGTAAATTCCTCAATTTCATTACATATAAGCAAATTTAGACACTCGAACAAAAAGATGCCAAAGAGTCACGGGGAGTCCAGAAATTGAATCGCATTGTTGCCTTTGGTCCTAATAAGTTTAGAAGTCGACTAAGAAGTCGCTTACCTTTTCAAACTTTTACATAAACTAAGGAAAAGACGCATATTGCACATGTGAATGTCTAGTGAATAGAGGAATGACAAAGAGCGTCGAGCAGTTCTTGAAAGGATACATGGTGTTGAAAGAGATAGAACAATCAAAATGAGATGAGGATAATCGGTAAAGGTTTTTCTCTGATGATTTCATTATCAAAATAGGCTATATTTATAGCCGAAACCTAATTACAAAGCATCTCTTCATATCCCACTAATAGGTAACCTCCTAATAAAGATGACTATTGGTATTCCCCACTAGTAGGTAACCTCCTAATAAAGGTGACTATTGGTATTCCCCACTAGTAGGTAACCTCCTAATAAAGGTGACTATTGGTATTCCCCACTAGTAGGTAACCTCCTAATTAATTTACATAATGCAAACAACAAGATTAATTCCAACATTCACCCCGTTAATCTTGTTGCCGTTTTTGTTTCCTGCAGTCCGATTTTTTGACGCATCTCCAAGAACTTGACTCTTCCAAGTGGCTTCGTCAAAATATCGGCGAGCTGATTTTCCGTGCTCACGTGCTCTACTACAATATTTCCTTGTTTAACACATTCACGAATGTAGTGATATCTCGTGTCAATGTGCTTGCTTCTGTCATGGTAGACTGGATCCTTACAAAGCGAGATTGCGGACTTGTTGTCCACCTTGAGAGTGAATTTGACTGAATCCATCTTCACCAAGTCTGCTAGTAACCGCCCAAGCCATACTCCTTGTTGGGCTGCGGTTGCGGCTACGATATACTCGGCCTCGCATGAAGACAACGCCACAATCTTTTGCTTCTGTGAGGCCCAACTAATCATGCTAGAGCCGAGGAAGTAAACCCACCCCGTGGTGCTCTTTCGATCATCCACATCCCCAGCAAGATCAACATCACTAAAACCAATGAGATGTGGATCTTCCTCCTCCTTTGCATAGAAGCAACCGAGGCGCAAAGTGCCCCATAAGTATCGAAGAATTTGCTTCACAGCTGCCATGTGCTGTGTGGTTGGTGCTTCCATGTAGCGGCTCACTATCCCAACCGCATACGAAATATCCGGCCTTGTGTGCACGAGGTATCTCAACATCCCAACTATGCTCCGATAGTTGGTGGCGTCAACTGGAGGATTAGGACTCACCTTGCTGAGTTTGAGCCTTGCTTCCATATGGGTCTGACAAGAGTTGCATTCCACCATCCCATTCTTGTCAAGGATACTAGCTGCATATGCCGATTGACACAGCGAGGTCCCTTGTGATGATTGCTCCACTTCAATCCCAAGGTAGTAGCTTAGAAGCCCAAGATCACTCATAGAAAAGAGCTGCTTCATTTGGGTTTTGAACTCTGCTATATCGGCGACATTTGACCCCGTTATGATAAGGTCATCGACATACACCCCAACTAGCAAGTTGGAGCTTCCCACGCTCTTCTTGTAGACTGCATGTTCTTGTGGGCATCTTTCGAAGCCAAGAGTGGTGAGGCTCTTGTCCAACTTTGAGTTCCAAGCTCGTGGAGCTTGGCGCAGTCCATAGAGAGCTTTCCTCAACTTGAGTACCTTTTGCTCATTTCTTTCTTCAACAAAGCCAGGGGGTTGAGAGACGTATACCTCCTCGATAAGGTCGCCGTTGAGGAAGGCTGATTTGACGTCCATATGATGTACCTCACATCCTCTTTGCGCCGCCAAAGCCAAGATTAACTTCACGGTTTCAAGCCTCGCCACAGGTGCAAAGACTTCATTAAAATCCACCCCTTGGCGCTGAACATATCCCTTCGCGACGAGCCAGGCTTTGTGTTTAACTACCGCTCCTGTTGAGTCCTTCTTCACCTTGTAAACCCATCTAAGTCCGATAGGTTTGTGTCCAGCTGGTAGGTGTACTAACTCCTAGGTGTTGTTGCTAACAATAGACTCAAGCTCTTCCCTCATCGCAAGCCTCCAACACTCATGTTGTTTGGCTTCAATATGACTTGCAGGCTCCTCTGCAGTCATTAAGAGTATCTCTTCATCTCCCTCTTCTTGTTGGTAGATATCTTCGAGAGAGCGATACTTCTGCGGCACCATGGATGAGGAGGTAGGAGTTTCCGGAGAAGAACCACCGGTGAGTGTAGTTGGGGAGTTCGGCAGCGGCTCAGAGGCAGTTGAGATCTCCCGGGTGGGTGACTGGCTGGAGTCAGTAGATGCCGTAGTTTCGCGTCGATCTTCGGGATTTTCTGGGGCTCCTTCGGGTGCTTCGTCTTCATCGTAACCAAGCACAATGAATGATCCCATAGGCCGTGAATCACTTCCGGGCCGTGAATCACTCTCCTCCTCGTTGTGCTTGCGTGGTGTTTGCTCCCAACACCATGCTTTGTCCTCCTCGAATCGCACGTCCCGACTAACATGCAACTTCTTGTGTACCGGATCATACAACCGGTAGGCTTTGGACCCATCTTCGTAGCCGAGAAACACCATAGGATTGCTGTGATCTTCCAGCTTCTTTAGATGAGGTTGCACAATTTTCATATGCGCAACGCATCCAAAGACACGAAGGTAGTGGACCTTCGGCTTCCGCCAACACCAAGCTTCATATGGTGTCATCCCTTCGAGACTCTTCGTCGGTGCACGGTTGAGGATATGGACAGCCGTATTCACCGCTTCTCCCCAAAAGAACGAGGGCATGTTCTTGCTCTTCAACAAGCTCCTTGCCATCTCAATGATAATCTGATTCCTCCGCTCTACAACACCGTTTTGTTGTGGCGAATATGGTGTTGTGAGTTGCCTTTTGATGCCCAGTTTTTCACAATAACTGGAGAAGTCCTTCGAGGTGAACTCCCCTCCTCGATCCGTCCGCAACATTTTCAACCGTAGGTTGACCTCCATCTCCGCTAGCGATTTGATTTTCTTAAATGCATTAAAAGCCTCATCCTTGCTTTTGATAAGACCGATCCACATGTAACGACTGAAATCATCTACGCATAGCAGAAAATATTGGTTACCTCCCGGTGTCACCGGTGTGATCGGTCCACAGAGATCGGCGTGAATAAGTTGAAGGGGCTTCTCCGCACGATACGTCGAGGAGGATGGAAATGGCGTGCGATGTTGCTTTCCGACCAAGCACCCATCACACAGTTGATCTTGTTGCCCCAAGACCGGCATGCCTTCAACCATCTTCTTGTGCGCTAAGCTCCTTAGCGCCGGATAGTTCAAGTGACCGTAGCGTGCATGCCATAGCCACGACTTCTCCTTGAGGTTCACCATCAAGCACATGGGTTCGGCAAGGCGAAGATCAAGAGCATACAACCTGTTTCGACTCCGCTTCACATTAGCCAATAGCATCCCTGTGTTGTCGAAGATCTTGAGAGAGCCATCCTTTATTGTGCTTGCACATCTGTGTTCATCAAGTTGTCCAATGGACACGATGTTGCTTCGGAGCTTCGGGATATAATAAACATAACACAACGTGAGATGTTGCCCATTTTGGCATTGGAACAAGATAGTTCCACGCCCACAAATATTGACGACGGATTCATCACCAAACTTTACGTTCCCCTTGATGCTTTCATCTAGGTCGTAGAACTTCTCCTTTCAACCCGTCATATGATTGCTAGCCCCGGTATCGAGGTACCACACCTCAACTGCATGAAGATTTGGCATCACCTTCTCCTCGTTGAGCATCAATACATTCTCCCGCTCCTCCGAATGTCCGAGTTCACACAACTCGGCTTTGAGAAGAGCTGGCGCATCATCATCCCACTTCGCAAAGTGGGCTTTGTCTCCGGTCTTCTCGGAACGGCACTCGTTTGCAAAGTGCCCAAACTTGCTGCACTTGTAACATTGGAGTTTGCTTTTGTCCCGAGTCTTCTCTTGATGAGTTGGTCCATCACCACGCCCATCATTGCGTCCACGGCCATGGCCACGGCCATGGCCACGGCCTCGCCCACGAAAATAATGCCCACCACCTTGTCCCCTCGACGAGCTTGATGCGGCATCATATTTTGCCTTCCATTCGGATTCCGTCAGTAGAACCCGCTCCTCCACCTTCTCATTGGTGGGTCTTTGACGGCTAGAGAGCCGTTCTTCATGGGCCTTCAGAGACCCAATGACCTCCTCCAAGGTCATGGTCTTCAAGTTTCCGAATTGTTCCATCGTAGAAACGATTTGCAGGAATTTTTCGGGAACCGCACGGAGAAGCTTCCAGACGACATAGGTCTCTTCGACCTTGTCTCCCAATGCACGGATCATGTTGACGTTGTTTGTCAACTTCGTAGCAAAGTCATCGACCGTCTCCGCATCTTCCATGCGAAGACGTTCAAACTCCCATCGTAGGGTTTGAATTTTTGCTTCTCGGACGCGCTCCACGCCCATGTTCATTGTCTTTAGCATCTCCCATGCTTCTTTGGCCGTTTTCTTCTCCGAGATCAGCATTAGCGTCTCCTCGCTAATACTTTGATAGATGGCGGCTAACGCCATCGAATCCTTCTTGCTATCCACCGCCTCATTTTCACTTGTTGGTTCGATCGCATCCCAAACTCCATTCACGCCCATGAAAACCCGCATCTTCAATGCCCACGACGAGTAGTTATCCTTCATAAGCAAAGGATAATGGATGGTCATCGACCCATCCTTCATCGAGAACTTCGATGTCACCGTGTCAGACATTGCTGAGGATGTAGAAGACATTTCTTTTTGGCTGAGGAATTTAGGTGTGGCTCTGATACCAAATGAAAGAGATAGAACAATCAAAATGAGATGAGGATAATCGGTAAAGGTTTTTCTCTGATGATTTCATTATCAAAATAGGCTATATTTATAGCCGAAACCTAATTACAAAGCATCTCTTCATATCCCACTAATAGGTAACCTCCTAATAAAGATGACTATTGGTATTCCCCACTAGTAGGTAACCTCCTAATAAAGGTGACTATTGGTATTCCCCACTAGTAGGTAACCTCCTAATAAAGGTGACTATTGGTATTCCCCACTAGTAGGTAACCTCCTAATTAATTTACATAATGCAAACAACAAGATTAATTTCAACAGGTGTTACGTTGTTCCTCTTGGCATAAGAGTATAGAACTCTATATTTGTACCTATCTCAGCTAACATTATCAACCACAAGGTTATCAAGCGACAAGGAGAAGATGAAAAGCCGATCTATTATTTTTACAAGGTCAGGTAGGACGCAAAGCACAATTATATCTCCATCATAAAGACCACCTTCACGGGGTATATCAGCGAGAAGACTTCATCCATATTTACATGCACGTAGAATTCACATATCAATGAAGTTGGCATACTCTTCTTTGTTGTCAGGAATTTGAAGAGCAACTTCAATAGAAGTAATTCTACAATCCTACAAACAAACAAAAACCAACATATATGCTTCCACAATTTGATCTATGTGTTGTACCTTTGCAAATGGTATGAAAGCAACATACAAGCTCCATTTACCTTTATTCTTGTCACAATGGGATAATCTACCGCTAAATTTGATGAAGTGCAACAGGATACCATAAACATCCATTATCTAATAATGCTTTGACTTGGGCACCAAGACCATAGAAGGAAGACAAATAGATATCAAATTAGTTGTTATTAAATTTAATTGAAAACAATTATTTCACATGTCTATTTCATGTCTCCAACAATAAATCAAGTGCATGATCACTCAAGTGAATGACTTGCAAAACTTGCTCTCCTCATTCCAATTAGTTGGGGTGGGGGTGGTGATATTGTGTGCGCCGATGTTGCAAACTCCATCCTCGTCTTCAAGTTCAATGCTCGTGGAGCCTACGAACCATAGTAGACTACATCAGTTAAATAATAGCAAGGGACAATGTCATTTGGTTGGGGGAATAAAAATGGATGGATCTTTTTAAATATGGAAACACATGGATTATAATAGGAATATATATGTTACACAAGTCAAAGCATTATTAGATAATAGTGCTAAGGTGTGCTTCCGATAATTTATGGGTGTGCTTCTTATGCATGTGTTAAGGTGGGAAAGATAGAGCTAATAGTGTTAAGGTGTGCTTCTTATGCATGTGTTAGGGGTTTATGCATGTTCGCTGAAAGGAGAATGGGGCTGTGGAGACCTGATCGGAAGTCACCCAAGTTCATTATTAATAAAGTATCACTTTTGACATGTCTATAATACTTTACCGAAAGATGTAGTCCTCTGTAATAGATAATGCTAATAGAGGACAAAAGGAGCATGAGATTGATGGTTCGGTTGTTTAAAACTTATTCCCATATCGCTAGTTCCTATCATTGAGGACATGCTCCATAACAATAGGAAGAGTACACATTTGCCTAAGGCAAAAAAGGATTGATAACACGTAGTTATTGAACACGTAGTTATGGATACGAGGATACAATAGTTTATGCATTGTTTGCTGCAAAAATGGTTGAAGGTTGTGATCCTTCAAGTTATTCTGAAGCTATTTCACATATTGGTTTTGCACCGTTGCAAGGTATGAACTTGACATCAAATCTATCTAAGAGTTAAAATGGGAAATTGTGAAGTCAACAAATGGGGAGAATACATTTTGAGGTAAATGATTCTTCAAGAAGAAACAAAACATCCAAGTACAAAGGTCGAATAATTATTGATCACAAAGCGCTATAATAATATTAAATAAGTGAGTTTGTTAATGTATATTTTGAAGTAAAACATGGGCTATATTCATAACTTGGCTTGCTAGCTTTGCTATGCATGACCTGAGGTTTGAATCATCAAATCTCAAAGCACCTTTCTTTGTGTGGAATTGGAGGAACAGATTGGCCTGGGAGTTCCAAAGTTGAGAGAAAGGAAAACCAGTATGATAGAAGAAGAAATCATGTTAATGCTTGGAGAAGTTTCTTCAACAATTATATTAAAGATTTCATGCATTTATGGTGAGCATTGGTTATTACAAAAGAATACTGTTGGGCCTGCGGCCCAACTTCCCCAGCGGGTTTACACCCGCAGGGGGGCCAAGCGGGCTTGCCCACATGCTGCACCCGCACCCCTCCCATTGCCGCATGCCGCACCCCCTTTCCCCATGCCCTAGTTTTCTATTATAAATAGGGGGGTAGCCTCTCTCGTTTACCTATGCTATTTGATAATTGATATTTGGTGACTCTTAGTGTAAACGAGTGCGGACGTCCTCTAGGCGTCTTGGGAGGAGGGCACACCTCTTTTGTACCCAATTATCTTTCTATTTGCTTTTGTTTTCTCTAATAAAAATTCCATCTTTGTTAGTTCCTAACAATTTGGTATCAGAGCGCGTGATGATCCACGGCGGCTTCAACAAGATCACAAGACAAACTTGAGGCGTTGGTGGCCAAATTCACGGGCGAGATCCAGGCGATCAAAAAGTCATTGGCGGGGAACGACGAATCCATGGCCAAATTGACTACTTCCATCTCCCAATTGGCGTCCAATCAAGCAAAGCACGACGATCAATTCGCCTAATTGATGGGGGCCCTAAATCAATTGGCGATAAACTCCAAAGGCGACGGGAACCCTAATCCGGCACCAAAGACGGCACCTTTTAAGAAGGAAAAGGAGAAAGAGGAGATCCCGCCCCAAAATCAACCCTATTACGTGGAGAAATTGGACGAGGAAGACGACGGCGAGCCATGGAAGGTGGACCACTGCGAGGAGATACGTCGGAAGGCGTTGGAGAGCCAAAGGAGGGGCGGAGGCCCTAGCCGCCACTACGAGGGGAGCCACGCCCACGAGGAGTGCCGGCCGGACCCCCACAGCAATTACAAGGGCCGGCCGGCACGGGATACAGGCGGGGGGCCTCCCCCCGCCATCACCGGGCCCCAGCAGGGGCGGCCCCGGCAGGGTCCGGCGACCCTGTCGGACCTCCGACAGGGCTCGCCGGCCCTGCCAGAGACCCGGCAGGGCCTGCCAGCCCTCCAGGGTCCCCAGACAGACCCCATACAGAGCCGCGGACACCGGAGACAGGCCGCACTCATCCGAAGGCCCCCGACAGCCGCCAGGGGGCAGAGGAGCTCTCGACGGGGCCCGCCAGGGGCGGGAACCCCCTTGGCAGCCCCCCGAGGGGCAGCGGATGCGTGGACATCCCCCAGATGATGTTTTTTGGCTACCAGGACAGCGGACAGCGAACGAGGAGGGCTACGGGCAGTGTTCAGGAGACTATTTTGAACCTCCGGAGCATTGACCAGCAGCAGAGGACCCTTTCTACGGTGACGGACAGGGGAGAGATTATTATTCTGACGGTAGGGGGGCTACGAGGTAGAGTTTGGAGACGACGCAGGTTGGGACGATGTTGAGGGGCAGCGTGGAGATCACCGTGTAGACTACGGGGGCTGCGGAGGAGGGCCACCTAGGCGCTACGAGACACTGGACGAGAGACGTCAGCATTACCGTCCGCAGCACAGAGAGGAGGGGAGGCCCGAGCAGGGGCGTTTTGGAGGAGATTACCGCGCCCGAAAGCTAAAGATGCCGCTATTTTCCGGGGAGGACCCACACGCCTGGTTATTTACCGCAGAGAGATACTTCACGGCGCATCACATGACCGAGGCCCAGAAGCTGGAGGTGGCAGCGATCTGCATGGAGGGGCGTGCCTTGGGATGGTACCAGTGGACGGAGAGGCGGCAGCAGATCAGGAGCTGGGAGGAGCTGGGAGGAGCTGAAGGACATGGTGCTGGAGGAGTTTAGAGACCCTTGTCTGGGGAACCTACACGAGCAGCTGTATGCCCTCAGGCAGGAGGGGCCGGTGCGGGATTACATTAAGAGATTTGAGACACTGGCCGGGCGAGTCCATGGGGTGTCTGACGAGTCACTGGAGGGTACTTTTCTGAAGGGACTGTGCCCCAGTCTGAGAGCAGCAGTGAGACCCTACAAGCCCAGGGGGCTTTCAGAGGTCATAGAGATGACCCAGATGGTGGAGGACGCACAGACTGAGGATAGGCGGGTCTGAGGCAGCTACAGCAGTCGGACTTCGAGAGGCACCCCATCTGGGGCTGGAGGATCCGGTACCACGGTAGGGGTGGCCCAGACGAGCCGGGAGAAGACTATGGAGAAGAGCAGCACGCCAGTGACTAGGGGGCAGTTCAGACGTATGACGGACGTAGAGATGAGGGAAAAGCGGCAGAAGGGTTTATGTTTCCGGTGCGATGAGCGGTTTTCGCCGGGCCACCGGTGCGCGAGGCGCAAGCTCCAGGTGATCCTGTTGGAGGAGGACGACGGCAGGTCAGATGTCGAGGAGGAGGCCGATGAGGGAGAGGAGGAGCTGGAGGGCCAGCAGTTGGACGTGGCGGAGGTGTCCCTCAACTCCGTGGTAGGTTTCACACCGAACCATACCATGAAACTAAGGGGAGAGGTCGGCAACCAGGAGGTGACTGTGCTGATTGATAGTGGGGCTACCCACAATTTCATTTCCAGGAGGGTGGTGACACAGCTTGGACTTCAGCTGACAGACTGCGGCAGCTTTAGTGTGATGATGGGGATGGGGAAGAAGGAGAGCAGCCGCAGAGTTTGCAGGGGATTGGTGCTGACCATGCAGGGGATACAGATCATTGCAGACTTTTTACCCCTAGACCTGGGGAGCACAGACGTCATCCTCGGCATGACATGGCTACAGACCTTAGATGAGATGACCATAAATTAGAAGCTGCTACGGATGGAGTTTCGGGAGGCGGGACAAGCAGTGATACTCCAGAGAGACCCTAGCCTCTGCAGAGTTTTGGTCTCTTTGAAGACCATGTTCAGGACCATCCAGACAGAGTGAGGCGGATACCTAGTAGAGTTGTACTCTTTGACAGGTGAGGGAGGCGCAGAGGCCAGTACAGAGCAGCCCATCCCAGGAGAGATTCAGCAGCTGATGGACCAGTTTGAGGAGATCTTCCAGGAGCCTCGGGGCCTTCCACCACCATGGGACCACGAGCACGCCATAGTTCTACGAGAGGGTGTCTCCCTGATTAGCGTGCGGCCCTACCGATACCCTCAGCATCAGAAGGACGAGATAGAGAGGATGGTTTCAGAGATGGTGCAGGCAGGGGTGATCCAGCCGAGCGTGAGCCCGTTCTCCAGCCCAGTGTTGCTAGTGAAGAAGAAGGATGGTAGTTGGCGGTTTTGCGTGGACTACAGGGTGCTGAACAAGGAGACGGTCCCTGATAAATTTCCGATACATGTGATTGATGAACTCTTGGATGAGCTACACGGAGCCGCCTGGTTCAACAAGCTAGATCTTAAGTCAGGCTATCATCAGATACGGATGCGATGGGAGGATGTGCCCAAGACGGCGTTCAGGACGCATGAGGGCCACTACGAGTTTCTGGTCATGCCCTTTGGGTTGACCAACGCCCCGGCCACTTTTCAGGCACTCATGAATAAGGTATTTCGCCCCTTTCTCGTGCAATTTGTACTAGTATTTTTCGACGATATTTTGGTGTACAGTCATACTCTGGATGAGCATTTGGACCACCTGCAGGTGGGTTTTCAGGAGCTGCAGTACCACCAGCTTTATTTGAACAGAAAGAAGTGTGTATTCGGGCAGCCGCAGGTGGAGTACTTAGGGCATGTGGTATCAGCAGGAGGGGTAGCCGCCGATAGATCGAAGATAGCGGACATGCTAGACTGGCCGCGCCCTACTACTCTCAAAGGGCTACGAGGCTTCTTGGGACTTACAGGTTACTACCGCCGGTTCGTAGAGGGATATGGGACGATTGCCTGGCCATTGACAGAGTTATTAAAGAAGGACCAGTTCCACTGGAGGAGGAGGCTACGACAGCTTTTGAGGCCTTGAAAATGGCGATGACCACTGTGCCAGTTTTGGCGTTGCCTGACTTCACCAGACCATTCATAGTAGAGGCGGACGCATCAGGACACGGGTTGGGAGCAGCACTTATGCAGGAGCAGCGACCCATAGCTTTCTACAGCCAGGTGTTGACAGCAAAGGCCCGATTGCGATCGATGTATGAGAAGGAGCTGATGGCGATAGTGTTTTCCGTCCAGAAGTGGAGACCATATTTGTTGGGGCGGAGCTTCATAGTGCGCACGGATCATCGGAGCCTGAAGTACCTGCTGGAGCAGCGGATGGTAGCAGAGGAGCATCAGAAGTGGCTACAGAAGTTGATGGGGTACAGGTTCGAGATAGAGTACCGTCCGGGATTGGAGAATAAGGCAGCCGATGCATTATCCCGACGGGAGGAGGCAGAGTTAGCGGCGATCACCATATCCATCCTGGAGGATTGGGGCCCACTGCAGCAGGAGGTTGAGATGGACCCAGATTTGGCGGCTATACGAGAGGCCCTTTTATAGGGGTCGACTGATTACCCTGGGTATTCTTTACAGGAGGGACGGTTACTTTACTGGGGCAGGCTGGTTATACCGAGGACTTCTACTTTTATACCGACCATTTTCATGTAGTTCCACGGCAGTGCTATAGGAGGACATTCTGGAGTCCTCAAGACCTACTAGCGGCTTTCACGGGAAGTCTACTGGAAGGGGCAGAAGAAGGATGTGGCCAGGATGGTGGCAGAGTGTGACGTGTGCCAGCGTCACAAATATCAGGCCATATCCCCAGGAGGACTACTATAGCCGCTCTCTTTACCAGACAGAGTTTGGGATGACCTCTCTATGGATTTCATCGATGGATTGCCAAAGTCGGGGGGTTACAGCGTCATATTTGTTGTGGTAGACCGCCTCAGCAAATATGCACATTTTATCCCGCTTAAGCATCCTTGCAACGCCGTTTCAGTGGCAGAGACTTTTGTCAGAGAGGTCATTCGTTTGCATGGGCCGCCAAAGTCCATAGTCTACGATAGAGACAAAGTATTCCAGAGCAAATTTTGGCAGGAGTTGTTCAGACTGCAGGGGACGGCATTGAAGCGAAGCACGGCTTATCACCCTCAGACTGACGGTCAGACTGAGGTGGTAAATAGGAGTGTGGAGACTTACCTGCGATGCTTCATATCAGAGAATCCAAAGGAGTGGGCCATTGGCTACCGTGGGCGGAATACTGGTACAACACTTCTTACCACACTGCGGCACAGACTATGCCTTTCAGGATTTTATATGGCAGAGACCCTCCGTACTTACTGCACTATGGCCATGATACGACCCCAGTTTCTGATGTGGAGCAGTACCTAGCAGAGCGGGACCGGGTTCTAGAGGAGCTGAAGCTCCATTTGGCGAGGGCTCAGCAGGTGATGAAGGCTCGGGCAGACCTACACCGCCGCGAAACTTTGAGGTGGGTGATATGGTATATCTGAAGTTGAGGCCCTACCGGCAGTGGTCCGTGGCCTATAGAAGGAATGAAAAGCTGTCACCACGATACGTTGGGCCTTTTGAGGTCGAGGCGAGGATAGGACCGGTGGCCTACAGATTGCGCGTGCCCCCAGGATCTAACATTCATCCAGTGTTCCATGTCTCACAGCTACGACAGGCTATATGCAACCACACTTCTTCCCCGACATTACCAGAGTCACTTACTGCTGATATGGAGGTAAGGATGGAGCCAGAGCTGCTGAAAGGAGTTTTCCAGAGCGACACGGGCGTGCGACGGGTGTTGTTACAGTGGAAGGGCTTACCAGAGCACGACAGCACGTAGGAGGACATGGACGATATGGTGGCGCGCTTTCCTGATTTCCACCTTGAGGCCAAGATGGCTCTTTGGGAGGGGAGTATTGTTGGGCCTGCGGCCCAACTTCCCCTGCGGATTTACACCCACAGGGGGCCAAGCGGGCTTGCCCGCATGTTGCACCCGCACCCCTCCCATTGCCGCATGCCGCACCCCCTTTCCCCATGCCCTAATTTTCTATTATAAATAGAGGGTAGCCCCTCTCGTTTACCTATGCTATTTGATAATTGATATTTGGTGACTCTTAGGGTAAACGAGTGCGGACGTCCTCTAGGCATCTTGGGAGGAGTGCACACCTCTTTTGTGCCCAATTATCTTTCTATTTGCTTTTGTTTTCTCTAATAAAAATTACATCTTTGTTAGTTCCTAACAAATACATGGTAAAAGTGTATACTTCATAAATCTTTTCAACAAATTAAGTTTTTGGTATTAATTATCTCCAGGTTTCTTAGATTCAACTTAGACACAACTTGCTTGGATGTTGGTAGATCTTGTGTTTAACTAAATTTATCTTATGTAGGATGGAATGAATAAGGTGTATTCCTACACAGTCAAGTATTACTCGAGTTCTTCAATGCACATGTAGATATACAAGTAAACAAGAGTAATAACAATCTTTCAAGTTTAAAGAATCAAGTATTTTTTTCTACTATAGGAATTGATGCGAAAAGAGAAATGACCACGTGTAATTTCTAATTGATATTGAAGCAAGTTTGAACATACACCAAGTAAGATGTAGTTACCTACCTTTTGTCTCACGAAGCAGAACATCCACGATAGTTCTCACCAACATAGTCAAGGACATGTAATCGTACGATGAAAAATTTAGATTTTGTTATATTTTGAGTCTTTTTATATTTCTTTAATCAAAGCCTTTTTTTTGTATTTATTTTAAGGATCTTTTGAGTTTTCTTTTGAATGAAAAATCTTACTTTATTTTATTTTGGAGTTTGAGTCATGATAGAAATGTGAATATAAGTCTAAATAGGATTTTATCTCATCCGATAGATACAAGTCTGTAACTAAACTTTTAGATCATAAAGTAATCGAATACAATTCAATTTTTATAAATTATGCTTGCAACCATGGAAATCATTCGCATGAAAGGTGACAGTGGGTGAGAAATCGCCTAGGCAAAAGGTCTAAAGGAATCTTTAATATACGTAACGTTAAAGCCTATGATAATTCGATTTCTGTGGTGAAATACCTAAAACTTATATATCCACTATTTTTACAAATCCATATTCACTTCATTAATTTCTTCCACATCTTGTTCTCCTTACATATCCTCATCAATGGCTACTAGAGCTCAAGATTCATGTCTTTCATCACCTTCCTTGCCATCTTTCATCGTCTTCTTTGCCATATTTCATCAACATGTTCTTCTTTCCTTTAGTGCAGTTTAGCTTAGTTGGCAGCAAAAAATAAGAAAGAGAAAGAGAAAAAAATCCCAAAAATTGCTACAGTGTTGTGGTATCTATACTATTTGTAGTTACTTATCTACGCTTGCTCTAATGCTTGCTACGATAATTATACAACCTGCTATGATAATTCTAGGATAATATTGATGATTTTTGAGTTACTTTGTGATCAATTTATGAACCATTTGAAGCCAAATTTAAGCTAGAATTATAAGACAGTCTAATTTTGACTATTTTGAAGTGTACTGGCCTATTTTTGTGCATATTGTTTATGGCTTTTTACAAGGACTACCTACTACCTATTAGAGATCAAATTGATAGATATTGTGATGCTCTAGCTTTATACAGATTTAAGAAATTGTTTGCCAAGTTGCGAGGTTATATTATTCTTGCGAGTTTACATGTTATCAGGAAATTCTCCGACGGAATTTGCTTGGGGACTGGAGGGAGGTCGGGAGGCGATCGAACAAGTATAAAATCGCCTTATCATTGCTTTTTGTGTGGTTGATCTTATTCTTGCAATTCTTATTTACAATTCGGATACTTATTTTTATATTTGGAAAAGTAATTGTTGATTAAGAATCTAAGTTGGCAACCCAATTAGATCACTTAAGAAGAAATTTTTAAAACATTATTCACCACATTTAGTGTTTTTGCTTGGTATCCATAGGATCCTTAACGTGGAATTAGAGCATCACGTGATTTAGAAAGAATCAAAAACAACAAAAGTATCAACTTAGGGGAAATATGTACAATGTCAGGGAAAGTATATATTAATCGTGTTGGAATCGTAAAGTATTTAAATATTTAAGTTTTATTAATGTTGATTTATAAATGTCTGTCATCATTGCTACATTTTTATTGAAATACAAATTATCCTTCAATTAGAAGAGAGTTTCCTTGATTTATTTTTGAACTTCATTGTTGAATTCATCTCCTCTCCTTATTCTGATGGAACCCATTTGGTCGGCATTGCCTATGGAACAACCCAGTTAGGATGGGCCAAGTACATCCTCATATGATGCTTTCACATTATGTTGGTTATTTCTGTAAATTCAAGAATTTTGATGCTGCTATGGTGGGTGTCCCAAGTCCCCAACTTATTTCACTAATAGTATGTTGATTAATGAAGAATAGGTAGCACTTGATAAAAATGATCAGGAGCACCAATGCGGTGAAAAAGCAAAAGCAAGTACAACCCATGAGCTTGCTTTTTCGCATCGATCAATAAGAACACGTCACGTTAGCATACATGATCATTGCTAATCAGGTGCCTACTGTTTTCCATTAATCTTTGAAAATAAATTGACTTCGCTCTTCATTTAGAACTTTTATAATCCTATGGGAATTTTGGAAGCTTAATTGGGGCTTGCTGGATCTTCAAATTCATGGTAAGATTATACTTCTTTGAACCATCTTTAAAAACATCAAGTGAATGTGAACTTTTGCTTTTGTGGTGATTTTAAGAGAGACATTATTACAAGGAAAACAAGTTTAAAATGACTTGGAAATTTTTTACATCCATGATAAAGGTTACTTTCATAAAAAAGCAAAAGAAAGCACTACCAAAATAATAGTAAAGTCAAACTTACAATTATAGTCCTGCCATCCTAGCTTCTTATTCTCAAGATCATAAATGAATAGATTGTTTCTTATGGAAACATCTGCATAAAATATGAAAAAAAAAATTAGGAACAAGAGAATGAATGAATAAAAAGAAATATATGTCATAGATCAAAACATAAACAACTGAAAGAATTAGATACTCAACATTAATAGATCGCATATTTACATTGTGCTTTATATAATCATGAAAAAATTGGTTTAAGAGGAAGAACAATTTTTATCTTCGTTAGTTAAAAAATAAAGGCATATTATCGCATAAATATGCCATTAAACAATTTTCTTCGGTTAGTGCAACTTGGTTGAGTTATTATTTTCAATATTTCTTGAATCTAATTTTAAGTGCATAATGAAACAATCATGTAGATTTTCTAAACATAATATTTTCAATGCATTCCTTGTATATGCCAGCAAGGGGAAGTAAGGCATGGCATAACATTAAATAACAATTTGTTAAATTGCTAATAAATTTAGATTTTTAAAGGGTATATTTTATAAGACGGTGATTAGACTAGCGTTGTTATATGATACAAAATGTTGGTATTCATCATGAACAACATATGTGTGGCAGATATGAGAATGTTATAGAGGATATGTGGAAACACTATAAAAGATAATGTATGAAATAAGGATATTCAAGCGAATGTATGTATAATCCATATCGAGGATAAGGTGAAAGAATATCGCTTGAGATGGTTTGACCATATATATATCAAAGACATTTTGATGTGAAAGAATATCGCTTGAGATGGTTTGACCATATATATATATCAAAGACATTTTGATGTGCTTATTAGAAAGTTAAAACATATGAATGATGAGAAAAAGAGAAAGATAGACCAATTAAGATATGGATGGAAGTGATAAGAAAGGATATAAAAGATCTTGGTTTGAAGAGAGTTTTAGCCCGTAACACGTGGAAACAAATATTCGACACCACAGTCCAATATTCTTTCTACTGAGTCCATGAAGCCGATCCAAATTTTTGGGATGAAAGCTAAAATGCTGATGATGATATTATTAACATTTCTTGATATACATTTGGATTGTTCCCAATCTATTAGATAAATATTTTTGATAATGGTATAGATAAATTAGAATTAATAGAATTTTCAAATTAGAAATAAGAATTATTTTCCTTCAGATATAGAGTTAAAGTTAAATAAGAAGTAAAACATGATTTGTGATTTTTTATCCTTCGGAAAGCTTGGCAATGAACGTGCGCGGAGACCCCAGCCACCATGGTTTGAACCCTGGTGGCCCCATAGAGAAGTAAGAGGTGATGCCAATCGGACCACAATCCACTGGCAATCGGTCTACGTTCGATTTTAATTGCATTCGTCTTGTGTTTTTGGTTATATAAACGAAACTGATACATGTTTAGGGTATGGCATTCTTTTTGTATAATATTTTTTATTTATTGCTTGCCACTCCAAATATTTTTATACCCTAACACATCCCACGAGTTGCATGCCCGTTTTTATGGGCTGATAACTTGGGCTTTTATATCGTTATTTTTAATCCACTTTTTTAATTTTAATTGTGTGTACAGTAAGATTTGCACATGGGTTGCTTGATAACATATTAAATTCTCTATCATTAAATCAAAACTCCAAAGCTATAATGAAAATTGAGAGAAATAGTACACCAATATCCCAAATAGAACTCAAAGTCCCAACCATCATTTTGTTACCATCTGCACATAGAAACCTCCAAAATCCTTCCTTCTCTTTCACTAACTCACGATCACAACCTAAGTTTTTTTATTATCTTCAAAAAATGGTAAGCGTGCCATATCCATTGCATTATCATATTTTACTACCTCATTGCATTAATTGTAGTATCCTATAGTATTGTTTTAACTTCGTGATCATCTTCAACCACATCTTTGATATGATCTTAGCCATGCATTAGTCATCATTAATTAGGTATTGTTGGTTTAATAAGAACATTTGGAAGGCTCATCAACTTCATATGCACCACATATTTTTCCAAAAAATTTGTTTTTGGTATATTCATATTTTATTGGCTGAAAGTGATGATGCTTGTCATTGGTTGAAAATGGTGTTGGTTGCGTTCATTATCTATTGTTGTCTGGTTGTCCTTCGTTATCATTGCTGTTTAACTAACATCTTAATTGGTAATCATCATTGTTGATTGATTGAATTAGTTGTCATTGTTTTCAGTTTATAATAGTATAGATTCGAAATCTACACGTTTTCAGAAAAACAAGACAGGTCGATAGGGTTAGTAATGGCTGTATACTTAATAGTAGTACATGCGATATTCTTTATTGTGGACTCCATAGTAAAAAAGATCGTGATGTTCTTCATAGAAAAGCTCGGAGTTGCACTTATTGTGGTAACGATAATTACACTTGCGATAACTATCGGGATTTATCTCAGAAACCTACATTCATAACATTGGCTCCATAATTTGTGGTAGTAAGAAATCACCAATCTTGTATCTGGAGACATGTATTCTTAGTTTTGGCAATATCAGGTTGTACAAAACATAGAGTATATTTACAACATTAACAAATACAGTACTACATGCAACATATGTCTAATCCAATTCTTATCTTCAATCATAGATTAGTGATTCTGGAGCAAATGATCATATATCAAGCATATGGAGCATCTTTCTTATATGATTTGCTCATACTTGTGAGCTTCAGTAATATGGTTATTGGATCTTTGACCAATGGTAGTGTCACATAATCTACACGTTTCTTTGTCATTAGTTTTATTTATTTCATGTTTTTCACTTAATATTAAATTCATTAGCAAACTAACAAAAAATGTTCCTTTCTTGAATACCTTTACTCATAATTTTGTTGTGCGTTAGGATTGGAAGACAAATGAGACAATTAGAAAAAGCATGAGTGTAATGGCCTTTCTTAATTTCATTCTTCTCTTGCCTATTGAACCAGTTTCTCCACTAACATTCATTGTCTATTAGCCATCTCATTAGAAATTTTGAAGCTGGTTTTCACTCTAGGGCATTTGAAATCACTATAGTAAGTTGTGTGAGTATGCTAAACATCATCGTGTATCATTTTTACCTAGTGTTAACAAGCATTTGTTCCTTTTATTTTAAATCCTTTATACATACAAAATCCATGTCATGTGACTTCAACGTTGGGTTTTAAGTGTTTTGCACATTTATGGATGATATTTCTCATGCTACAAATATTTATTTAAGATATTATGAGCTGCTTTCAATGTTTTGTGCCTTCTATTCTAAAATTCAGACGGTTCTAATGTCAAAGAATTTTGCAAAAGCGTAAAGCAAAAAAAATTTCTCAATACGATCTACAGTTATTAGAATGAGAAACAAGACTGATACAAAATGGAGTTGTTATTAATAACTGAAATCATACCTAACTCAACAGCTTAAACTAGGAGTAGAGGCCCAATTTCTACTTTATGGAGATCAAGTTCAATCAATTTTTAGTGTGGGACTACTATTCTTAATATTTCTTCTGGTTAACCTCTAAAATTTTTGGCTATGCATTTTTTTAATCATAATCATGATCCTAAGATAGATGAGGTAACTCCTCAAGTGGTTAAATGTATCTTCTTAGGATATGAACATTCTAAAAAAATGCAGGTAGTTAGTTCCGCACTTCAGCTTTCCTTTACTAGTGTGTATGCTACTTTTTTAGGCCACTCTTACTTTTCAGAAAAAATCATCAAATTTGGCTGAGTTACACTCATTGTTCCTACACCCTTAACGTATACTTTGCACCAGCCATAGTTTTCACAAAAGTCTCAATTTTCACAACCATAAACTATACTCTTCATGACTACTATAGGAATCACACCCACCAGTATTTTACCAACCCACTCATAATTCCCCTTCTCGTTTTGATATGGATGATTCTAAAGTTTATATGGCCCGGATTACTCTGATGCATTTTCTTCCGTTATCAAAATATCACATGATCCTATATCATTGCAACAGTTTTTCATTGGCAATCATCGGCTTGATGTTATATCATGGTGATCTTTATTAGAAAGCATACATGGAATAACCATAGGGAATGTTGCTAAGAGTGAGTTATTGTCTCAAAAATTCATAATATGGTATTAATCACTTTCCACAAGAATAGCTTAGCAGATTTAGTAGTGTTGATATAGAGTCTCGAATGCAGATATCTATTGTTGATCATTCATCTTCTATCAAAAAATAGTCATATGGTGTATATTGTTAGTAGTGTATGTGGATGATCTAGTCATTACTGGAGATGTCAACATTTAAAGTTTCAAATAAAGAACTTAATCCAGCTATAGTATTTTTTTAGGAATGGATATTGATATCATCATGGCATTTTTCTTATCTCAAATAAATATGTACTTGATTTGTTGACTAAAATATGTATTTGATGTTGAGTTACAAACCTACCAATACTCTTATAAGTCCAAGTACAAAGTTTTTAACTTATGCAAGTCAATGTTTGAATTTCAAAGCAGGAATGGAATGTATGGGTAAACACTGTTACCTTAACTCTCAAATCCTAATATACTTTTCATTGCTATTGGTTTTCTCTTTCTTCTTCTTGCAACTCAGTAGAATGTTATAAGTTGCATATTCTGAAATTTGAAGAGTTCTTCGGAACATTAATTATTATATAAAATAATAAGAATATCCTTGGAATTTATGGGTAAACACTGTTACCTTAAATCACAAATCCAAATATACTTTTCATTGCTATTGAATTTCTCTTTCTTGTTCTTGCAACTCAGTAAAAGGTTATAAGTTGCATATTCTGAAATTTGCAGAGTTCTTCGGAACATTAATTATTATATAAAATAATAAGAATATCCTAATTAGGTAGTACACTATTGCAGATTAAACTAGATGTTCCATTACTATAACAAAGAGAATAGGACTCTGAGCCAGGCCTTAGATGTAACACAATGGTGATCGAAAAGTTATAGTTATTCATCCATAAGTCTTCGCATTAGTAACTACTCCTTAATACATGTCATAAATTAGAGTATCTACACTATCAAGCCCACTTCTTTATTACGATCCACCATAAAACCTCTCCAAGGACTCTATCATAGGTTTCCATCATGTCAATAAAAACTATATGTAAATCTCTCACTTGCTCTATATTGCTCCATAATCTAACTTATGAGATTGATTGCTTCTATTATTAAATATCCTTATGCTAGTCGATAAATGTTCTTCTGTCCGTCCATTAACTGTATTTAACTTATTATAAATATATACAAACATCCTGAATCTAATCTCTTAGAAAACTCATTTATCTTCTTTCTTAGCCAATTTATCTCTCTTTAAGCCATCATTATATTTACATCTTTCGAAATTTCTATAGTTATCATATTTAGCTTGTGAAGAAGTTGGCTAGATTCGGCGTATGAGAAGCAGTTGTATGGCAGACGAGTTATGTTATGCAGAGGTAACTCGATTGCGCTCGGATCCAATATATTTGACTCTGCACAAGTCAGCTATGAGGATGATGGGCATGTGGCTTCTACAGCACAGTCGGTCGTTCGGTTTTGAGTTCGAGTCTGAGGGTCGATCGCTCGGTATTGGGTCTTTCGGTCATAATATGGTTAAAGTCCGTGTTCGGTCGATCGGTCGTATAACGGCTCAAAGGATGAATGCTCGTACGTGAAGCTCGGCACTTGGATCGTTCGACACAAAAGGAAGGTCGATTGATCGAAGGGAGCCCATAGGGATGCGGCCCACTAGGATGCAGCGGAGGCCCACTAGGGCACGGCAACATTAATTGCGTAAAGCGGTGATTGGATTGGATGTCGTAATTGTCATGATCTGAATCCTAGAAATTCCTAGCCAATGATGACACAAATTGTAACCTAGGATTATATATATGGAGTTTTCGGTTAGGATTTCGGATGGACACCACTGTATCCTTTGAGAGAGCCGCCATTTTGTGAGAGCCAACGTTGAGAGCTTGTATTGTGAGCTTTTGGAGAGATCTTGTGTGCTTCTTCTTCGTTGGACGAAGATAAGATCTGTATTGTTCTCTTCTTTCGCAATAAAGCTCTTCGGTGTTCCCCCTTGGTCGTCAACGGCCTAAAAGCAATCTTGTTTGTGCTCTCTTTGTTTTGATGTTGATCTTTCTTCCTTTGTCTTCTTGATCATGCGTCTTTCGATGTGCTTGTGTTGGTAGGGCTAAGCTCTGCCGCACAACAAATTGGTATCAGAGCATTATGGTGTTGGAGATCAACATAGAAAGCAAAGATGAGTAGCGATGGTGATGACGGTTCTCCAAAGGCGTTGACTTCTGGGTACTCTTCATCTTCTCGGACTATTGTGTCTAACACAAAGTTCTAAATTGATAAGTTTAATGGAAAGATCAACTTCAGTATGTGGAGATACGAAGTTATGGATATCTTGAACCAACTTGGTCAAGATATCGCATTGGATGAAAAGCCGACGGGTATGTCCGATCAGGAGTGGAAAACTCTAAATCGGAGTGCATGTAGTACCATCTGCATGTATCTGTCAAAGAAGAAGAAATACGCATACATGGAGGAGACAAGTGCAAGCAAGTTCTGTGAGGAGCTCGGTGAAAAGTACATGAAGAAGAATATCCAGAACCGGCTACACTTGAAGAAGAAGCTTTTTGGTTTGAAGCTAGCCGATGGGGTTTCTATGGAGGAACACCTTGACTACTACAACAAACTTCTTACCGACCTGTGGAACGTCGATGTGAAGGTTGACGATGAAGACAAGATGATGTTTCTCCTCAACTCTCTACCCATCGAGTATGAGTACTTGGTGTCGGTTCTTACCTATGCTAAGGAATCGATTACATTTGAAGAGGTGTCCAACGCTCTGACGAGCAACGAGTTCAGGAAGAACGATGTGGACACCTGCAGCCGAGCTTCAAGCGACACTCTTACATTCATAAGGGGTCGTAGTCGTGAGAAAGGTATTTCAGATCCAAGTCCAGCGACAAGACAAGAGGCCCCCAGCGCAAGGTGAAAAGGGACCAATGTGATTTCTGTAAAGAAAGAGGACATTCGGTCAGAGACTGCCCAAAGGTGAAGAAGAAGCACAATGCAACTGCCAACGTCGCGAAGGGCGTTGATGTCAAGGATGATGGAAATTGAATTCCACCCCTAAGTAATTTTGATGATGAGCACACCAAATGAATGCTTAGTGTACTAACTACACTACACTTTAAGTATACAGATTTCGTGAAGCTCTACTAATACTCCAAGAAGCACGCATCAACGCTCCACGACAAAGACGAACATGGCTAAACTCAAGTGATGAAGCTCAAGCTCAAACAAAGCAAGAAGCTCAAAGAGAAGCTCATCTTCACTTCATCAAGTTGACTAAACTGCCGAAGACATGTTCAGAGTCTAGTGTGAGTGTGTCGTGTCTTTTAGGATATTTGTCAAAGCCATATCAAATAGACAACACACACACAAATGATTTCAAAACAAATGTTTTAACTATCTTCAAAAATAGTTTTTAAAAGAGCTTTTCTAGTCACTTCATAAATTCTCGTAGTGAAACTCCACGCACCCTGGAGTTAACTACACTTTTGACTAGAACAACAGGAAAAACTCCTCTGGGAGTCGACTACCAAAAGTAGGGAGTCGACTACTTGTCAGGAACGAAAATTTCCTAGACTCCTCTGGGAGTCGACTACCTATAGAGGGAGTCGACTACCTGCTGGAAATTTTCAGACGTCTTGAATTTGAATTTTAAAATCTTTTGAGCAATTTACTCCGAAATTTTTGGGACAAAAGTCAAACCAAATTTGAAATTCAAATCTCAGTTTTTTCCCTATAAATAGAGCTTAATTCTTTTGTGAAAAATACAACAATTGAAAATCAAAATTCGCAAAAGCTCTCGTGAATCAAAAGCTCTCTCATTTTTCTCTAGCCAATTTTAATTTCAGTTTTTGATCTTGCAATATTTTTTCCAATTCTTTTGAAGATCATATTATTATTTTGTTGGCTAAGTTGTTTTTCAAAATCCTCTCTATTATTTCTCTTTAAGTCTATTTGAAGGATTTTTGAAAAAGCTCTAGATCACAAAGAACTTATCTCGTATCTTTGTGTGATCTAGACTATCATTCTATTAAGCCACTACACAATTGTCTATCTTTTGATTGGCTATAGAATCGGGTGTATTTTCAATCTCTATCATTTATTGTAGAGTATTGAACAAATCTCTCATTGTGCTATTTGTTGGAACACTAGACAAGTCTAGTTGTTGCCAGTTGGAAAGTCCTCGGTTTGTGAGGCAAGGGTATAACCCTAGACAAGTCTAGGCGTTGTGTTCGGAAATCCTGGTCAAGGCTAGGTCGTTGGAAATCCTAACGAGTGAAGTTAGGTGCTTGTATTTGCCAAGGCAGATAGTGGAAATCTCGTACCGGATTGGTCGGGGACTGGACGTACCCGGGTTGCGGGGAACCAGGATAAAAATCCTTGTCATTGCGCTTGCATTCTCTGTGTTTGATTATCTTTGCATTTATTCTATCTACAGCAAATATCAATCCTATTTCTATTCGCTGAGATTTACATCTATAATCTTATTTGTTCTAAAATATACTCTGGGAGTCGACTACTGCTCATAAGGAGTCGACTACCTGCTGTGTAATTTCGCTGTGCACTTTAAATTATATTGTTGATTAAGAACCAAGCGTAGATCGCTCTACTTGGTTTCTTAGGCAACATTAGAAGGATTTGTTTTTGTGTTGATTGATTAAAGAACGAAAAAAATTTTATCTTTATACAACACTATTCAACCCCCCCTTCTAGTGTTGTTTGCCATCCACAGGATCCAACACTTGGTATCAGAGCGAGGCTACAAATAGTGATGGCGTCAACTTCTTTTCACTCCGAAGGACTGAACACTATGCGACCACCTCTATTCAACGGAACCAACTACGCCAGCTGGAAAATCTGAATGAAGACTCATCTAGAGTCATTGGACATTGAAGCATGGACTATCACCAAAGTCCCGTATATCGCACCCACCGACGTTGAGTTTGGAAAATGGTCCATCGATGATAAGAAGAGAGCTAATCTCAATGCAAAAGCAATGAATGCCTTGTTTTGCGCTGTTACAGGAAATGAGTTCAATCGAGTCTCCCAATGTGAGACATCACATCAAATTTGGCATACTCTTCAGGTAAGTCACGAAGGTACAGAAAAGGTAAAAGAATCTCGTATAAATGTATTGCATTCAAAATTCGAAACTTTTAAAATGGAAGAAGGAGAGAGTATCACCGATGTGAATACTCGTTTTACTAACATTACAAATGAGCTTGCAGGACTAGGAAAGAAACTTTCCGAGTATGAACAGGTAATGAAGATACTAAGATCACTCCGACCCGAATGGAAGGGAAAGACCACGGCCATTCGAGAAGCTCACAATGTGAAGGATCTCACCATCGAAGAACTGATGGGAAATCTCATGGCATATGAGATCGAGCTTGAAGAAGACAAGAAGATCGAAGAAAAACCAAAGAAGAAAAATCTTGCATTCAAAGCTCAAGAAGAAGATTCCGATTACACGGACAAAGAAGATCACATCGCGTTTATCTCAAAGAACTTTAAAGAGTTCATCACAAGTAAGTATGGAAAACGATCTTTTAGACCCACTAACGGTATTATCTGTTTTGGTTGCAATAAACCAGGACATGTCAAGAGAGATTGTCCATTGGAAAGAAACAACCGTGATTCCAGAGATCGTGGGAAGAACAAAGAGAATAATGAAAGACGAACCAATACAAGAAGCAAGTTTAGACGACCAAAGAAAGAAGCCTATGCAGCCTTCGATCAGAGCGACGATTCTTCATCCGACGAATCCTCAGACGAAGATAATGATGAAAGAAGAGAGACAGCACACATGTGTTTCATGGCATCTACATCCTCCAAGGTAAGCTCGCATCATGATTCATCTAGCGACAATGAGTCATCGTCAAGCGATGATGAAGACTTGGACTATAGGGGAGCATATAAAGAGCTATGCAAAATGCATGAAAAGCTCATTAAAGAACATATAAAAACACTTAGAATTGCTAAAAGAGAGACTAAAGAAAAAGAAGTTATTAAAGAAAATAGTCTTCTTAGAGAGAAAAATGATCTTTTACAAAAGGATATTTTGCTAGTAAATGAAAAGGTTGAAAGTCTGAATAATCTTCTCGTAACCGTCAAAAATAAATACGACGCTACGATGAAAATTATTGAGAATTTCAATAAAGGAAAAGGGAAGCTAGATAATATCATAGATAATCAAAAATTGTCATCTAGCAAAACCGGACTTGGCTATGATTCTCATCATACCAAGAAACGGGTTAAGCACACTAGGATGCATCATACTAATGATAATGTTTTAAGCATCTGGGTACCAAAAAGATTATCTGATCAGCAAAAAGAAAGGTACGCTACTAACTTTGTTCAACAGATTCATTTTAATAAAAATTATAAGTATATTGTTCATGAAGGAACTAAACCGTATTGGGTTTGGTTTCCTAAAGACTAACTCCTCGGACTCAAAACCAAAGAGTACCATAAAACGCTTATTTTTCAGGTGCTTTAAAAGGGGAGAAAAACAATGAAGAAAATTCAGGCAGTCAAAACGGCTGAATCGGAACAAATGCTTTAATTTATTTTTTAATTATTTTTAATGGGTTAAAACAGTTAATTTGTATGTATGATTGTGTTTTATTGCTTAAAATATTTTTTTGTTAAAAGAGCTCGTTCAACCTGGACCAAACTTTTTCCGGGATGAGAAAACGACTCAACCCAGCAGGGAGTCGACTACCTCAGGAGGGAGTCGACTACCTCAGGAGGGAGTCGACTACCAGTGCGTAAAATTCTGGGTTGCCTCTTTTTTAACTAACTCCTATTGGGTTCTATTTGAGTGGTTGGGTCAAGATCCGTTAAGACAACTTACCCACTAAGTCTAAAACCCATCCTAGCCACCCAAATCTAGATCTAATGGCTCTTATTTCTCCTCATCTCTTCACCTCTTCAAACAAAACCCCAAGAAAACCCTAGAGGTAGCCGACTACCTCCTTTTCCCCTCTCCTCTCTTGTGTTTTCATCTTGGAGCTTGGACTTTTTCATCTTCCTTCAAATTTACCCAAGGTAAAATTTTTTTTACTTCCATGAACTTTATTATTTCACTTCTCTTGGTTATCTAGTAGTGTAAAAATATTTTTTTGTTGTTTTACTCTATCTAGATGCCTTTCAAAGGAGCTTTCCCTATGAAGAGAAAAATTGCTACTGCTAATGTTGATTCTGAGAAAGAAATCATCCTACCCTATCTCTTCAAATCAACTACCTATGAACATTTTGTTAAAGTGTCTAAGAAAACTATCTTGCATGAAAGATTTGTCAAACTCAATGATGTTATCAATTACGGTATTGATAGTCTGCTAGATTTCCAAAACTTAGCAAATTTGTTCTCCTCAGAAAATGTGTATATGTGTTATCCTAGGCTTGTTCATCTCTTTTATGCAAACATGGATTATGATCTCATTAAAAAGTCGTTTCATTACTAAGGTTCTGGATACCAAACTTGCTATAACTGTAAAATCCCTAGGTGAAGCCCTAGGAATCCCATACTCCGGTATGATCCTCGATAAAATTGAGATGACTGACGAGAATATCCTAGAGAGAATGTATCTGCCTGGTAAACACTTGCAGACCAAACTTCCTTGTAGCCATCTTCGCTATCCGGCGAGAATCTTAGTTAATATTCTGTCATATAACATTACTCAAAAATCTGGAAGTCATGCTATCCTTTCTGAAAAACAAGCAAAATGCATCTATGCCATTCTTGGTAACATTCGTGTGAATTGGGCTAAAGTCATCATGGATTCCATCCTACTTTCAGCTTCATTTGACAGACCTTCCTCCGCTCTTTCTCATGGGCACTATCTGACCATTCTATTCATTAGCTTTAACGTGCCTTTGGATCATGAAACAACCATTCTAGAACCTGCTCGTGTCTTTGATGTTCATGCTCTTGGGAGAATGAATCTCCATCATGACCTTGATGAGAACGTCCCTGAAGAGCAAATCGCTACCGAAGGAGGATCATCATCCTCAAGGCGAGGTAAGAAGGTTGTAATTTCAGATTCTGATGAAGAAAGTGAAGAAGAAGAAAAAGGAAGCGGCGAGGAAGAAGAAGAAGTTCATGCTTACATCCTTGAACTTCAGGAGATGCTCCTGAAAAAGATTGGAAAATTGAAGATCTCACAGGAGAAAGGATTTGAAGATCTCAATCAAAAGGTGGATGACCTCAAGGAAATCGTGGTGCAAAGCAAGAAGATGACTGATGAGACGCTTGTTATGATCCTTGAAGAGATCAAGGAACTGAAAAAGAACAGCGGTCACCCTTAGCTTCATGCACTTCTATTTCAAAACAATGGTTCTCTTTTTCAAAAACAATGTTCTCTTAAACTATGGTTTGTAATAACTCTTATTGTGTGATGCTAGCTTCTATGAAGTTATCTGCTATGCCAAACTTAGTTGCTTTATGAACTAACATCTCCATTGCAGGCATATGGAATTGAATTCCTCTTATTTTTAATGAACCGTAGAAATTACTGTTTTACTTTTTGTTGATGACAAGGGGGAGAAAAATTTATATAATGCAAAAATATGAATTGTATTTCTAATAGCTTCGATGCAGGGGGAGAACCGCATCAAAGCAGGGGGGAGTAAGTATACTTGAAAATATTATTCATATTCATGTATTTCTTCAAATTTTGCATTTGGGTGTCATCATCAAAAAGGGGGAGAGTGATGGAAATTGAATTCCACCCCTAAGTAATTTTGATGATGAGCACACCAAATGAATGCTTAGTGTACTAACTACACTACACTTTAAGTATACAGATTTCGTGAAGCTCTACTAATACTCCAAGAAGCACGCATCAACGCTCCACGACAAAGACGAACATGGCTAAACTCAAGTGATGAAGCTCAAGCTCAAACAAAGCAAGAAGCTCAAAGAGAAGCTCATCTTCACTTCATCAAGTTGACTAAACTGCCGAAGACATGTTCAGAGTCTAGTGTGAGTGTGTCGTGTCTTTTAGGATATTTGTCAAAGCCATATCAAATAGACAACACACACACAAATGATTTCAAAACAAATGTTTTAACTATCTTCAAAAATAGTTTTTAAAAGAGCTTTTCTAGTCACTTCATAAATTCTCGTAGTGAAACTCCACGCACCCTGGAGTTAACTACACTTTTGACTAGAACAACAGGAAAAACTCCTCTGGGAGTCGACTACCAAAAGTAGGGAGTCGACTACTTGTCAGGAACGAAAATTTCCTAGACTCCTCTGGGAGTCGACTACCTATAGAGGGAGTCGACTACCTGCTGGAAATTTTCAGACGTCTTGAATTTGAATTTTAAAATCTTTTGAGCAATTTACTCCGAAATTTTTGGGACAAAAGTCAAACCAAATTTGAAATTCAAATCTCAGTTTTTTCCCTATAAATAGAGCTTAATTCTTTTGTGAAAAATACAACAATTGAAAATCAAAATTCGCAAAAGCTCTCGTGAATCAAAAGCTCTCTCATTTTTCTCTAGCCAATTTTAATTTCAGTTTTTGATCTTGCAATATTTTTTCCAATTCTTTTGAAGATCATATTATTATTTTGTTGGCTAAGTTGTTTTTCAAAATCCTCTCTATTATTTCTCTTTAAGTCTATTTGAAGGATTTTTGAAAAAGCTCTAGATCACAAAGAACTTATCTCGTATCTTTGTGTGATCTAGACTATCATTCTATTAAGCCACTACACAAATGTCTATCTTTTGATTGGCTATAGAATCGGGTGTATTTTCAATCTCTATCATTTATTGTAGAGTATTGAACAAATCTCTCATTGTGCTATTTGTTGGAACACTAGACAAGTCTAGTTGTTGCCAGTTTGAAAGTCCTCGGTTTGTGAGGCAAGGGTATAACCCTAGACAAGTCTAGGCGTTGTGTTCGGAAATCCTGGTCAAGGCTAGGTCGTTGGAAATCCTAACGAGTGAAGTTAGGTGCTTGTATTTGCCAAGGCAGATAGTGGAAATCTCGTACCGGATTGGTCGGGGACTGGACGTACCCGGGTTGCGGGGAACCAGGATAAAAATCCTTGTCATTGCGCTTGCATTCTCTGTGTTTGATTATCTTTGCATTTATTCTATCTACAGCAAATATCAATCCTATTTCTATTCGCTGAGATTTACATCTATAATCTTATTTGTTCTAAAATATACTCTGGGAGTCGACTACCTGCTGTGTAATTTCGCTGTGCACTTTAAATTATATTGTTGATTAAGAACCAAGCGTAGATCGCTCTACTTGGTTTCTTAGGCAACATTAGAAGGATTTTTTTTGTGTTGATTGATTAAAGAACGAAAAAGTTTTTATCTTTATACAACACTATTCAACCCCCCCCCCCTTCTAGTGTTGTTTGCCATCCACAGGATCCAACAAAGGAGTATGTATTGGTCGATGCTTCAGAGGGCGTGACGTCAGATGGTTGGGTGCTTGACTCTGGGTGCTCGTTTCATGTGACGCCACATCGAGAGTACTTTACAACCATCAGGGAAGGTGGTAAGTGTACAGTCTTGCTCGGTAATGACCAAGTATGTAGCATGGCAGGCGTTGGGACAATGCAGATGAGGATGGGCGACGACGTTACACGAGACATCGAGTAGGTGCGTTTTGTTCCCGACCTAAGGCACAATCTCATATCACTCAACTCACTCGAATCCAAGGGATATCGAGTGACCATGGAGAATGGAGCTCTGAGAGTGACCCAAGGAGCAATGATCGTGATGAAGGAAAAGCGCCAAGGCAACCTCTATTATTTGGATGACTCGGTCGTAGCTGGCACAGCGGATCTGAGTCGTAAGGCTGAGGGGGACGACTCAATGTTATGGCACATGCGACTAGGTCATATAGGCGAGAAAGCATTGTAGAAACTTATCGTTGGGGGTCGTCTAAAAGGAGCCAAGACCGGGAAGATCGAGTTCTACGAGCACTGTGTGTTTGGGAAACAGACATGTGCTTCATTTGGGACGGTCATCCACAATACGAAGGCAGCACTTGACTATGTACACATCGACGTATGGGACCCGTCTAGGACGGCCATATGGCGAAGGAAACACTACTTTATGTCGTTCATCGACGATTTCTTATGCATGGTGTGGTTGTTTCTGCTGAAGTCAAAGGACCTAGTTCTTAGCACTTTTATTGAGTGGAAGAAGCTGGTCAAGACTCAGACTGGTCGGCGTGTCAAACGTCTGTGAAGTGACAACGGTGATGAGTATAGGTCAGATCTTTTCGAGAAGTTTTGCAGATCGGAAGGGATACAAAGACACTCAACCGTTGTTGGTACGTCGCAGCAGAATTGGGTAGTAGAGAGGATGAATTGGACTTTACTGGAGAAAGTTCGATGCATGATGTCAACTACTGACCTATCGAAGGAGTTTTGGGGAAAGGCCCTGACACATGTGACCTACTTGGTCAATCGGCTACCATCTGCTGCATTGGAAGGAAGACCTCCTTTAGAGGTATGGTTGGAGAAACCCAATTCCGACTGTGGATCACTTCGAGTTTGGGGCTGTCCAAGTTACTATGTCGTGAAGGAAGACAAACTCGATGATCGAGCCAAGAAAGACATCTTCTTGGGCTTCAGCAGTGGTGTCAAGGGATACCGACTATGGTGTTCGACACAGATGAAGGTGATCATGAGCAGAGATGTAACGTTTGATGAGTCGGCGTTATTGAAGAAGGAGAATGAGCCAAGGTGGAGGTCGAGCAGACACAATTGAAGCAGGTTTTCGACAACGTGTCTGATATTCCACAACGATCGATCAACGACTCAAATCGACCCACACCAGATGTAGCAGACGTCGGGCTCCAAGCCGTCGATGGTGTAGTTGGTGGCTCAAGCTCAATGGGGGAGATAGCTCGTCTACAAGGGTCGTTCAGTCGAAAGATTCCATAGCAGTGTCGAGGCCGATGCGTGAGATAAGAAATTCTGTAAGGTACTCGGAGATGGTCTCATTTGTCTTTCCTGCAATATGTATCTATGTTCCCAACTCATTTGATGAGGTGGAGCAATCCGAAGACCAGAAGTGATGGAGAAGTGTGATGGACGAAGAGATGGAATCATTGGCAAAGAATGACACGTGATCTCGTGGAGCTTCTAAAGGGTAAGAAGGCAATTGGGTGTAAATGGGTCTACACCAAGAAGTAAGGGGTCGAATCAGGAGATGTTCGCTACAAAGCTTGCCTCGTAGCGAAGGGCTTAGCACAGAGAGAATGTATCAATTACAATGAAGTGTTCTCTCATGTAGTGAAGCATTGCTCGATTCGAATCCTGTTGGCATTGGTTGCACAGTTCGACCTTGAACTGGTGTAGTTGGATGTCAAAACGACATTTTTGCACGGAGAGCTCGAAGAGATCTATATGGCTCAGCCCGATGGCTATGGGAGTGATGGACGATCGTGCATGTCGATTGAAGAAGTCACTCTACGGGTTGAAGCAATCACCATGGCAGTGGTATAAGCATTTTGAATGCTTTATGACAGATGATCAAGGGTATATTCGCAGTCCCTATGATCATTGCGTGTTCTATCAGAGTTGGTTGACGGGTCCTTCATCTACCTTTTGCTTTATGTCGATGATATGATCATGCTTCATCAAATGAAGAGGAGATTTGGAGATTGAAGTCTCAATTGAGTTCTGCATTTGAGATGAAGAATCTGGGCGAGGCACAAAGGATTCTTGGGATGGAGATCACAAGAGATCGAAATGGAGGTACTATTCATCTTTCACAGAGTCGCTATTTGAAGTCTGTTATACAGAAGTTTGGCTGTGAGAAGATGAAGACCGTAGTTACTCCGCTTGCACCTCACTTCAAGCTCAGTGTCGAGTAGTATCTGAAGAACGAAGAGGAGAAGAAGCTCATGACCAGTGTACCGTATGCCAATGCAGGGGGCCTTAATGTATACAACGGTATGTACTCGACCAGATCTATCACATTCAGTTAGCATGGTGAGTAGATACATGCACAACCCGGGAAGAGAGCACTGGTAAGCAATGTAGTAGATTATGTGTTACATCAATGGAACAGTCGACGTCGGACTGACATACAGCCGAAGTGTTCATGGTCTGCACACTGTCGGGTATGTCGATTCTGACTATGCAGGTGACTTGGATGGGAGGCGATCGATGATAGGCTATCTTCACCCCGTCCGGTGCTCCAGTATGTTGGCAGAGTATCCTTCAATCTACGGTGGCCTTGTCAACTACGGAGGCAAACTATATGGCATTGACTGAAGCGGTGAAGGAGACGATATGGCTGATGGGTCTGATGGATGATCTGGGAGTCTAACAAGAGAGGTACAATGTCCATTGTGATAACCAGAGTGCAGTGCACTTGTATAAGAATCAGGTCTTCCATGCCCGTACGAAGCATATCGACGTTCGATTCCATTTTGTCAGGGACTATGCAGGAGAAGAAGACGATATCAACTTGTTGAAGATCGAAACAAATGATAATCCGGCGGACATGCTGACGAAGGTTGTATCGGGAGACAAGTTCTTGTTTGGACTTGCTCAATGTGGTTCGTTGAAGAAGTTGATGTCTGCCCCAGGATGGGGGCATTGAGGCTCAGTGGAGCTATTTGGACTCGAGAGAGTCAGCCAGTCTCAGGATGAGATATTCGTAGCTCTGGCAAAGTATTTGGTCATTTGGGACATTTGGTTCTTTGGAACAAAACAAGAGAGGGAACACCATTCGATGCTCTAACAAGGTCAGTGATGGTTGTCCGTTGGATGGAAGGTGCGAATCTTGTCAAGGTGGAGATTTGTGAAGAAGTTGGCTCGATTCAGCACATGAGAAGCAGTTGTATGGAAAAAGAGTTATCTTGTGTAGAGGTAACTTGACTGCGCTCGGATCCAACCTATCTGACTCTGCACAAGTCAGATACGAGGTGATGGGCATGTAGCTTCTACAACGCAGTCGGTCGTTCGGTCGTCAATTCGAGTCTGAGGGTCGATCGCTCGGTAGTGGGCCTGTAGGTTGTCAGTACCTAGGGTTCAATCAAATAAACCATGAAAGCATATGTGAATAACACAAGAACATACAAAAACTTGGTAACGCAGTTCGGTGCGCATATCTACAGCTGCAGGGCCACGTCCAGAAAATCAGATTACGCCACTATATCAAATAACTCTTACAATCACAAATATTGTAATTTCATTAAAAGAAACACACTTCTCCTTAATACAAACCGTAATGGGTGATCACAATCAACCACATAGAGTAATCACCGCAAGATCCCCTTGCGCATAAGATCCCCATACATAAACCGACAAGATCAAACTTCCTTCAATCCATATGTGCATAGCTGTCGGCCTCCATCCCAGTATGTAGAAACCGCAAGATCCCCTTGCATAAACCGACTAGATCAAACTCCCTTCGATCCCCTACTTGTGTAGCTGTCGGCCTCCGTCCCTGGATATTGATCAACAATCTTCACGAAGATAGCCCTAGTAGAATCCGCATGAGCATCTTATAAGCCGGTCTCCATCAATTTAGGAACTGTTTTGGGAAAACAGTTCTATAAAATCTCATGCAGATTTTCCACCATAAATCTAGGAACCATTTCGTGCAAGCAGTCCCATAAATCAATAAACCAATTAACCAATTTCGGATAATTAGTTCAATCAAATCTTATGCGGATATTTTGCCCATAAATTAAGGAACTATTTCGGGTAAATATAACCAATTAATCTCAGCAAATATTTCTTCCATCAATTAAGAAACTAACGAGATTCCCCCATTAAATCAGTTATTTCCGCCATCATTCAAGAATCTATTTCGGGTAACAAGGAACAGAAAAATCTCAAGCAGATATTCCATCAATCAATTCAAAACCCCCCGAGATTCTAGGCTACAAATCAGATTTGAAATCAGCAAAACAGATCTACAAACCGAAACAGAATTCTTGCATTCGATCTAGCATTCAGATCCTGTTTGTCATGACTGGTGTCGCAACATGACTCACAACATGATCTCTTAACTTGTTCAAAAACAGTTCTGATTCCATAACCTGAAGACCCTAGATCTAGTACCACTAATGCCAACATATAATAATAGAAACTCAACCCAACAATCTCTTCCTTTGGCATTATTTGGCACAACCCAAGCACGGAAAAGTGCACCAACAACTATAAAAACATTCTCCCCCTTTAAGCCACAATAAGCCAAAGGATACCCAAGAAAAAGTAGCTAGAGTCGAAGCAGTATAAACATCATCAACAGAGCAAGGATCATCCCCCTTACTAGTAATATCGATCACCTTAGAAGAGACATCCACTTCATTCGGTTTCTGAGACAATATGTAAAGGCCCATTTTTAAAGGCACAGGCCCACTGTTCTCTTTTCCATTTTCTTTTTTTCATTCTCTTTTTCTTTTCAGCGGCCCACAACCCCGAGCCCACTTCCCATTTCTCCCCCCCCCCCCCACTTACACGTGACCCTCCCCCAACTTCTCTCTTTCTGTCCCTCGCGATTTCCTCTCGCTTCGAACGCGAAGCGGCGGGGAAAAATTCCCGCCGCCTCGCAAACTCTCGCGTGTGCCGCCCCTCTCGTCCCTCTCTTCCTTCGACAAGAAGGAAGCATCCATGGCCCTCTCTCCTCTCGCCACCTCACTCACTCGTGGCGTGGCCTCGTGCCTCCACCGTGCCGTAAAATCCGATGGTTTCGACACGTATTCACCATGATTCGAGGATGATGGTGTTTGTCGCGTCCCTCTGAGCTTCTCAGGTCCCCTCATTACTCTATTTAATCTCGATTTAGTCCCTAGGGTTTTGGTTTTGTGTAAAAGTGATGTTTTTCAAAGAGAAAATTGGGGTTTCCTATGGATTTGGTTTCGAATTAGGCACTGGAGTTTGGATTTCTTCCCGATTTCTTCTCCAATCCACGATTTTAGGTAAAATCACTCTGATTCTCTAAATTTTGGATTTTTTTAATTGTGAATTTTGTCCCTCTAGTTTCTGCGATGATGATTCTGAGCACCAGGCGAGGCGGCAAGCTTCGCTGCAGCCCTATTGGCCCATGAAATGACTGTCTAAGGGATTTTTCCTCTTTGAACATGACAATTAGAGCCCTTTCCTTTTGCATACGGGCTGTCTTGGTGTTTTTGACCCACTTGCCGTGGCTGGCTGGCTTCATCTCCCTCTACCGTGACCTATGGCCCCTCCTTAGGCCTTACAGTACCCTTTCATGGTCATCTAAGACTGAAACTGGGCACCATGCCCTAGTGTGTGACTGATCAAAGGGGTTTATTCCCTATTGTGGCTGTTTTAGTGTTGGTTGTTGGCTATAACTGATAATTTGGTGATTAGCAATGCTTGGCGGCTATGGGTTGATATGATGACCATGGGGGTTTACCCCACATTTCGGAGTTGGCTTAGGAAATTGCCCAATGATTGAAGATGAGGGTTTGGCCTCAAAGGCCGTTGGACAAATATGTGATTTTCTGTCCGTTGGATCATAAAACAGGCTACTGCCTGAAGGATCTAAGTTTACTGCCCCTAGGATCATAAAAAGCTGCCTGAAGGATCATATAAAACTATTAATAAATGGTTAGGTCCCAAAAACGATCATTGATGAAACCTTATCTGAGATCACCCGATTGTCCCTCCCTCTATTTGACCATCCCCCATAATTCAAAAAGTATGACATTGGATGTTGCCTCTACTTACAGGTTCGCTCGTACTCCTATTTGTATTCAAATTTCAGTTTATGTAGCATATTAGAATATCCTGTTTATTATTTGTCATATCCATGTTTAGATATCTAATTTCTGCACTTCTAGAGCATTTGAATGGTATGATGCTTCTCATCATTTGCTATAATGTTATCATTGGCCCAAGACATTGAACTAGTTGGTATATTAGGTGTGTTATGGAAACAATGGTTTGAAATTCAGTAGACTATATATATAGGATTTAATGTAGAGAAGCTGTCAACCTGATCCAATGGTTAGACACAAAAAAGGTGGGAAGTACATGCTCCCATATGGGCTTGTACTCGTTGGGTCCCATCTTTTTGTGTCTTGCACCTGATCCATTATATCAGGTGCCACCTGCTTTACATGAATCACATACATATATATATGTATGTATGTATGTATGTATGTTTAGAATGATTGAGAATATGATTGGAACCAGAATGTTATATCACACCAATATACGAATTGAGTTTAATGTGGCTTTAGAATTTAATTCGCCTTAGAATATTCTTCTTATTGACAGTCTTGTTGCAATGCATTATGATTAGATGTTAGAGCTATTACACATCTGCAGCATGTTAAATGTTTCATTGTTCCATGTTATTAATGCAATATGTCTCTGGATAGTATAATGAGGCACAGTGGCCCCTGACATTGGGAATAGTTAATATGTAGAGTGTGCTATGGAAACCAAAATGAAATTGAAACATGTATTGTTATTGTACCATTAGAATACAATTGATGGAATTGGAAGTGAATATGATTGAAGCTGGAATAACATAGCACACCGTCATATATATTAATTCCAATGTGGCCTTAATTTAATTCAAGTCTTATGTTAGAAATCATGTTTTAAAATGACATCAATATAGATCAACACATGTACTGTTGCACCGAGACACGGAGAGTTGTACACTTGACTTACACTTGGCACTACAGACTCACTGGGATGGGGTAAATCATATTAGTGAAAGTGCGGGAACGACTGGAGCCATACACCTATTGAATTCAATCGCATCTGGTTGTTCCGGCCTAGGTCATATCATTGAATCAGGATCTGACCCCCATTGTACCGTCAGACTTAATTACTGAGTTCCACACTGTTGACTCGTGGCCCCTACCATGTCTACTTTAGGCCTGGCCCAGATGAGCGCCCCTGGGTACTGAGGTGGACTCCTTGGTTGTTTCTGTACTCTCTAATATGATTCACGGCCTAGGATTGGCATAGAATGATAGAACTATGATAGTATCACTTTTAATTGTTAACTGAATTGCATGTTTGTCTTAAATGTCAATGAAATTTTGGAATATTAATTAGTATGTTATCTGTTCTCAGTTACCGTTACTTTAACTTGATAGGACTATGTTAATGTTCCTTTAACTGAATTGCATGTTTATCTAAATATCAATGCATGCCTGAGAAGAAATATTAGTTAGTCCGTTACATGTTCCTAGTCCCAGTTATCTAGTTAGTGTTGTCATATGTTCACATATTTTAAATTCCAAAATTTTTAGAATCATTGTGATTTACATAGGTGGGTCTTCTTTTTGTTGCACCACCAGATATTGATTCAGAGTTAAGATGAGGACCCAGTTTTAGCAAGGACACAGATTTCATAGCAGCTGCAAAATACTGACCTTAGAATGTAAGTGCTTATAGTTTCTTGTTTATTTTCATGAGAAATTCCATATGAGTATATTGGTATATCTCTGCTCGTATCCTATATTGTTTTCACTGGTACCTAGCAGGACATGCATCACATGTGGAAAACAGTCGTGTCCCAGGTAGCGGGGCGTGACACAATAGCTGCTGAGAGATAAGACATGGATGAGGAGGATTGGAATGCCCGCCTGGATTGCGAGTCTCCAACGGATCTGGATAAATTGCAATAAAATTCCCTCGCTAGCAGAAACAGATGTCGTGTCCTATGTCGAAACATATAACAAGGGCAGTTGGAGAATCAGTTGAACCGTCTTGAGGTGTCGACTCCAGTGTTATAACATCATATGTCTGAATAAGTAGCCCAATGATTCTAGTAAGCCTGGTCAAAGAACATCTTTTTCAAAGCATCAGAAGCAGTAAATAGAGTCGGGGAAGGAGCTGATTCTTCAGGAACGACTCTGACTTTCTTAGAAGCCATCATTGAAGGAGAGTGAGTTGGAGAGCTAGACTGAGCACCATGTCGCTTGGCAGAACTATGACGACGGTGACGAGAATGCGAAACTTCTAGGTCAGCAGACATATCAGACGGAACGAGGATCGGATCAGATATAGGATGCTCAGAAGTAGGAGTAGTTGTAGCATTGCCTGGAGGAGTGGAAGTGCATGTTGTGTCCTGTGTTACAACATGATACATGACATTGATTGTTGAGGAATCAGCTAGATGGTCCTGAGATGTTGGCTCCTATGTTGTAACATCAACAGTAACATGACAATCATCAGGAGCCACATGTTTATTAATAAGATAATTTGACACAATGTCATCTGAAGATCAAACCCACATACATGATCTTGAAAATTTGAACCCCGTGGATCTGAAGAATCTATATCAGCTGACTGATGTGCACCCACACCAGCAGATACAGTTGTTGAAGAATCAAAGTCATCCAACACGACTATCTCAGTCAACACAACAGAGGAAGATGGGGGACCATATTAAGTGGTCGACAGTAAAAGAGTGTCCGCATTAATAACTTTAATATTTTTAGCTAACCTCCAATATAAGACAAGTCCACATCTCCAATAGTTGATCCAGAAAAAATCAACCGATACACATCAAGAGGCTCCCATGTCTCTCTCGTTAGCAAATAAATTCTCAGGCACGGCAGAATTAGAGGAAGGAAAATATACATTACATCTGATAGTAGGCTGCAAACATGGAACGATATCCAGTGTAGTAGTCGAGCTCTGAAAGGCTAAAAAAGTAGCTGGTGAGTTGAAGACATCGACGGTGCTGACAAAGAAGCTTCGACTATCTACATGTCAAAATTTGGAGACATAGATGCGGTGGAAACGACGAAGAAGTGGACAAAATTTGGGGAAGTCGGTCGGAATAGGAGAATATGCGGTGAAAGACGGATCGGCGGCAGATCACCGTGTTGGAGAGGGTATATGCAAAGATCCGATGGCGCTGGCAGAAGATGAGCGATGAGAAAAGCGGCGAGGTAATTCTCTGACAATTCTGGAGGAAAATTCATAAGAATTTGTAGTAGGTTGCTCACATTGATTGTTGAGAGGAGATGTCGATTCTGGTGTCATAACATCTGCAGCAACATCATTTTGTGTCGCATCTAATGTTGCAACATCAGTCACAACATGAGGTGTTTTCTCTAAAGCTGCAGTGTTCATGCTATATAATTCAGACATCCTGTCCCATTGCCTTTCACTCTCCTGCCGAGAGAGCTTACAGTTCTTCCATCCATGAAATGACACATACGACAAAAGCAGTTCTTCTCAAAATGACTAACAATTCTGCAATATCCACACACTGGACTTTAATCTTTGACAGTTTTCATTAACTTCTTCTTACCATTATAGCCCTTGTGCTGATCAATTTTCTCAAGTTCCTTCTTGACTTGTATCCTTTTTGCAGTAGAAATGGTATAATTAAATCCTCTGTGATAACACACTCCACTGCGATCTCATACAGATTTGCCCATGTTCAGAATGTCATCCAGTTTTGCTTTACCGGAGTTCCACTTGTTTAATGTTGTTTCAGCTTTCTCTAAACTGAGGAGGATAATACTAAAGTTGATTTCCAGCTCTTTAAGGTTTTCATCAACTTTCAGACATTTGCTCGACTTCCTCCTTTTCTTTCTTCAATCTTCCATTTTCTTCTTTCAACACTTTATTAATGCTACAGATCTGCATCCATTTTTCAAACATCATCTGGTATGCGACCCGGATATCATCTTCACTTATTTCCTCGTCGTTGTCAACTTCAGAATCTGATACAGCTGTTGATGTCTTGGACGATGTTGTATCACAGAATCTGATATTGTCTGATTTGTTGACTCATGTCATAACTGATGTTGTAACATCAGATCTGTCATGGCTGGTTTTGTAATCAGATTGCTTCTTCAGAGAGTCCGCAAAGGCAACATAATTACTAGTGATTTCCTCATCTTCAGCACTGCTCTTTGACTCATCTTCACTCCAGGTACTCGTCAAAGACTTCCATTTTTGTTTCTTCAGAGTATTTGTACATTCAGCCTGAATATGACCATATCCCTCACACTCTCTAACTGAATTTCTTTTCCTTTCTTCTTCTGATCATACTGATCACTCCTTATTTTACACCTTTTTTCCGCATATTTGCATGCCATTTAGATCGCCCAAATCATGTTTTTCACGATATATCGACGATATTGCGATGCTTTTCACGATTTATTGTTTTTGTCGCATTTCAGGTGATTTGGCGCGATTTGGAGTGATCCCGAGATGCGCTTACTCTAGACGGTCACCGACGACCTCCCCGAGGGGTATTTTGCTGTTGGAGAGGAGCGGAAGAAGAATGGACGTCGCAGGAGCGACGAGGAGGCCAAAATACGCAGATTGGGCATTTTTTGTGTCCCACTCGGCCGAGTGGAGGAGCCGCTCGGCCGACCAGCGAGACACTGCTCGGCCGACCAATTCAGACACGAGTTACCTGTGCACTCGGCCGAGCACAGAAGACCCACTCGGCCGAGTGACGATACCACGTCCGCCCGAGTGGCGCCCAGACGAAGCCCTTCCAAAACATCGAAGTTTCTATTTTTCGGCTGCCTGAACTTCAGAAGACCCACTCGGCCGAGTGGAGAATCCCGTCCGCCCGAGTGCAGTGAAGTCATCGGCCGAGTGACGACAACTCACTCGGCCGAGCCGCCTCCGAACTGAAGACCCCTGAAAGCCCCGACTTTCTGGAAAATTGCAGGGTTTTCACTCGGCCGAGCGACTTTTGTCACTCGGCCGAGTGCGATTCGCTGCCTGTAGCGAAAACTGCGGAAAACAGGCTGTGCAGGGGTATTTTGGTCACGATTTTTGGACGATTTTTGGGGCTATTTAAGCCCTGTTTTTACCCTAGTTTTGAGAGCCATCTCTTAGAATTTTTTGCAGCTTTTTAGATTACTTTTTAGCTTTATTATTGTGATTGGAGAAGAGGAAAAACTTGGATTTTTGTTGGATTAAATTGAAGAACTCCATTGGTTTGCATCTCTCTTCCCTAAAAATCCTATTTTTATTGTTTATCTCAATATTTGTGATGAATTCTATTGCTTATTTCATTGATTATTTTTGTGCTATTGCTATGATTTGTGAGTAGTCTCCACGTCTTGGGGCGTGGGGATGAACCCTACAAGCCATGTTTCCTATTTGTGATGAATTGGTAGAAATTGAGCTAGAATTGCTATTAGGGATTAGATTGGGATCGATTTACTACGGATAGCTAGGAATTCATATCAATTGGGATTTGCAAGAGATTGGATCCCAATTTGATAGGAAGCCCTAGAAATCCGAATTGGGTTGGAGTCGGATTTTCGAAGTATCAGTTTGCAAGAGATTGGACCGATACCAGGATTCCCGATTGCAATTCCATGCCAATACCCATTTGCAAGAGATTGGACGGGTAGGAACTATCCTAATTTAGATTGTGGACCGAGTTTGCAAGAGATTGGGCTCGGTGCGCAATTGGACGATGATGTTGATCCTAATGCTAGCTTCCCTAGGCTAGGGTTTGCAAGAGATTGGACCCAACCCTAGGATAGCTATAGACCGGCAACAGCGCGAGAGCGTGAGCTTGGTTCTACATTCAGTTGCAACTAGTTCATCCGAATTCTCATTCTAGCAATGTTGATACCGACGAACCACATTTATGAAATACGGTGAGTAGCGGGAATTCCCCATTCCCTAGACGTTCTTTATTTGATTTGATATTTCGCACATTTGGCTGACGATTGTGACAGGATCGCCCAAGGCAATTTTCTCTGTTCTCAAATAGCCAGGTTGATTCGGAGCAAGCACAGTCATTCGTCCTCCCTGTGTTCGATACCCGCTCGCTGCTACACCGTGCACTTGCGGTAAAACTACAACCGTTCTTTGGGTGTATATCCGGAGCGATCAAGTTTTTGGCGCCGTTACAGGGGAGGCGATTGCGTTTGATTCTTTCTCACCCTAGCTATTCTTTTTTTATTACTATTATCATTATTTTTATTTCTTACTTCTTACCTAACCCTTCCACGGTGCTAACCATTTCTTTGAAACTCTGTTTCCCCTGTGCATGTACACGAGATCTACGGCGGACCCTGAAGCCTTATTATTTGACCCCGAGATCGAACGTACCGCGCGGAGACTTAGAGCGGAAAAGAGACAAAATCCGGAAGGGATGTATATGACCAACCCGGAAACTCCTGAAGAATTGGCGGCAAGGATGGCGAGGATAATTTCTATTCGCGATAGGCTTCGGCCTAAGACCTCTTCTACTACCTCGTCCATTGCCGTGCCGCAGTTGGCGGCTGACAAGAACTTCGAGCTAAAGACTGGATTGGTGGTTTTAATGCAACAAGACCCATTTCATGGGAACGCACATGAGAACCCCCACTACCACATCCAACTATTCTTGTCGAAGTGCGCCACATTTCAGATGACGGGGGTCTCCATCGATGCCATCAGACTGTGTCTCTTCCCTTTCACGCTAAAGGACAAGGCACTCTATTGGTTGAGGACGCAGGCGGACGGAGTCTTCACCACTTGGGACGAGTTGGCGAGTGCATTTATTGATAAGTTCTATCCGCCATCCAAGACGGTGAAGATCCGGAGCGCTCTCATGTCCTTCAAGCAAGGACCGCAGGAGACGCTCTATGAAGCTTGGGAGCGTTTTAAGGATTTGCAGCATCAATGCCCGCACCACAGTATAGAAGATTGGGAGCTAGTTCATAGCTTCTACAACGGTCTCCAACCGGGGACCAAACAAATTATTGATGCCGCGGCGAATGGTGCTATCTTGTCAAAGACTCCCGAAGAAGCTACGGCCCTAATTGAGGAGATGGCCTCAAATAATCAACAATGGGGCGATGAGCGAGGACACTCTACGTCCTCCTTAAAGCCAACTAGCATCTACGAGGCGAAGGCCGTAGCAGAGCTCACGAGCAAATTTGATTCTCTCCACAAGGTGGTGGAGAGATTAGAGAAGTTCATCACGGAGCCACAAGGAAGCCCTTCCACCTCCGCTCCAACCAACCAAATGTGTGATTGGCAAGACCAATCTCAAGCCATGTACTCGGGAGGAGAGAAAGTAGAAGGATCCTTGGAGCAAGTACAATATGTTGCGGGGAACCAAGGGTATTGGTCCAATCCGGCCGCGAGAAATCATCCCGGATTCTCCTACGCCAACAATGAAGGAGCTTTGAACCCGCCTCAACCACTACCTCAACAAGCTCGACCACCACCACCCCAACAACAAAACTATCCACCGAGGGGGCCTACTCAACAAAACTTTCAACCGAAGCAACAAGTTCCACCATATAGGCCGCCCGGTTACAACCAAGGGTGGAGGAATCAAAATCAAAACCCTCCGCAAGCTCCACAACGGTCCGATTTCGAAACTAGAGTGGAGGCGTTCATGGTCGAGCAAAATAAGGTGAATGCTACTTTGAAGGCGGGGCAAGACTCTCTTAATACCGTAGTGGCTCAAATATCGGAGCAATTAGCGTTGCTCAATCGGAACACTCAACGATTGCCGGCGCAACCGGAGCAAAACCCACGGGGCAACACCGGCCACATCAACGCCGTAGTTGCCGTTACTACTAGAGGCGGGAAGGACACCACCCCCGCTATGATTCCTACCGAGGAAGCCGTGGAGGAAAGCTTGGAGCCGATTGAGCCGATAGTTGAAGTTGAAGAGGAGAAGGAGCCACAAGACAAGGAGAAATCTAGGGCGGAGCAATTAATTGAGGAAAGGCGCTTCATGCCACCGGTCCCATTCCCCCAAAGGCTCGCTAGAGCTAAAATGGAGAAAAGGCTAGCGAAATTTCTCGAGTACCTAAGAGGAGTTAGCCTTAACATCCCCTTCCTTGACGCCATCGTCGAGATCCCCACGTATGCTAAATTTTTGAAGGACTTGATTTCGGGGAGGAAAAGGAAGGAGAAGATCATGCTAGCCGAGGAGGGCTCTTGGTTCACCAAAAGAGAGAAGGAGCCGGCAAAATTCAAAGATCCGGGGAGTTTTCGGATTCCTTGCACCTTGGGCGGCGTTCCTCTTCAAAAGGCGTTGGTTGATCTTGGGGCTAGTGTGAGCCTCATGCCCCTCTCCATGTTATTAAAGCTAAACACCGGGACAAAGTTGAAACCCACCGACATGCGCATTCAATTAGTCGATGGACGGATAACAAGGCCGGTGGGGATCGCCGAAGACATACCGCTACAAGTCCCGGGTGGAATATGCTTGCCATGTGACTTCGTGATCATGGACGTCAAGGAGGAGGGAGACACTTCATTGATACTTGGACGCCCGTTCCTAGCCACCACCGGAGTCATCGTCGACGTGCGCGAAGGTACCCTAACTTTAAACGTCGGAAACATCGAGGTAGAGCTCCACATTCCTAAGGCTATGAAGCACATGCCTTATCACGAGGAACTTGACTACATGGACCTCCTGGACGAGGTGATAGAGGAGGCGATCCCTCACTCAATTGGCGCTCTTTTTGATGAAGATTTTGAAGAAGGCCCTGATTTAGGCCATGAAGAGAATAAAGATGATTCCCCCGACTTCTCCGCTAAAGAAGATGAAGGCGACGCTGATGTCGCAAGGATTCGAGAGCTCTGCAAGCTCTCGATACTAAAGTCTCCAAAGAAAGCTCCGCCGGCACGGAAATCGGCACCACCGGCAAAGCCGTTGACCGGAGCAAATGCTAGCTTGGGGGAGCCTCCCCCCAACACTATTCGAGATAGGAGACCACCGAGGGAGAACGCGCCGCCGCCACATCCAAATCCAAGCGCGCTCCCCGGAAAGTTTGATGGGTGCATCTCATATGCACCAAACATCCCGCATTGATTGAAAATTATAGGGGGTCGAGCTCACGACCTTAAACGAGCGCTTGTCGGGAGGCAACCCGACAGTTTTTGCTTTATTTTTACTTTTTCTTTATTTTTGTTTTAGAAATTTTTGGTGTTTTGAGTCGTTCGCCCAAAAATTTTGTGATAACGGGTCCTATTTTTCTTGACAGGAGAGGAGATAGGTAGATCCATCATGAGGAGGATGAACGAGTCGACGAGGAGCGCCCCAAGAAGGCGCTCGACGCTCAGGAGGAAGATGAAATCGATTGGAGGAAGAAAGACGGAGTTTAGAGCCAAAACGAAGACAAACAGCAGAACACAAGGCTCACTCGGCCGAGTATACTAGTCACTCGGCCGAGTACACAAGTTCGTCCGGCCGAGCCACTCACGAACGAGGGAAGTCTGCTGTACCCAACTCTCTGTTTATTTTCTTGATTTCGATATAACTGCTACTCTGCAGAGTATATATGTTCACTCGGCCGAGTGAAACGGATACCCTCCTAGGGCGAGTCATGCCGAGTAGCTTGAGTCACTCGGCCGAATGGACTTACTCCACTCGGCCGAGGCTGGCAAAGCCACTCGGCCGAAGCGATAGCGGGGAGGAAATTTTCATTGGCCTCGCTCGGTCGAGTGACCACGTCACTCGGCCGAGTCGTAACTTTTTTATATAAAGGGCCGAGGGGGGGGCGGATTTCGAAACGCAAAAACCCCAAATCCCCCGACGCTCCAGCTCCCCTCGCCCGAACCCCCCTCGCTCTCGCCCTCACTCGCCCGACCAGCGCCGCCCCGCCGTCGCTCGGCCCGCCACCGCCGGCCGAGCACCTGCCGACGCCTCGCCCGAGTCACCGCCGGCGGCCGACCGTCCGATCACCTCCGGTACCCCTGTTTTCGCCGTTTTCTCCTCTTTTCGTGTATTTCTTGAGGATCCATGTGCTAAACGCCCCCCTAACCCAAATCAATTTCTATATCTATCCATTATACCCCCATTGCTCCATACATTTTGATTATTACTCGCTGATATCGCTTTTTCATGCGCATGTTGCTTTTTGGAGCTTAGGGGAGCTCAGGGGAGCTTCTACGGGCTGTTTTGGACTTCGTGGAGGCGCGGACTTCGCACGCTTCCACTGCTTAGCACTCGCGGCATGTTTGGGTATACTCTTTCCATTCTTTTTGCACACGCCACACTTTTCACGTTTTTCGGCGAGCGCTCGGGGCCGATATGCCGCCCCGGACACAGCCGCGGTCGAAGAGAGCTTCCGCCAAGCGGAAGCGGTCGGATGATGCCGGCCCCTCCCACGAGTTGGAGGACTCTCCTCCACCGTCCCCCACACACCCCGCACACCCAGCACAGCCTGCAGGCCCCGCACACCCCGCACAGCCTGCAGTGCACCCACAGCCCGCACAGCCTCTCCCCGCCGACCCACTGCCACCACCACCAGCTCCACTGGTCGGGCCGCTCGGGATTACGTTCCGAGATGACACACACCGCGCCGTCTTCGAGCGTATCTCCCAGCGCTCGATCGTACCCTCCAGGTTTGCACACCTCGCTGACCTAGGACGCCTGGGGGTACTAGAGGGGATGCTCACGTTGTACGACAACGTGGGCTGGCGAGATTTTCTGCAGGTGTCGGCGGATACTTTTACCCGCCCGACACTTGAGGTTTTGAGTTCGATCGCCCGGACCGATGAGGGATGCTCATTCTGGTTCATGGATCGAGAGTGCCAGGTCACTCTCGATATGATGAGAGCATTCTTCTCGTGGCCCGCCGTCCCCGGAGCCGATCGCGGTCACAGCCCCACCCATATCCCCCCACCTTCCTTCGACGCCGGTGCCTTCTGGGCCCGGATTACAGGACACCACGCCGCCTTTGACCCTAGTAGGGTCAAGGCCTCGGCCATTGTCCACCCCTGCCTCCGCATAGCCCAGCGCCTCATGGCGACCACCTTTTTGGCCAGATATGAGCCGGGCACGATGTCTACGCCAGAGCTCTACATGCTCTATGCGATGACACGTCCCAGAGCTCTATCTAGGGATGGACACGAGCTTGTCCCCGCCGTCGTGATCGACATTGCGGCTTGGTTTTTAGACCGCATCATTGTATCGGTGGGCGCTCGCTCACCGATCTGCTGCGGCGGTCTGATCACCCTGCTTACCATGATGACCGGCGAGGACCTACCTGACGACTTGAGACGCGTCCCGGGCCCCACTTCTCTGTCGATAGACGTTATGGCCCGGATGAAGATGCTTCGTCCGCATGGTAAGCGTCACTGGGTCTGGTTGCACGGCCCTTACGGTGCCGACTACATGATTCTCCCGAGCCCTGCTCGGACTCAGATTGCACCAGCCCACGTCGACTGGCTCCCGGCGATGGATGTTCTCATCCCCGCCGCCTACGTGCTCGAGGCCGAGGAGGCCGAGCAGGCCCACGCTGCCCACGCTGCCCAGGCTGCCCCCGCAGACCCTGCTGCACACCCTGCCGAGCCTGCCGCCGACCCTGTTGACCCAGTGGCCCCTCAGCCCATACCAGATGTTTCCGCTGCTCCTGACACCGCTGTCGGTGTCGAGAGTACTTTTGCTGAGCCCACTTCCACCACTGTCACCACTTCCGAGGCTGTCCCCACCACTCCCACTGCCACCTCTGGCCCTCTGTCCGTGGAGCCTCTTTGCTCCGCACTCCCCGAGCGCCCGCCGACCTTTGTCGAGAGTGGAGAGCCCTCGTTTGCCGCGGTCGTGGAGACCATGGCTAGCATGATCTCCGCTGGGGTTGCGCCTTTTGGTCCACACAGTTCCGCCCCAGCGGTAGTTACCTCTGTCTCCACCCCCGCTGTATTTTTCGAGAGTGTCGTGGCGTCTGTCCACACTTCTGTGCCACTGACCTCTCTGGCCGCCTCGTTGCCACCTTTGCACACTTCTTTCGCTGCCGCTGCCTCCACTTCCCACCAGCCGGTGCCCCGGCCTCACACTGAGGCCAGGCCCACATTTGCAGGCGCGGCACCTTTTGTCCCCTTCCCTGCTGAGCCCGTTACATACTCCACTCGCGTACGCCAGCCTCGCCCTGCACAGCCTAGACCGGTGCGACCCTCTGCACCACCCCCGCCCGACACTGTACTGCAGAGCATACGTGCTCTTGAGTTGGCGGTGAGTGGTCTTAGAGGTGACCTTAGGACCCTGTCCTCCACCGTCTCTGTGATGGCTGGACGCTTCGAGCTGATCCCCCAGATCCACTACTGCCTTACACAGGTCTTGGAGCGTCTCCCACGCGTACCCCCACCCACCCAGCAGGTTCCCACACACACTTCCACACACACTAGACCTGCTTCCACTTCCACGCCCACCCCAGCTCAGCAGCCTACACCACCACCTCCTCCTCCTCCGCCTCAGGACGGAGACGGCGCAGCACCACCCTCTTAGGCACCCTTGATGCCTCGATTTATTCATGCCGTTGTGCTGCCCGTTTCTGCTGGGTCCTGTTGCACTTTTTGTCCCCCCCCTCCCCACACTTATTTTGGTATTCTCTTTTTGATCATATCTTCTTATATCTATTTTGGGAGAGAGGGAGAGTTTTTGGTGACACTTATATATATGTATCGCTCCTATCTGTGCATGCATCATGTCCGCATCATATTTTCATTTCTTTATTTTACCTTTTTCTTTTCATTTTTCCATGCATGCATTCTCACTTGCCCCTCCCATCGCTTGTCTCTCGGTGTGCCACACTTTGCACATTGAGGACACTGTGCCATTTAGCTTGGGGGAGTGAGTTCTCACGTTCTTTTTCGATTTGCCACCTTTATTTTTAGTTTTTCACACCATTTTTTTCGCTTTTGCACTTATTTTTCATCATTTTTCTTTTATTTTGCCATGCATCACGTTTTTCCTATTTTCCTGTGTGCCGCATTGCATAGTTGCTATTTTCCCTTTATCTTTATTTCTTTTTCATCTCATGCTAGAGATGACTTTTCTGTGATGATGATGACGTTGGATTTAGCTTATTCTATATGCATGCTATATTTGTCATGTCTTAGGTTTTATTTCAGATATCAGATGCTATGACTTGTTTTGCATTTAGAATAGTAACCCACACCTTTTTCCGCATGAAAATGGATGAAATTTTGTTATTAGCTAAGTCTGAATATTCATATGTATGCTATCACAGAAAACACACCAAGATTCACGCATTGAATGCTTATATCTGGAGTACTGACTTTCTTTTCCTATATCACTTCTATATGCATGAATTGTACACTTCACCTCAGGACGATTGAATGATGTTAGCTATGATATATCTGGATTAGTTAGCTTTTTTGTGATCGAAACTGAGTAGATTAGATTACCCTGCTGAAGTTGTCGTGCATGTCTTATAGAGTGAACCGAGAGTTATATTTATTTCTTTCTCCACAAATCTTGAACATCATTTCTCTACTTTTAAAATCATTGGTGAATCTCCCCTTAGTGATTCTATTTTATGGCATTTTCCCCCGCTACTAATTCCTAGCTCCAAATCTCTTATCCTAAAAAAAGAGAGAAAAACATTCTTGTACATCATTATCTCTCTCTGAGTTGGGATCGTTGTGTATATATTGCTTATTGCAATGCAAAAAAAAGAGAAAAAAAAATATCCTGAATAAAAGATCCCATCTCACTCACTTTCTTTCTTTCTTCTTTCTTTTCGTTGCTTTTGGAGCTATATGTATATAAAAATGGGGATGTAAATGTTTTTTATGCCACCACGCTTATAGATAAGCTTAGGGGAGGGGATCCATTGATGTGTGAGAGAGTGACTACTTGACATTGCACGACAACCTAGGCTAAGTAATATTCTATACTCGGTGAGATTATTTTTAGTTTTACGAAGTCCAGAAATCTAAGCCTAGCACTCATTTCATGAAATCCATACTTTTCAATTCTCTCTATTCTATAGTGTGATACTCTTATACTCCAGATAGAAAGCGTTCAATTGAAAAGTGTGTGATCTGTGATTTGTATACCGCTTTAAATGATTCAGACGACGTTAATTTTAAAATTATTCCGTTTTTCATGATTATAACGTTTTCGTGGGTTTTCTATTTCTATTTGCACCATTATACTATGATATCAAAATAAAATCCTTTGACATGAGTTTTTCATTCGGTGCATGCTATAAGAGTAAGTGAAACCCACGTCCTGAGAAAATGATCTAGCATCCTACCTCTTCGTTTCTTTCTTTCTTTCTTTCTTTCTTTCTTTATTTCCATTTCGTTTTCATTCTTCTTCGTTTTTTCATTTTTCCGTTTTTCGCCGTTTTCGTTTTCCAAATCCACCGGGTTCGCCTTCTACTTATCTTCCTCGAGGACGAGTAAGAGGCAAGCTTGGGGGATTTTGATCACTCCTTATTTTACACCTTTTTTCCGCATATTTGCATGCCATTTAGATCGCCCAAATCATGTTTTTCACGATATATCGACGATATTGCGATGCTTTTCACGATTTGTTGTTTTTGTCGCATTTCAGGTGATTTGGCGCGATTTGGAGTGATCCCGAGATGCGCTTACTCTAGACGGTCACCGACGACCTCCCCGAGGGGTATTTTGCTGTTGGAGAGGAGCGGAAGAAGAATGGACGTCGCAGGAGCGACGAGGAGGCCAAAATAAGCAGATTGGGCATTTTTTGTGTCCCACTCGGCCGAGTGGAGGAGCCGCTCGGCCGACCAGCGAGACACTGCTCGGCCGACCAATTCAGACACGAGTTACCTGTGCACTCGGCCGAGCACAGAAGACCCACTCGGCCGAGTGACGATACCACGTCCGCCCGAGTGGCGCCCAGACGAAGCCCTTCCAAAACATCGAAGTTTCTGTTTTTCGGCTGCCTGAACTTCAGAAGACCCACTCGGCCGAGTGGAGAATCCCGTCCGCCCGAGTGCAGTGAAGTCATCGGCCGAGTGACGACAACTCACTCGGCCGAGCCGCCTCCGAACTGAAGACCCCTGAAAGCCCCGACTTTCTGGAAAATTACAGGGTTTTCACTCGGCCGAGCGACTTTTGTCACTCGGCCGAGTGCGATGCGCTGCCTGTAGCGAAAACTGCGGAAAACAGGCTGTGCAGGGGTATTTTGGTCACGATTTTTGGACGATTTTTGGGGCTATTTAAGCCCTGTTTTTACCCTAGTTTTGAGAGCCATCTCTTAGATTTTTACAGCTTTTTAGATTACTTTTTAGCTTTATTATTGTGATTGGAGAAGAGGAAAAACTTGGATTTTTGTTGGATTAAATTGAAGAACTCCATTGGTTTGCATCTCTCTTCCCTAAAAATCCTATTTTTATTGTTTATCTCAATATTTGTGATGAATTCTATTGCTTATTTCATTGATTATTTTTGTGCTATTACTATGATTTGTGAGTAGTCTCCACGTCTTGGGGCGTGGGGATGAACCCTACAAGCCCTGTTTCCTATTTGTGATGAATTGGTAGAAATTGAGCTAGAATTGCTATTAGGGATTAGATTGGGATCGATTTACTATGGATAGCTAGGAATTCATATCAATTGGGATTTGCAAGAGATTGGATCCCAATTTGATAGGAAGCCCTAGAAATCCGAATTGGGTTGGAGTCGGATTTTCGAAGTATCGGTTTGCAAGAGATTGGACCGATACCAGGATTCCCGATTGCAATTCCATGCCAATACCCGTTTGCAAGAGATTGGACGGGTAGGAACTATCCTAATTTAGATTGTGGACCGAGTTTGCAAGAGATTGGGCTCGGTGCGCAATTGGACGATGATGTTGATCCTAATGCTAGCTTCCCTAGGCTAGGGTTTGCAAGAGATTGGACCCAACCCTAGGATAGCTATAGACCGGCAACAGCGCGAGAGCGTGAGCTTGGTTCTACATTCAGTTGCAACTAGTTCATTCGAATTCTCATTCTAGCAATGTTGATACCGAAGAACCACATTTATGAAATACGGTGAGTAGCGGGAATTCCCCATTCCCTAGACGTTCTTTATTTGATTTGATATTTCGCACATTTGTCTGACGATTGTGACAGGATCGCCCAAGGCAATTTTCTCTGTTCTCAAATAGCCAGGTTGATTCGGAGCAAGCACAGTCATTCGTCCTCCCTGTGTTCGATACCCGCTCACTGCTACACCGTGCACTTGCGGTAAAACTACAACCGTTCTTTGGGTGTATATCCGAAGCGATCACATACCTTTGATTTCGATTGAAGGATTTTCTGGCAGATATATCACTCGATCGAGGCACATTATTTCCTGTTCTGAAATTCTGTCCTTTACTACTAATCTTCTTAAGCATCCTACTGAAATTCTTTGTCAACAGAACAATATCCTCATCAAGACTCGATTCATTATCTTCTTTAGAGACATCCACTGAATCTACCTTAAAGGCCACCCATTTATCTCTTTTATTCTGTTTCTGATTCATCTCATATATCTGTAAGGATCTCATTAGGTCATCAAGTCTCATGGTTGTGATATCTCTAGCTTCCTCAATAGCTGCTACCTTAACAGAGAACCGTTCAAGGATTGATCTTAGAGCTTTACGAACCAACTTCACCTTTGAGTATTTTTTTGGCCAAGTTGATAAGCATGATTAGCTATATCTTTCAATTTCCCATTAAATTCAGCAATGGTCTCATCATCATCCATTCTCAATTCTTCAAATTGTGAAGCAAGCATTTGAAGGTTAGAAACTCTTACCGAATTGGTTCCTTCATGAACAGTCTGAAGAATGTCACATGCTTCTTTAGATGATTCACACGTAGAGATAAGCTTGAATTGTTCTTCATCAATAGCCGTAAAGAGATCTTTAATAGTTTTAGAGTTTCCACGAGCCGCACGTTCTTCAATCTGAGTCCAGTCCTTTGCCGCCTTGAGGAATTCATTGCCGCCTTTGTCAACTTAACCAGGAGGAGACCATCGTTCAACAACGGTTATCCAAATTTTCATCAAGGGATTTTTATCTTAATTTCATAAAAGCTCGCATCCTTGATTTCCAATATGTGTAATTGGTACTCACAAGCAGAGGAGGGCGAATAACGGAAGCAACTTCTCGAGTATTCATGATTAATGTACTAATAATCCAAGATCACATCTCTTTGACAACAAAGCAACACAGATGACCCGCTCTGATACCAATTGTAGATTGTCAGTACCTATTATTCAATCAAATAAACCATGAAAACATATGTGGATAACACAAGAACACACAAAAACTTGGTAACACAGTTCGGTACGCACACCTACATCTACAGGGCCACATCCAGAAAATCAGATTACGCCACTAATCAAATAACGATTACAATCACTAATATTGCAATTTCATTTGAAGGAACACACTCCCTCTCAATACAAACTGCAATGATTGATCCCAATCAACCCCATGGAGTAATCACCGTAAGATCCCCTTGTGCGCAAGATCCCCTTGCATAAACCGACAAGATCGAACTCTCTTTAATCCTTACGTGCGTAGCCGTTGGCCTCCGTCCTCGGATGTACAAACTGCAAGATCCCCTTGCATAAACCGACTAGATCAAACTCCCTTCGATCCCCTATCTGTGTAGCCGTCGGCCTTCATCCCCGGATATTGATCAACAATCATCACGAAAGAGATAGCCCTAGTAGAATCCGTATGAGCATCTTACAAGCCGGCCTCCATCAATTTAGGAACTGTTTTGGGAAAACAGTTCTATAAAATCTAATGCAGATTTTCCGCCATATATCTAGGAACCACTTCGGGCAAGCAGTCCCATAAATCAAGGAACCAATTAACAATTTTGGATAATTAGTTCAATCAAATTTTATGCGGATATTTCGCCCATAAATTAAGGAACTATTTCGAGTAAATATAACCAATTAATCTCAGCAAATATTTTCTTCCATCAATTAAGGAACTAATGAGATTCCCTCATTAAATCAGTTGTTTCCGCCATCATTCAAGAATCTATTTCAGGTAACAAGGAACAGAAAAATCTCAAGCAGTTATTTCAACAATCAATTCAAGAACCCCCAGAGAACCTAGGCAACAAATCAGACCTGAAATCAGCAAAACAGATCTGCAAACTGAAATAGAATTCTTGCATTTGATCCAGCATTCAGATCCCGCATGTCATGACTGATGTCGCAACATGACTCACATCATAATCTCTTAACATGTTCAAAAACAATTCTGATTCCACAACTCGAACACTCCAGATTTAGTGCCACTAATGTCAACATATAATAACAGAAAATCAACCCAACAGGGTCGTTCTATCGTAATGTGGTTAAAGTCTGTGTTTAGTCGATTGGTCGTATGAAGGCTCGAAGGATGAAGGCTCATACGCGAGACTCGTCACTTATGTCGTTCGACACAGAAGGAAGGTCGATCGGTCGAAGGGAGCCCATTGGAATGCGGCCCACTAGGATGCAGCGGAGGCCCACTAGAGCGTGGCAACATTAATTGTGTAGAGCGGTGATTGGATTGGATGCCATAATTGTCGGAATCCGAATCCTACGAATTCCTAGCCAATGATGACACCTATTGTAAACCAGGGTTATATATATGGAGTTTTAAGTTAGGGTGTCGGGTGGACACCATTGTATCCTTTGAGAGAGACACCATTTTGTGAGCCAATTTTGAGAGATTGTATTGTGAGCTTTTGGAGAGATCTTGTGTGATTTTTCTTTGTTGGATAAAGAGAAGATTTGTATTGTTCTCTCCTTTCGTAATAAAGCTCATCGGTGTTTCCCTTGGCCATCCACGGCCTAAAAGCAATCTTGTTTGTGATCTCTTTGTTTTGCTGCTGATCTTTCTTCATCGGTCTCTTCAATCCTGCATCTTCCTATGTGCTTATGTTGGGAGTGTTGGATCTGGATCCTAGCCTAGAGGGGGCGTGAATAGGCTAATAAAAAATTCTCGTGCAACCCACGAGAAATCACACGCAGTTAAAAGCACAACCAGAGTAATGAAAAGCAGACACAGAGTACACAGCAGATTTACCCTGGTTTGGTCGTCCCAACGACCTACTCCAGCCCCCAAAGCTAATACTAGATTGAATAGTGCAATAGTGGTTTAATCCTTTAACAAGGTAAACATCACTTATTAGTGGTTTAGAAGGATTACCTACTTTACCAACACCTATGATGGTTCCGCTCTCGTTGCCTCCAAAGACTACCATGTTCCCATTTGCAATGGGCACCACTCCGAAGAGCAATTGAGCATCACCCGTCATGTGTTTTGAACACCCGCTATCGAGTATCCAATTCCTCTTGGAGTTAAATTTGGATTTGTTGCTCCGTTTCTTTTTTTTGAGTACCTAAAGATAAACATATCATTCCATGGTACCCAAGGTCATTGGGTCCTAAAAGATTAGACCTTTGGAAGCCAAGTCCAATTGGACTTAGACTTCCCCACATAATCATCATTAAGCACAACATTCATGAAATAAGAATTCATGTAAACTTGTTTTTCATTCATGCTTGTGTCCTTCGGGCTCCAAATAGTGAAGATTTTGGGAGCCCTATTCCTATTGGGAGCATGCATGCGTTGTTGATTTCTACGTGATGCATGTCGTGGATAGGCATATGGCACATGATGAAATGGTGCATGATGATAATTGTTCATATGATGGTGTGGGTGAACATATGCATGTGGAGGAACGTGCGTGAGGGTGTCTCACTTGGTGTGCACGTGCCCGTGGATGTGGTGCATAAAAATCATCATATGTGTGAACATGTGGAGTAGGATGTGTGTTCCTACGTGGCATGGTATTGGTGTACATAAAAGCATGACCCTTCTTTGGAGGTCCACCCAAAGTGGGTTTCTTTTCAAATGGGGATGTGTACGAGGTGGCAGCACCATTGGTAGATGAACTACCAATAGAGTGTTTGCTCCCACTCGTTGAGGCATCGGAAGTTGGCCTAACAAAGGTGGTAGATGATTTGGATGAATTTCCTATCTTATACCTCAAGCCAATGTGGTGATTGGCCGGAAGTAAGTCACTTAGGATTTTATCCAAATGGTCCTTACCTTTATTGAATTTATTAATTCGGCCTAATGTGCACTCATATTTCTCGGTGAGAGAACGCATAGAAGCATCCAAAGTGGACACTTGCGATGTGAGCACATAAACACGAGATTTGAGATTCTCATTCTCAATACTCAAAGTAGAGTTTTGAGAAGTCAAATCCGCTATCTTGTGTTCCTCCGAATCCTCAATATGAACATGCTCAAGTTGAGATTTGAGATTTACAATCTCATTTCTCAAACCTTCAACAACGGTGTCGTTGTTGATGATGATAGGTTTAGGCGAGGTTTGGATGCTAGCTAGCTCATCTTTTATCTTAGTATATCTATTTACTAATTTAGAATACTTAGACCATATTTGCTCGTTAGCTAATCTAAGGTCATCCATAGTTACCTCATCGCCTTCATCCTCGCTATCATCGGAGGAGGATCATTGATCATGTTCCTCTCTAGCTATGAAGCATATGTGTGCTTGCTCCACTTGCTCATCGTCCGACTCTCCACTTGAGGAGTCATCCTCGGAGTCGGTGAATGTCCCGACAAGCCCTTTCTTGTACCCTTTCTTGTACTTCTTTGACTTGTCGAACTTTGGCGCCTTCCACTTCTCCTTTTGCTTGTTTTGAGGACAAGCCGCTTTCATGTGTCCTGGCTTATTGCATTTAAAGCACAAAGGAGCGGAGGCGTTAGAAAAACTAAACTTTGATTTATTCTTGAAATTACCTTTCCGGAAGAACAGGTTTAACTTCTTTGCCATGAGGGCAATGGATTCCAAGTCCAACTCTTCTTCCGATTCTTCATCATCGGTAGATGTAGATGTAGATGGAACGGCCTTGAACGCAATCGCCTTTTTCTTTGGCTCGTCTTGCTTCAAGTAAGACGTCATCTTGTCCTGCAACTTTAGTTTGCTATCCTTGCGTACCTCATAAGACATCAAGGTACCCATTAGTTGAATGACGGTATACTTACTCATGTCATTACCTTCCTCGATGGCGAAGGTACGCTTTTCCCAACAAGAAGGAAGTCCTCAATGATCTTTGAGACTTTCTCCTTTTGGGTGTAGGTTTTTCCAAGAGCCTCCAACTCGTTGGTAATGTCGACGAAGCGAGCATGGTACCCCTTCATCTTCTCACCCTGTTGCATATGAAATAACTCGTAATCTTTATTTACAACTACGAGTTTGGAGTCTCTTACCCTACTTGTTCCTTCATGCAAGATGAGGGAGTTCCAGATTAGATATGCACTCTTACGTGTGCATATCTTGTTGAAGTCCTCGGGCTCCAAAGCGCATTGCAAGGCGTTCATTACCTTGGCATTGGTTACCTCCGCGGCGACCTCCGCGGGAGTCCACTTCGTGAAATCTTCTTCGGCGGGCTCGACATACTCCGTCATCGTGGCTCTCCATAGTGAAGCACTCCGGAGGAACGTTTCCATCCGGCATTTCCAGTACCCGTAATTGGTACCGTTGAAGAAAGGAGGCCTAGTCGAGGAGTGTCCTTCCATCACTGAAGAAGCTCCTTCACGGTTCCTGAAGGTGCTGTAGTCTGAAGGTGGACGTACGGTTTTGTTGTCGTTGGAAGACATAGCTAGGTACTTGGCTCTGATACCAAATGTAATGCCCTACGTAGCTACTGCACAAGTACTAGAGGGGGGGTGAATAGTACTTTAAAATAATTAAGAAGATAATTCCTAATTATCTTGGAAACTCAACCAACAATGCGGAAATGTAAATATTGACAACCATAAAATGCAATCGCAAACAGACGATATAACGGGTTCAGATCCACCCAAGTCTCCCCGACTTGTTCCCGATGATCCTACGTCCCAAACACCCGGATCCCCTCCGGATACTTGAGTTAGAAACCTCTAACTCAAATTTGCACTATGAAATACTTGTAGAAAACCTCTACAAGATCAAATCATACACAAATGAAATTGTGACTCCCACAACCCGGGATCACAAACAAACTCTCACAACCAAGTGTAAAACTTGCAATATTCAAATGTAATTGAAATATGAAATGCTTACCACAAAACCATATGCCTTGAGTAAAACTTACGATTTAGGGTAAGAAGGATTTTGGGGAAGATGAAGGCACCAAACCCTAGCTCCAAGATGTTGATCAGCGATGGGAGGCTAGGAAGATGTTGGTGACCTTGGATCAAGCTCTTGGCTTGGAAGGCTCACAATCAATGAATCTCTCTTTTGAAATAAGAGTGAGGGAGAGATTCAAGTGAGAAATGAATGATCTTTGAATGAGAATTAGTTGGTTCTCTTTGATCTCTAAACTTCAATAAATATCAGCCTTGAATGCTATGAAAGCAGCCCTCAAGTATATATAGGATAGAGAAAAGAGAGAGCAAAATTCGTGGCATTTAATGCTCCAACGGCTCTATTCTGAAGCAGACTAGTCAGTCAAAGAAGGATCACTGACCGACTAGTTTCACAACTAGTCGGTCGGTGATTCAACATGAACCGACTAATCAAGAGAACAGCCAAAAGGTGAAGTTCAGACTTAAGGAACTAGTCGGTCTAAGAAGACTTGCCAACCGACTAGTTTCACAACTAGTCGGTCGGTGAGTGTTCTTTGACCGACTAACAGATGAAATAGAATAGGCTGAATACAAAGACAGCTAGTCGGTTTAAGAAAAACTTCCAACCGACTAGTTTCTCAACTAGTCGGTCGGTCGTTGTGCTTTGACCGGCTAACTTTAAACAGTAAGTTAGGCTCAAAAATGGAAGTTCAACTAGTTGGTCTAAGAAGGATTCCTAACCGACTAGTTTCACAACTAGTCGATCGGTGAACCTTCTTGGACCGACTAACTGTAAACAGTAACTGAGCTGAAATTGAACAAGGCATTCTAGTCGGTTCAAGAAGCATTGCCGACCGACTAGATTGCCATCTAGTCGGTTGGTTCTTCTTTTTGAACCAACTAACATGCACAAGAAGTCGCGATGGGAAGCGTTAAGCTTCGGGAAAGATTCTATGGGCTTCTAATAAGATCCTAGCTCTAAGATATGAGCGTTATGAAGATTAAAACGTAAGACCTACTCAAGGCTTAACAATCTATGAAACGAAGCTAGAAGACTATAAATAAAACTTGACGAACCGTATTCAATCGCTTCGATCCGAATCTCTTGACTTCAATAATGGTCCTTGAGCTTCAACGAAGCTTCAAGCATGCGATCACGCGCTTTGAGAAGTCTCGAGACGTCGCTTTTGATGTTCATAGAAGTTTGGCGACGATCTCCATAACTGCGCTCACAAAGATTTAGTTCACGATATTTATGTTTGTTCATCATCAAAACCAAATCCGGGGAATCAATACTCAACAAATTTGTCATTTTTATCATGGAACATGAAAAGACTGAGTTTCATAGTATTGTAGATTTAATTATCACTTACCCTTAGCAAGATGCAAATTTCTAAATAAGAATTAATTCGAGGTTAGTATCTTGTTTGAGTAGCAAACCATGCTGGGCCCAAAGTTGGCACCCTTCTAGTACTACATGCCATCTAGTCAAAGCTAGGTTTCAGTTCCTTAATAATGCAGTTCACTTCTCTATCTGTCCTACTCACTTTGTTTTGCAGGTTATCCTCTTGTCGCATGTATATGTTTTGTAAAGACACCATTTACATTTCGTATGCAATTACCGTGATATGCCATGAGATAGTTTTCCGTTGTTACTTAGAGCATAGAATTTTTTGTGCACCATGTGAGTTGGGTTTGGACATCCTACTGGGTCATGCTGTGACGTGTCCCGTTGTTATTTTTCGGGTATTGGATCTTGGTGTCAGAGGCCCACGAGCGCAGCTGGTTGGATTTGAGTGTGGGGGTGAGTGTGAGAGAGATTTGGGTGTGATAATGTACCTGCGTGAGTTGGGTTATATGTTGTATATGAGATTGTATAATGATATTGTATATGCACTGTTTGAATATATGTATATATCTGTGCTTCAGTTGTTGGTTCTCTTTGTGCTTCTGTATTGATTGGAATGCTACATGTACTATCCCAGCAGCGCGCAGTGGACCTGCTTGTGCTGTATTTGGTATTTCCTCCGTAACACTCGCTGCTCAGGGTATCCTGGGGAGCGGGGCGTTACACCCATTAGCCATGAAGCAACTTTCTTCTTTGGAGTTGAGCCATGCCTCTATCTCTTCATCGCTTGAGTTAAAAGAAGTTGATGAAGAATCATCAAAAGCAACGAAACACCTGTGATCGTGCTCCTTGTCATCCTCTTCTTCATCATTTGATGTGTCCACATCGGAATCATCAAATGTGCCAATAAGTCCCTTCTTTTGATTCTTGACCTCGGACTTGGCTTTCCAAACTTTCTTCCCTTTACCCTTATCGGTATCCTTGGTGGGTTTGGAAGGACATTCAGTAGCAAGATGACCTTTTTCTCCACAATTGAAACAAATAAGCTTGTTAGACTAGGAGGCAAACTTTGACGAAGATATACCTTGTTTGTCCTTAAGGAATTCCTCAAAATTCTTGAATTGCTTGGCAAGCTCAATGTAGTCATCGTCGCTAACATCATCTTCATCATCATCTTCACTCGAAGCTTCCCGTTGGGAGTTCTTTCTCCACTTGAATGACTCCTTCTCAACATGCAGTGCAACCCCCTTTTTCTTCTCGGGCTTAAGTGGTTGAACCTCTTCCTTATGTTGAAGTAGCACTTCATGAGAGATCTCCAATGTATGCCAAATTCCGTTGGCCGATTTGCACATGGAGATACGGTCGAACTCATCCGGAGTGAGGGCGCAATGGAAAACACACATAGCCCTAGCATTGACTCTGATCAAGTCCTTCTCCGCTTTAGTTCTCAAGGCTGCGGGTGAAGTAGGCTCCTCGAAAGGCGACTCTGTGATGTCCCAAAGGTCGTGACTCTTCAAGTAGACCATCATCCTGATCTTCCAACTCGGGTAGTTGTTTCCGTTGAAGAGCGGGGGTCGAACGGTTGAGTGACCTTCTTCATGAGGCGCGGATGTTGCGTTGAATGCCATTGTTGCAGTATGCTTTAACCTCGCTTTGATACCAATTGTAGGGATTGTCGTACCCTTGCAATACTAACAACACACACTAAAGGGGGGATGAATAGTGTAATGGCAATAACATTGTCCAATTAAAATTAAACATGCAAATGCGGAATTATAAATTCAAGAGGAATTAAATGGCACAATCAATGCAAATGCTAACACAAGGAATTACCCTGGTTCCCCAAACTTGGGTACATCCAGCCACACCAATATCCACTATAATCTCACACAGAGAAGTGAATACAAATCTCACAAGGAGATACCCCACAAGGAGGATTTACGCCCTACACAAGGACCCAACCAACCCTACACAAGGGTCAAGACTCCCACACAGAGAATCACTAACTCCCACTCAGAGAATTAGGGTTAGTCCTACACTAGGACACTAAACTCCCACAAAGAGAGTTACTCCCACAAAGAGAGTTATTCCCACAAAGAGAATATCCTAATCCTGCAAAGAGATAACCTCCCACAAAGAGAGAAACATTAATTCCCACAAAGAGAATTAGAGTCAACAATTACACCAAGTAAAATAAATACTCTTACCTATGCCTTGAGATGCTTACTCATGAATGGATGCAAGGCATGGAAGAAGATCTCCAAGTGTTGAGATATGCTTGAGAGCACTTGGATGAGTTCCCTTGAGCTAGACTTCAATGCATGAAGATGAATGAGAGCTCTTGAGAGGGAATTGAGGGAGTTTGAGAGTGGCTTATAGATCTCTTGAGATATTCAATAGCATCAAAAAGCATAAGAGATGGCAGCCCACTCATATATATATATACCCTATATCAAACCCCAAAACCCAAGAAAACAGCCAAAGAATCAATTCTGCAACGACTAGAAACTGGGCGAAAACGATAGGAACAGTCGACTGATGATCAAAAGACAGTCGACTGATCAACGGCTAGAAAATATCCAACGGCTATAATCTGAGCCAGGACAGTCGACTGATGAAGACATTACAGTCGACTGAGAACAGGACAGGCGCATGTAAATCCTTCAGTAGGCGACTGCTGCAGGGGATGGAATAAAACAGAGAGTTGCACTCTTTCTTTAGTTTATCGCACAGGCGACTGATGTCAATAATACAGTCGACTGTCTATTAGTCAGACGACTGTAAAACCTTAATCAGTCGTCTGCTGAATAAGATGGAGAAAAGACAGAGAGATGCAGAGAATGTACTTACGCTACTCAGGCGACTGATGACCAATCTACAGGCGACTGTAACTATACTACAGGCGACTGTAACTATACATGCGACTGTAAACTGACCAGTAGTCAACTGTGCGTAAAGCTTAAGTTGAGTCAATTGAAATGTTGACTTGAGCTGTGCATATCAGGCGACTGTAGAAGGATCTACAGGCGACTGGAAATCACCCAGTCGACTTTGTTTCCTTCATCAGGCGACTGATGGAAAGCCAGAGACTCCAAATGAGTCTTTGGACAGAGTGAACCTATTGGGTTGGATTCTATGATAATCCTAAGGATCACTAAGATGGTTAAATGCAAATGCATGAATGAGTAAACCATCTAACAAGGCATTACATTAATCCTAGACTCAAAAGAGAGAGAAAGCAATAAAGTAAATTACATGGATTACAATGCTTTCCTTAGAGTCTAAGTCTTCAATCTTGATGCCTTGATTGCTCTCCATCATCTCCAAGCTTTGGCACTCCTTGAGTCCAAGCTTTGGTCCTTCTTCACAAGATGTCCATCCTTACACCAAGTGATTAGTCTCCAAGAAAGATATTCTTGAAATAAACTGAGATACTAAAACATGAGAGTCATTAGCAACAACATACTGTTGTGATCATCATCAAAATAAGATTGGTATGAAACACCAATACTCAACAACAGTCACTAAACCTAGATTCAATGCCAATATCTTGGATCGCTAGCAAAGATAAAGCCATAGGCAATAGGGTTCAACCTAACACTAGCAAGCAATTTACTCAAACATAGCAATCATGAGATATAATTCGAAACAATCCATTGCAAGCTTATAAAAGAATTCACAATCAAGATCAAGAACGATAAACAACAAATAAAAGACAAAAGAATACTTAGCTTAATGAAAGTAGTTCAAATCCACGCACAAATCACCAAAAGAGGGGGCCTATGGCATGGCCTAGCGTCCAAAATAGTCTCCAAGAACAAAAGAGGGATCCCCCAATGATGGCTACAAGATTGTTTAAATACTCCCCCTCAAACCCTAGTAAAACCCTAGAGAAAACCCCACAATTTCGTGCCCAACCCCAATAAGGGCTACAACTTAAGTGGTGGACCCCAGACAGCTCGGTCGAGTAGCCTGGCACTCGGCCCGCGTGGCAGAATTCAGCACTGTGCTGCCATCTTGTAAAAATTCCACAGAGTTCATCCGACCTCTGTTTCGCGTGTTCTTAGTGGCGTTGGAACCGTCATGAAGTCTACTATCCATGAAAAATATTAAAAAATTACTTTACTCACTTGAATGACAACAGATCTTCAAAGAGTGAGAGGCTGTCCTGAAATCTGGGGGCTTTTCCTCACTCGAACAAGTGCGGTTGCACTCGGTCCGAATGGTCTTCACGCTCGGTCGAGTAGCGTTTGATATTCTCTTGTCCCCGATCTAAAGCAGTAGTCACTCGGACCGAGTGGCAAGTCCACTTGGTTGAGTTCAAAGGCTTGGAAGTTGCTTGAAAATGGCATTCTGCTTTGCTACTCGGTCCGAGTGGATTTTTCGCACTTCAGCTGCTAAGCCATCTACTCCACTTCCTTTAACATACCTACTCAGACCGAGTGAGCAAGTCCACTCGGTCCGAGTGAACTGGGAAAAGTAAATCGAGATGATAGCTTGCTTCTCTTTCTATTTTTCTTCGTTCCTCTTCCTTGGCCTTCTTCGTTGGCACCTCAAGCATGTCATCATGAGTCTTCTTGGTGCTCCTGCATTGCCAATCATCCCCTCGACTTCAAATTGCTCTGATTTCACTCCAAATTCTTGAAATCAACATAAACGTTCCGAAAGTGAAATAGTTCCAAATATTCATCGATTTGGAGGGTGAAACATGATATAACAAGTGTGTAAAATACATGCATATCAAGAGGCAATTGGCTTGATATCGATTTGATTGTGTATTTAGACTACACATATATAAAATAAATACATACATACAAATAAAAAATTTCCCCAATGCACCACTTTCTGCTATTCCTTTTTTTATCTTATGGATGATCTTCTCATAGTTTTCTTTTCCTTATTTTTGTGTGACTAGGTGGACGTGGAGTACAAATGATTATGCCTTAAAATGATGCTCTTTCATTCTTTGCTAGCCAGATAGACATGTTGGCACAGTAGATCAATAGGTTAATGGTTAAGGCATACGCCCCTGCCCCTCCAGCATTTTTGGCATCGCATCAGGAATCACAATTGGAAACTTTGATGGAGTGGTGCATTGAAGCCCAAGAGCGTCCGAACGATAACTTCCAGAACTCTCTCCAACAGCTTACCTATGCAATGAATTTGATCGAAAGCCAACACGTACAGTTTACTCGGCAGACCAGTCAGCTTAGCCACCAAATGAGCCCGATTGCCACATCCCAATGCGATTCACAATTGCAGACAGAGAAGAACTCCCTCCAACAGCTGGCCAATGCAATCAATTTAATCGAAAGCCAACATGCACAGCTTACTCAGCAGACTAGTCAGCTTATGCATCAAATGAGCCTGTTTGCCACATCTCAACACCATTCACAATTGTAGTCAGAACAAAACTTTAGTGCTCTGGTCATGGAGGATGAACCAAAGTGCGAAGAGCAGTTGGAGAAGTCCACAATTATGCCAGCGAAGGGTAATCCATCTGAACCAACTATTGTAGACTTTATCATGGATTGTTTCTCCCATGCAGGTACCGACAATGACAGGCTATATGTTGGCTGGGATGGAAACACTCTATGCCTACACTTTGATGAGGATGAGGACAAGCTGTTCGAGGGTGATGATGAGATTGTTGATATTGCAGAACATGAGCCTTGTTTCCATCCAGAGTCATCACCCCAGTTTGAGGCATACCAGAGCGATGAGATGACTGTAGATCATGAGCCAATAGTTGAGGAGGATGTGCACACAGGTATAAACATGACGATTGATCTCAAAGAGCCAGACTCACATCCACCTCCTTACTTACTACTGTAGCCACCATACCATCCATCACTTATTAGGCAGATCGTCTATCTGATTTTGTAGACATCATCAGGGGAGATATCTTAAAACTCCAAAACTACATTTTGAATCTCTTACTTCACCTCAAAACTATATAAATTCACGTCCTTTTGACAGGACGTACTTCCCGTGGGCACAGATGCACATTCCATAGAGGTATGCTAGGTCGTGTCAACACCCAACGAGGATAGCAAAGAAAGGACCATAGAGATGATCGCCTTATCCTCAGAGTAGCACATCATTCCCAGGGAGTATCTGTCAATCAAATTCAATTTTCCCATTTCATTTCACGATCCTTTCTGGGATACTTTTATAGTGGAGAGAAATTTTTCCATTTGGCTGATGCTCATGTCTCTTGTAGGACTTAGGTGGATGTCCTCGAGAGATGCTTGGAGAAGTGTTGCTGGAGTCTGATGGAGTTCATGGGAAGCAGCCTGCCAAGCCACGAAAGGTTCATATAGAGCAGTTACCTGCTCCACTTCAGATTCGTGATCCTCCTTTTGATCAGGTGCATCCTACCCCAGTAGTGTAGACATTTTATATATGCTTTCTAGTTTAGTATCTTAATAATATCGTCTCCTCTCAATAACGAGTGGAGCACATTAGGATTTAAAGGTAGTAATAAATCCTTCTATCGTCTCACATATATCATTTACACCCCTAGAACCCTATGATATCCCCCAATTGATCTTGATAGTACTTCCCCCACTAAATTTGAACCCTTGCATTCATATTATTATTTAGGTACATGCTTCATGCAAGCTTGGAGAAGACTCTACCATGCACTCGACTATTTTCCATGAGCCTAACGATATCGCATAGCATTCCATCCATCCCCCGCGCATATTTACCCCCATATCTCATATTCCTCTCGCATTGTGGACAATGCTTGGTTTTAGCTTGAGGGAGACATTTTACTCCAAGCTTGGTGGAGGAGTCCACCACACCATCCACATCATCTGCACATTGCATCCTCACTTTTTCAATTATTTTTGCATCCATACATCATGCATACATACATCATGCATGCATTTGTAAAAAAATTTCAATAATATGAAGATATGAACCCTGGTTGACGCTTTTTCTTGTATGAAATTTCATTTATATGCTTAGTTAGACTCACTTCTCTCATGCACACTCTATATATCTTTATAGCGTGACCTCTTCATTTTCTCCTCACGAATTCATTTTTAACCCTTTCATGTGAACGAATGCTAACTCCGTTTGTCTTAGGTTGGTAAGATTGATCATTTTATTCAACCCTTGCAATGCATGAGCTTAGGCCTTTCCAATAGTGTTGAGTGGTCCTTAGTTTGATGGGGATTGGTTATGGATATAGCTTATCCACCCTTAAGCCATGTGTGGTCGATATGCTTCAAAAATATTTAAAAAGAAAAAATGATGAATACAAAAATAGTTTGGATTAAGTGCACTGTTCTTTCAATTCCACTAAGTAACCGGATACCCATGCCTCAGGAAGCATTGGAGATTTACGTCGAAAAGTGAGATTTGGGGGAGTGCACCAAATAGCAATAATGAGTCCTAGATGATTCGAGAGAGTAGACCCGAGGGGCCCATCTTGGCCTAATTCACTAGACTCGTCTGGGTCAGAAAGGTGTGCATGTGTATGTGTGTGTGTGTGTGTGTGTGTGTGTGTGTGTGTGTGTATCTTTGAGCATATCCATCACCGTGGTTTAGGATAGACTAGCTTGACATAACAAAATCTCATAAAGCTAACAAAGCACGACACACTTTTGGATTCCCGCCTTTGCAAGTGTAGGACATAGGTTGTATTCCTTCAATCTAAACCTATTAGGAGAGATATTCCATTGATCTTGTATTTTTCTTGGGTGAGTGTGTTAAAATTGAAGCCATGTTGGACATTCTTATGTTTGAATCTTACGCCATGATTTAATTATGAGTGATGCATGCATAGGGTGAATTCTAATTTTGTTGTATAAGTGGATTACATGCATAATTAGCTTGAGATGGTGATCTTCAGACCTCCTTAACAATTCCTCCCCGTCCTTCATGTCTTGTCTTGTTCGGGGACGAGCAAGAGTCTAGTTTGGGGGAATTTGTTAAGTGTATGTTACGCTCATATTTCCGCCCCCCACCCCCGCATTATCCGCATTTATTTTATATCATTCTCGTTATTTTACTTGATTTTGCCTCCTTTAATCCATTTGATGCTTCACATGATGTTTTTTTTATATATTTAAGGAAATTTATGCATAAAATGATCCAATTTGGAGATAGGAGAAGCATGTAAGAGAAGATGGTGAGGAATACGAAGATCAGAGGCCAAAGCAAGAAGAAAAAGTACAAGCAACACGGCCATCATGTCATCATGTCAACCAGAGAAGAGAGCAGCATCAGTGACACTGCCGTGCCTAAATTAAAATAGAACGAAGATTGCAAAGACGGCCGTATGACACGAGCTGCCTGGAGCCATCTGAAGCTCGAAGATTGATTGACACGGCCGTGCCGATTAGCGGCACGGCCATGGTCAAGGCATCAGCTACTTGTAACTTGGGAAGCGATGCATGACAAATCCTAACCTTCAGTGTAGCCTAAATGGGAAAGAGAAAGGATGTCAGAAGAGCAAAATTAGAGCACTAGATATGTCCGAAAATAGTGAAATGAAGATGAGAACATGAGCTTAAACAAATGAATAAACACTTATAAGTAGGAAGGTTAAGAAAGGGAATAGAACATATATAATGTTAGTGTGTTAACCATAGATCTATATGCAGCAAGGAGTGTTGTCTTCTCAAACAATCCCATTTTGATCTGTAATTTTTTAGTTACTATGCATGTATGCATAGAGTTATGGCTCAATACCACTTGTTGTGTTTATTATCTATTATACAGTTGAGGGGTGTTTTGGAATGGGGCTGCTGATTAGGACAAAAGTGTGGGTAAAAAGATGGTTGTGATTGAATATTGAGTGATCAATGGGCATGAAAGAGAGGTGGTGAAAATTTTGGGGGAGAAATTTTAGATGAAAACCTCAACACTTTGAGAAAAACTAAATATGAAGTGAACTAAATAATGGTAAAACTAAAATTTTAAATGTTGGGAAGATACTAAATTTTGCGAGGAACTAAAATTTTTATGGAGTTATATTCTCTTGAGAACTAAATTAAATTTTGGGATAAACAAAATCTGGATGTAAGTAAAATTTTAAATTTTGAAGGAACTAAATCGAAAAGGAACTAAACTTTGAAGAACTAAATTTTGGGGGAACTAAATTCTATGTGGGGACTAAATTTTAGTTTGAACGTGGTTAAAAAAATTTATTTGGAGGAATATTTTAAAGCTGGCTAAAAAAATTTGGGGGGGGGGGGTTTTTTGAAAAAGCTGAAATTTTTTGGGGTAAGATTTTGAATGGGTTAAATTTTTTTAGGTATATATGAATGCCACGTGACATATGGTCACAGGTATGACTAGTTCTATCTTAATTTAACTAAAATTCTTGGAATTATCCATAAACTTCTTTCGTTTCACAAACATACTACTACAAACCCTCTAAATCTCAAAAATGCTATCACATACTACTTTCCTAAAATTGCCATAAAATATCTACATCAATTTTGGATGCAGTCATGTGACTCATGTCCATGTGTTAAATATTGATGAAATTAGCCATTTCTTTGTTGAGAGGAAAGACTCCTTATGGGGCATGTGGATCCTATGCACCAATTTTTTTCATTTTCATCGCCGTCTTCTTTTTCTTCCAATTTTTCCCTTTAACATACTAGGCTTCCATGTGATCGTGAAGAGGATGTGGAGATGAGAGATTGTGAGCATTAAATATGATCAATTCATCTTTCTATGTTTGTTATTCAATCTTAATTCAGCTAAATTTCGTAAAACTAACCATACACTTTTCTTGCTTTCCAAATATTCATACTACCACAAGCCCTCTAAATCTCAAAATGCTATCCCAAGCTACTTCCCTAAAATTTCCTAGACACTGTTATCTTGAGCCAATTTTGGATGTAGTCATGTTACTTGTGTCCACTATGTTAAATATTGAGGAAACTGCCATTCTCTTTATTGGGGGAAAGACTCCTTGTGGATGTGCATTCCATGCGCCTGGGTTTTTTATTTCCATTTCTTCTTCTTTTTCTTCCCTTTTTTCCTTCAATATACTAGGAGTCCATGTGGCCATGAAGAGGAAGAGTGACGAGAAAGTGATAATGATGCACGAGGAGGGGGTCAACATGAACACTGATGAAAATGATTCGACTGAAATGAGGCGGGATTAGAAGAAATAGGTTTGAGGATAAAAGAAGAAGGCAAAGCTAGTGTTGACGGTGATGTGAGTGCTAATGAAGAGTGAAAAGAGGTGACCATATTGTGAATGAGCAGTGAAGAGTGTAAATGGCGGAAATGGTGCCAATAAAGGTAAGGCAGAAATTGGGTCAATAAAGGGAAAGCGGATGGAGGGAGTGCAAATATGAAACCATCTTCAAAATTAATAAAACTCATGCAAATCATAAGAATATTAGATATAAGGAAAAACAGTCAATAAGAAAGATTATTAATAGTCAATACACTAAAAGTTTTAGTTCTTCTCCGTAATATTTAATAACAGGATAAAACAATGAGATTTCTATTTTAAATACACAATGGTATCATCATGTAAGTGGAAATAAAAATTATTAAAAGAATCAAAAACAAAATTAATTTGCAGTTAGTTGACATGAACTCCTTACGTAAAAGAAATTAAATCAAATACCTTCCGTTAAATGCTTTTTTAACCAACATGACGACCCCGTCTTTCATATCCATGAAATGTGCATGCTTTTTTTAAGATCTAGTAAATGCCCACACGTGAGAAATATAGCTAAAACTTTGAATAACAAGAAAAAATAAAGAATGGTGTACCGTTTCAACTGCAAAATCGAATGCTATCTTTGGAAGCCTACTCAAAAATGCACCAGTATCAACCATAGCTGGGTATTGGTGTATGTGTGACTGAACACCAACCTCAATTGCAGTCACACTTATTGTGTAATAATCACGATAAGGCCTGTAAACAAAATCATACTTGGTGCCTCACTTAATAATGAATCGGTGGACTTTATATGTCTATGAAATAGAGTGAAGCACACAATCTGTGCATGCACACGTTGAAATTCCAGAGAGATCATAGCACGAGCAATTAACATTGGTTAACGCAGTATTGTCCTTGGTTCAACCAACTTTCAAGAGATAATGTAAAATTTATATAAAAGAATCATCCCAAATAATTTCACTTGGTTGACATGAAGCCTCAAGAGTAACCGGACCCTTTTGTATAAGGTTTATAATAAAATCTGACCACATTATCACATAATTCAATAGTTACTCATATAGACTATATAAAAGTATGACTGGAATTGACCATAAAACCATATTACAACTTTTTACCCTTATATTTAATGATATATGACTGTGGATATTTTTAGCATCCAGTGTACCTTATATGCATCTTAGACTACATTAAACAAACTGGTAGAAATGAAGTTATCTAACATTTTCGTTTGTTGATCAATGAAATATCCTTAACCTTTTACATGGGAAAAATAAATTAAAATGAAAAAATAACGATTATAGCACGTTCTTGACATATATATAGTAACAAATATTGACACATAAATCATATTCCAGGGTGAAAGTTTGTAATAAAATTTCACCTAAAGGGCAAATTTGCTTATATGACATCACTGGTGAGAATATGGATGACCTACTTTCTACATTGTTTAGTTACAACTTATGTAGCACAACATACCCCACTTGTAACAATGGTGTCATTGTCGTCACCTTTGGCTTCACAACATGTCCAATAGCAAAAATTCCTCCTTCATTGTCTAAACAATGAGCAAATTCTTTCCTCGTTTTTCCTAAAGCAGCCATCTGAATAAGAATCGAATGATTACTCCATGAAAGACCAATAAGTCCTTCGATTCCATTCTTTAAATCATTCTCTTTCGTGAATCCATTTTGCATGGTGCACAACTGCAAAAAATGGTAAAAACATTAGAAAAAATGTTCTGGGAAAATAAATGAATACATCATGCTATGATAATAAAAAGGTTCCAATATTTCTATTGATACATACGTATGCTTTTTATTGCTACTCAAACATTAATTGTTTGTAGCAGCTTGCTCTTAGGATTTGCATAAAGAGGTTTATTACAGATGTTCAGAAATAAGATATTTTCTGATTGTTTCCGGAATGGCATTTTGGCATAAATTGTTATAATTTGTCTCTAAAATTAATTGATCAATATCAAGCATTAAGCAGAGTGTTGTAAGATAAGATGATAAAACTAGTAATAAATAGTAGCAAACCAAGAATTATAATTGTAAAGAAGCAAGTTGCTCCTGGCCTACATGCACAACCAATTAAACAATGCATCATGACCTGACAAATAATGTGGTGAGAAGACTGTTAGCTTCTGAGTTTTGGCAATTCTCCCTTTTCTTTTGAGCAGTGAAAACTCTCAAACTTCTTAACCCATGGATACAGCCGCTTAGGTGAACCGTGTGGATATTAAGTTCATATTTTTCTTTTCTTCGATTTAGTTTCTTCTTGAAATTTTGCATGCACAATCACCATCGGAGTTACTTCGATCTGGATTCATTGCAATAGATGCTGCAATAATATATTGATGTCAGCTGCACGATGTTGAATTCAGTCTTCAACAACTCCCATAGATATATTATGGCAACTATGCGACTTTGTGGATGCTCAACTGTGCTGGAACACGATTAATCTTAGTATGCCCCAAAATCACCAAAATTTCAATATCAATTAGGACACCAATGACATTCAATCACAATTCTCTTATACAATAGAACTGCAAACTATTAGCATAACTGTAACAGCCCTAACCCTTTTCACACAATAAAATTTTTAAACAAATCGAAACTAAATTTCCAGATAATTATTTTTATTTTTGATGATTTTTCTTTTTTTTTCTCTATATTTTAAAGGTTTGTTTCCCTCATTTTGGCCTAAACACGTAACATGTTTCATTTAAACCCGTTAACACATTCTTAAAACCTAATTAACTATGTTAAACCCAAAACCCAGTTCTCAAAGTCCAAACCCATTTTTCCTTAAAACCCAAACACACTTCTTTTAATTCAAACCCAACACTATTCTTTTCTTGAAACCTAAAACCCATTACTTTAGAGCCGGCCCATTACTTTACCACATATATTATATCCTACTTTAACCCTAACCCTCATTTTTTTCTCAAATTCTTCTCTTTATCTTCCTCCATGAGGCGATGATTCCCTCTTCTGAGCTATTCGCATCTACGTCTCATTGCAATATAATCGACGACATTCTTTTCATGAATTTATGATTTTTGATCCGCATTTACCTCCCTTCATCCCATGTTCCCCATCCCTCCACTTTCTCACGATTATATTTTTCCATCTTCTATATAAAACCATGGAGCTGATGTTTTTGGGTTACAAAACCATCTAATCTTCTCTTTCATGCCTAGATTTGTGTTTTTTCCTTGAGATTTGTCTGCCTCTTCCTTGATTTATGCAACCGCAATCAACTTTGATAAGAAACATGGTTTAGACCGCGGTGACAAATTTTTCTCCTCATTTTTGTTCTTAAGGTGACAAGAAAGTTCCATTACTACTCTGTAACCTTGATAAGCTCAATTTTTATTCTCTTGGGTGAATTTTTTATGCATATAATTGGATTTTGGGGCTTGAACTCCTTGAGGTGGTGTGCCTGGTGTGCCTGGTGTGCCTTATTGCTGCTTGCTTTTCAGAATTGTTACATAATCCGTTTGACACAATTTGAGTCTGTTTTTTTTACCATGAAGATGTGCTTTTGCTGCTACTAGCTTTTTAAGAATTTGACTCAATTCAAGTCTATTTTACCCTAAAGATGTTCATTGCTGTGGCTTACTTTCTAGAATTGTTATCAGGTCAGTTTTGTTGGTCCTAACAATTTGACAAAAGATAGGATTTTTATTGCGAAAACAATAGCAAAAACAAGATAATTGAGCACAAAAGAGGTGTGCCCTCCTCCCAAGACGCCTAGAGGACGTCCGCACTCGTCTAGATCTAGAACTACTTTTAAGACGCTCAATAGAGAAATCTCCAAATCATCAATACAAATGACGACTAGCCCTAGTTTAAATAGAAAAACCCTCCTTTTGGTGCGCAAAGTAATTTCTCCATGACTTGTTGTGCGCAAAGTAATTTCTCCCCTCTTTAGCCGCGCATAGATCAAACATTACTCTGCCCCTGAAAATCCACCTTGTCCTCAAGGTGGTGCATGGAGTGTGTGTGCCATCCATCCCACGTATTGCATGTCTCCTCCCGGATCGAAAGGATGAGATTGGTCTCCACCACCTTCATCAACGCCTAGACGAAAGCCACGGTCGCCACCAGTCAGATCTGAAAGCCATCTATAGACTGAAATTCTGCAGGGCCTCTGCAGAATTCTGCAGGATTTCTGCAGAAATGCTGCAGAATTCCTGCAGAATTCTTGCAGATTTCCTGCAGATTTCCTGTAGATTTCCTGCAGAAATTCTGCAGATTCCTGCAGAATTTCTGCAGAATTCCTACAGAATTCCTGCAGATTTCCTGCAGAATTCATGCAGATTTCCTGCAGATTTCCTGCAGGAATCTGCAGAAATTCTGCAGAAAGCAGAATTTCTGCAGAATGCAGAATGCAGAATGCAGAATTCTGCAGGAATGCAGAATGCAGAATTCTGCAGGAATGCAGAATGCAGAATTCTGCAGGAATCTGCAGAAATTCTGCAGATTCCTGCAGAAATTCTGCAGAATTTCTGCGCAGACCTGCAGAATTGCTGCGGCTCCTGCAGAATTTCTGCAGGGCTGGCCGGCCCTGCAGAATTTCTGTAGGGGGCGTGGCCGTTTTTTGAGACGACGGCTAGGGTTTGCTCGTCTTGGGGGCTCGTCCTCGTCTTCCGCCGCCGCCTTTAAATCTGGATTTTTTATCGCCATCAGATTCAAATCTGAAATTTTCAGATCTAAAAAATTTTCTCGTCTTCCTCCGTCGCCTTCAGATCTGGATCTGAAAATTTCACATCTAGATCTGAAAATTTCAGATCTGAAATTTCTAGATCTGGGCTTTTCTCCTCCAAAGGTGACGTCTTTTGCCCAAAATTAGGGTTTTTGCCGTCGTGGATACGCGCTGTCAATAGCTCCATGATTTTTGCAAATTGCTCGTCGTTTTTTGCTTGTCTTGCCTTCATGTGCTCGATGTATTCCACCAAATCATCAACCGATTTCTTTACCCCTTCAATTCCCGCCTTGGATCGTCACGCGCTCTGATACCAAATTGTTAGGAACCAACAAAAGATAGGATTTTTATTGAGAAAACAATAGCAAAAACAAGATAATTGAGCACAAAAGAGGTGTGCCCTCCTCCCAAGACGCCTAGAGGACGTCCGCACTCGTCTAGATCTAGAACTACTCCTACGACGCTCAATAGAGAAATCTCCAAATATCAAGCATCAATACAAATGACGGCTAGCCCTAGTTTAAATAGAAAAACCCTCCTTGTGGTGCGCAAAGTAATTTCTCCATGACTTGTTGTGCGCAAAGTAATTTCTCCCCTCTTTAGCCGCGCATGGATCTAACAAAATCATGAGACCCCATTGAGACATGTTTAAAATGGAAATATGGATGTGCATAAATTGATTAGAATGGATAAATGATTTTCGGATCAACCACTGAGTTGTATTTTTGGGACATACTAGTACTGTTGTCAGTATAATGCATGAGACCATATTGAATAAAGTTTAAAACAGAAATATGGGATATGTGCATAAATTGATTACAATGAATAACTGATTTTCAGAGAGTTGTATTTTTGGGCAATACTAATATTGCTTCATTGGTTATGTTGATTATATTGATGATTCGGTTCATGTTGTCCTTCTTAATATTTATGATGGATATTGGTTTCGGTTAGTATGCTATTTATTGTTATTGTTCATTAAGTGTAGACTCACTTCAGAACCATAAGGATTATTACATGGGTTATATATTGAGCCTATGCATCTTTTCTATGATATGCGTAACATATTCCCACGATCAAGTTATTAACTTAAACATAACTTAAATAAACTTGATTCATTACCAGTATAATAATGTGCTAAATGATATGATTATTCATGACTTCGTGTTCATGTCATGCTCATTTTACTCATTTTACTCATTTTACAGTCCTGACAGTTTTACGATATTTGTTGCATGATTTGCACCATACATATTCACTATTTTATTACAGCCATTGCTCAAGATCACTGTAGAAGCCCAAGATACTCATTGTACCAGATTACATGCCCATGATAACGTACTTGATATATTCTTAATTACTTAATTACTTACTTGATCACATGATATTGTACACGTATACTCGTTTATCATGCTTGAAATTACATTTAGTATAGAACATATGGAAATAAACAACGCATTGTCTCAGAAGGTGCAAGAGCAATAAGGATCCTTGCGATAGTTATATTTTCTACCTCCATTAATGGAGGTGGTGTTATATTACTATATCCATGTGTTCTGTTTTCCAACAACAGAAGTGGAGATTACCATTTTCATAGTGTTTTCTATTCTCTAGTTATGGAAACATGATCATATACGGATGTCACACTTCGATGTGCAATCACAGGGCACATGACCATACCTAAGTTGCACATCGTATCCTTGGACATGAGCTCGGAGCTATATTAAAGACATCACATTATTCCTGTTACTTAGCTCTGTCACTGTTATATGATAATTATCATATATCGCTGCTCATTTCACACTATTATTTTGGCATGTCACATTGTAGATGCTTGTTTTATCTATACTACATTTTAACATGATTCTGTTACTATTAATTTTATCGATAAAACCCAGATAAGCAAAGCTTACTGATGGTTATTCTCTTATGTTTTGTTTTTATTTTTGAACATATCCATCAGGAGATTTTTCCTATATTCTTCCTAGTAGGCTTGAACTCATTTTAGAGACTGATTTTCCATGAAATTAAACAAGTCTCCTTCAGTAACTTTTTATATCATTTGCTTCATTATATTCCTACCATGCTAGTTACTTTGATTGTTTCCTTATTTTCATACACGTATATTGATACATTTATTGATCTTAGAGTATGTTGGCCATCTTGACTATTGCTCGCTATTAGTTAGAAGCAAACGAACCTATAATTTAGTTACAAACGTTTAGTATTTAAGTTGAAAGGAGAATTCCAAGTAGGAAGTATGCATGAGCTTGTCACTTTCTGTTTACCTTAACAATCCAGGAAGTATGGAATGATAATATCTAATTAAATCATGTACAACATCGTTACCTCTATTATCTATCGTTGTGTTCTACAAAAATCAAATATCAAGTTATAATGCCAAAGATTTGACATATAAAGCTAGATAGCCACTTAAGTAATCTTTTCATCTTTTCATTAACAAGCTAATATCCAAATAGGCCAACTACTTAATAACCGAATCATATAAAATTGAAAATTGATGTCTGAGCTATATGATCAGTAAATGAATAAATAAAACTAAACAGTTTAAAAACTAATTGCATATGAGCAACAATCTACAAACCTACATAAATACTTCATGTATGAAAAACAAGATGACATCATATGGAGATATTTTCAAAATAATGTATATGCTATGAAACTAGGAAATTCACAATTCTAACCACTCAGTTCTTGATCTGAACCATCTTAACAGTCTTATTTATAAATGATAGGATGAAAGATGAAGAGTAAGTTTGCGCCCACTTAAACTGATCGCGGTTGGTAAACCATGGTTAGTTTGATATTTGTTGGCACTCATAATTACTTTGGTTTCTCTTTAGAAGGGTGACAGAAGAAAAATAAAAATTTCCAAGGTAGCAACCCCAGTCAAATTAATGCTAACCCCAGCCATATTGATATATTTTACTTAGTGAGAGAAAATGGATGGGGTTGGTACTCCTGATTATTTTTATTAATCTATTCAGCAAGAAATATCAATGTGATCAAACCCTAGTCATTTGAAGATTCATCATTTTGGTCAGGGTTATGAACCCCAGTGACTTTTGTTTTTGTCTATTGACCTGCAGCTTGAACCGGGTTAACCATGTTAAAATTATTTTTCATTAATTTGATCAGAGTTCTCAACGATGTTATTTTGTGTTCTTCCACTACATCACAAAATCAAGAACCAAATTTTACATAGCAAACACTGGTCATTTATTGTTGTTATTTTTAAAGTTAGTTTATAAAATAATTTTTAAACACAGCCTAAATTGAAATTTTATCCTTTTTGTTTACATAATATTTATTTATTTTATTTTTTTAGTATTTTATATTTATTGTAGTTGTTGCATTTAATAATCATATTTGAGAAGGATGTCTTACTAAACTATGTTATTAAATTCATCTATCACTTACGATGATTTACTATATTGTTTGGTTATGATACAATAGGAGAAAAGTATTCCTAATGTGACTCCTTTGATAATTCCTAAGAAGTGTCGCGAAATAGCATTAAGTACTTACTATATAGGACTTGTCTTAATTTCTAAGAAGTAGCCATTATTGATTATATTGTTTGGTTATGATACAATATGATTGAAATCTTTCAAGCTCTCAAGTCCAAATCTATTCAAGTTCAACTTTTGAAAAAATCAAGTTTCAACTCAAGATCTTTGCTCCAACAAAAATCTTCATCAAATCATTTTTAAACTCTTCTAAACTTAATTTCTCCTTTCACTAATTCATTCTTAGTATACTACATCTTATGCTTTGCTTAAGTTTCTGAAGATTCATCATATTGGTTATTTAATCATGGATATTTATCGTTGTGCTAATCACTCGCACCATATTATATTTGTGACTTGTCACACATCGCATGACATATAAGGTTAAGTGAGACTTATCTTCATAGGAATCTCAACTATTATGAAAAATCGTATATCTCCTTGATAAGAGTGGTTCTACTTTCTTGGTTATGAGAATATAACATGTTTATGTGACCTTGTTTAAAAACACATGTGAGAAGTCCAAACACTTTAATAAAAAAAGGTAAGTTCCGATTGTAATTTGGAATTGATTATAAGCGAGATCCTAGGTCATGAGTGCTTAGGTGGTGGATGTACAATCGGTTAAGGGAGGAACCATAGTGATCATTTCTCAGTATTTACGATTGCTAACGCTCATTCACATCCATCATTATATCTACATGCACACTCTACATTGCATCATATTTTCTCTGTCAATTTTGTTCGCACCGCAAATATTCTTGTACAAACTACATTTGGACCATGTTTAAACACATTAGTAGCTTGTTCGAACGATTTCACCCTGGAACACTTGTATACATTTTTGATTCAATGTATGTTAAATTTTGATATATATATATATATATATATATATATATATATATATATATATATATATATATATATATATATCATTTGTGATATCTCATTGCTATTCTGGCTTCGTTTCAATCTATTAGTACTTGTGTTTATTTGTTCTGATTGCTACACTTAGCTTGAAATGGAACAAAGTTGACTACATGATAGTGATACGATAAGTATTATATTTGTATTTAAGACTTTAAGCCTTTAGTTTATTTTGGGTCTTTTGGAAGTCTATGTCTTTTGGGTGAGTTTAGTCCCACATCAGATGTGTTAGGATAAGTGTTGGGTGGTGAGCATATATAAAGGCTCTAGAATTATACTTTTGAGATCAACGATGGAATGGAAAAATCAGAAATTTCTCCCAAAACCTGCAAAAGGTTTCCCCACATGTAAAAGGTCGCATCTTCCTTGGTGTGAAGCCTTGGAATTTTTGGTGTAAAGCCAAGAACCCTAAAAGTTATCCACTTCTTTCCAAATCATCCATTGAAACCCTAAAATTCTCTACCAAATTCCTAGATCCCACCATATCCAACATCAACCCGGTATAAACACCGAACAATTCCTTTCTTTTCTTCTGAAAATATTCCCCCAATTTTCCCAACAAAAAATCAAAACCCTAGCCATACTTTTCAGATCAGTCGCTTCCTCTACAAAAACAAAACAACAAAAAATAGATCTCCACACTGCTATAGTAACTTTTGTGCTTGTTATAGTATCCACCACAGTGCCTGCTACAGTATCACTATAGTACAACCGGTCCTTTTTTCAGTTATTTTCACAAGAATTTTGATGTGTGGTTATGTATAAATTTATCTCATCTGTGATTTAGCAATCCCAAAGTTTCTTTTTGATACGATTATATCAAATAAGGAAAAATGATTTTTTTCATTTTCATACTCTTTCGTTTGTAACATAAAAACCAAAAGGGGACTTAGGTTTTTTTCGGAAAACTCCATCTATTCTGGTGTGGATGGCAGGCATGCCTATATTTCTTGGTTTCAATAGGATTCCTTACGAGCATTGTTTCCATCTACTATTATCTAAAAATAATCAAGTTATTAATGACTGGACGAAACCAAGAAATAACCTCTCACGTGTGAAATTATAGAAGATCTCCTTTAAGATCAAACAATTCCATCGAATGGAGTATGACTGTATGTGTGATAGCATCGTTCATGTGCATATCATATCACTTTATTCACCATCCCGTTCCATTTTCCATATTTTTATTTCCCTTTTACACGTTTGGTTCTCTTGATTTGACTCATGTGATTTCTAAGTGTTTTAGGGACTTTTGAGTGAGATCAAGCGTTTTGGAAGCAATCAGAGTCGTGACGGAGTTCAAATGAGGATTTGGTGAAGCCTGCAGCAGGACCGATATGGTCGTGTGGGATATCACCATCTTCTAGTTCAAAACAGCCCAGCCAACGGCAATTTGATGCAGCCACGTGGAAATCCACGCGAACACATCAATCGGATGGAAAATTTCACATGTTACGCACTTTAAGCAGCGGGCAACGACGCAGTCGTGTGGCCTCGCCAAATGACCGCGTCAAAGCCCAACTTTCTAAAGAAAGCTTAAGCCATCTTTGCTGCAGGACCGAATCGACCGCATGGAATTGTGTCGTGGTCGATCCGGGTCAGATTTTCTACAAACCCTAGTGGGTTTTGGATGATTATAAAAGCTTTGGGAGTGCCATTATTCGGGAGGAGGCGACCTACAGACACGTTTTCATCTCCCTTTCCACTTCTTTTCTTAGTTTTTAGGAGTAGTTAGATTAGATTAGGTTTTTAGCTTGGTTTCTCTTCGTGGATATGCTTGTAACTGTGGATTCTTGTGTTGATACATCGGGAAGCTAAGTATTTCTTGTTCTCTTATTTCTTATATGTTTTCTAATGTTTTCCTTGTCATCTTCTTGTTTATCTCTATGCTCTTTGATGGCTTGTGAGTAGATTTTTCATCTGGGACTTTAGATTGAACCCCACATCGTATACAGTTGTCACATCGTTGTGTGACATTACTTGTAAATTATGACACATTTTGTTGTATGCATCTTATAGATACTTTTGTATGATAATGAGCGTCCTAGTCTCATTTTGTAATTTTGCCATCACAATATATATATATATATATATATATATATATATATATATATATATATATATATATATATATATATATATATATATATATAGTGATCTTCCATTGCGAAAAAGGGGCTTTTCGCACCGTGCGAAAAGAATTTTTTTTTTTTTGAAATTTTTTTTTTCAAAAATTCTTTTTTTGATGTTTAATCCATACAAATATATACCCCAGGGAAAATAATGGGTGAACCCGTTGGGCATTAGAGCACCCATCCACCCGTTACAAATTTAACGGTCTCAAAACGTGCGAATTTGATGAAATGCCTTGATCGAAGGCCAAATGACATTATTTCTCAACGATTATTTTTTGAGGGGGGTATAACAACATATAATGAGGGTGGAAAAAAGAATTTTTGAAAAAAAAAATTTAAAAAAAAAACTAAAAACATTTTCGCACGGTGCGAAATGTTTGCATTTGAAAATTTTCCTATATATATATATATATATATATATATATATATATATATATATGGGTAAAGTGTTCCTAGGGTGACTCCTTAGATTCAATCTAGGGAGTCGCCCCCATTTTCCCCCATATCCCACATTTTTTTTCGGAATTTTTTTTCATGGGGTTGTTGTTCACCTCATGGATGATCAACATGTCAAAAATCAATTCATTCCAATACTTTTAGAGCCCCCATCTACCCCTTGCAACTTCATGGGTTTTCAGCACGTTTTCAGACCGTTGAAGTTGCAAGGGGTAGATGGGGGCCCTAAAAGTATTGGAATAGCTTGATTTTTGGTATGTTGATCATCCATGAGGTGAACAACAACCCCATAAAAAATAAAATCCAAAAAAATTGTGGGATATGAGGGAAAATGGGGGCGACTCCTTAGATTTAATCTAAGGAGTCACCCTAGGAACACTTTACCCTATATGTATGTATATATATATATATATATATATATATATATATATATATATATATATATATATATATATATATATATATATATATATATAGGAAACGGGAAATAGGGTGTCACAGGAGAGAATCTCTCCTGGGTCGGTCAAAAAACTCCAATCTCCACATGTTTTTTGGAAGATCCGAGCCGTTCATCTCGATCTCCACCCTCTAAAACACCTACCCACCAATTTTCAGCCCGATCCGAGGTGTTTTGCCCGTTCATCCGCCCGACCCAAATTTAACGGTTTCACATGAACATAACTTTTGCAAAGTGCGGATGAACGGGCAAAACACCTCGGATCGGGCTGAAAATTGGTGGGTAGGTGTTTTAGAGGGTGGAGATCGAGATGAATGGCTCGGATCTTCCAAAAAACATGTGGAGATTGGAGTTTTTTTGACCGACCCAGGAGAGATTCTCTCCTGTGGCACCCTATTTCCCGTTTCCTATATATATATATATATATTTGAAAGGTAAGCGTGAGTTTTATTCAGAGAATGGTACAGTAAAATGTACATAGGTGATCCTGCTAGAGGGGGGATAGGACACAAGCATCGTCACCCCCTACTAGAAGGCCAAACAACATACAAGAAACTGTCATAAACTACAAAGAAAGGAGCTCAAAGGGGAGTTCAAGCAATCAACCACCGTCAATAATTCCCCAATTCGAGTAAGCCTCTGTCTCTTCTCTAGAGTTGGGCTCCTGGTCATGAAGAGAAACTCTAATATCTGCCGCTATCTCCTCAAACAGAAGAGTCTTACATCGCCGTTCGCCCTCAAAGATCCTCCTATTCCTTTCACGCCAGATATGCCACACCATTGCCGCAAGACAATTTGTGGCGAGTAGGCTCAAACAACCTTTGCCACCGAATTGGGAGAGCAAGAAATTCCCCACATCAGATAAGGAATTGGATGCATGTGCGGGGGCCTTTAACTTTAACATAGATCTGCGGAGGATGTAACCTGTGTAACTGCAGTCAAAGAATAAATGACCCACACATTCCTCCTCATTAGCATCACATAGAACACAGTGCGTAGGGCAGTCAGGAGCCCATCTGCTGATCTTCTCTCTTGTAAGCAACTTATCTCTCAGGGCTCGAAGAAGCGTGAGGGACATTTTTGGGATAAAGTTCGGGTACCAGATCAACTTGTGAAGTGAGAAGTCCTGACCCCTTCTACGCACACCCTCCCACGCTTACCTGTACGAGAAATCATCTCCCCTCATCCATTTCCAGCCATCAATACCCGGCTTTAGCTTGTACTGATGTAGTTTGCTGCGAATAGGGTCCAAAGACGCATCATTAACCCAGCCGGCCCCATCCCAATAATCCGCCACCCGCTGGAGACAGTCACCCGCCGGCGGGCTACATAGGAGCTTCGGTGCCGTTCCGTCAAGCCAAGGGTCATGCCAAAAGTAAGTCGACGTTCCATCCCTCACAGTCCTCGCAATGAGGTTATTTGAAACTAGCCGGCTCTTTAGAATCCTCTTCCAAGTCCCCGAGTTAGAAACTGCACCTTTTGCCGCAAAAAGTCCACCAGCCGAACCATAGAAGGAGCTCATTTGGCTTGCCCAGATTCCGTGAGAGCTGAGGAATCTCCAAGCAAGTTTAACACCGGAAGCTTCATTGAGGTCCTCTAACATCCGAAGCCCCACTCTTCCCTCAGTTTTTGGTTTACATAAATCATCCCAAGCCCAGGAACGCGTGTTGCCAAGGATAAACCTTCTACACGCAGCAGAAATAGTTCTCAAGAACCAAACCGGAATTCGAAACACCTGCATCCAGAAAGCCACCATCCCATAGATAACGGATCTGACAAGCTCAATACAACCCGCAACCGAAAGGAGAGAAGAAGACCACCCACTCATCCTCCTCTTACATTTATCAATCAACTTCTTGTAATTTAAGGCAGTAGGATATTTTACCGAAAGCGGCAATCCAAGATAAGTAGAGAATGAAGAGGTAACTTTGATGCCAAGGTAATCTGCAAGCAATTCCTTATTCTTGGTTCCTTTACTGAACAAACCAGCACTTTTCTCCCAGTTCACCTCCAGACCCGTAAATGTGGCAAATTCTGATAGCAAATTCTTAAGACCCACAAAAGAGGTCTTGCTAGCTCTGCAGAAAACCAATAAGTCATCTGCAAACAGAAGGTGCGAAATCGAACCATTTCGCCTCATAGGAATGATGTTACGAGAGGTAATAGCTTTATCAAGCAGGATAGAGAAAGTCTCCATAACAATAACAAAAAGGTAAGGGGATAGGGGATCACCTTGCCTCAGACCTCTATTGCTGCCGAAATAACCACAAGGGGATCCGTTAACCATAACAGAGAATGTCGGAGTAGAGATGCATTCTCTGACCCAGGAGACAAAAATGTCAGGGAAACGCAGCTGTTTCATAAAATAGAAGAGAAATTCCCTATTAATGCTATCAAACGCCTTCCTGAGGTCAAGCTTTAGGCATGCCCGCCCCCCCATGGGGTTACTGAAATTTCTGATCTGCTCGTGGGCAATTAGTGTACAATCCGACAGAAGTCGACCTTTCAAAAAAGCTGCTTGATTAGAGGAGATCAGATCATGTACTACCGCCTTCAGCCTGTTGCAAATGATCTTGCTGATGAATTTGTAAAGGACATTACAACAGGAGATAGGCCTGTAATCTCACAATCCAGATGCATTGGAATTTTTAGGGACCAGCGTTAAGAAGGTATGGTTAACTTGCTTCAGAAGAGAACCAGAGCTGAAGAAGGATTTAATAGCCAAAGTGACATCATCTCCAAGAAGATCCCAGTTGTGCTGAAAAAAATAAGCATTAAAGCCATCAGGCCCCGGTGCCTTATCAGCCCCAACCTGGAAGACATCGTCTTTGATCTCCTCACTAGAAACCCTTCTGCTCAGCCATAAAGAGGACTTCTCAGTTAAAATACGTTTGGGGGTTACTTTCTTGAAGGAACTGGAATAATGGCGCTGATTGTACAGCCGCTCAAAAAATAATGGCGCTTCCTTCTGCAGGGAGACATAAGTGTTATTTTGAACCCCCTCCGGGTCGACAAGATGATTCAAGTTATTCCTGCTGATCCTCCCTTTCATGTAGTTGTAGAAGAATTTGGTATTCCTGTCACCAAGCGAGAGCCATTCCTGTCTGCTCTTTTTCTTAAACATGTCCGCTTCCATTCTCAAAGCACGAGAAAGCTCTTTGAAGAGTAGAGATTCACTCCTTTGCAACTCAATGTCATCATGGATATCTAGATGTAGCCTGATCGCATTCTATTTCACCCTGCAATTCTCAACTGCCTTGTCAGCTCTGTGCTTGCCAGCCCAATCCCGCAATAAAGGCTTAAGTTTATTAAGCTTATATACTAACCGAAACATAGGAGTACCATTAACCACAGATGCCCAATGAGATGATATCACATCCTTGTACCCAGGACAGGAAGACCAATAGTTAAAGGATTTGAAAGGCTTAGGTTTAGAAGCAACCTGATTGTGCAGAAGGACCGCCATAGGGGAGTGATCGCTAGTGCCCACATCGAGATATTCCACAAAAGATGCTGGAAGAGAATTACGCCATCCAGCGTTAACAAAAGCCCGATCAAGTTGTGCTGCAATCCGATCATGCCCAACACGATTGTTGCACCAGCTAAGTCTATTCCCCTTCTTCAGCTCCTCAAGGCCGCATGTAGCAATGCAAACTTCATAATCCCTGACCATCCGCTCATCAAGAGGGTGACCCCCCACCTTGTCACGGGCGTACAAAACGCTATTGAAGTCTCCTCCTACAAGCCAAGGAGTATTATTCAATTGCTTAAAATCTGCGTAAATTTTATTCCATAGCTCCATTCTTTCCTCCTTCGAGTTGCGGCCATAAACTCCAGTTATCACACACGTGAAGCCCCCAGCATTATTGCAAGATAATGACATGTGCTGGGCCGAGCTAGACATCAGCTTCACACTCCAGACCTTGGGGTCGAACCCCACAAGAATCCGCCCCCCCAGAAGACATATCAAAGTTATTAAAGGTGCTCCAGTCATTCGGCAGCACCTGCATAGCACTTTTGATCGGGAGCCTGAGTTTAGTCTCAACCAAAATCACAGCAGAAGGCTTCAACCTCCCCAATCTATCACGCAAATCCCTTCTCATAACTGAGTTATTCAAACCCCTAGCATTCCAAAAGAAAACAGACATCAATCAATTGGATGGTTTACGTCTATGGTCATTCTCCTGGAGACGGGAGCTTTTCCTGGAGGATGCCATAGGAATACCTTCTTGCTTCTTTTTGACATTCTTTGGGGCCTCAGCTTGTTGGAGCAGATCAATAACTTCCCGGTCCCATTCAGGGTTTTCAATAGCAATATCGTCAGGGAGGAGATCCAGCTCGGGAGGGCAAGCATCAGCAAGCAAGGAAGGCACATGACGATGTGGCAATGGCTTGGCGGAGACAGTCTCAACCGCAGGTTCTGCTGCAGCAACACCTGAATCCAGTGTAGCCGCTGCATTCAGCCCCCCTTCAGACATAGAGGAACCGCCTTCAGGACGCGCCACAGAGGATTCCCATACAAGGACATTTCCTAAGGATGCCGCGGGAAATTCAGCGCCAACAACGGGGCCCGACACTGCTGAAGGACATTGCAACTCAATACCCCCCAGTAGGGGTTCCACTGCAAGCAGTACCCCCCCACCTGGGGAAATAATATGTGCCCGCATCGAACTTCTACATCCAATGACATTGGGCAATTCTCTATCACAGCACTTCTCCGCACTCTCCGTAACTTGGTTAGGTGTTAAAGAGTCTTCCGAATACAACAGATGCTTGCCTTTGCCCCCTAATATTTCATGGTCCTTAAGGCCTAAGCCTGTGTTATCCACCCCTCCAGCAGGCGGAGGCCTCCTCGGCAAACGTGATCCTTCCACCTCCCCAGGACCATCAGTAGGACCCGTAGATTGGATTGAAGGGGGCTCACCCACTCCCAGGCATTGGACGAGAGAGTGCCCAAAACTAAAACATTTAGAACACCGAGGGGGCTCACCCTCGACCTTGACCTCAATAGACAGAGTCGGGCCCTCTTCAGTTCCAACCAAAACAGATTTAGGCAAATCATGTTTCGCGTTGATCTCCACAAGGCATCTTGCAAATGACAATCGTTCCTTCTTCGCCGTCAGCCTGTCTAGGCATATTGGTGTACCAATCAAAGAGGCAATGCAATTAAGAATGTCCAACGTCCACATCTCAAGGGGGACTCCATGCAATTGGACCCAAACAGGAACAATTTACAGTTAAATTCATATATATAGAGGAATTTTTCCCGTTCATCTTGATCTCCACTCTCTAAAACACATACCCACCAATTTTCAGCCCGATCCGAGGTGTTTTGCCCGTTCATCCGCACTTTGCAAAAGTTATGTTCATGTGAAACCGTTAAATTTGGGTCGGGCGGATGAACGGGCAAAACACCTCGGATCGGGCTGAAAATTGGTGGGTAGGTGTTTTAGAGGGTGGAGATCGAGATGAACGGCTCGGATCTTCCAAAAAACATGTGGAGATTGGAGTTTTTTTGACCGACCCAGGAGAGATTCTCTCCTGTGACACCCTATTTCCCGTTTCCTCATATATATATATATATATATATATATATATATATATATATATATATATATATATATATGTATATAATATTATATTATATGTGTGTATGTGTCTGTGCTTTTGGAAATGTGTCTTTGGTATTGATAACCATTTTTATTACTTGCACTTTCAATATGAATTGTGACTTTGCAAATAATGTTGAATATCTCTGTCTGCATATAAGATTTGATGCTACATTAAATGGTGATATAAGAACATTTTCTGTTCTTTGGCATGTATTTGAATTTGATTGAGTGTCTCATAAAAGAGAAATAGACAATTAATATGGAAAGAATAGAATAGAAGAATAATCATGTGTGTTCCTGATTAATAATTATATTCTAAATATTCACTTCAAATTTGAATGATAAATATTATTGTATCCATATGAGACCTTGTGATTCAAGCCTCTTTAATGGTTAGTTAATAACACCTTCATTTATGAGTCGTTGTTACTTCCTCCCCACTCTTTTTGGATTATGACAAAGGGGGAGACAAAGGAATAGATAACCATAAAATATGAGAGATGCAGATATGTATGTTGATTCATTTTAAAATTTGCTTAACTGCATGAATCTCATTTTTGATATGGTTGTATGATTTAGGGGGTTACTCTTTAAAATGAATTCCAATATAATTGATTGACGTAATCTCCGTATTCATGATTCAACTTACTCAATGTTTATCATCATATGTTTCATTCCTTGTGTATTCATCTATGTTGATTGGCTTTAGTGAATACAATACACAATTCATATGATACACATATCCTTGACTATGCATTTATTATTCATTATTTATACGTTTATCTGGACTAAAATGGTTGGCATCAATGCAGGGGGGAGTAAGTATTTTAATTTCAAGTACAATTATTATGGTTATGATTGTTTGTCATCGTCAAAAGGTGGAGAATGTGGAATATTGGATCCCCCAATGTGGTTTTGATGATAAACAAACATAATCAACTATGACTAATCAACATGTTTTGTAGCTAAGAAGAGCATCATCTATACAGTTAAATTCATATCAAATGAGATGATGACTCATACAACTGATGCAAGGACATCAATCAATAAAGCATGGAGATCTAAGAATGAACGCAAGGAAGTCAAAGCGTTGAACTCAACAAAGCTCTTTGGTCATCAAAGAGTGATCTCAAGGAATTCAAAGTGTTGGACTTCACAAGCTCAATAGAAGTCTTCAAGGCATTCAATAGGAAGTGAAGGGGATAAATATGTAAATCTTTCTTACTTTACTTCTTAGTTGAATTAGCATATTAAGCCTTGAATAGACTCATTAGAATATCATTCATAACACTCACGAATCATTTTAGATCATATCATTGAGTGTCATAGGGTTAGAACTTGCATAAACTCAAAGAGGAGTTTTTCAGCCTTCAACAAGCGCCGGGTGCTTGGCCTCCAGACACCTGGTGCTCAGCCTCCAGACGGCCGGTGCTCATGTGCATATAGTTCTCCAAAACCATATTATGAACAGATGCCTGAAGTTCTAATTACAGACGTCTGAACAGTTCGTCAGACGCCTGAATGATGAACTCCATACGTCTGATTAATTCAAGCCGAAACTCCAGTAACTCGGCCTCTGATGACTGACAGAAAACAGACGTCGGGATGATATACATCTTGGGAAATTTATTCAAATATTTCCAGTAGCTCATTTCTGTGCTCAGTCGTAACTAGGCGTCTGAAGTTGTATTATCAGACGTCTGAACAGTAGTTGACCAAACGTCTGGATGATGAACATCAGAAGTCTGGGTAGTTGAACCAACTTTTACAGTAACCAAGTGTTGCTCACTGTCTATTTAATCAGACGTCTGATGCCTTTGTACCAGACTACTGAACACTAAACCAGATGACTGGAAAGTCTTCTTCAGCCGTTTGATATATGTCTGTTAGACTGCATTTAATGTCCAGTCAGAACAGTACACTAACAGACTGTTCGTTCTTCATCAGGTGACTGGTGACTAGGATTTCTGCCCGTTAATAGTCGTTTACAGCATTAAATATTTGGGCTGTTCACACATTTTTGAGCAGATTTCCAGAGCTTATAAATATGGCTTTAATGTCTTGACTTGAAAGATTAGCTAAGCATCTAAGACTTTATTTAATACACTCTCAAGTGATCCCAAGACATTAACTTCTCAACTAGAGCGTTCAAGAGCATTCAAAACAATTCTAGCTCAATCTCTAAAGATCAACTTGTCTCCAAAGCTTTCAAGATCAGCTTCTAACATTCATTGCTACACATCTTGAGACAAGTTAGTAAGTGCTCTCACTCTCATCATTTGAAGCACATCTCACACATCTTTATTGCCTTATTCTTAAGAGTATTATTCAAGGCATATGTTGTGAAATTGTTTCATATTTCGATTCAATATTTTTTCTTGAAATTAGAGAAGTCCTCTCGGGTATGAGAGAAGTCCATTCCCGGTTTGTGGGAAGTGGAAGAAAGGTGCCTCTCGGTTAAGAGAGTAGTCCATTCCCGGTTCGTGGGAAGTGGAAGAAAATTGTATTGATTTGCACTTGTCAGGTTTTGGCAAGGGGCATTAGTGGAAATACTAATCACTAGTGCGTTGCTGGAGTAGGATTCAAAGGAGTCAGGGAGACTCAGAGTCGTGGAGACTCAGAGTCGGAGAGGCTCGGTGAATCCGAACCAGGGTAAATCATTTGTTTGTGTTTGCATTCTCTGTGTTGTTGCTCTCTTTCTCTATTCTGCATTAAGGTTGCATTAGGGTAATTTAATTTGGTGTAATTTTCTTATTAAGTTTTATAAACTACTATTCACCCCATCTAGTGTTTTTCCCTATAATTTCAGATCCTACAATATATTCCTTGAACACTTCTCAAAAGGCTATGGATTGAATAGTCCAACAATGCCTTGAGCTAGCACTCTCCAACCATTAGGAAGTCATTAGCTTTGCAAATAGCAGCAGACCAAAATGTGTATATCCCATGGATTGCTAAAAAATTTGGGTTAGTGAAAACATAAGTCTAAGTACTTATAAAACCCCCTAAGGTAGAGCCTGGGCAATAATATGCCTGACATAGGAGGTTGTCGGAATACATTTGTTTGCTCAATGAAGTGACCATGTTGCCAAACTCATGTAAGTTGAATGCACATGTAAGTTGAATGCACAATGAGCAAGAGTAAAGATACGGTAGAAAAAATAAATATGAGACTCACCCAATTGTGACATTTGTCAGGCCTGTTGTTGGGTTGCTTGAAACTTGATTAAAGCTTAATAAATCTGTCACGTAATATCCTCTAACGGATGTATCATCCAGATACGTCCCTAGGAAATCACAGAACCCACTGGAGGAGTTTCTGGGCATATCCGAATACACTTCGTTACAGATACTTTCATCACCCGTGACAATTCGTGCAGTCTTAGATTGTTTGGGGTTGTATGTTTCCATTTTTAGCTGCAAAATAAAAATAAAAAAACAAAATTAAGCATCAGACAATTAAGTTCAGAATAAGTATTTTAGTCCAATATCAAAATTTATCAAGGGAAAATTTGATTGCCCTCGTAGGGGTCCAGTTCATATTTTTGCAAATGCCTCATAGACAAAATTGATCCACCTTGAGTATGATATGGATGTTTACAAAATTTTGTATACAATAACAAGTAATTATTCTATAACAGTAATATGAGTCCGGGCTACTGTTACTTTTCACCTTGGGCTGTGAATTAGGCTAAGCCCAGCCCAATTAGATCGGACTTGGCCTGGTTAATTTGTGTTGAATATTGGACTCCCCGGATTTGGTTTTGGATGATGAACAAACATAAATATATCGTGAACTAACTATTTATGAGCGCAGTTATGGAGATCGTTGCCAAATTTATATGAACATCCAAAGCGACGTCTCAAGACTTCTCAAAGCGCGTGATCGTATGCCTAAATCTTCGTTTAAGCTCAAGGACCATTATTGAAGTCATGAAGATTCGATTGAAGCTTTTGAAGACGGTTCGTCAAGTTTATTTAATGTCTTCTAGCTTCATTTTCGTAGAATGTTAAGCCTTGAGTAGGTCTTACGTTTTAATCTTCATAACGCTCATATCTTAGAGCTAGGATCTTAGTAGAAGTCCATACGAACTTTCCCGAAGCTTCGCACTTCGATTCGTGACTTCTTGTGCATGTTAGTTGGTTCAAGAAGAAGAACCAACCGACTAGATGGTGATCTAGTCGGTCGAAAAAGCTTCTTGAACCGACTAGTTTGCCTCCTTCAAATATAAGCTCTTTACTGTTTACAGTTAGTCGGTCTATGTTGAATCACCGACCGACTAGTTGGTGAACTAGTCAGTCAGTGATCCTTCTTAGACCTACTATTTGAGCCTCTACTGAACATGCCTAGTTACTGTTTATCGTTAGTCGGTCAAATAATGTTTGTCGACCGACTAGTTGATGAACTAGTCGGTCAACATTTGTTCTTGGACCGACTAAATCAATTTGTACTCAGACTATTTGTTTTATCTCTTAGTTTGTCTAAGTTCACTCACCGACCGACTAGTTGTGAAACTGGTCAGTTGGCAAGTCTTCTTGGACCGACTAGTTCTTTAAGTCTGAAACTTCATCTATTCACTGTTCATCTCTTAGTCGGTCTACGTTGTTTCACCGACCGACTAGTTGATGAACTAGTCGGTCATTGGTTGTTCTTTGACCGACTAGTTTGCTTCAGAATAGAGCTGTTGGAGCTTTAATTGAAACGTTTTTTCTCTCTCTTTCCTCTAACCTATAAATACTTGGTGTGCTGCATTCATTGCACTCAAGGCTAATATTAAGAGAAGTTTAGAGATCAAAAGAGAAGCATTCAATCTCATTCAAAGCTCATTCATTTCCAATCTTGAATCTCTCCCACACTCTAATTTCAAAAGAGAGATTCATTGATTGTGAGCCTTCCAAGCCAAGTGCTTGATCCAAGGTCACCAACATCCACCTAGGACTCCATTGCTGGTCATCTACTTGGAGCTAGGGTTTGGTGCCTCTTCATCTACCCCAAAATCCGTTTTTGCCCTAAATCGTAAGTTTACTTAAGGCATATGATTTTGTCGGTAAGAATTTCGTATTTCATTTACTTTCATATAGTAAGTGTTTAACTCTCAGTTGTGAGAGTTTGTTTGTGATCCCAGGTTGTGGGAGTCATAATTTCATTTGTGTATGATTTGACTTTGTGAAGGTTCTTCACAAGTATTTCATAGTGCAAATCTTGAGTTAGGGTTTCTAACTCAAGTATCCGTAGGGGATCCGGGTGGTTGGGACGTAGGATCACCGGGAACAAGTCGGGGAGACTTGGGTGGATCCGAACCCGTTAAATTGCTTGTTTGCGATTGTTTTCTTTGTTGTCTAATATTTACATTTCCGCATTTCCGCATTATTGGTAGAGTTTGCAAGATAGTTAGGAATTATCTTCTTAATTATTTTAAAGTACTATTCACCCCCCCTCTAGTACTTGTGCAGTAGCTTAGCAGGGCATTACATTTGGTATCAGAGCCAAGTCTATAGCTATGTCTGCCAACGACAACAAGACCGTTCGTCCACCTTCAGATTACAGCACCTTCAGGAACCGTGAAGGAGCGTCTTCGGTGATGGAAGGAAACTCCTCGACGAGGCCTCCCTTCTTCAACGGTACCAACTACGGGTACTGGAAATGCCGGATGGAAACTTTCCTTCGGAGTGCTTCACTATGGAGGGCCACGATGAAGGAGTATGTCAAGCCCGCCGAAGAAGATTTCGAGAAGTGGACTACCGCGGAGGTCGCCGCGGAGGTAAGCAATGCCAAGGCAATGAACGCCTTGCAATGTGCCTTGGAGCCCGAGGACTTCAATAAGATATGCACATGTAAGAGTGCATATCAAATATGGAACTCCCTCCTCATCTTGCATGAAGGAACGAGTAGGGTAAGAGACTCTAAACTCGTTGTAGTTAATAAAGATTACGAGTTATTTCATATGCTACAGGGTGAGAAGATGAAGGAGTACTATGCTCGCTTCGTCGACATCACAAACGAGTTGGAGGCTCTCGGTAAGACCTACACCCAAAAGGAGAAAGTCTCGAAGATCATCGATGGACTTCCTTCTTGTTGGGAGAAACGTACCTTCGCCATCGAGGAAGGTAATGACATGAAAACTTATACTGTCGTACAACTAATAGGTACCTTAATGTCTTATGAGGTACGCAAGGATAGCAAGCTTAAGTTGCAGGACAAGATGAAGTCCTACTTGAAGCAAGACGAGCCAAAGAAGAAGGCTATTGCTTTCAAGGCCGCTCCATCAACATCTACATCTACCGATGATGAAGACTCGGAAGACGAGTTGGACTTGGAGTCCATGGCCACTCATGGCGAAGAAGTTCAACCGGTTCTTCTGGAAAGGTAACTTCAAAAACAAATCGAAGTTTAGTTCTACTAACGCCTCCTCTCCTTTGTGCTTTAAATGCAATAAGCCAGGACACATGAAAGCGGATTGTCCTCAAAATAAGCAAAAGGAAAAGTGGAAGGCGCCAAAATTCGACAAGTCCAAGAAGTACAAGAAAGGATATAAGAAGGGACTTGTCGGGACATTCACCGACTCCGATGATTCCTCAAGTGGAGAGTCGGACGATGAGCAAGTGGAGCAAGCACACATGTGCTTCATGGCTCGAGAGGAGCAAGATAAAGATTCCTCCTCCGATGATAGCGATAACGAAGGCGATGAGGTAACCATGGATGACCTTAGAAATGCTAATGAGCAATTATGGTCTAAATACACTAAATTAGTAAATAGGTATACTAAAGTAAAAGATGATTTAGCTAGCATCCAAACCTCGCCTAAACCTATCATCACCAACAACGACACCGTTGTTGAAGAGTTGAAAAATGAGATTGTAAATCTCAAGTCTCAACTTGAACATGTTAGCATTGAGGATCCGGAGGAACACAAGATAGCGGATTTGACTTCTCAAAACTCGACTTTGAGTATTGAGAATGAAAATCTCAAATCTCGTGTTTATGTGCTCACATCGCAAGTATCCACTTTGGATGCTTCTATGCGTTCTCTCACCGAGAAATATGAGTGCACATTAGGCCGAATTAATAAATTCAATAAGGGTAAGGACCATTTGGATAAAATCCTAAATGACTTACTTCCGGCCAATCACCACATTGGCTTGGGGTATACGATGGGAAGTTCATCCAAATCGGCCACTACTTTTGTTAGGCCAACTTCCGGTGACTCAACGAGTGGGAGCAAACACTCTATTGGTAGTTCATCTACCAATGGTGCTTCCACCTCGTACACACCCTCATTTGGAAAGAAACCCACTTTGGGTGGACCTCCAAAGAAGGGTCATGCTTATATGTACACAAATACCATGCCACGTAGGAACACACGTCCTACTCCACATGCTCACTCATATGATGATTTTTATGCACCACATCCACGGGCACGTGCACACCATGTGAGACACCCTCACGCACGTGTTCCCCCACATGCATATGTTCACCCACACCATCATATGAACCATTCTCATAATGCACCATTTCATCATGTTCCTTATGCCTATCCACGACATGCATCACGTAGAAATCAACAACGCATGCATGCACCCAATAGGATTAAGGCTCCCAAAATATTCACTATTTGGAGCCCAAAGGACACAAGCATGAATGAAAAACAAATTTATATGAATTCGTATTTCATGAATGTCGTGCATAGTGATAATTATGTGGGGAAGTCTAAGTCCAATTGGACTTGGCTTCCAAAGGTCTAATCTTTTGGACCCAATGACCTTGGGTACCATGATACGATATTTTCTATCTTTAGGTACTCAAGAAAAAGAAACGGAGCAACAAATTTAAATTTAGCTCCAAGAGGAATTGGATACTCGATAGCGGGTGTTCAAAACACATGACGGGTGACGCTCAATTGCTCTCCGGAGTGGTTCCCATTGCAAATGGAAACCGGGTAGTCTTTGGAGGCAACGAGAGCGGAACCATCATAGGTGTTGGTAAAGTGGGTAATCCTTCTAAACCTCTAATAAATGATGTTTACCTTGTTAAAGGATTAAACCACAATCTCATTTCAATAAGCCAACTTTGTGACAAAGGTTACAAAGTTAGCTTTGCGAAAGGAATGTGCCATATTTTAAGAAAAGATAATAATGAATTATTGTTTTCCGGCACACGCCATAAGGATATATACATCCTAGATCTTCCGAGATCACATGAACAATGTCTCATTGCCAACACAAGTGAACAACACTTATGGCATCGACGTTTTGGTCATGTGAACTTTGGAACACTATTTAAGCTTTCCAAGTTAAATTCTATTAGAGGCTTCCCTAAGCTTGTCTTTCAAAAGAAAAGCTTTTGTGACTCGTGTCAACGAGGCAAGCTTCCAAAATCGTCTTTTAAACCTAAGAAAAGCATTTCTTCTAAGTGGCCACTAGAGCTATTACATCTAGATTTATTTGGGCCAACTAGAGTTGCTTCATTAGGAAATGCACGATATGGACTTGTCATCGTTGATGACTTTTCTAGATTTACTTGGGTATTTTCCTTAAGTAATAAAAATGATGCTTTTGAAAACTTCACAATATTTGTCAAGAAAGTACAAAATCTCATTGGAACCACCATTGTCACTATTCGTAGTGATCATGGAGGGGAATTTGAGAATGTGTCTTTTGAGAACTTTTGTGATGAAGTTGGTATTACACACACCTTTTCATTCCCTCGCGCACCTCCTCAAAATGGTGTTGTTGAGAGAAAGAATAGGACGCTAGTGGAGTGTGCTCGCACTATGCTTGATGATAGCCAACTTGGCCATCAATTTTGGGCGGAAGCGGTACACACCGCTTGCTATGTGTTTAATAGAATACTTTTGAGACCCGACACTAAACAAACTTGTTATGAATTGTTGTTTGGTAGGTTGCCTCAAGTTAAACATTTTCGAGTTTTCGGTTCAAAATGTTTTATTAAAAACATATATGGTAGTTTGGACAAATTCGATCCAAAGTCCGATGAGGGGATTTTTGTTGGATATTCCTCACGTAGCAAAGCCTACCGGATATACAACAAACGAACCTCAACGGTCGAGGAATCACTTCATGTCTCATTTAATGAAGGTTTTGTCCCTACTAGAATTACTAATGATGATGACTCCATGGATGTCTTATGTGATTCAATTGGTAATTCTAATTCTATTGATTCTATTGATACTAACCCTACTAATGAAGTTTTTGAGAATGTTCCTAGTGATCAGGGAATTCCCAAACGGCTTCATACCGTTCGTGACCATCCTCATGAGCAAGTCATTGGCAATATTCATGATAGTGTCAAGACGAGATCTCAAGTCAACTACTTCGCTCATTGTGCCTTTGCCTCCTCGATAGAGCCAAAGAATGTTAATGAAGCGTGCGAAGATGGTGCTTGGATCTTAGCCATGGAGGAGGAACTCATTCAATTCGAGAGGAATGAGGTTTGGGAGCTTGTTCCATTGCCATCGAAGAACCACACCGTCATAGGAACGAAGTGGATCTTCAAGAACAAGACCGACGAAAACCAAATCGTCGTCCGGAACAAAGCTCGGTTAGTAGCTCAAGGCTATCGGCAAGAGGAAGGTATTGATTTCGAAGAATCCTTTGCTCCGGTAGCTAGATTAGAATCAATTAGATTATTGTTATCTTTTGCATGCCATAAAGATTTTAAACTCTTTCAAATGGATGTTAAAAGTGCGTTTTTAAACGGAGATGTTGTTGAGGAAGTTTATGTTTCTCAACCTCCGGGTTTTATAAATGAAAAATTTCCAAATCATGTTTTCAAACTTAAGAAAGCACTTTACGGTTTGAGACAAGCTCCTCGAGCTTGGTATGACCGTTTAAAGAATTTTCTTTTGGATTTAGGTTTTAAAATGGGAGAAGTTGATTCCACATTATTTGTTAAGTATTCAAATAATGATATAATTTTAGTTCAAATTTATGTTGATGATATCATTTTCGGTGCTACTAACTTTGCTCTTTGCGAAGAGTTTTCTAATGTGATGAAGGATCAATTTGAGATGAGCCACATGGGTGAGCTCAAATATTTCTTAGGTCTCCAAATTCGCCAAATGAACGATGCAATCTTCATCCACCAAACCAAGTACACGGTGGAGTTGCTAAAGCGATTTGGAATGGAGAATGCGTCCGGGAAGAAGACTCCAATGAGCATGACTACACATCTTGATAAAGATGCGGGCGAAAAAGATGTAGACATTCGTCTATATCGAGGTATGATATGTAGTTTACTATATCTTACCGCAAGTAGGCCCGATATTATGTTTGCCGTATGTGTATGTGCTCGTTACCAGTTTCAACCTAAGGAATCACACTTAGTAGCGGTAAAACGTATTTTCTGTTATTTAAGTTACACACTTGATTTTGGATTACTTTATCCAAAATCTAGCACGTATGAGTTAATCTCATATAATGACGCAGATTATGCGGGATGCAAATCCGACAGAAAAAGTACTAGTGGCACTTGCCATTTTATAAGAAATTCTCTTGTCTCTTGGTTTTCCAAGAAGCAGAATTCCGTATCACTTTCAACCACTGAGGAGGAATATATTGCCGCCGGTGCCGCGTGTGCTCAGGTTCTTTGGATGAGACACACTCTTAAAGACTTTGGTATAAACTGTGATACTTGCCCTATCATAGTGGACAACCAAAGTGCTATTTGTCTCTCTAAGAATCTGGTACACCATTCCCGTTCTAAACACATAGATGTCCGACACCATTTCTTAGATGATCATGTTGCTAAAAAAGACATCATATTAGTGTACGTTGAAACCAAGAAGCAAATCGCTGATATTTTCACGAAACCCCTAACGGAAGGACTCCTTTGTACGGTTCCGTCGAGAATTGGGGATTATGGGTGAATCCGAGATTTAGGATTCATTTTTATTCAATAATCTTGCATGCTATTCAATTTCGTTATATTTGCACATGCTAGATTTATTGGAATTTTCTGGATTTTTCGTTGAATTTTCGGAATTTACGCTCGATTTATTCATGAACGTCAAATTTAAGATTTTCAATGTTTAATGGGGTAGTATAATGATTAATGAGAGTTTTTCGATGTTTCGTCCAAGTGCGATTAGGAGAGAACTCAAAATTTCAAATTCTAAAATTTTTGAACTCTGTTAGTCGGTTCATGTTCATTGACCGACCGACTAGATCATCATCTAGTCGGTCAGTGAATGAACTCAGACCGACTAACTCAAGCCCTAAATTTGGCTTTAGTTACTGTTTGCACTTAGTCGGTTCAAGCTCATTGGCCGACCGACTAGATAGTCATCTAGTCGGTCAGCGCTTGAACTCAGACCGACTAAGTGCTCAGGGACAGTTGCATCTTTTCGACTTCCGATCGACTTAAAGCTCATCTAATCGACTATTTCCATTTCTAGTTGATCGAAATTTCCTCTCTCAGCCAAAGACCCCCGAGCCCGTTCATCTTCCTCCCTCCTCCTCCATCGATTTCCGGCCATCTTTCCGGCCAACTCCGGCCGCCGATCAACCCTCTCCTCCTTCCGACCTAGGTATACCCTCTCTCAATGTCTAGGGTTAGGGTTTCATCTATTTCCTATCATTTTCAGTTGCTAGGGGTTCGGATAGGGTTTGTTCTAGGGTTTAGATCTCGATTCCTCGCTTGTATTTGCTCGTGTCTCGTCGCGCTTATGGCGAGAACACGTATCCCGATCCGACCCTCAAGCCCGTCCCCTATGACCGTAGAGTCACCTCCTAGGGAACCCTCGCAACCCAAACACCGATCTAAATCAACCCACCCTTCGTCGTCTTCGCCTCCTCTTAAGAAGAAGAGGACGGCGACCGCTAAGCCCCGATCTCAACCGAAGCCTAGGAAGCAACCAGTTTCACCAGCTTCATTCCGTGCCCCCACTCTTCCTTCTGATTCCGACACGGAATACATTCCGGAGACCGAGCACGCCGCTCGGGATCCCACTCCTCTACCCCGTTCTTCCACACGTCAGCCTAAGGGAAAGGGTCCGATGCCAGTTGGCGGTGTCGATATCTCTTTATGTCGCGACGACCCGATGTGTCTCGCGGCATATAACCGTATCGAATACTGTCCGCTGCTGTTGGAGCATTTCGTACAGTTCTCTGACTTCCCAGACCTTGCCAATCTTCCATCCTATAGTGGACTTCTTGATTATCTTCGCTTTGACCCTAAGGCAAATCCACATCCTTATCCTCGCCTTGTCAAGCTGTTTTACGCGAACCGTGTCCGAGGTCAATACGACGAGACCAACTCCATTGAGACGACTGTCTTGGGGACACCGATTGTCCTCACGGCAGAAATCTTAGGGGAGTTGCTTGGTGTCTCCTCGTCTGGCCTCATCCCTTCCGATATCTCCGTCGATGACATCTCTTCCCTTGACCAGGTCATACTTTCTAAGATTTTCCATGTGATTCCTCCTACCATGATTGGCGTCACCTCGAAGTCATTTAAGCCGAATGGCTGGGTCCTAAATCTGATCTTGAAGTTGTGCCTCCTTTCGAAGTACGGCTCATCCTCCTTGCCATCCCAGCCATTCCTGAAGCTCATTTACGCCATCTTCATGGGGAGCGAGATTAACTGGGCTAGGATCATTCTCGATAAGATGGATTCTTTCGAGTGTATCCGAAAGTCCACGAAATCTGCTCACATCCCATATACATGCCTGTTGACACTCGTATTCCGTCACTTTCGTGTCCCTCTGCCAACTGATGATGAGCGTCCCCTCGGTCCCCCTCTGAATGCGACGGCCGTCAAGAAGTCTCTTGTGGCACTTCGTCACGTTCAGAGGACGACCCCCTCTGCTTCAGCATCTGCTTCAGCTGCTCCTGCTCCCTCTACTACTCTTGATGACCTCGCACGTTTGTTGAAACGTGTGGAGTATCGTTGTGCCCGATCTGAGGAGATTATTGCTCGTATCTCCTCTCGTTTGGGTATTGATATCCCTCCGTCAGTTTCTGACGAGGAGGAGTTGGATGAGGATGAGATCGAGGAGCTAGTCTTTTCTGCTGCTGTTCGTGCCCCTGAGGATACTTCTGGTGCTGTTGCTACTTCTACCGGTGATCCCGAGAGCACACCTGCTGCCACCATACCTCCGGTGGATGCTTCGTCTGTTGCTGCTCCCGAGACCACTTCTGTCGTGCCAGAGATCTCCACTCCAGCCATTCCTATGACCACTCCACCTGCAGAGCCTGCTGCTGCTGCCGATCCTCCCACTGCCTCCTGAGCTTCTCTGAGGACTCTCCTAGTGCACATTGGATGATAGAGCGTGTAGTGAGAGTTGGGTAGGATAGATGGTGGTTCTGGATATTTTGATGTATTTTGGATATTTTCATGATGTATTTTGATGTATCTCTGATGATGTTTTGATATTTTTGTATGTTTTGTGATACTCTGATATATGGTGTGATATGATGTTGTATTTTGTGCGTCAATCTGAGGATCGCTTATGTATGTTGTCGATGTATCATTTTGATGTACTCATGCTTCATATATATATATATATATATATATATATATATATATATATATATATATATATATATATATATATATATATATATATATATATAGACACACACACACACACATCGATGTTGACATTTATTCTCTTGTGCACATTATATTCTTTTTATGTCTCTGATGTTTGATAACGTCGCTCGACGATAATAACTTGGTTAAATAGAAATTATTTGTATGGAAACATAGAATTGTTTTCCATGCACTAAATTAACCAAGAATGTTGATATTGGAGAGTATATTCCATAACTCAATTCGTAAAATTAATTTGAGTTTTAATGATTTTATTTATCGACTTTCGACTTTGGTCTCATTGACACGCTTTGATTTCCTTTGTATTTTCCTTTGGTATCATTTGAACCGTGGTCGTATTCTACGACTCCCGTGCTTTTATTTGAAGCCATTGTTGTTGTCGTTGATCTCCTCCCACTCTTTTTGCTAATGCCAAAGGGGGAGAGATATAATAATGACGATGAGCTGAATGATAATTTAAAGCATTTTTCCAAGAATCTAATTTGATATGTTAGATTCAGGAGGAGTTAAGATATAAAAATGGATTTCAAATCCGATATTGCAATAATTGAATTCTCATTTTTTTCTTTACTCGTCTGCTTGATGCTTATGATTATTGTTTAATTTGGAATTAACGTGTCATCAATGCAGGGGGAGTAAGTAAATTACATTTGAATCATTATTTTTAATTATTATTTATGTTGGTTTGTCATCACCAGAAAGGGGGAGAATGTTGAATATTGGACTCCCCGGATTTGGTTTTGGATGATGAACAAACATAAATATATCGTGAACTAACTATTTGTGAGCGCAGTTATGGAGATCGTCGCCAAATTTATATGAACATCCAAAGCGACGTCTCAAGACTTCTCAAAGCGCGTGATCGTATGCCTAAATCTTCGTTTAAGCTCAAGGACCATTATTGAAGTCATGAAGATTCGATTGAAACTTTTGAAGACGGTTCGTCAAGTTTATTTAATGTCTTCTAGCTTCATTTTCGTAGAATGTTAAGCCTTGAGTAGGTCTTACGTTTTAATCTTCATAACGCTCATATCTTAGAGCTAGGATCTTAGTAGAAGTCCATACGAACTTTCCCGAAGCTTCGCGCTTCGATTCGCGACTTCTTGTGCATGTTAGTTGGTTCAAGAAGAAGAACCAACCGACTAGATGGTGATCTAGTCGATCGGAAAAGCTTCTTGAACCGACTAGTTTGCCTCCTTCAAATCTAAGCTCTTTACTATTTACAGTTAGTCGGTCTACGTTGAATCACCGACCGACTAGTTGGTGAACTAGTCAGTCAGTGATCCTTCTTAGACCGACTAGTTGAGCCTCTACTGAACATGCCTAGTTACTGTTTATCGTTAGTCGGTCAAAGAATGTTTGTCGACCGACTAGTTGATGAACTAGTCGGTCAACATTTTTTCTTGGACCGACTAAATCAATTTGTACTCAGACTATTTGTTTTATCTCTTAGTCGGTCTAAGTTCACTCACCGACCGACTAGTTGTGAAACTAGTCGGTTGGCAAGTCTTCTTGGACCGACTAGTTCTTTAAGTCTGAAACTTCATCTATTCACTGTTCATCTCTTAGTCAGTCTACGTTGTTTCACCGACCGACTAGTTGATGAACTAGTCGGTCAGTGGTTGTTCTTTGACCGACTAGTTTGCTTCAGAATAGAGCCGTTGGAGCTTTAATTGAAATGTTTTTTTCTCTCTCTCTTTCCTCTAACCTATAAATACTTGGTGTGCTGCATTCATTGCACTCAAGACTGATATTAATAGAAGTTTAGAGATCAAAAGAGAAGCATTCAATCTCATTCAAGGCTCATTCATTTCCAATCTTGAATCTCTCCCTCACTCTTATTTCAAAAGAGAGATTCATTGATTGTGAGCCTTCCAAGCCAAGTGCTTGATCCAAGGTCACCAACATCCACCTAGGACTCCATTGCTGGTCATCTACTTGGAGCTAGGGTTTGGTGCCTCTTCATCTTCCCCAAAATCCGTTTTGCCCTAAATCGTAAGTTTACTCAAGGCATAGGATTTTGTCGGTAAGAATTTCGTATTTCATTTACTTTCATATTGTAAGTGTTTTACTCTCGGTTGTGAAAGTTTGTTTGTGATCCCGGGTTGTGGGAGTCACAATTTCATTTGTGTATGATTTGACTTTGTGAAGGTTTTTCACAAGTATTTCATAGTGCAAATCTTGAGTTAGGGTTTCTAACTCAAGTATCCGGAGGGGATCCTGGTGGTTGGGACGTAGGATCACCGGGAACAAGTCGGGGAGACTTGGGTGGATCCGAACCCATTAAATTGCTTGTTTGCGATTGTTTTCTTTGTTGTCTAATATTTACATTTCCGCATTTTCTCATTATTGGTAGAGTTTGCAAGATAATTAGGAATTATCATCTTAATTATTTTAAAGTACTATTCACCCACCCTCTAGTACTTGTGCAGTAGCTTAGTATGGCATTACAATTTGGGTGTGGGCCTAGGTTTTAAATCCTCTTTATAAACATGTTGGGTATGGGCACATGCACTTGGACAAATGAATCCGAACAAGATCCTAATGAGGCATATTCTACATATTTGCTTTTTAAATTTATAATATTTTTATGTTAGGCTTACTTACATTGTATAATCATAATATATTTACATGGATGCTAACAATGTATAAATTAAATCGAATGAACATTATAAAATAATGCAATTATCGCAATCATAATTGACAAATAGAAATCATCTAACATCATCTTGTTTTATAATAATTAAAGAAAGAGAATAATAGGTATAGCATACGATGTATGAGGGATCTCTCTCATATACAATGACAAGGCATGTTCTCTTCCATGATGTACAAAGTGTCAGATGGCTAGTATATTGTCTCGCATGTCCTTTGTGGAGGAAAATGTCGCACATAGTATATCGGATAGATCTAGCATTTGTCATATAATACTCATTATTCTCTAACATAATATATGCATTTGATTAGATAATAAGTAATTTTACATTTGACACGATGTATAGTTTGTAACTAATGCATAATATTAACTTTTTCACTTATCAGTTTAATCTATCCTTGCTTAGTTAAATTAAAAATTATGCATAACGTTGAAATTAATCTACTTTATTTAAAAATATATGTCAAATAAGATTAATGTCCAACCAGTCATTTTTAAAAATAGGCTTATGCTTCGAAATCAAACCCGATAAATAGATGGGTTGAGTTTGGGCTTATGTCAATCCGGCCTAAACCCAGCCCATTTGCACCCCTTTCATCTACATTTGGTATTCAACTTTCACAACAACCATACCATACATATTTGCAGCTCTACCGTGTCACCATCTTTTCCTTTGTTTTCTTATTTATTCATGTAAATCTAACCAGATATAAGTATTTATGATAAAAAACATATAAATTGCATTTGCATTCTATAATTAAAAATTCCTTTTTTGTAACAATTAGCTGGAATTTAAGGGAATGATGTTATAGATGGTGTGAATTGAGTTAAAAGAGATGTTAAATGTAACTTGGTGATTTTCTAAAGTGTTTTTAATAGAAGATTTTTGTATTGGAGGATGTAGCATAATAAGTTTTGTTAGAAGAGCTTATCCTCAAGGAAAATTAATAAAAATAGAGGACATTTTCTTAGACATTTTATTTCTTAATAAGTTTATTAAAGAGCTTGTCCTCAAGAGCTTGTCCTCTGCATAATAAAAACAGAGGACATTTTATTAGAAGAGCTTGTCCTCAAGGAAAATTAATAAGTTTTGTTTGGGTTAGTAAAATATGATTAAAGAGAATAAATCTAGTGTTAGGGTGATTGTTTATGAATTTGTTTCTAGCAAGATTACCGAGAGCAAGTAATTGGTTGTGGGGAGCCTTATACCAAGTCTTTTACACCTTAGATACGAAGATAAACACATAATAGATTATGATTGCTTTTTATGGAACTTTGCCATCAAAGCATCCATCAACATGTTCGCGTGTTATTAGGAATATAATGGTACATTCATTGTTTTAGACCTTCAATATTCTTCATAAGATCTTGCTAGAGGATTCCAAAGCATTGCATGCCAAGATGTCCCAACAACAAAAGGCTTTAACAGCTTAGTAGTAATAGGTTAGTCATCAAGAATAGATTGAGGATTTAGCACATTTGAGGGCATGGATCCAAAGGATGGGGGTCCAGTAGTTCTATTGGTAATGTGTCGGTAAAGGTAAAAAAAATCTTAAGGTAGTAGTTTGTCATCATTATAAAAAACCTGACCATGTAAGATATAGGTGCCCAGCTACGTAGAATCAGACATATTAGCCAAGGTACTTAGTCACAGTCATTTGTTCCTCATATATAGCTTCTGATCTAAATGATTCGATTCCTAATAATAGTACATAAAAATGATTTAAGATGTTCAATAACTCCAAAATTATATATCATCATCATATGCAGCTACATTTGGCCAATCAAGTAACTACACCATATGCATATCTTTTTTCATACCAATTACCTCTTACATGATTTAACTCTAGAGTTACTGATCATATAACAGGAAATTGATGAGGTATTCTGTCTAAATTGAGTCTAATTCTTCCATACATAGTGTCACTTTAGCGGATGTGTCCATGTTTATTGTTAAATATGTTGACACACCAAAGTTCACATATAATTTATTGTTTCTTTTTGTTCTTCATTTATCTAATTTTTAATCTGTTATCAGTTAGCAATCATACCTATGTATTGAATTTCCTAATCATATTATTCCCTACTCATATTTTCCAGGATCTTGAACCAAAGTGTTGATTAACATCAACCATGAATTCAGATGATTTTATTATCTAAATGGAGTTTCAACATAGTGGTATTATATGGTAATAAATTCATAGTCCTTAAGGATACCCTTTTAGAATCTAAAGTTAATTTGCCCTGCTTTGAGCCATTTGTCCCATCTAAATTGACCGATCAATTCAGAATGCATCATCACAATCATACACTGTCAGACTCAATAAGAGCGTCAATAAGCCTCTTTAGTAAATTCATTTTGATACATGTTGTCGATGTTCTATTCTGTTAAAAATAACTTTTGAATATTTTATTACATTTATTGTTGATTGCACTCATGTTACATGGATTTATTTGTTTAATAATATATCTAAAACTTTAATTATGTCTAGAAATTTCTATATTGGAAAAACAGAATTTGGAGAGTTATATTTGTACTTTGTGAAGTAATAATGTTAAGCAGTAGTTTAGTTCTTTCTTTAATAAATTTATGATACAATATAGTAGTTTTCTTCAATATGAACATTTCTCAACGTAATATGGTAGCAGAGTGGAAGAACATACACTTTTTATATGTTGCACGGATCATATTGGTTCATTGAAATGTTCCTATGCATGCGCAACATTTTCAAATGTAATTTTACATTTTTACATGAAACGAAGGGTATCTTGACAGTAGTATATGGTGCTGATATAGTGTAATAAGAGATGACATACATGGATTGTGGAGCTGAGATATATCTATAGAAGCATTTTCAAATGTAAAAATGTAACTAAGGAAATTTCATTTGAAAATGCTTCTATATGAATTGAATCTGGTGGATTAGATATACCAAGGCACGTGGATAAGCTGTCATGAGTATGAATTGAATCTGGTGTGCAAATGGCTGATAATGGATTACATGTTTACATCTATTAAGATATCAGATGACAGTGATATGTGCAGAACGATGTCAAGCATGACCATGCAATATTGCATCAGATATGGGACCTGTCTCCTCCATGAGATGAAATGCTATAATTTGAAAACAAACTTGAACATTTCTGAACATATACTTTGAAACAAATAATCATAATTGATATACACCCTTACAATCATAATCTTTAACTAAGCATCTGAAATTGATATCTCAAATATTTCTATAACCATAATTATAGGATTGGTTGAAACCCTTGAAATTCCTCCATAACTCAACTGTAACAACATGATGATGCTTTCATAAACTCCATCAATGGATGAAAGTCCCTCAATGCTAAGAACAAATTCCATAACGGATCAAATAAATATTCAACTCGTGAACTCACTTGCGACTAATTTAGCATTAATGTCACAAACTCCCTCAAATTCAACATGTGAACTCATATTGTTTCCAACATCGATTCTTACCATTGAACATAATCTAGGATCACAAAACAATAACTTCCCATATGCAATCTAGTACTCTAATCTTTAACACTAATTCCTAATTTATTAAAATTAATATTAATATTCAAAATCCAAACCAACAAAATCACGAAAAGGACCGATCAAGAGCATAACAAGATGAGATCGAAGAGGGTGGTGGTTTTGGAGTTAGATTCAACATAGTTAGAATGGACCAATGAAGCAGCGATCAATTGAGTTAGAATAGGGATGCTTTACTGCCAGCTCAGTATTTAGGGCAGAATATGGGGGGACCTGTCACTAACTCACTTCGACCGCTGTTGTCAACCACTGCCAAATGGGAGGACCGCCACTTACCTCATTTTGCCTCGGTTGGCAACCACAACCAAACGATGAAACTTCCCCGTTAGCGCCCAGTCACCCGCTGGGCGCTAACATGGAAGGAAGTTGGTCAAAAATGATAATTAGTTTAGAAGTTGGTCAAAAATCCAAATTTTTATATTTTTGGGTTTTTTTTAAAAAAATTGTTTGTTAATTAATTAAAAACAAACAGAAACTAAATAAAAGCAAAACATGGTTAAGTTCAATCATGCGGATCAGACCTGCACCGCATTCTATAAATTCACAACATGGTCCAAGTGTCTTGTTGGATGGGGTCGTAATTGCCAATATTATTCCTTATATAGGCAGCACCAAGTAACACACTTAGTAACAAGGCAGATACATCCCCTTTTACCACCCACTCACGCTATTAGCCAAAAGGAGTTTTATATAACCTTGTCACTCTGGACTGTATGTTACATAGTAGTGATATATACCACAACAAAGTTGCCTTAAGCCCGCCATCAATAAAGGCTCGTGGGCCCAGAAGTTGGCATGTTTAATAAGGCTTAACCTAGATGATGGTGGGCACATCTTTAAAATTGAATAACTAAAATGCTCATTGATAAAATATATACAAAGTCCACCCGTTGGGAAGATGTGAGTTTATTCTCATTCTCAATACTTTTTCTTAAATTATATTTCATCATCTCTCCTTCAAGTTCTTATTTGAGAAATAGAGGAGTCGAAGCTGGTATCCCACCTGAGTTCAGCTCGCTAACGCTCTTGGTTATTGTGGTGTATGTAGCTCACGTAATGATCCATAGATATGTTACATGAGAGTCATTTGGATCCAATTGTGCATGACACATCATTGGTGTCATGGCCAGAGAATGTGAAAATCATCATGTACAATACACAAAACACCTGAGGAAGGGCCCAATCAAATGGAGAGGAGCACACCAGCTATAACTTTGTAATGAAGGGGAATGGTGGAGAACATAGCTCTCACCAATGCATCCATCCCACTTGAGGGTATGTGATGTCAGAAGCATTAAACACTTTATAAGAGCAGTTTCAAGGGTAATTCACTATAACACATGTGTAACTTGCCCAATTACTATATCAACAACCCCACCAAAATATCCAATATGCTACTCATCAGTAGTAGGATCAATGCTTCCTATGCAAGAGGCATACTTACACGTTACTCCTCATAATAACTATCCCTCTTACCTCAAGAGTTAACCCCCCAATCTCCAATCATCCACTGACCAATCCATGCGGTGAAGGTGTTCCCAGCATTTATCCACATACTTCAAACCTAGTAACTGGACCTTATGTGTAAGGACCCAGGCTATGGGGAAAACACTAGAAGGGGGTTGAATAGTGTTTATGCAATTTAAAAAGATAGTTACACCAATTTAAAATGCTAACCAACACAATAGTGTGGAATAGAAAATAAACCCAAAATGAAACAAATGCAAACGCAAGGATGTTTCAAGGGTTCGGATTACCCAAGTCATTTCTCGACTTGTTCCCGGTAATCTACGTCCCTTCCACCCGGTTAACAACCGGATACTCAAGTTAGAACCATAACTTGAGGCTTCCTTAAAGCCCACTTGTAGCAACCTTACAAGTGAAATCGAAATACAATCGATTGTCCTTGACTTCCATAACTTGGGAGCAAGCAAACCACTCTCACAACCCGAGAGCAAATTCAAATAACGAAAGTTATGAAATATGAAAGCAACACTTACAATCACCTATGCCTCGAAGTAGAACTTGAAGGAGAAGTGTGTTGTGTGTTGAAAGACCCTCTTGGAAGAGAGGAAAGCCCTTTCTCTTGACTGCACCAAATGCCTAGAAGATTTCTCTTTGGTTCTAGGTTGGAGAGCAAGAGATTGAAGATTGGAATTCTTAGGGCTTTAGGGTTTTTGAGAGTTTTGATCTTGAGAGATTTAGCAAAATGAAACTTGGAAGAATGAGTAACATCTCAATGGAACAGTAGATGCTCCTTATATAGGTTTCTCAAAACCCTACAACCGAATTCAGCAAAACCACTTTGAAATCCGTGAGAAAACTCTCAACGGATAGAATCTGAGCTCGCGACAGTCGACTGTTGAAGAATTCACAGTCGACTGCTGCACAGTCAGAGAGGGTAGGTGAGAATTCATAACGATAACTTACCACGTGGACAATAGACTGTTACACCAACAGGCGACTGTAAATGCTACATCAGGCGACTGGCCGAAACAGGGTAAGTTGAAGAACTCTGGAAAACATCTGGGAGAATAGGACAGACGATTGACGAGAAGAATACAATCGACTGTTAGACTTAACAGTCGACTGAAATTCCTTCATCAGGCGACTGTCAAAACCCTGAGAATTTCCGGGGAGTTGAGTCAACAAATTGGCTCACAGACAGACGACTGTAGAAGTATTGACAGTCGACTGGTCCATTGGACAGTCGACTGTAAATTCAACATTAGTCGACTGGCCATAAAAGACAGATCAATAGATTTTGGGCTAAAGGCAGACATGCGACTGATTTACAAAACACAGTCGACTGTCACTTGGATAGGCGCATGTGAATCGTTCATGAGTCACCTGTGAGAGTTAAAACAGAGAAGCCCAAAACTAGACTGTAACAGTTTGTGCATAACAGGGGACTGTAGAACAGAATACCGTCGACTGTTTTTAAGACAGGCGACTGTAAAACGTTCACCAGTCGACTGTTATAAACAATACATGCACAATCAATAAAGAAATGAATTGGAGTCTAAGGACGATTGATCTAATGATGTCCTAAAACTGAAATGAAGATGTGTGTGTGCTCCAACAATGTTCTACTTCTAAGCTACATACTAGAAGAGATATAAGAAATTTACATTGACGAATTCTCTCTTCTATCCAACGCATGAGCTTGAAGTCTTCTAGGAGCTTCAATCACCATCTACGATCATCCAATCTATTTCATTTGCTTTCAATGATCTTTGAGTATCATCCATTGCAAGTAGATCTTCATACCTAGCTTAGGCAATGGATTAACAGCGAAATAGGGGATTAGTCACAAGTATTTATGTTTGCTCATCATTAACACCAAGTAGGGAGAAGTCCAATACTCAACATTCTCCCCCCTTTTGATGATGACAAACAAACATAAACAAAAAGAAAAATAATTGTGCTTAATGAAAATTTACTCCCCCTACATAGATGCCAATCAAGTTAGTCAATATAAATTAGGGCATCTATATATCAATTGAAGCAAATGAGTAAGATATGCATGAATAAAATTCATTCATGAAATCTAGGATTTAAAATCCCTATTCATTGTATCTTACTCCCCCTGAATCTAAGACAACTTCAATCTTAGATTCAAGTGTTATTAGGACATACTTAGCACATTCAATTGTGAAACTTGTATGTTTATTTCTCTCCCCCTATGACACTATCCAAAAGGTGGGAGTAAATAACAACAACAATCGTGCTAAATAAGAACTATCAACAATCAAGGAGTATAAAGATATATGAAACCAAAACTCACAAAAAAAACACATCATATACTTATGTGAATAGAGGAATGAAAGTCCAATATCAACATTTGAGATATAGGAAGAGAATATATTTTCTCAAAATAAATCACATCACATATGTCATGTATAATCCAATATCAAGTCCAATATTGTCTCAAAAACACATCACATAGGCAATAGAACATTCATGGAGACAATATCTCAAAATTCACACAGATACTTTAGCAATTATGCAATATGTGAAATATAAGGCGAAACTTGTAACGACTGGTTTTTATCTATGTTTTGGCTATTATATATATATTATGGTTGTTCTCTTCCTTGTGTGTTTTTCCTGTTGGACGTTTTTTTAGCGTGCATATCTTAGAGCTAGGTTGATCTTAGAAGCCATAGGAACCTTTCCGATGCTTCGCGCTTCAATTCAAGACTTTTCGTGCATCTTAGTTGGTTCAAGAAGGAGAACCAACCGACTAGATTGCAATCTAGTCGGTCGGCAACTCTTCAGGAATCGACTAGTTCATCTTGATTATTTCATCTGAGTTACTGTTTACCCTTAGTCGGTCTAAGCACATCCACCGACCGACTAGTTTCCAAACTAGTCGGTTGACGAGCCTTCACAGACCGACTAAATCTGTCTACCCTGTGTCGACCCTGTTCACTGTTTGCCTTTTAGTCGGTCTCAGTTGGACGACCGACCGACTAGTTCCCAAACTAGTCGGTCGACCACTCTTCACTGACCGACTAATATGCCCAGAAACCCTAGGTTAAGTCATAGCCGCCGCTTTTTATTTATATTTAAACCATATACGTTTTCACTTCTCCTCTCACTTTTGCTATCCTATTTTCTTCCCCAATCATCCCCCAACCTTCCTCCTACCCTTCCTCATCCTTCCGTGCTCCCACTCACCCCCATTGCGCCGGCACCACCCCGCGAGCCGCCGGCCGACCCCAAAACCCCCCCAAATTCTCTTTTGCTCCAGTTTTCCCCTATATTCTCCATTCTCCAGATCCATTATATATCAGCTGCAGGAGATCCCTTCAGCCGCAACTTCTTCCTCGGATCTCTCTTCCGTTGCTGTGCTAAGCTCAGATTTGGCGACGGCAATCCGGATACGACGAGATCTTCTCCTACCTGCAGATTCGTAGGCGTCTTGATCGTCGTTCTTCCGCTTCGTATACGGTTAGTGATCTGTCCTTAATCAACTTGTAACCCACACTATAATTTAGAAAACCTAATAAAAATGGATTACTAGACGTTATAGGATTCCAAATATAAATCCGGATTAGATCTTTCAATTCTGATTTTCTGTTTTGCCATAACAGCGAACCCTTTTCCCAGTAGAATAGCGATCTTGAGACTCGTCGATCAACAACCACGGTATCAGGCAAGTGAAACTTGCCAACCTTGTTTTAGGCCATGCCTTAGGCCATTTCTTTGCTTTTAGCGTGAAAGAGACTAGACCGTGAAATGATAGCGGTCTAGGCGCAATTTCAAATTCTAGCTTGACAACGAAGATAGAATTGCCTTTTTGTCATACCATGTCATGCATTTGCCAGCCACGTTTAATTTCTCTAACGGTACGCATTTTTAATTGAATTTCTGCCATGCATTGCATTCGTACATGCCATTTTGATTTGTATGTTGCATCGTAGCACACGCTACAAAATACTTGTACAATCCGTGTTTCCGGCTAGGCACCTGCTATGCGGGCATAACCCTACGCCATACTTGTTAAAAACACTTCCTGGCTCGTGATCCAGAAGCGGGGCACATGTGTTGGTTGATAACCAATGCCCGGTACACGTGGAGGGGTAGGGATAAACGGTCACTTGAGCGTAAGAGTTGGCCCGTACAGCCTCTCTAGCCAAAGGGCGGAATCTCTGTGCACGACGTGCTTAATATACTTGTACTTGTCCTTGTGAATGTTCCTTGCAAACTTGACATCTATGCCATGCCATGCTTGTACCTTCCTTTACTTTACTTGTTGCACTCTTACTTTAACTGCCATGTCATCGCATCATGCTAGAATTACTAGGTTGCTTTTACCTTCCTTTTAGTTTCCTTGCACAAAGTCTTGTAGACTTTGCTGACATGTGCCCCTTCGCTTTGGGTGTCGCATGTTAGTTGCTGAGCCAGAGACCGTAGCTGGGGACGATGAGTTCGTGGAGTTCGTGCCTGATTTTGTTGCTGACGTGGAGTACGAGGACACCGGTGACCAGTCCTAGTGTTCCTTCGTCGTTTCTCTTTGTTAGTCTGTTGTTAGCTTGTCGGTGAGTAGCACCATCTTTTGTTAGTTGCTTTCATTGTTGGCCATGCTGGGCCTTTCTTTTGGACTCTTTTGTTAGCCTGGTGGCTTTTCTGGTTGTTGAAATATTATCTGGACTTCGAGATTTATAATTTATTATTATTCGTCTCTTTCTATTATTGTTATCTTTGTTCCGATTCGCATTACAGGGACCTTACGTGGTTGTTCCAGACGCTTTACAGGCTGGAGCCTCACAGCTCCATGCCTGAGCGGGCCTCGTCATGCCTCGCCTCCACTTTAGGGAAGCGGGTCGTGACAGGTTTTGTTGGTGGCCCATGCAGGTCCTTCCCTTCTGTAACTGTGAACATTTTCGGAACAACGATAATAATTATAGAATGTCCGATAAATAATTTCCACACCCGAGTCATTGGCTGAGAGTCTGATTATTTCGTTTTTCTGTGTCATTAGATGGCTGGAAGACGGAATACACGAGCTGCTGGTGGTGTGCCCCCTCGTGTCGAGGAGCCAGACTGAGAGCCCACCAACGGGGAGATTATACGGATGATGCATTAGATGATGCAGGTGTAGCAGGGCATGCTTCAGAATGCCCGGAATGTTCCGCCTGCTCGAGCAGCACAGCCAGTCCAGAATGTCCCTCGCTCCGAGCCAGGAGCGAAGCAGTTTCAGGAGCTGGGCCCCGCTTACTTTGATGGGACCGAAGGACCTCTAGCTGCTGATGAGTGGACCAGGAATATGGACGACAACCTGAAGATGTCGAAGGTTGACCCGGCTGGATGGGTTGACTTGGCGAAGAGACAGCTTAGAGACAATGCTCGGAACTGGTGGGATGTTGAGGAGGAGATGCTGGAGGAGCCGATATCTTGGGCTACTTTCAAGTCCAGATTTGATGAGGAGTACTTTCCAAAGGCTGCCAGCAGGGAGATGGCGTAGCGCTTCATCGACATGAAGCAGGTGAGCTTGACGGTGGACCAGTACCACCAGGAGTTCACCAGGCTGAGCCGTTTCGCACCGAAGATGGTGCAGGATGTTGATGAGAGGGCTCAGAGGTTTCTGCAGGGGCTTTCTTTGGATCTTCAGAGCTTTGTGTCTTCTTCTGATTCGGAGTCCTATCAAAAAGTTCTGATTGCAGCGAAGAGGCAGGAGAAGATTGCGAACCAGAAGAGAGGATGTGCTTCTGGAGCTGGGAAGAGGCCTGTGGAGCAGGCCAGGGAAGTGACGAGACCAAGGTTCAGGCCCAATCAGCCGGTACAGTTCAAGAGGCCAGGAGGACCTCCTAGTCAGAAGACTTGCCATTTCTGTGGCAAGACTGGACATGTCAAAGATCAATGCCGGAAGATGTTGGGACAATGCTTGGTTTGTGGTGATCCAGCGCATGTCATGAGGGACTGTCCGAAGTCCAAGCAGCCGTGGAAGGGACCTGTTGCAGCTTAGCCATTGGAGCAGAGGGCACATGTACCTGCTGGACGTGGAGCACCTCTCGTTCCAAAGCGGCAGGCTTTTCAGCAGGCTGTTCAGCCGAGGAGGCAGGCTTTCTTGATGACTGCAGTTGAGGCTGAGACTGAGGATGAGGTTATTGCAGGTAACCCTCAGTCTAGTTGTTTCTTTTCTTAGTTAGTCCTGTTTGTTGGAAATTGTTTGGCTGCTTGTTATGTTTGCTAGAATATGTTTTGATTGTTAGATTGCTTGTTAGGTGTGATTTTGGTTTGCACATTTCCTGCACGAGTCCTCTTCGACTCTGGTGCATCATGTGCATTATTTCCCGGAGCTTTGTGGAGAATCATTCCTTGTCGACTTCCCCTCTTCCCAAGAGTTGGGATATCGTTACAGGAAATGGCGTGATCTCGATGCATCGTGGTTGCAATTCTTGCCCTTTGGTGGTCTGTGGACATGAGCTCTACGCCGATTTCATCGTCCATGACCTCATCAACTATGATGCTGTCCTTGGGATGGACTGGCTTGGGAGTTTCTACGCCACAATCGATTGCCGGAGGAAGAAGGTGGTGTTCGAGATTCCAGGCCATCCGGTGTTCGAGTTCAGCCGTGGCAACCGTTCGCTTGGTCCGGTCAGGTTCTGGGCCAAGCCGTTGGAGATCGTTGCTATGCAGATGGAGCAGTGTAGACCAGTGGTAGTGTGTGACTTTGATGACGTCTTCCCCGAGGAGATGTCTGGATTGCCGCCCGATCGAGCTCTCGAGTTTTCGATCGATCGTATTCCGGGAGCGCAGCCTATCTCGAAGGCGCCCTATCGCATGGCACCAGTAGAATTGGAAGAATTGCGGAAGCAGCTGGATGAACTTCTTCAGAAGGGTTACATTCATCCCAGTGTGTCTCCGTGGGGAGCACCGGTCTTGCTGGTGAAAAAGAAGGACGGTTCGCGTCACATGTGTGTGGACTACCGGGAGTTGAATGCGGTGACCGTCAAGAATCGATATCCGTTGCCTCGTATAGATGCCATCTTTGATCAGCTTGGAGGATCGAGGTTATTCTCTAAGTTGGATCTGAGGAGCGGTTATCATCAGCTGAAGGTGAGGAAGGAAGATGTTCTAAAGAGAGCATTCAGGACAAAGTATGGACACTACGAGTTCGTGGTTATGCCTTTCGGTGTAACCAACGCACCCGCAGTTTTTATGAATCTGATGAATCTGATCTTTTATGACTTTTTAGACAAGTTTGGCGTTATCTTCATTGATGACATTCTGATCTACTCAAAGTCAGAAGAGGAGAATGCATCGCACTTGAGGACAGTGTTGGAGATCTTAAGGAAGCATCGGTTGTATGCTATGTATTCCAAGTGCGAGTTTTGGCTGGACAGAGTTGCTTTTCTCAGGCATGTGGTGTCAAGAGATGGTATTTCGGTGGACCCCGAGAAGATCAAGGCTATCAGGGAGTGGCCTGTTCCGTAGTCAGCGTCTGAGATCCGAAGTTTCCTTGGATTGGCTGGTTATTACCGACGGTTCTTTAATGACTTCTTCCGTATTGCTGAGCCGATGACCAGACTGACACGGAAGGATGTACCTTTTGTTTGGTCAGATGGCTGTGCGGAGGCTTTTGGTGTTCTGAAGGAGAGGCTTACGACTGCCCCTGTTCTTGCTGTGCCTGATCGGAGTGGAGGATTCGAGATCTTTTGCGATGCTTTCGACAAGGGTCTCGGTTGTGTATTGCACCAGCATGGGCACGTGGTAGCGTATGCTTCACGTCAGCTTAAGACCCATGAGAAGAATTACCCGACGCACGACTTGGAGTTGGCAGCAGTCGTGTTTGCCCTGAAGATTTGGAGGCACTTCCTGCTGAGTGAAAAAGTGAAGATCTTCACCGATCACAAAATCTTGAAGTATGTATTTACCCAGAAAGAGCTCAACATGCGACAGTGTCGGTGGTTGGAGCTCATGGCAGATTATGAGATCGATCTGCAGTATCACCCTGCCAAGGTGAATGTGGTTCCTGATGCACTGAGCAGGCTTCCAGCGGTGATGATGTTGACTTCGCAGTGGAGATTGCAGCAAGATTTTTGCGAGTCTGGTATTGAGATTTTCCTTCCTGGGGAGACTTCTTCGTTGATGTGTATGCAGATACAGTCGATGATCGTGGATAGGATCAAAGCTGGACAGGCTGGAGACCCGAAGTTGGTGAAGATACGGAAGCAGGTGGAAGCCGGTCTGTGGACTGACTTCTTGATTCATGAGGATGGCTCGCTGAGGTATGGAGCCAGGTTGTGTGTGCCAGCTGGAGACATCAGAGAGGAGTTGTTGGTTGAGGCACACAGTTCACCATATTCTGTACATCCTGGTGGGACCAAGATGTATAAGGATCTTCGCCTGAACTATTGGTGGCATGGTATGAAGAGGAGTGTGGCTCGGAGTGTAGCCAAGTGTCTGGTTTGCCAGCAGGTAAATGCAGAGCATCAGCGTACGACATGGTTGCTACAACCGCTTTCGATTCCAGACTGGAAGTGGCAACACATCACTATGGACTTTGTGACTGGGCTGCCTCGGAATCCGAAGCAGAATGACACGATCTGGGTAATTGTAGACCGATTAACCAAATCTGCGCACTTTATTCCCTTCCGAATAGGACAGTCTACTGAGATGCTAGCGAGGAGATATATGGAGGTAAATTTTTTTTACACTCCGTTCTTATTTCCATTCCTAGTTTAGATAGTGATGTAACATGAATCATGCAGGAGATCGTACGACTTCACGGAGTCCCTGTGAGTATCGTGTCGGACAGAGACACGAGGTTCACGTCTTAGTTCTGGCAGAGTCTGCAGAAGAGTTTGGGTACGAGTCTTAGTTTCAGCACGGCGTATCACCCGCAAACGGATGGCCAGTCCGAGAGGACGATCCAGATCTTGGAGGACATGCTGAGGGCGTGCATGTTGGACTTCAAGGGATCTTGGGAAGATCATCTCCACCTCGTTGAGTTTGCCTACAATAACAGCTTCCAGGCGAGTATTGGCAAGGCACCTTTCGCCGTGCTATATGGGAAGAAATGTCGATCGCCACTGAGCTCGGATGACATTGGAGACAGGGAGCTGTTAGGACCTGAGATGATCGTGGAGGCAGTGGATGTTGTGAGAAACATACGGGAGAAGCTGAGGATTGCTCAGGACTGTTTCAAGCATTGGCCTGATGCTAAACGGCGTCCTTTGGAGTTTCAGCCAGGTGACCATGTGTTCCTGAAGATTTCCCAGAATCGAGGAGTAATTTGCTTTGGGAAACGAGGGAAGCTGAGCCCGAGATACATTGGACCGTTTGACATTCTGGAGAGAGTTGGCGAGGTAGCCTACCGCTTAGCCTTGCCGCCATCTTTAAAAGGAGTTCACGATGTCTTCCATGTGTCGCAGCTTCGTCAGTACATCAGCGATCCATCTCATGCTGTGGATTTCTCGGAGATCACCGTTCGCCCCGATCTGACGTATGACCAACAGCCAGTGATTTTGGACAGTCGTCAGAAGTCACTCCGGAACAAGACATTCGATCTTGTTAGGGTGATGTGGTGACACGGCTCGCCATGAGAGTGTACTTGGGAGAGAGAAGATGAGATGAGGGAGCAATACCCACTTTTGTTTCCTGACACGTGAGTGTTAGGAAATTCCGAGGGCGGAATTTTTCTTAAGGTGGGTAGGATGTAACGACTGGTTTTTATCTATGTTTTGGCTATTATATATATATTATGATTGTTCTCTTCCTTGTGTGTTTTTCCTGTTGGATGTTCTTCTTAGCATCCATATCTTAGAGCTAGGTTGATCTTAGAAGCCATAGGAACCTTTCCGAAGATTCGCGCTTAAATTCGAGACTTTTCATGCATCTTAGTTGGTTCAAGAAGGAGAACCAACCGACTAGATTGCAATCTAGTCGGTCGGCAACTCTTCAGGAACCGACTAGTTCATCTTGATTATTTCAGCTGAGTTACTGTTTACCCTTAGTCGGTCTAAGCACATCCACCGATCGACTAGTTTCCAAACTAGTCGGTTGACGAGCCTTCACAGACCGACTAAATCTGTCTACCCTGTGTCGACCCTGTTCACTGTTTGCCTTTTAGTCGGTCTCAGTTGGACGACCGACCGACTAGTTCCCAAACTAGTCGGTCGACCACTCTTCACTGACCGACTAATATGCCCAGAAACCCTAGGTTAAGTCGTAGCCGCCGCTTTTTATTTCTATTTAAACCCTATACGTTTTCACTTCTCCTCTCACTTTTGCTATCCTATTTTCTTCCCCAATCATCCCCCAACCTTCCTCCTACCTTCCTCATCCTTCTGTGCTCCCTCTCACTCCCATTGCACCGGCACCACCCCGCGAGCCGCCGACCGACCCCCAAAACCCCCTCAAATTCTCTTTTGCTCCATTTCCCCCCTATATTCTCCATTCTCCAGATCCATTATATATCAGCCGCAGGAGAACCCTTCAGCCACAACTTCTTCCTCGGATCGCTCTTCCGTTGCCGTGCTAAGCTTAGATATGGCGACGGCAATCCGGATATGACGAGATCTTCTCCTACCTGCAGATTCGTAGGCGTCTTGATCGTCGTTCTTCCGCTTCGTATACGGTTAGTGATCTGTCCTTAATCAACTTGTAACCCACACTATAATTTAGAAAACCTAATAAAAATGGATTACTAGACGTTATAGGATTCCAAATACAAATCCGGATTAGATCTTTCAATTCTGATTTTCTGTTTTGCCATAACAGCGAACCCTTTTCCCAGTAGAATAGCGATCTTGAGACTCGTCGATCAACAACCTCGGTATCAGGCAAGTAAACTTGCCAACCTTGTTTTAGGCCATGCCTTAGGCCATTTCTTTGCTTTTAGCGTGAAAGAGACTAGACCGTGAAATGATAGTGGTCTAGGCGCAATTTCAAATTCTAGCTTGACAACGAAGCTAGAATTGCCTTTTTGTCATACCATGTCATGCATTTGCCAGCCACGTTTAATTTCTCTAACGGTACGCATTTTTAATTGAATATCTGCCATGCATTGCATTCGTACATGCCATTTTGATTTGTATGTTGCATCGTAGCACACGCTACAAAATACTTGTACTGTAACGACCACTTTTCGTCGTACGTTGTTCGTGCACGTGCTTTTGGCCGTGCACGTGTTTGTTTTAGAATTTATTTGTTTGTGAACACTTTCGTGTGATATGCCGTTGTGAATGTCTCTGAGAGTATTAAATAGTGGCACTATCTTGGAACGACATTCCTTGAGTCGTTTTCCCACAATTTAATCTTACTCGATGAGACGTGACGATTTTCACTTTTGACGGGAGACGTTTCTATTTTTAGTTTCGTCGTCCGACATCGAAATTGAGATCCGTCTTCTTAGTTAGCTCACTTTCGTCAACACGATCACCCCGATATTTATTTTATAATTTTTGGAGTTTATTTGACCACTTTTATATTTTTAGCAATTTTTATAATATTTTTAATAATTACGTTTTAAATTAATTTCGGCCAAATAAAATTTATTTGAGTTTTAAACGTTTTAAATAATTTTTGAGCCAATTTCCAGCTCATTTGGGCCCCACTTAAGCCTTGGTTGAGTTGGAGATGATGAGATTTGAATTTTAAATTATTTTAAACTCCTAATCTCATTAGGATTAGCCCTAGACCTAGTCAACCCATCTACACTATATAAACAACCTCTAGGAAGACCTATTTTCACAAGAAAATAACCCTAGCCACTTCCAAAACCCAAATTTGACGTTGCGACGAATCGTCGCAACGTTGCGACGAATCGTCGCAACGTTGCGACGAATCGTCGCAACGTTGCGACGAAGCTTCACCGCACCGACCGAGGAAACAGCCTCATTTTCCCCGCTCCGACCGCTAGCCGCCCCCGCATCCATCGCCGCTCGCATCGCAGCACAGCCATCTCCGCTCCGTTCCCTCGGTCTGACCGAGGGCTTGGCCCGCACCCCGCTCCGCATCGACTCCGCACCGTCGCCCGCAGCTGTCGACCGCATCACCCCACGCCTGACCGAAGCGCCCGCTCGCATTGACCGCTCGCCGCTCGTTGCAACGTTGCAACGTTCCAACGACCCGCTCCCAAGCGCACGACCGACCCGCCCTACCGCTCTGACCGAAGGAGACAACCCCGCACCGCTGCTGCGACCGACCCAAACGCTGCACAGCCCCGTTCCCCGCGTCTGACCGAGCAAATCACCCGCATTGGCTGGGTACGACCGAGAGCCACTCGTCGCAACCCCACATCCGTCGCACCACTTGCCTCCGTGGGCCCCCCAAGTTCTCCAGAGGTATTGTGGGTCCCCCAAAGGTCCCTAGGACTACTCTGGGCCCCACCTAGGTGCCTCCTCTCCGACGATTTGCCGCGTACGACGTTGCGACACGTTGAAGCCCGTCGTCGCACGTGCTAGCTTTAGAATCTGGAATCGTCGCTCCGGTTGATGCTCTGAATTTTCCAGCGAGGAATCTATATTGGAATCAGGACTTGGAGCGCGATCTTTTATTCCAACCCCCGGTGTCGCTACCCGACGCCGGTGTAGCTTTCGCGTCGTGTTGAGGTAACGCTTTGCACCCCTAGGACCCCCAACCCATTGCCTGCTAATCAAGACTAAAATCAGTATTTTTAAAGTATTTTAAATGTTTTAAATTCACTAATGAAGATTAATAATATGGACTTTAGGCCGGTGGACTTGTGCACGTAGGATAATTGTGATTTTTGGACTCATTGGACAGTGTGCTCAGACGTTGTACTTGCAGGCAAGTGAAACTTGCCAACTCTTGTGTAGGGCCATGTTTTTAGGCCACTTCCTTGTTTTCAGCGTAAAAGAGACTAGTCAGTGAAATGATAGCTGGCTAGACGCCTACTTGATCTAGTTTGACAACGAAACTAGATCCGTCACCTAATTGATCTAGCTTGACAACGAAGCTAGATCCAACCCTTTAAACTTGTTGTTCATGCATACTAAACTGTCACGTTTACTTTTCTTATCTGTACGCACTTTTAACTGCCATGCATTGCATTCTACATGCCATCCAAGTTGATTGTTGCATTCGTAGCACACGCTACAATACTTGTACTCCTTGAATACTACTTCCGGGGAAACGGGCCTCATGTGTTGGTCAAAAGCCAATGCCCGGTTTCCTGGTCCGGCTAGGTGCACCCCTATGCCATACTTGTTAAAAACACTTCCTGGCTCGTGATCCAGAAGCGAGCATTACCGTTCGGGGGTAAGGCCCTGGCTCGATACACGTGGAGGGGTAGGGATAAGCGGTTACTTGAGCTTAGGAGTTGGCCCGATCAGCCACTCTAGCCAAAAGACGGAATCTCTGTGCACGAGGTGCTTACTTTCCTTGTCTTGTACTTGTCTTGTGAATGATTCATGAAATACTTGTCATCCATGCCATGTTTAAATGCCATGCTCGTACTTTACTTTACTTTACTTTACCTGTTGCACTCATACTTTAACTGCCATGTCATCGCATTCATGCTAGAACTGCTAGGTTGCTTTACTTTTGCATACTTTCAGTTTCCTTGCACAAGTCTCTTGTAGACTTGCTGACATGTGCCCCTTGCTCTTTTGGGTGTCACATGTTAGACCTGAGCCAGAGACCGTTGCTGTGTATGTGATGAGTTGCTGACGCTGAGCCTGAGTCCATGTCTGCCTAGGAGGAGTTTTGTGGATGTCAGTGATCCTTCTTGGTGACTTTGCTGAGCTTTCTTTTGTTTTAGGTTTGTTGTTAGTTGTCGGTGCGTGTCACCTTGTTTTGTACGATGTACTTTTGTTGGCCATGTTTGGGCCTTTAGGCTCTCTTTTATTTCAGCCTGGTGGCTTTTCTGCGATGTTGGAATTTATATTTATGGATATCCTGAGATTATTCTTTTGTCTCATTTCATTATTATTATCTTGTTTCGCTCGCGTTGCAAGGACCTGCAGTTTTAAATTCGATTGACGCTTATCGGACTTGCAGCTTTGTAGCTTCAAGTCTGAGCGGACCTTCTCACGCTTCGCCTCCTTATTTTTGGGAAGCGGGGTGTGACATGTACAATCCTTGTTTCTGGCTAGGCACCTGCTATGCGGGCATAACCCTACGCCATACTTGTTAAAAACACTTCCTGGCTCGTGATCCAGAAGCGGGCCACATGTGTTGGTTGATAACCAATGCCCGATACACGTGGAGGGGTAGGGATAAACGGTCACTTGAGCGTAAGAGTTGGCCCGTACAGCCTCTCTAGCCAAATAGCGGAATCTCTGTGCACGATGTGCTTACTATACTTGTACTTGTCCTTATGAATGTTCCTTGCAAACTTGACATCTATACCATGCCATGCTTTTACCTTCCTTTACTTTACTTTTTGCACTCTTACTTTAACTGCCATGTCATCGCATCATGCTAGAATTACTAGGTTGCTTTTACCTTCCTTTTAGTTTCCTTGCACAAAGTCTTGTAGACTTTGCTGACATATGCCCCTTCTCTTTGGGTGTCGCATATTAGTTTCTGAGCCAGAGACCGTAGCTGGGGACGACGAGTTCGTGGAGTTCGTGCCTGATTCTATTGCTGACGTGGAGTACGAGGACACCGTTGACCAGTCCTAGTGTTGCTTCGTCGTTTCTCTTTGTTAGTCTTTTGTTAGCTTGTCGGTGAGTAGCACCATCTTTTGTTAGTTTCTTTCATTGTTGGCTATGCTGGGCCTTTCTTTTGGACTCTTTTGTTAGCCTGGTGGCTTTTCTGGTTGTTGAAATATTATCTGTACTTCGAGATTTATAATTTATTATTATTCGTCTCATTCTATTATTGTTATCTTTGTTTCGATTCGCATTACAGGGACCTTACGTGGTTGTTCCAGACGCTTTACAGGCTGGAACCTCACAGCTCCATGCCTGAGCGGGCCTCGTCATGCCTCGCCTCCACTTTAGGGAAGCGGGTCGTGACAAAACTGCAATATCATATTGTTGAGTATTGATTCCCCGGATTTGGTTTTGATGATGAACAAACATAAATATCGTGAACTATCTCCTTTGTGAGCGCAGTTATGGAGATCGTCGCCAAAAGTCTACGTACATCTAAAGCGACGTTTCAAGACTTCTCAAAGCACGTGATCGCGTGCCTGAACCTTCGTTGAAGCTCAAGGAGTATTATTAAAGTCAAGAGATTCGGATTGAATCTTTGAAGAAGTTCGTCATGTTTTATTTATTGTCTTCTTGCTTCATCGTATAGAATGTTAAGCCTTGAGTAGGTCTTACATTATTAGAGCTAGGATTATCATAGAAGCCCATAGAAACTTTCCCGAAGCCTCACGCTTCGTTTCACGGATTCAAGTGCATCTTAGTTGGTTCAAGAAGAAGAACCAACCGACTAGATGGCAATCTAGTCGGTCGGCAATCCTTCGTGAACCGACTAGATCTCCTTGCTCAAATTCAGCTCATTCACTGTTTACAGTTAGTCGGTCCAAGAAGGTTCACCGACCGACTAGTTGTCAAACTAGTCGGTTTGGAATCCTTCTTAGACCGACTAGTTGTGTATTCAGTTTCAGAGCCTGAGCTACTGTTTATCGTTAGTCGGTCAAAGAACAATTGTCGACCGACTAGTTGAGAAACTTGTCGGTTGGAATTTGTTCTTAGACCGACTAGTTCAACTTGTATTCAGCCTATTTGATTTCATCTCTTAGTCGGTCAAAGAACACTCACCGACCGACTAGTTGTGAAACTAGTCGGTTGGCAAGTCTTCTTAGACCGACTAGTTCTTTATTGTCTGGACTTTCTTTTTTGGCTGTTCTCCAGTTAGTCGGTTCATGTTGAATCACCGACCGACTAGTTGAGAAACTAGTCGGTCTGTGATCCTTCTTTGACCGACTAGACTGCTTCAGAATAGAGCCGTTAGATCATTTATTGCTCGAATTTTGGCTCTCTCTTTCCTCTATCCTATATATACTTGGAGGGGTTCTTTCCTAGTATTCAAGGCTGATATTCTAGAGGTTTAGAGAAATCAAAGGGGAGCCATTCAACTCTATTTCAAAGCTCTCTCTTCTCACAAGAATCTCTCCCTCAACTTCTTGAGCCCTAATTCCTTAAGAGAGATTCTCTCCATTGTGAGCCTCTCAAGCTAAGAGCTTGATCCAATGTCACCAACTCCTCCCTAGCCATCTTTTGCTGGTCATCTACTTGGAGCTAGGGTTTGGTGCCTTCTTCTTCCTCAAAATCCTTCTTGCCCTAATATTGGTTAGTTTACTCAAGGCATATGATTTTGTTGGTAAGTATTTCATATTTCATTTACTTTGATTGTAAGTTGTTCTCTCGGTTGTGAGAGAAGGGTGTGATCCCGGGTTGTGGGAGTCACATGTCATTTGTGTATGATTTGGCCTTGTAGAGGTTTTTCTACAAGAATTTCATAGTGCAAAGCCTGGGTTATTGGTTTCTAACTCAAGTATCCGGAGGGGATCCGGGTGGTTGGGACGTAGGATCATCGGGAACAAGTCGGGGAGACTTGGGTGGATCCGAACCCGTTATATCATATTGTTTGCGTTGTTTAATTCTTGTTGTTTGTAGTTATTCCGCATTGTTGTTTGTGTGTTTGCACAATAATTAGGAATAACACTCTTGATTATTTTAAAGTACTATTCACCCCCCTCGAGTACTTGTGCAGTAGCTACACATGGCATTACATTTGGTATCAGAGCAAAGTTCATAGTATGACAAACATCGACTACAGCGTCTTCTAGAATCGTGAAGGAGCTTCTTCAGTCATGGAAGGACACTCCTCAACTAGGCCTCCCTTCTTCAACGGTACCAATTACGGGTACTGGAAATGTCGGATGGAAACGTTCCTCCGGAGCACTTCACTATGGAGAGCCACGATGAGTGAGTATGTCGAGCTCATCGAACAAGATTTCGCGAAGTGGACTACCGCCGAGGTCACCGCGGAGGTAAACAATGCCAAAGCAATGAATGCCTTGCAATGTGCTTTGGAGCCCGAAGACTTCAACTAGATATGCACATGTAAGAGTGCATATCAAATTTGGAACCAACTCCTCATCTTGCACGAAGGAACGAGTACGGTAAAGGACTCTAAACTCGTTGTTGCTAACAAAGAGTTCGAATTATTTCACATGGAACAGGGTGAAAGTATGAAGGAGTACTATGCTCGCTTCGTGGACATATCCAACGAATTGGAAGCTCTTGGGAAGAACTATACCCAAAAGGAGAAAGTCGCGAAGATTATTGATGGACTTCCTTCTTGTTGGGAAAAACGTATCTTCGCCATCGAGGAAGGTAACGATATGAATAAATATACTGTCGTACAACTAATGGGTACCTTGTTGCCTTATGAGGTATGCAAGGACAGTAAGATCAAGATGCAGGAAAAGATGAAGTCGTATTTGGAGCAAGACGTGCCAAAGAAAAAGACGATTGCGTTCAAGGCCGCTCCATCTACATCTACCGATGATGAAGAATCGGAAGACGAATTAGACATAGAAGCTTTGGCCGAGATGGCAAAGAAGTTCAACCGATTCTTTCGAAAAGGTAAGTTCAAGAATAAATTAAAATTTATTTCGACTAATGCCTCCGCTCCTGTGTGTTATAAATGCAACAAGCCAGGACACATCAAGCCGGATTGTCCTCTCAACAAACACAAGGAGAAGTGGAAGGCACCCAAGTACGACAAGTCGAAAAAGCACAAGAAGGGGTACAAGAAAGGGCTTGTCGGCTCGTTCACCGACTCTGAAGAGGACTCCTCAAGTGGAGAGTCGGATGATAAGCAAGTGGAGAAAGCACACATGTGCTTCATGGGAAAAGAGGAACATGATCAAGAGACCTCCTCCGATGAAAGAGAGGATGAAAGCGAGGATGAAGGCGATGAGGTAACTATGGATGAACTTAGATTAGCTAACGAACAACTTTGGTCTAAGTTTTCTAAATTCGCTAGTAGATATAGTAAGATTAAAAATGAGCTAACTAGTCTCCAAACCTCACCTAAGCCTATCATCATCAACAACGACACCGTTGTTGAAAGTTTGAGAAATGAGATTGTAAATCTCAAATCTCAACTTGAGCATGTTCATATTGAGGATTCGGATGAACGCGAGATGGCGGATTTGACTTCTCAAAACTCAACTTTGAGTATTGAGAATGAGAATCTCAAATCTCCTGTTTATGTACTCACATCGCAAGTGTCCACCTTGGATGCTTCTATGCATTCTCTCACCGAGAATTATGAGTACACATTAGGCCGAATTAATAAATTCAATAAAGGTAAGGGCCATTGGGATAATATCCTAAATGACTTACTTCCGGCCAATCATCACATTGGCTTGGGGTATAAGATGGGAGACTTATCCAAATCATCCACTACCTTTGTTAGGCCATCTTCCGAAGCCTCAACTAGTGGGAGTAAACACCCAGTGGGTAGTTCTTCTACCAATGGTGCTTCCATTAGGTACACACCCCCGTTTGGAAAGAAACCCACATTGGGTGGACCTCCAAAGAAGGGTCATGCATTTATGTACACCAATGCTATGCCACGTAGGAACACACATCCTACCCCACATGTTCGCACGTATGATGACTTCTATGCTCCACATTGTCACGACCCGCTTCCCTAAAATGGAGGCGAGGCGAGACGAGGCCCGCTCAGGCTTGGAGCTGCGAGGCTCCAAGCCTGTAAAGCGTATGGAATAACACACAGGTCCCTGTAAGGTGACATCGGAACAAAGATAACAATAATAGAAAAAGAGGCAAATAAATAAACTATTCATCTGAAAGTCCAGATAAAGTTCAACAACCACAGAAATGCCACCAGGCAACAAAAGAGTCTAAAAGAAAAGGCCCAGCATGGCCAACAAGGAAACAACTAACAAAATGGTGCTACTCACCGACAACCACAACAACTAATAAGAACTACGAAGGAACACTAGAACTGGTCACCGGTGTCCTCGTACTCAACGTCAGCAACGGTATCAGGCACGAACTCCACGAACTCGTCGCCCTCAACAACGGTCTCTGGCTCAGCAACTAACATGCGACACCCAAAGAGAAAGGGGCACATGTCAGCAAAGTCTACAAGACTTTGTGCAAGATAACTAAAGAAAAGTAAAAGCAACCTAGCAATTCTAGAGTATGGTATGACATGACATCTTATGCAAAGAGAAAAGCAAGTAAAGTAACAGCAGTTTATGACATAGCATGATTTTTGGCAGGTAACAACATGGCATGGAAACAAATATCATGGCATGGTACATGTAAACATTCACAAGGATAAGTACAAGTATAGTAAACACGTCGTGCACAGAGATTCCGCCCTTTGGCTAGAGAGGTTGTACAGGCCAACTCTTACGCTCAAGTGACCGTTTATCCCTACCCCTCCACGTGTATCGAGCCAGGGCATTACCCCCGAACATGGAATGCTCGCTTCTGGATCACGAGCCAGGAAGTGTTTTTAACAAGTATGGCGTAGGGTTATGCCCGCATAGCAGGTGCCTAGCCGGTAACACGGATTTATACAAGGATTTGTAGCGTGTGCTACGATGCAACATGCAATCAGATGACATGTAAGAATGGATGTGCATGGCAGATATTTGAATATAAATTGCGTACTGTTAAAGAAAATTAAACGTGACCGGCATATCATGACATGACATAACAAGGGGCAATTCTAGCTTCGTTGTCAAGCTAGAATTTGAATTTGTGCCTAGACCGCTATCATTTCACGGTCTAGTCTCTTTCACGCTAAAACAAGGTAATGGCCTAAAACATGGCCTAAAACAAGGTTGGCAAGTTTCACTTGCCTGGTACCGAGGTTTGTTGATCGACGAGAGTTGACACACAAATCGCTACTCTACGGGGAAATGGGTTCGCTGTTATGGCAAAACTGAAAATCAGAATTTGAAGATCTAAACCAGTTTTGTATTGGAATCCTACAATGTCTTGCAATCCATTATTATTAGGTTTTCTAGATTATAGTGTGGGTTATGGGAGGATTAAAGGTAGAACACTAACCATATATGAGCGGAAGAACGACGATCAAAGATGTCCACGAATCGGCAGGTAGGAGACAATCTCAGCGATCTCCGGGTTGCCGTCGTCAGATCTGAGCTAGCACGGCAACGGAAAAGCGATCCCGGAAGAACTACGCTGAAAAGATCTCCTCGCTGCTGAAATACGACAGATCTGGAGATGGGAGAATGTAGGGGAAAATCTGGGGCAAAAAGGAGAATTGGGGGGTTTTTGGTGTCGGCTGGCGGCCTACGGGGTGGCGCCGGCGCAATGGAGGGTGAGAGAGAGCTTAGGAGGATGAGGGAAGGCAAGAGGAAGGTTGGGGAAAGATGGAGAAGAAACGTCGGCTAGAAAATATGAAGGAAGAATAGAAAAGATCAAGGGTTTAAATAAAGAAAGGGTGCGGCGGCTACGACTTAACCTAGGTTTCCTGGGTAAACTAGTCGGTCAGTGAAGAGTGGTCGACTGACTAGTTTGGGAACTAGTCGGTCGGTCGTCCAACTGAGACCGACTAAAAGGCAAACAGTGAACATGGTCTGTACAGGGTAGACAGATTTAGTCGGTCTGTGAAAGTCCGTCAACCGACTAGTTTGGAAACTATTCAGTCGGTGAATGTTCATTGCAAAATATGAAAGACAAAAGGTACTGAGAGTTAGTCGGTCTGAGAAGAAACTCTAACCACTAGTTTGGCAACTAGTCGGTCGATAGTCGTTCTTTGACCGACTAACTGTAAACAGTAACTTGGCTGTCAGGAAGAATTCAGAATTAGTCGGTCTCAGAACAAATTCTAACCGACTAGTTTGGAAACTAGTCAGTTGATGAATGTGCTTAGACCGACTAAGCGTAAACAGTAACTCAACTGAAATATACAAGATGAACTAGTCGGTTCCTGAAGGGTTACCGACCGACTAGATTGCAATCCCGTCGGTTGGTTCTCCTTCTTGAACCAACTAAGATGCACGGAAAGTGTCGAATTGAAGCGCGAAGCTTCGGGAAGATTCCTATGACTTCTAAGATCGCTCTAGCTCTAAGATACGACCAAGATGAAGTTCATCAAAGAAGAAGATCAAAAAGAACTGAAAGTAAACGTCCAACAGAGGAAAAGCACACAAAGGAGAGAACAACCAATATATATATATATATATAATAGTCAAAAACCGGTCGTTACATCCTACACACCTTAAGAAAAATTCCGCCCTCGGAATTTCCTAACACTCACGTGTCAGGGAACAAAAGTGGGTAACGCTCTCTCATCTCTTCTTCTCTCTCCTAAGTACACTCTCCTGGCGAGCCGTGTCGCCACATCACCTTAACAAGATCGACTTTCTTGTTCCGGAGTGACTTCTGACGACTGTCCAAAATCTGCACTGGCTGCTGGTCATACGTCAGATCGGGGCGAACGGTGATCTCCGAGAAATCCACAGCGTGAGATGGATCGTTGATGTATCGACGAAGCTGTGACACATGGAAGACATCGTGAACTCCTTCCAAAGATGGCGGCAAGGCTAAGCGGTAGGCTACCTCGCCAACTCTCTCCAGAATGTCAAACGGTCCAATGTATCTCGGGCTCAGCTTCCCTCGTTTCCCAAAGCGAATCACTCCTCGATTTGGGGAAATCTTCAGGAACACATGGTCACCTGGCTGAAACTCCAAAGGACACCGTTTAGCATCTGCCCAATGCTTGAAATGGTCCTGAGCAATCCTCATCTTCTCCTGTATGTTCCTCACAACATCCATGGCCTCCACAATCATCTCCGGTCCTAACAGCTCCATGTCTCCAATGTCATCCCAGCTCAGTGGCGATCGACATTTCTTCCCATATAGCGCGGCAAAAGGTGTCATGCCAATACTCGCCTGGTAGCTGTTATTATAGGTAAACTCAACAAGGTGGAGATGATCTTCCCAAGATCCCTTGAAGTCCAACATGCACGCCCTCAGCATGTCCTCCAAGATCTGGATCGTCCTCTCGGACTGGCCATCCGTCTGCGGGTGGTACGCCGTGCTGGAACTCAGACTAGTACCCAAGCTCTTCTGCAGACTCTGCCAGAACTGAGACGTGAACCTCGTGTCTCTGTCTGACACGATACTCACAGGGACTCCGTGAAGTCGTATGATCTCCTGCACGATTCACGTTACATCACTATCTAGACTAGGATGAAGAAATAGAAACAGAAAGTAAAAGGATTTACCTCCATATATCTCCTCGCTAGCGTCTCAGTAGACTGTCCTACTCGGAAAGGAATAAAGTGCGCGGATTTGGTCAATCGGTCTACGATCACCCAAATCGCATCATTCTGCTTCAGACTCCGAGGCAGTCCAGTCACAAAGTCCATAGTGATGTGTTGCCACTTCTACTCCGGAATTGGAAGCGGTTGTAATAACCCTGCCGTACACTGATGCTCTGCCTTTACCTGCTGGCAAACCAGGCACTTGGCTACACTCCGAGCCACACTCCTCTTCATACCATGCCACCAATGGTTCAGGCGAAGATCCTTATACATCTTGGTCCCACCAGGATGTACAGAATACGGCGAATTGTGCGCCTCAACCAATAACTCTTCTCTAATGTCTCCAGCAGGCACACACAACCTGGCTCCAAACCTCAGCGAGCCATCCTCATGAATCAAGAAGTCAGTCCACAGACCGGCTTCCACCAGCTCCCGTATCTTCACCAACTTCGGGTCCCCAGCCTGTCCAGCCTTGATCATATCCACGATCGTCGACTGTATCTGCATACACATCAACGAAGAAGTCTCCCTAGGAAGGACAATCTCAATACCAGACTCGCAAAAATCCTGCTGCAATCCCCACTGCGAAGTCAACAACATCACTGCTGGAAGCCTACTCAGTGCATCCAGAACCACATTCACTTTTCCAGGGTGAAACTGCAGATCGATCTCATAATCTTCCATGAGTTCCAACCACCGACGCTGTCGCATGTTGAGCTCCTTCTGCGTAAAAATGTACTTCAAGCTTTTGTGATCGGTGAAGATCTTTAACCTCTCACTCAGCAGGAAGTGCCTCCAAATCTTCAGTGCAAACACGACTGCTGCCAACTCCAAGTCGTGCGTCGGGTAATTCTTCTCATGGGTCTTAAGCTGACGTGAAGCATACGCTACCACGTGCCCATGCTGATGCAGTACACAATCGAGACCCTTGCCAGAAGCATCGCAAAGGATCTCGAATCCTCCACTCCGATCCGTCACAGCAAGAACAGGGGCAGTCGTCAGCCTGTCCTTCAGAACACCAAACGCCTCCTCGCAATCATCAGACCAAACAAAAGGTACATCCTTCTGCGTCAGTCTGGTCATCGGCTTAGCAATCCTAGAAAAGTCCTTAATGAAACGCCGATAATAACCTGCAAGCCCAAGGAAACTCCGGATTTCAGACGCTGACTGCGGAACAGGCCACTCCCTGATAGCCTTAATCTTCTCGGGATCCACTGCAATACCATCTCCTGTCACCACATGCCCGAGAAAAGTAACTCTGTCCAGCCAAAACTCGCACTTGGAATACTTAGCATACAACCGATGCTTCCTCAAGATCTCCAACACTGTCCTCAAGTGCGACGCATGCTCCTACTCTGACTTTGAGTAGATCAGAATGTCGTCAATGAAAATAACGACAAACTTGTCTAAAAAGTCATAGAAGATCAGATTCATCAGATTCATAAAAACTGCGGGTGCATTGGTTTCACCGAAAGGCATAACCACGAACTCGTAGTGTCCATACTTCGTCCTGAATACTGTCTTCGGAACATATTCCTTCCTCACCTTCAGCTGGTGATAACCACTCCTCAGATCCAACTTAGAGAATACACTCGATCCTTCAAGCTGATCAAAAATATCATCAATACGAGGCAACGGATATCGATTCTTGACGGTCATCGCATTCAACTCCCGGTAGTCCACACACATGCGACGCGAACCGTCCTTCTTCTTTACCAGCAAGACCGGTGCTCCCCACGGAGACACACTGGGATGAATGTAACCCTTCTGAAGAAGTTCGTCCAGCTGCTTCCGTAATTCTTCCAATTCTGCTGGTGCCATGTGATACGGCGCCTTCGAAATAGGTTGCGCTCCCGGAATGAGATCGATCGAAAACTCGAGAGCTCGATCGGGCGGCAATCCAGACATCTCCTCGGGGAAGACGTCGTCGAAGTCATGCACTACCGCTGGTCTACACTGCTCCATCTGCATAGCAATGATCTCCACCGATTTTGCCTGAAGCCTGACCGGACCAAGCGAACTGCTGCCATGGCTGAACTCGAACACCGGATGGCCTGGAATCTCGAACACCACCTTCTTCCTCTGAAAATCGATCGTGGCGTAGAACCTCCCAAGCTAGTCCATCCCCAGGACGGCATCATAGTTGATGATGTCGTGGACGATGAAATCAGCGTAGAGCGCATGTCCACAGACCACCAAAGGGCAAGAATTGCAACAACGATGCATCGAGATCACGCTATTTCCTGTAACGATATCCCAACTCTTGGGAAGAGGGGAAGTCGACAAGGAATGCTTCTCCACGAAGCTCCGAGAAATAATGCACATCGATGCACCAGAGTCAAAGAGGACTCGTGCAGGAAATGCACAAACCAAAATCACACCTAACAAGCAATCTAACAATCAAATCCTATTCTAGCAACAATCATATGCAAGCAACCAAACATAATCTAACAACCAAAACTAACCAAGAAAAGGAACAACTAGACAGAGGGTTACCTGCAATAACCTCATCCACCGTCTCAGTCTCCACTGCAGTCATCAGGAAAGCCTGCCTCCTTGGCTGAACAGCCTGCTGAAAAGCCTGCCTCTACGGAACGAGAGGCGCTCCACGTCCAGTAGGTACAGGTGCCCTCAGCTGCAACGGCTGAGCTGTAACAGGTCCTTTCCAAGACTGCTTGGACTTCGGACAGTCCCTCATAACATGTACAGGATCACCACAAACCAAGCACTGTCCCAACATCTTCCGGCATTGATCTTTGACATGCCCAGTCTTGCCACAGAAATGGCAAGTCTTCGGAGTAGGAGGTCCTCCGGGCCTCTTGAACTGCACCGGCTGATTGGGCCTGAACCCTGGTCTCATCACTGCCCTGGCAAGCTCCACAGGCCTCTTCCCAGCTCCAGAAGCACATCCTCTCTTCTAGTTCACAATCTGCTCCTACCTCTTCGCTGCAACCAGCACCTTCTGATAGGACTCCAAATCAGAAGAAGTCACAAAGCTCTGCAGATCAAAAGAAAGCCACTGCAGAAACCTCTGGGCTCTCTTATCAGCATCTTGCACCATCTTCGGTGCGAAACGACTCAGCCTGGTGAACTCCTGGTGGTACTGGTCTACCGTCAAGCTCCCATGCTTCAGGTCGATGAAGCGCTGTGCCATCTCCCTCTTGGCAGCCTTCGGAAAGTACTCCTCGTCAAATCTAGACTTGAAAGTAGCCCAAGATATTGGCTCCTCCAGCATCTCCTCCTCAGCGTCCCACCAGTTCCGAGCATTAACTTTAAGCTGCCTCAGCGCCAAGTCAACCCATCCAACCGGGTCGACCTTTGACATCTTCAAGTTGTCCTCCATGTTCCTGGTCCACTCATCAGTAGCTAGAGGTCCTTCGGTCCCATCAAAGTAATCGGGGCCCAGCTCCCAAAACTGCTTCATTCTTGGCTCGAAGCGAGGGACATTCTGAACAGGCTGCGCTGCTCGAGCAGGCGGAACATTCCGGGCATTCTGAAGCATCCCCTGCTGCACCTGCATCATCTGATGCATCATCCGCATAATCTCCCCGTTGGTGGGCTCTCGGTCCGGCTCCTCTACATAAGGGGGCACACCACCACCAGCACGGGTATTCCGTCTTCCAGCCATCAAATGACACCGAAAACGAAACAATTAGACTCTTAGCCTTATGATTCGGGTGTCGAAGTTGTTTATCGGACATTCTATAATTCTTATCGTTGTTCCGATTAAGTCACAGTTACAGAGAGGATGGACCTACATGGGCCACCAACAAAACCTGTCATGACCCGCTTCCCTAAAATGGAGGCGAGGCGAGACGAGGCCCGCTCAGGCTTAGAGCTGCGAGGCTCCAAGCCTGTAAAGCGTCTGGAATAACACACAGGTCCCTGTAAGGTGACATCGGAACAAAGATAACAATAATAGAAAAAGAGGCAAATAAATAAACTATTCATCTCAAAGTCCAGATAAAGTTCAACAACCACAGAAATGCCACCAGGCAACAAAAGAGTTTAAAAGAAAAGGCCCAGCATGTCCAACAAGGAAATAACTAACAAAATGGTGCTACTCACCGACAACCACAACAACTAATAAGAACTACGAAGGAACACTAGGACTGGTCACTGGTGTCCTCGTACTCAACGTCAGCAACGGTAACAGGCACGAACTCCACGAACTCATCGCCCTCAACAGCGGTCTATGGCTCAGCAACTAACATGCGACACCCAAAGAGAAGGGGCACATGTCAGCAAAGTCTACAAGACTTTGTGCAAGGAAACTAAAGAAAAGTAAAAGCAACCTAGCAATTCTAGAGTATGGTATGACATGACATCTTATGCAAAGAGAACATCAAGTAAAGTAATAACAGTTTATGACATGGCATGATTTTTGGCAGGTAACAACATGGCATGGAAACAAATAACATGGCATGGTACATGTAAACATTCACAAGGACAAGTACAAGTATAGTAAACACGTCGTGCACAGAGATTCCACCCTTTGGCTAGAGAGGCTGTACGAGCCAACTCTTACGCTCAAGTGACCGTTTATCCCGAGCCAGGGCTTTACCCCCGAACATGGAATGCTCGCTTCTGGATCACGAGCCAGGAAGTGTTTTTAACAAGTATGGCGTAAGGTTATGCCTGCATAGCAGGTGCCTAGCCGGTAACACGGATTTGTACAAGGATTTGTAGCGTGTGCTACGATGCAACATGCAATCAGATGACATGTGTAACGACTGGTTTTCTTGTATATATTATATATATATATTTGGTTGCCTTCTCTTTGGTTGTGATTTCCTTTCTCAGTCTCCGTAGTTTTCGTTTTCGTTCGTTTGGTCGTGTTTTCCTAGCTCCTTCCGTTGATCGTCGATTTCAGAGTAAGTCATTCATGACGGGCTTCATATCGGTCATATCTTATTGTTAGATCAAGCCTAGGAGTCTTAGGAATTGATCCTGGAGCTTCGCGCTCCATTTCAGAACTTTCAGTGCACGTTAGCCGGTACAAGAAGGGGAACCGACCGACTAGATGACGATTTAGTCGGTCGGCAAACCTTCATAGACCGACTAGTGGGCTTTGATAATTATTCAGGAGTTACTATTTATCGTTAGTCGGTCTAAGAACATTTGTCGACCGACTAGGTTGCAAACTAGTCGGTCAGCAATCGTTCTTTAACCGACTAGCTCTATGATCATTTTTGATACCAAGTACTATTCATTCTTAGTCGGTCTAAGAACGTTCGTCGACCGACTAGATGAGAAACTAGTCGGTCAGTAGTTGTTCTTTGACCGACTAAATCTAAATCCTATTTTTCGTCAGGAGTTACTGTTTACACTTAGTCGGTCTGCGTTAGTCAACCAACCGACTAGTTCCCAAACTAGTCGGTCAGAGGTTGCTCTTTGACCGACTAATAAGTGTCGAAACCCTAATTTTCGGGCAGCCACCAGGTCGTTTTCTATTTAAATCCCACTTCGTTTCGTTTCTTTCTTTCTCTTCTCCTGGCCTCTTTCCTTCCCCCTTGACCTCTGATCTTCGCCAACCTTCCTCTAGCTCTTCCCCTTCATCAAGAGCCTCTCCCCCTCTCCATTTAGGCCGGCCACCACCTCTAAGTCGCCGGAAACCCCCCAAAAATCCCCAAAACTCCATTTCTCCATATTTTCTCCCCATTTCCAGATCTGAACCCTAGTTTCCCGGATCGTTCTTCCATCGCCGTGCTTGCTCGGCATCGTTCTTCCGCTAACGGTTTGGTAATAAATCGATCTCTTAATGTTCTCTTAACCCATTTGTGTTTTTGTGAAACCCTAATAAAAATGGATGTTGGTTGATGATTGTTTCTCCTTAACAGCGACTTCCCCGTAGATTAGCGCTTGCGAGACGAACCTTCGTAATCGTCATCCTCGGTGCTAGGCAAGTGAAACTTGCCACTTAGAGTTTTAGGCCATGTCTTAGGCCATTTGCTTGTTGTAGGCGTAAAAGAGACTAGGCGACGAAATGATACTCGCCTAGGCACAATTTCAGGAACTAGCTTGACGACGAAGCTAGATCCGACATTTATCATGTTGCACAACTACCATGTCATGTTTAATTTCAATTAACGGTACACGAATTAATTGTCATGTCATTGCATTCTTTAAGTGTTCCCGTGATTGCGTAGCACCGCTACACCTTGTGAAATGTTTGAGGCTAGGCACATGCTTTTAGCGGGCACAACCCTACGCCAAATTATGAACCTAATAACAAGCTCTTGTACGGGGCAACATTGGCTCATTTACTGAGCATCGTGTACATGGACATTGGCTTGTTACATGTGGGAGGGGTAAGGGTTAAGTGGCCATTCAACTGGGAGTCTGCCTGATCAGCAACTTCAGTTGTAAGGCGTAAACTCTGGGTTCTGGGGTAGTGTTAAGCAGCCACTCAGTGTGAATGTCAAACAGTTCAGCTGTAAGGCGTAAACATCTACAAATGACTTGAAACGTGACTAGTGAAAAGATTGAGATTGTTAGTAGCTTGGCTACTCTTGACATGCCCTGATAATTATTCTCCCGCACTTATTGTTTCACCATGTCTTACTTGTGCACTCATACCATAACTGCCATGTTATGCATACTATAACTGCTAGGTTGTTAGTTACCTTCATTTTCAGTTTCCTTGCCCAAGTCTTTTAGACTTGCTGACATGTGCCCCTTTACTCTTTTGGGTGACACATGTTAGATCCTGAGCCTGAGTTCGTTGTTGTGGACGAGGTGTTTGCGGACGCCGAGCCCGAGCATGTGTTTGACGAGGACTTCGTGGACATGGGCGACCAGTCGTAGTGACTGTTTATGTTGTTGTTTAGACTGTTTTGTTGTCGGTGCATGGCACCAATACTCTGTTTATGTTTGTCCTTGTTGGCCTTGTTCTGGGCCTTTAGACTCTTTCTTTTAGCCTGGTGGCTTTTCTGAATGTTGAACTTAATTTTCATGTTGGACAAATTCTGAGATTTGAGATTTTATTTATGTCTCTCCTTGTGTTATTATTGTTGTTCCGTTTGTGGTTACAGGGACCTGCTTATGTTTTATTGACGCTTATCGGGTTTGGGGCTTCACAGCTCCACTCCCGTGCGGACCTTTTCACGTCTCGCCTCCATTTTAGGGAAGCGGGGCGTGACAGGTTTTGTTGGTGGCCCATGCAGGTCCATTCTGTAACTACGAATTATCGGAATAACGATAATAATATTAGAATGTCCAATAAACTAAGTTCGACATCCGAGTCATAAGCTATGAGTCTAATCTGCTTTGTTTTCTGTGTCATTAGATGGCAGGAAGGCGATTTACCCGTGGTGGTGGTACTGCGTCCCCTCATGACGAGGAGCCTGAGCGGGAGCCCACCAATGGGGAGATGATGTGGATGATGCTTCAGATGATGCAGGTTCAGCAAGGCGTGCTCCTGCAAGTCTAGAATGCTCCACTTGCTCGAGCTGCTCGGGTAATCCAGGATGCCCCTCGCTCTGAGCCGGGAGCGAAGCAATTTCGGGAGCTGGGTCCCGCATATTTTGATGGGTCTGAGGGTCCTCTGGCTGCCGATGAGTGGATTCGGAACATTGAGGATAACTTGAAGATGGCGAAGATCACCCCGGCTGGATGGGTTGATTTGGTAAAGAGGCAACTCAAGGATAATGCTCGGAACTGGTGGGATGCGGAAGAGAAGATGTTGGTGGAGCCGATAGCTTGGGTTACCTTTAAGTCCAGGTTTGATGAGGAGTTCTTTCTGAAGGCTGCTAGGAAGGAGATGCTGCAGTGCTTTATTGATCTGAAGCAAGGGAGCTTGACGGTGGACCTGTACCACCAAGAGTTCACTAGGCTGAGTCGGTTCGCACCGAAGATGGTGCAGGATGCTGATGAGAGGGCTCAGAGGTTCCTGCAGGGTATTGCTTTGAAGCTTCAGAGTTTTGTGTCTTCCTCTGATCTGGACTCTTATCAGAAGGTTCTGGTCGCTGCGAGGAGGCAGAAGCTGAACCTGAGTCAGAGGAGAGGACATGTTTCTGGTGCTGGGAAGAGGCCTGTGGAGCAGGCCAGAGCGGTGGTTAGGCCTGGTTTCAAGCCTAATCATCCGGTGCAGTTCAAGAGGCCAGGAGGGCCTAATCAGAAGACTTGCCATTTCTGCGGCAAGCCTGGCCACATCAAGGATCAGTGTAGGAAATTTCTGGGCCAGTGTTTGGTTTGTGGTGATGCTTCTCATGTCGCGAAGGATTGTCGGTATGCGAATCAGTTGCGGAGGGCACCTGTTGCAGCTCAGCCGTTGCAGCAGAGAGTGCATGTTCCTGCTGGACGTGGAGCAGCTCTTGTTCCACAGAGTCAGGCTTTTCAGCAGGCTTTTCCGCCGAGGAGGCATGCTTTTCTGATGACCGCTGTGGAGAGCGAGGCTGTGGATGAGGTTATCGCAGGTAATCCTCATTCTAGCTGTTCCTTTCTTATTTGGCCTTGTTTGTTAGATTATGTTGGTTGCTTGCACATGATTGTTGCTAGATTAGGGCTTGATTGTTAGACTGTTTGTAGGTGTGATTTTGGTGTGCACATTTCCTGCACGGGTCCTCTTTGACTCAGGTGCGTCGATGTGCATTATTTCTCGGAGCTTCGTGGAGAAGCATTCCTTGTCGACGTCCCATCTTTCCAAGAGTTGGAATATCGTCATAGGAAATGGCATGGTCTCGGTGCATCTTGGTTGCAATTCTTGCTCGTTGGTGGTTTGTGGACATGAGCTTTACGCTGATTTCATTATCCACGACATCATCCATTATGATGCGGTCCTTGGGATGGATTGGCTTGCGAGCTTCTATGCTACGATCGACTGTCGGAGGAAGAAGGTGGTGTTCGAGATTCCTGGACATCCATTATTTGAGTTCAGCCGGGGTAGCAGTTCCCTCGGTCCGGTCAGGTTTCGGTCCAGGCCGGTGGAGATTGTGGCTATGCAGATGGAGCTGGAGAGGCCAGCTGTGGTGTGTGATTTCGATGACGTCTTCCCCGAGGAGATGTCTGGTTTGCCACCTGATCGAGCTCTCGAATTTTCGATTGATCTTATTCCAGGAGCACAACCGATTTCGAAGGGGCCTTATCGTATGGCACCCGCTGAGTTGGAGGAATTGCGGAAGTAGCTGGATGAGCTTTTACAGAAGGGTTATATCAATCCTAGTGTGTCTCCGTGGGGAGCACCAGTGCTGCTGGTGAGGAAGAAGGATGGTTCGCGGCGCATGTGCGTGGACTATCAGGAGTTGAATGCAGTGACCATCAAGAATATATACCCGTTGCCTCGCATCGATGATATTTTTGATCAGCTTGGAGGTTCGAGGGTGTTTTCGAAGTTGGATCTAAGGAGTGGTTATCATCAGCTGAAGGTGAAGAAGGGAGATGTTCTGAAGATAGCGTTCAGGACGAAGTATGGACACTACGAGTTTGTGGTTATGCCTCTCGGTGTAACCAATGCGCCCGCAGTTTTCATGAATCTGATGAACCTGATTTTCTACGACTTTTTAGACAAGTTTGTCGTTATCTTTATTGATGACATTCTGATCTATTCGAAGTCGGAGGAGGAGCATGCATTGCACTTGAGGACAGTGTTGGGGATTTTGAGGAAGCATCGGTTGTATGCTAAGTTTTCGAAGTGCGAGTTTTGGCTGGACCAAGTTGCTTTTCTCGGGCATGTGGTGACTGGAGATGGTATTTCAGTGGATCCCGAGAAGATCAGGGCCATCAGAGAGTGGCCTGTTCTGCAGTCAGCATCTGAGATCCGGAGTTTCCTTGGACTTGCTGGTTACTATCGGCGCTTCATTAAGGACTTTTCCTGTATTGCTGAGCCGATGACCAGATTGACGCGGAAGGATGTACCTTTTGTTTGGTCGGGTGATTGTGAGAATGCCTTTGGTGTTCTGAGGGAGAGATTGACGACTGCCCATATTCTTGTTGTGCCTGATCGCAGCGGTGGATTTGAGATCTTTTGCGATGCTTCTGGCAAGGGTCTCGGTTGTGTGTTGCATCAGCACGGGCATGTTGTGGCGTATGCTTCGCATCAGCTCAAGACTCATGAGAAGAATTACCCGACACACGTCTTGGAGTTGGCTGCTGTCGTGTTTGCGATCAAGATTTGGAGGCATTTCCTGCTTAGTGAGAAAGTGAAGATCTTCACCGATCACAAAAGCTTGAAGTATATTTTCACTCAGAAGGAGCTCAACATGCGACAGCGTCGATGGTTGGAGCTCATGGCGGATTATGAGATTGATTTGCAGTATCACCCTGGCAAGGTGAATGTGGTTCCTGATGCGCTGATTAGGCTTCCAGCAGTGATGATTTTGACCTCGCAGTGGAGATTGCAGCAGGGTTTTTGCGAGTCAGGAGTTGAGATTGTTCTTCCTGGGGAGGCTTCTTCGTTGATGAGTATGCAGTTTCAGTCGACGATCGTGGATCGGATCAAGGCTGGCCAGGCCGAGGATCCGAAGCTGGCGAAGATTCGGGAGCAGGTGCAAGCCGGTCTACGGACTGAATTTTTGATTCATGAGGATGGCTCGTTGAGGGTTGAAGCCAGGTTGTGTGTGCCAGCTGGGGATATTAGACATGAGTTGATGGTGGAGGCACACAGTTCGCCGTATTCTGTGCATCCTGGTGGCACCAAGATGTACCAGGATCTTCGTTTGAACTTTTGGTGGCATGGTATGAAGAGGAGTGTGGCTCGGAGTGTAGCCAAGTGTTTGGTTTGCCAGCAAGTGAAGGCAGAGCATCAGCGTACGGTCGGGTTGCTACAACCGCTTCCGATTCCAGAGTGGAAGTGGCAACACATCACTATGGACTTTGTGACTGGACTGCCTCGGAGCCCGAAGCAGAATGACGCGATTTGGGTGATCGTAGATCGATTGACCAAATCCACGCACTTTATTCCATTCCGAGTAGGACAGTCCCCTGAGGCGCTAGCGAGGAGATACATGGAGGTAAAATTCTTTTACTCCCGTTCCTATTTCCTTTCCTAGTTTAGATAGTGATGTAACGTGAATCGTGCAGGAGATCGTACAACTTCACGGAGTCCCCGTGAGTATCGTGTCGGACAGAGACACAAGATTCACATCTCAGTTCTGGCAGAGTTTGCAGAAGAGTTTGGGTACGCGTCTGAGTTTCAGCACGTCGTACCATCTGCAGACGGATGGCCAGTCCGAGAGGACGATTCAGATCTTGGAGGACATGCTGAGGGCGTGCATGTTAGATTTCAAGGGTTCGTGGGAGGACCATCTACATCTGGTAGAGTTTTCCTACAACAACAGCTTCCAGGCGGGTATTGGCATGGCGCCTTTTAGTTGGGATGACGTTGGTGATCGGAAGCTGTTGGGACCTGAGATGATTGTGGAGGCCGTGGATGTTGTCAGGAACATTTGGGAGAGGTTGAGGATTGCTCAGGACCGTTTTAAGCATTGGGCGGATGCTAAACGACGTCCTTTGGAGTTTCAGCCGGGCGACCATGTGTTTTTGAGGATTTCCCCGAATCGTGGAGTGATTCTCTTTGGGAAGCGAGGGAAGTTGAGCCCGCGATACATTGGACCGTTTGACATTCTGGAGAGAGTTGGCGAGGTAGCCTACCTCTTGGCTTTGCCGCCATCTTTGGAAGGAGCTCACAATGTTTTCTATGTGTCGCAGCTTCGTCGATACATTAGCGATCCATCTCATGCTGTGGATTTCTCGGAGATCGCCGTTCGCCCGGATTTGACGTATGATCAGCAGCCAGTGCAGATTCTGGACAGGCGTCAGAAGTCACTTCGGAACAAGGTTGTCAATCTTGTGAGGATGATGTGGCGACACGGCTCGCCAGGAGAGTCTACTTGGGAGAATGAGGATGAGATGCGAGAGCATTACCCACTTTTGTTCCCGGACACGTGAGTGTTGGGAAATTCCGAGGGCAGAATTTTTTTTAAGTTAGGGAGGATGTAACGACTGGTTTTCTTGTATAGATTATATATATATATATTTGGTTGCCTTCTCTTTGGTTGTGATTTCCTTTCTCCGTCTCCGTAGTTTTCGTTTTCGTTCGTTTCGTCGTGTTTTCCTGGCTTCTTCCGTTGATCGTCGATTTCGGAGTAAGTCATTCGTGATGGGCTTCATATCGGTCATATCTTATTGTTAGATCAAGCCTAGGAGTCTTAGGAATCGATCACGGAGCTTCGCGCTCTATTTCGGAACTTTCAGTGCACGTTAGCCGGTACAAGAAGGGGAACCGACCGACTAGATGACGATTTAGTCGGCCGGCAAACCTTCATGGACCAACTAGTGGGCTTTGATAATTATTCAGGAGTTACTGTTTATCGTTAGTCGGCCTAAGAACATTTGTCGACCGACTAGGTTGTAAACTAGTCGGTCAGCAATCGTTCTTAACCGACTAGCTCTATGATCATTTTTGATACCAAGTACTATTCATTCTTATTCGGTCTAAGAACGTTCGTCGACCGACTAGATGAGAAACTAGTCGGTCAGTAGTTGTTCTTTGACCGACGAAATCTAAATCCTATTTTTCGTCAGGAGTTACTGTTTACACTTAGTCGGTCTGCGTTGGTCAACCGACCGACTAGTTCCCAAACTAGTCGGTCAGAGATTGCTCTTTGATCGACTAATCAGTGTCGAAACCCTAATTTTCGGGCAGCCGCCAGGTCATTTTCTATTTAAACCCCACTTCGTTTCGTTTCTTTCTTTCTCTTCTCCTGTCCTCTTTCCTTCCCCCTTGACCTCTGATCTTCCCCAACCTTCCTCTAGCTCTTCCCCTTCATCAAGAGCCTCTCCCCCTCTCCATTTAGGCCGGCCACCACCTCTAGGTCACCGGAAAACCCCCAAAAACCCCCAAAACCCCATTTCTCCAGATTTTCTCCCCATTTCCAGATCTGAACCCTAGTTTCTCGGATCGTTCTTCCGTCGCTTTGCTTGCTCGACATCGTTCTTCCGCTAACGGTTTGGTAATAAATCGATCTCTTAATGTTCTCTTAACCCATTTGTGTTTTTGTGAAACCCTAATAAAAATGGATGTTGGTTGATGATTGTTTCTCCTTAACAGCGACTTTTCCCGTAGATTAGCGCTTGCGAGACAAACCTTCGTGATCGTCATCCTCGGTGCTAGGCAAGTGAAACTTGCCACTTAGGGTTTTAGGCCATGTCTTAGGCCATTTGCTTCTTGTAGGCGTAAAAGAGACTAGGCGACGAAATGATACTCGCCTAGGCGCAATTTCAGGAACTAGCTTGACGACGAAGCTAGATCCGACATTTATCATGTTGCACAACTACCATGTCATGTTTAATTTCAATTAACGGTACGCGAATTAATTGTCATGTCATTGCATTCTTTAAGTGTTCCCGTGATTGCGTAGCACCGCTACACCTTGTGAAATATTTGAGGCTAGGCACCTGCTTTTAGCGGACACAACCCTACCCCAAATTGTGAACCTAATAACAAGCTCTTATGCGGGGCAACCCTGGCTCATTTACTGGGCATCGTGTACAGGGACCCTGGCTTGTTACACGTGGGAGGGGTAAGGGTTAAGCGGCCATTCAATTGGGAGTCTGCCCGATCAACAACTTCAGTTGTAAGGCGTAAACTCTGGGTTTTGGGGTAGTGTTAAGCGGCCACTCAGTGTGAATGTCAAATAGTTCAGCTGTAAGACGTAAACATCTACAAATGACTTGAAACGTGACTAGTGAAAAGATTGAGATTGTTAGTAGCTTGGCTACTCTTGACATGCCATGATAATTGTTCTCCCGCACTTATTGTTTCACCATGTCTTACTTGTGCACTCATACCATAACTGCCATGTAATGCATACTATAACTGCTAGGTTGTTAGTTACCTTAATTTTCAATTTCCTTGCCCAAGTCTTTTAGACTTGCTAACATGTGCCCCTTTACTCTTTTGGGTGACACATGTTAGATCCTGAGCATGAGTTCGTTGTTTTTGATGAGGTGTTTGCGGACGCCGAGCCCGAGCCTGTGTTTGACGAGGACTTTGTGGACACGGGCGATCAGTCGTAGTGACTGTTTGTGTTGTTGTTTAGACTGTTTTGTTGTCGGTGCGTGGCACCAATACTCTGTTTATGTTTGTCCTTGTTGGCCTTGTTCTGGGCCTTTAGACTCTTTCTTTTAGCCTGGTGGCTTTTCTGAATGTTGAACTTAATTTTCATGTTGGACAAATTCTGAGATTTGAGATTTTATTTCTGTCTCTCCTTGTGTTATTATTGTTGTTCCGTTTGTGGTTACAGGGACCTGCTTATGTTTTATTGACGCTTATCGGGTTTGGGGCTTCACAGCTCCACTCCCGTGCGGACCTTTTCACGTCTCGCCTCCATTTTAGGGAAGCGGTGCGTGACAACATGTAAGAATGGATGTGCATGGCAGATATTCGAATATAAATTGCGTACCGTTAAAGAAAATTAAACGTGACAGGCATAGCATGACATGACATAACAAGGGGCAATTCTAGCTTCATTGTCAAGCTAGAATTTGAATTTGCGCCTAGACCGCTATCATTTCATGGTCTAGTTTCTTTCACGCTAAAACAAGGTAATGGCCTAAAACATGGCCTAAAACAAGGTCGGCAAGTTTCACTTGCCTGGTACCGAGGTTTGTTGATCGATGAGAGTTGTCACACAAATCGCTACTCTACGGGGAAATGGGTTCGCTATTATGGCAAAACTGAAAATCAGAATTTGAAGATCTAAACCAGTTTTGTATTGGAATCCTACAATGTCTAGTAATCCATTTTTATTAGGTTTTCTAGATTATAGTGTGGGTTATGGGAGGATTAAAGGTAGAACACTAACCGTATATGAGCGAAAGAACGACGATCAAAGATGTCCACGAATCGGCAGGTAGGAGACAATCTCAGCGATCTCCGGGTTGCCGTCGTCAGATCTGAGCTAGCACGGCAACCGAAAAGTGATCCTGGAAGAACTACGCTGAAAAGATCTCCTCGCGGCTGAAATACGACAGATCTGGAGATGGGAGAATGTAGGGGAAAATCTGGGGCAAAAAGGAGAATTTGGGGGTTTTGGTGTCGGCCGACGGCCTACGGGGTGGCGCCGGCGCAATGGAGGGTGAGAGAGAGCTCGGGAGGATGAGGGAAGGCAAGAGGAAGGTTGGGGAAAGATGGAAAAGAAACGTCGGCTAGAAAATATGAAGGAAGAATAGAAAAGATCGAGGGTTTAAATAAAGAAAGGGTGCGGCGGCTACGACTTAACCTAGGTTTCCTGGGTAAACTAGTCGGTCAGTGAAGAGTGGTCGACCGACTAGTTTGGGAACTAGTCGGTCGGTCATCCAACTGAGACAGACTAAAAGGCAAACAGTGAACAGGGTCTGTACATGGTAGACAGATTTAGTCGGTCTGTGAAAGTCCGTCAACCGACTAGTTTGGAAACTAGTCGGTCGGTGAATGTTCATTGACCGACTAAGGGCAAAATATGAAAGACAAAAGGTACTGAAAGTTAGTCGGTCTGAGAAGAAACTCTAACCGATTAGTTTGGTAACTAGTCGGTCGATAGTCGTTCTTTGACCTACTAACTGTAAACAGTAACTTGGCTGTCAGAAAGAACTCAGAATTAGTCGGTCTGAGAATAAGTTCTAACCAACTAGTTTGGAAACTAGTCGGTTGATGAATGTGCTTAGACCGACTAAGCGTAAACAGTAACTCAGCTGAAATATACAATAAGAACTAGTCGGTTCCTGAAGGGTTGCCGACTGACTAGATTGCAATCCAGTCGGTTGGTTCTCCGTCTTGAACCAACTAAGATGCACGGAAAGTGTCGAATTGAAGCGCGAAGCTTCGGGAAGATTCCTATGGCTTCTAAGATCACTATAGCTCTAAGATACGGCCAAGATGAAGTTCATCAAAGAAGAAGATCAGAAAGAACTGAAAGTAAACGTCCAACAGAGGAAAAACACACAAAGGAGAGAACAACCAATATATATATATATATATATATATATATATATATATATATATATATATATATATATATAATAGTCAAAAACCGGTGGTTACACACATCCACGAGCACGTGCACACCATGTGAGACATACTCATGCACGTGTTCCTCCACATGCATATGTTCATCCACATTATCATATGAACAATTTTCATCATGCACCATTTCATCATGTGTCATATGCATATTCACGACATGCATTTCCTAGGCCACCTCCTCATAGGCCACATGCATCACGTAGAAATCAACAATGTATGCATGCTCCCAATAGGACTAGGGCTCCCAAGACATTCACTATTTGGGGCCCGAAGGACACAAGCATGCATGAAAAACAAGCGTATATTAATTCATATTTCATGAATGTTGTGCACAATGATGATTTCGTTGGGAAGTCGAAGTCCAATTGGACTTGGCTTCCAAAGGTCTAATCTCTTAGGACCCAATGTCCTTGGGTACCATGGAAGGATATTTTTATCTTCAGGTACTCAAGAGTAAGAGAAGGAGCAACAAATCAATATTTAGCTCCAAGAATATGTTTTCTAGGTTCAATCCACCGTGGGATACCAACCCTACCAACTCCTTGACTTGCAAGGATTTTCATTCAAATGGAGTTGATGGTGCTTAAGTGGTGCACCAAAGTAGGGGGAGCTTAATGTTGTAAGTATATTCTTACATATGGTATCCATGTATGTTGAATGCATGTAGATGTCTCTTTATGTTTTAGACTATCTCATGCATGTCTTGATGCTAGTTTTGAGCTTATGATTATGTACTTATCTTTCTCATGCTCATGGCATTCCATGCTTATTATTGACTCATTTAGTGAGTATCTCTTTTGGAATGCATGCTAGTACTAGATTTGTGTATGCCGTAAATTTTACGAAGTTTCTATCTCTATTTTTGGCATAACACTGTTGCATGTTATTGATTGCATATTGTTTTAATCACCTTGTCACCTCACATCGCACACTTCACTTAGATTTGGAATGATTATTCTTTGTGATCCTCTTCGATCGATGTTGTGACCTTTGGTGTTGTATGATGTGTGCATCTTTTTCTTGTGCACATTGGATTTATGTCTCTGATATTGACTTTGTCGTTCGACGATTATTTTGGTTAAATAGATTTACTTTTATTGAAAACATAGAATTGTTTTCCATGCACTAAATTAACCAAGAATGTTGATATTGGAGAGTATGTTCCATAAATCAATTGCTTTGAGTTTTGATGATTTCATTTTTCGATTTTCGACTATGGTCTCGTTGGCACACCTTGATTTTCTTCGGTATTTTATATTTGGTATTTTCCATTGGTGTCATTTGGACCATGGTCATATTCTTAGACTCTCGTGCTTTCATTTTTTTAGCCATTGTTGTTGTCTTTGATCTCGTCCCGCTCTTTTTGCTAATGCCAAAGGGGGAGAGAATTAATAATGACGATGTGCTTAATGATAATTCAAAGAATTTTACCGTGAATCTAATTTGATGTGTTAGATTCAGGGGGAGTCAAGATATAAAAATGGATTTAGATCCTAAATTTCAATATTTGAGTTCACATTTTATACTTTCCTCGTCTGCTTGATGCGTATGATCATTATTGAATACAGAACTAACGTGTCATCAATGCAGGGGGAGTAAGTAAAATTCATTTGAATTATTATTATTGATTATTATTTATGTTGGTTTGTCATCACCAAAAAGGGGGAGAATGTTGAGTATTGATTCCCCGGATTTGGTTTTGATGATGAGCAAACTAAAATATCGTGAACTAACTCCTTTGTGAGCGCAGTTATGGAGATCGTCGCCAAAAGTCTACGTACATCTAAAGCAACGTCTCAAGACTTCTCAAAGCGCTTGATCGCGTGCCTGAAGCTTCGTTGAAGCTCAAGGAGTATTATTGAAGTCAAGAGATTCGGATTGAAGCTTTGAAGACGGTTCGTCATGTTTTATTAATTGTCTTCTAGCTTCATCATATAGAATGTTAAGCCTTGAGTAGGTCTTACATTATTAGAGCTAGGATTGTCATAGAAGCCCATAGAAACTTTCCCGAAGCCTTACGCTTCGTTTCACGGCTTCTAGTGCATCTTAGTTGGTTTAAGAAGAAGAACCAACCGACTAGATGGCAATCTAGTCGGTCGGCAATCCTTCGTGAACCGACTAGATCTCCTTGCTCAAATTCAGCTCATTCACTGTTTACAGTTAGTCGGTCCAAGAAGGTTCACCGACCGACTAGTTGTCAAACTAGTCGGTTTGGAATCCTTCTTAGACCGACTAGTTGTGTATTCAGTTTCACAGCCTGAGCTACTGTTTATCGTTATTCGGTCAAAGAACAACTGTCGACCGACTAGTTAAGAAACTAGTCGGTTGGAATTTGTTCTTAGACCGACTAGTTCAACTTGTATTCAGCCTATTTGATTTCATCTCTTAGTCGGTCAAAAAACACTCACCGACCAACTAGTTGTGAAACTAGTCGGTTGGCAAGTCTTCTTAGACCGACTAGTTCTTTATTGTCTGAACTTTCTTTTTTGGCTGTTCTCCAGTTAGTCGGTTCATGTTGAATCACCAATCGACTAGTTGAGAAACTAGTCGGTCAGTGATCCTTCTTTGATCGACTAGACTGCTTCAGAATAGAGCCGTTGGAGCATTTATTGCACGAATTTTGGCACTCTCTTTCCTATATCCTATATATACTTGGAGGGGTTCTTTCCTAGTATTCAAGGCTGATATTCTAGAGGTTTAGAGAAATCAAAGAGGAGCCATTCAACTCTATTTCAAAGCTCTCTCTTCTCACAATAATCTCTCCCTCAACTTCTTGAGCCCTAATTCCTCAAGAGAGATTGTCTCTATTGTGAGCCTCTTAAGCTAAGAGCTTGATCCAAGGTCACCAACTCCTCCCTAGCCATCTTTTGCTGGTCATCTACTTGGAGCTAGGGTTTGGTGCCTTCTTCTTCCTCAAAATCCTTCTTGCCCTAATATTGGTAAGTTTACTCAAAGCATAGGATTTTGTTGGTAAGTATTTCATATTTCATTTACTTTGATTGTAAGTTGTTCTCTCGGTTGTGAGAGAAGGGTGTGATCCCGGGTTGTGGGAGTCACATGTCATTTGTGTATGATTTGGTCATGTAGAGGTTTTTCTACAAGAATTTCATAGTGCAAAGCTTGGGTTAGTGGTTTCTAACTCAAGTATCCGGAGGGGATCCGGGTGGTTGGGACGTAGGATCACCGGGAACAAGTCGGGAAGACTTGGGTGGATCCGAACCCGTTATATCGTATTGTTTGCGTTGTTTAATTCTTGTTGTTTGTAGTTATTCCGCATTGTTGTTTGTGTGTTTGCACAATAATTAGGAATAACACTCTTGATTATTTTAAAGTACTATTCACCCCCCTCTAGTACTTGTGCAGTAGCTACACAGGGCATTACACACACATATATATAAGAGATCACAAGAGTACAAGTCATATGGACTTCAACATGTCCAACAAAATACATCATGAGAAAAAATATACAACATCATGATCTCAAAAATACATCATCATATATCATCATACATCATCACAACAGAAAATCTCCATCAAACACCACTCAAAAACTAAAAAAAATCTATGAGTGAGTGTCTCCAGGTGCAGCAGAGGAAGAAGCAGGCTCTGTGTCAACTGGGGTATCCTCTGGAGGAGGAGGAGGAGCAGCAACACCCTGAGTAGAAGCTACACCAGGATGCACAACGAGATCAGTGATGATGAGAGGAGGAGGCTCACTAGGCTGGGGAGGAACAAAACGTCTCAAATGCTTAGGGTAGGGTATGCCCTGATGCTGGAACGATAGAAAAGCCAACTCATTTAGACCAGACACCATCTCAAAGAGAATGTCAAGAGCGGGAGGAGCAGATGAAGATGGCTGGTCAGCAGGTAGTACCGTGGAGGAAGACGGAGCAGAAGAAGATTTCCTCTTCTTAGATGCAGACTGCAGAGCCGAAGAGGACTTCGACTTTGCAGAAGCATCGAGAAGAGGACCAAAAGGCACGGGCTCGTAGGGAGACAAGTCAATCCCAAAATGTCGAAAGACGAGAGTGAGAAGACCACCGTATGGAATGTGAGAGGAGGAAGAAGTAAACTCGACCTTGTCCATCCTGTCAAGGAGGACACCGGCCCAGTTCACGGGCAGTCCGGAAAAGAGCGCGTACATACACCTCAGTATCTCCTGGGAAGGCTGGTCAGAAGATCCATACTTCGGCAGGATGTTGAACTTCACCATAAGGTGAACAGCTTAACCCCTAGCCGAGAACATGGACGACCTAAGACCAGAAGATAAAGCTGAGGGTATCTCACAGAACATGTCCCAGAGGACAGACTGGTCAAGCTCATCAACGTCAGAAATGGAAATGTCTGAAGGAAGGGATCTAGAGGAGGGAATCCTAAGAATGGTCCCTAAGAGGGTGGGATCAATACAAATGGGGGTTCCCTGGACAACAGTGTCAATGACTCCAGTGGTCGAATACTCACCGCGAACGCGGTTAGCATAGAAAAGCTTAACTAAAAATGGATAAGCTCGAGGAGACTCGCTCTGAGAGAAGCGAAAGAGGTCAGCCAAATGTGTAGCAGATAGGATGTCAGAAAGTCTCTCGTCTGTGAAAGCGGGAAAAACAATATAACACTCTTAAGAAGTTTGATCCCTATGAGAGAGTGAAACTTTGCTAAGTATAAATCATCTCGGCAAATGGAAACGAGAGGATCAGAGGGTGGCACGACATGGGTTTCTTCTACAGAACTCAACACGGAGGGTGAAGGAGGAGCCTCAGCACAAGGCTCATTGATGCGAACACCAATGGTCTTGCGCTGACGCTTGATGAGGGGCTCAGTGTCAGAAGAAGAAGACCCAGAAGGAGAATACCCCTGCGAAGTAGAGTGAGAGGGAGGTTCGGCTAGCTTGGTTCGGGTCTTATAGGGTTTCTATGTCTTGGTGATTGTCACGCCCCGCTTTCCATTATACTTGGGAGCGAGGACGCAAGCGGGTCCGCTTGGGCTAGAGCGGTGAAGCTCGAACCCAATAAGTGTCTGTGAAAACACCTTTCGTAGGAACTTGCATGCAACTTAGAACAACAGAAAGATTAAAGCCAACATCTAGATAAAGTACACAATAATAAAAGGGCCCCAAGCATGGCCTACAATGATAGCGATACAGAAAAAGTGGGTACACACCTTACAAATAACAGCGGTGAAAATAAATAACTGCAACAATGATAAACAACAACTAGTCCACGGTGGGGTGGACTTCAGAATCATCAGAATCCTGGTCTATTAGATCACTCTGATCCAGCAGCTCGTCCTCCTGGTAACCTGTCTCGTAACCTGACATACATTCAAACAATATGAATGTATGTCAGCAAGGATCCTGCAGAACATGATTAGAAGAGAACCCTTGGCAAGATATATAACAAGTTATATATGGCAGTTTACAGCAGTTAAAAGAATTTACACTAGCATGCGTTTCTATTATGAAAAGGAACTGTAGCAGTTAAAGCAGTTATGAACAGTTACACTAGCATGGCAGTTCTATTATAAGCATTAACATGGTAGTTAAATAATGTAACATCAGTCTGTAAATTAACTTTCTTTTTCAATTGTTTAACTGTGTGTGCAAGTACGTGACTAAGGCCCCCGTCGTTAGATGAATAGTAAATGAATCTACCTTCAAGTGCCCCTGAAGGTGAACCGTTTACTACCGGCTAGTGCCCGGGGACCCAACCCCACACACGTGTACTTCCTGGACCACGAGCCAGGATGCTATTCCGTCATATACTGGAACACGAGTCCAGACTAGTCATATGTGACATTACTGGAACACGAGCCAGGCTAGTCACATGTGACCGATGAGAATAGTCAACTAATAGCCAACGACATGTAACAATTGGTAGCCAACGGCAACTGGTAGCCAACAGCAACTGGTAGCCAACTGCATGTAACAACTGGTAGCCAATGACAGCTGGTAGCCAACGACATGTAACAATTGGTAGCCAACAACATGTAACATTTTATGAGTTTCAACAGTTCCAAAATATACATACATGTCCAGAAATGTTACCATTCACAAAGTGTGCTCATTTTGATTATAAAGGGGTCCACACACACGCACACGAGTTTAAGTTTAACATTTCTCAAAAGTGTGTTTGTGTCAGTAATTCAGTGTACAACATCAGATAGCACAAAAACATAAATTAGACTGCACACTTGCCTGACTGGGACAGTTTGGGTTGTCCGAGTAACGGTAGGAAAGGACGAGACGTATCTGCGTCATTAAAAAATAACATTTATTATAATTAACAAAAAGTGCTAAAAATGAGAATTAACGAATTTGATACAGAAAGCTAATTATTCTAGTTATTGTTCTAAACCAAGGTATATCAAATTATATGTCGTTGGATTACATTTTTAGTCACGAATGTCGTGGTGGTGATTTCGCACGTCATTTCACGTGTAGATTTTTAGTTATACAACTTTACGTGAAAAAGGCTAAATGAACACCTAACTTCAAATATTCACTATAAATCGTACACTAGCCCGATTTTAGTGATTGTGGTGTCGTTGGGTTCGTTTTGATGGGTACTACATTACGGTGATGTCGGTTCTCTGTTTTGGTTAAACATATTAATGAATTAAATCTATTATGAGTTAAGCACAAAATTAAGTTAATCCTTAAATTAGGTTCGTTCGAGCTTATTAGGTTCTCTGGCTAGGGTGGCGTTTATATTGTGTTATATAAATATGGTACATATTATTTTATTTGATTTTTTTACACTAACATTATTTACACAATTAACATGCTGAATTTAAATTATACGAACAAAGTAACATCTAAAATTAGACTAACTAATATTAAGAACTAATTATTATTAGGCTAATCACATGGTCAACATGGTGTAAATAGTTCACCTACTAGGTTTGACTTGGGGTAAGAATAACTTACATGTTAAAACTTCAATATTATTTAATACCTACACTTATCTAATTTTCTCTCCCCCTTTCTTTCACTGTGTAACAGCCACTTCCGGTCGTACGTATTTTGTGCGTATGTTGATTCGTGTGCGCATTTTCGTATTCGGTTTTATTATTGTAATTCCGTAGTTCCGACGCGCGACCGAATCCCGTATTCACGATCTTCTTGGAGGCGCGGTTGCTCCGATATTTTCCTTATAATTTTTGGATGACTGGGGTTGGAGTTGTAAAACTGGATTATTAATATTCTTATTAATCTTTAACTAAAATCTTAAAACTCAAACGATTTTAATATCCAAACGGTTGATAATAATACTAATGATAATAAAAAAATATTAATAAAAGGAGAATCTCTTAACATCAACTTTTAAATCGAAGCAAATCTGTTACTTAAATATCTTAACAAATTTAGTATCTTAACCTCTCTCTCCCCTCATATCACGTTTTCTCTGTCACCCACATCCCACACAAGCCAACTGCCCACGTACTCCTGTTCTTTCCCTTCAAAACCCATGCTTGGAAATCAAACACATCAAAAAAAAATTAATAACCGCATCCCTCCTTTATCTTCCCATCTCCGAAACCCACTAAAACACGGGCGCCTCTCACTTTCCCTCGCCGTCGTCTTCTCTACGGGGACACCCATCCGTCGGAATCCCAAGAGCGTCGATCGCACCTCCTCACCGCCCAAAGCCTAAACGAACCCATGCCTTGCTCCCTTCCTCCCTCGCGTGAACCCACCCCGGCACTCAACACACACCACCGGACGCAAGCGCCTCCATCCCGCCACTAGCCGCGCCACCGGTCATCGTCCTTCTGACCAAGTCTCCGAACGCAGCCCGCCTCTTCCCTCAGTGCAACTCCAACCCATCGCACACAGCCCTCGCCTGAGCCCTAACCTCCGCCCTGCCCAGATCAGTGCCGTCTGCGTCGGATTCCTCCTCCTCTGGCGAGCCTGTGGCTTACAGACTCCGGTCCCCTTCCAAGCCCAAGCTCCCCTCTCCTTGGCCTTGCCGACCAGACCCTCTCGCAACCCGCGCCATCAACAGCGTCACCATCTCTCAACGACGGTGCCCACCTCGCATTGCATCGCCACACCCTCACACTACTGGCGCCGTCAACGTCATCCGACCCGTTGTCGCCGTCGTCTGCAAAAATCAAAATGTGAGTTTATATCTAATTGTATTTTTACTCGCATGCAATGACAGGAATTGTAATATATATCTATTTAAGTGTAGAGTCTTATATATGTAGGATAAGCTAATAACCTTGGTTGTAAGACTTTTATAAAAAGTGCTGCTTAGTGAATGCGTAGTTAGTATTACCCTACCTTTAAGCATTAAACCATTAAGCAAATGCTGAGAACATATATATAAGCTGTTATGGTTAGTCTTACTACCAATAAATTATTTTAATATAATTAGTTCACCATATGATGTTTCTTGTAAAATGAATGATAGTAGTCAGTAAGTTGTTTATTACGTTTACCTTAATGAGCAGATCATATACAAGTTAGCATTATAACACCATTTAACTAATTATGCTAGCATTACTCACCTATTACATAATATACTCCTAGCATACACCTCATGGGTTAAGATATAAAACAGTGCACTTTTTAATTGAACAGACTTATGTGTATGCGAGTGTTAGTAGTAGGTTATGTCTATATCATGTCATGAATGTCACCCTAGGTTAGAGAACCTAATAAAATGATCTATTGTTTAAATACGTTGGAGTGAAACTAATTCAGAGATATTTAATGGAAACAGAGAACCAGTTGCCCCATAGCGTAACACACGTCGAGACGAACCCACGACAACGGACATCACCGGAAACAGGCAAGTGAAACTTGCCAACACTTCTTTAGGCCATGTTTTTAGGCCAATTCCTTGTACTAGCGTGAAAGAGACTAGATCGTGAAATGATAGCGATCTAGGCGCAACTTTGTGATCTAGCTTGACAACGAAGCTAGATCCGACACCTTGCCCTACCATTTATGCATTGATATATGTCATGTTTAAATTCCTTAACTGTACGCATTTGAATTGTTAACTGCCATGCATTGCATCGTACATGTCATCCTAGTTAAACTTGCATCGTAGCACACGCTACACTACTTGTACAATCCATGTTTCCGTGTTACCGGCTAGGCACCCGTTATGCGGGCATAACCCTACGCCATCCGTGTTAAAAACACTTCCTGGCTCGTGATCCAGAAGCGAGCATTCCGTGTTCGGGGGTAATGCCCTGGCTCGACACACATGGAGGGGTAGGGATAAACGGTCACTTGAGTGTAAGAGTTGGCCCATACAGCCACTCTAGCCAAAGGATGGAATCTCTGTGCACGACGTGATTACAATTCCAGTACTTGACTTTTACTTGTTTACTTGCCATGCCATGTCATTTGTCATTTTATATCCATGTCATACTTTACTTTAGAACTGCTAGGTTTCTTTACCTTTCTTTTATAGTTTCCTTGCACAAGTCTTTTTAGACTTGCTGACATGTGCCCCTTCTCTTTGGGTGACGCATGTTAGTTGCTGAGCCAGAGACAGTTGCGGAGAGTGACGAGTTCATGGAGTTCGTGCCCGAACCTGTAGGTGACGTGGAGTACGAGGACACCGGTGATCAATCTTAGAGATCTTCCGTACTCTTCTTTTGTTAGCTGTGGTTGTCGGTGAGTAGCACCGTTTTGTTAGATTCTGTTGGCCATGCTAGGCCTTTTGCTTTTGACTCTTTTGGTTTGCCGGGTGGCATTTCTGGTTGTTGGACTTTTGTTGGACCATGAGCTGGAATAATGTTATATTATTTGTCTCTCTTTTCCTATTATTGTTATTGTTGTTCTAAGTCACATTACAGGGACCTGCTACTTCGTTTTATTTGACGCTTTTCGGACTTGTGGCTTTGCAGCTTCAAGTCCGTGCTGACCTTTTCACGCTTCGCCTCCATGTTTTTGGGAAGCGGGGCGTGACAGGTTTCTTTGGTGGCCCATGCAGGTCCAATTTTTCTGTAACTGTGATTAATCGGAATGACAATAAGAATTATAGCAAGTCCAATAAACAAAATTCAACACCGTGTCATAACCAAAGAGTCTGATTTGTTTCGTTTTCCTGTGTCAATAGATGGCTGGGAGATGGAATACCCGTGGTGGTGGTGGTGTGCCCCCTCGTGACCAGGAGCCAGACCGAGAGCCCACCACCGGGGAGATGATGAGGATGATGCATCAGATGATGCAGGTGCAGCAAGGAATTTTGCAGACTGTCCGGAATGTTCCGCCTGCTCGTGCAGCGCCGGCTGTCTAGGCTGCCCCTCGCTTCGAGCCCGGAGCGAAGCAATTTCGGGAGCTGGGTCCCGCTTACTTCGATGGGACCGAGGGACCCCTGGCTGCAGATGAGTGGACCAGGAACATGGAAGATAATCTGAAGATGTCGAAGGTCGACCCGACTGGATGGGTTGATCTGGCGAAGCGACAGCTGAAGGATAACGCGCGGAACTGGTGGGATGCCGAGGAGGAGTTGCTGGAGGAGCCTATTACTTGGGCAACCTTCAAGTCCAGGTTTGATGAGGAATATTTTTCTAAGGCCGCCAGGAGGGAGATGGCTCAGTGCTTCATTGACTTGAAGCAGGGGAATTTGACGGTGGATCAGTACCACCAGGAATTCACGAGGCTGAGTCGTTTTGCACCAAAGATGGTGCAGGATGCTGAGGAGAGAGCCCAGAGGTTTCTGCAGGGGCTTTCGTTGGATCTGCAGAGCTATGTCACTTCTTCTGATGCGGAGACTTACCAGAAGGTTCTGATTACGGCGAAGAGGCAGGAGAGGATTGTGAATCAGAAGAGGGGACAGATTTCTGGCACTGGGAAGAGGCCTATGGAGCAGGCCAGAGCAGTGGTGAGACCGGGGCACGGGCCCAACCTGCCGGTGCAGTTCAAGAGGCCCGGAGGACCTTCTACTTTGAAGACTTGCAATTTCTGTGGCAAGACTGGGCACATCAAGGATCAGTGCCGGAAGATGCTGGGGCAGTGTTTAGTTTGTGGTGATCCTGCGCACACCATGAAGGATTGCCCGAGGTCGAAGCAGCCGTGGAGAGCACCTGTGCAGCTCAGCCGTTGCAGCAGAGGGCACCTGTTCCTGCTGGTCATGGAGCGCCTCTCGTTCCACAGAGGTAGGCGTTTCAGCAGGCTGTTCAGCCGAGACGACAGGCGTTTCTGATGACTGCTGCTGAGACCGAGACACTGGATGAGGTTATCGCAGGTAAATTTCATTCTAGTTGTTCCTCCTCTTAGTTAGTTTGGTTATTAGATACGCTTAGTTGTTTGATTATGTTTGTTTGTTAGAATAGAATTTGATTGATAGACTGTCTGTTAGGTGTAATTTTGGTCTGTGCTTTTCCTGCACGAGTTCTCTTTGACTCTGGTGCATCCATGTGTATCATTTCTCGGAGCTTCGTGGATAGGCATTCCTTGTCGACTTCCTCTCTTCCCCAGAGTTGGAACATCGTCACAGGGAATGGTGTGATTTCGGTGCATCATGGGTGTAATTCGTGTCCGTTGGTGGTCTGTGGACACGAGCTGTATGCTGACTTTATTGTCCACGACATCATGAACTACGATGCAGTGCTTGGGATGGATTGGCTTGCGAGCTTCTATGCTACGATCGATTGTCGGAGGAAGAAGGTGGTGTTCGAGATTCCCAGACATCCAGTGTTTGAGTTCAGCCGTGGTAGCAGTTCGCTTGGTCCGGTCAGGTTTCGGGCCAAGCCGGTGGAGGCTGTGGCTATGCTGATGGAGCAGGGTAGGCCTGCTGTGGTGCGTGAATTTGATGACGTCTTCCCCGAGGAGATGTCTGGAATGCCGCCCGATCGAGCTCTGGAATTTTCTATCGATCTGATTCCGGGAGCGCAGCCCATTTCAAAGGCACCTTATCATATGGCTCCAGCGGAATTGGAGGAGTTGCGGAGGCAGCTGGATGAACTCTTGCAGAAGGGTTACATTAATCCCAGTGTGTCTCCGTGGGGAGCACCGGTCCTGCTGGTGAAGAAGAAGGACGGTTCGCGTCGCATGTGCGTGGATTATCGAGGGCTGAATGCGGTGACTGTGAAGAATAAGTACCCAATGCCGTGGATTGATGATATTTTTGATCAGTTGGGAGGATCGAGAGTATTTTCTAAGTCGGACCTGAGGAGTGGATATCACCAGCTGAAGGTGAGGAAAGAGGATATTCCGAAGACGGCTTTCAGGACGAAGTATGGTCACTACGAGTTCGTGGTTATGCCTTTTGGTGTGACCAACGCGCCCGCAGTATTTATGAACCTGATGAATTTGATCTTCTATGACTATTTAGATAAGTTTGTCATTATCTTCATTGATGACATTCTGATCTATTCTAAGTCAGAGGAGGAGCATGCGTCGCACTTGAGGACGGTATTGGAGATTCTGAGGAGGCATCGGTTGTATGCCAAGTATTCGAAGTGCGAGTTCTGGCTGGATAGAGTGGCTTTTCTTGGGCATGTGGTGACTGGTGATGGGATTTCGGTGGATCCTGAAAAGATTAGGGCTATCAGAGAATGGCCTGTTCCGCAGTCGGCGTCTGAGATCCGGAGTTTCCTTGGACTTACAGGTTATTACAGGCGATTCATCAAGGATTTCTCTCGTATTGCCGAGCCGATGACCAGGTTGACGCAGAAGGATGTATCTTTTGATTGGTCCGTTGGTTGTGAGGAAGCTTTTGGTGTTCTGAAGGAGCGGTTGACGTTTGCCCCTGTTCTTACTGTGCCCGACCGAAGTGGAGGATTCAAGATCTTTTGTGATTCTTCTGGCAAAGGTCTTGGATGTGTATTGCATCAGCATGGGCACATGGTTGCATACGCTTCTCGTCAGCTTAAGGCTCATGAGAAGAATTACCCGAAGCACGATTTGGAGTTGGCTGCTGTTGTGTTTGCGCTCAAGATTTGGAGGCACTTCTTGCTTAGTGAGAAAGTGAAGATTTTCACCGATCACAAAAGCTTGAAGTATGTTTTCACGCAGAAGGAGCTCAACATGCGACAGCGTCGGTGGTTGGAGCTCATGGCAGATTATGAGATCGAGTTGCAGTATCACCCGGGTAAAGTGAATGTGGTTCCTGATGCGTTGAGTAGGCTTCCGGCGGTGATGTTGTTGACTTTGCAGTGGAGATTGCAGCAGGATTTTTGCGAGTTTGGAGTTGAGGTGGTTCTGCCTGGAGAGACTTCTTCGTTGATGTGTATGCAGATACAGTCGACGATCGTGGATCGGATCAAGGCTGGGCAGAGTGGTGACACGAAGTTGGTAAAGATTCGAGAGATGGTGGAAGCGGGTCTGCGGACTGATTTCGTGATTCACGAGGATGGCTCGCTGAGGTTTGGAGCCAGGTTGTGTGTGCCTGCGGGAGATATCAGAGAGGAGCTGTTGGTGGAGGCACACAGTTCGCCGTATTCTGTGCATCCTGGTGGGACCAAGATGTACAAGGATCTTCGTTTGAATTTCTGGTGGCATGGGATGAAGAGGAGCGTGGCTCGGAGTGTGGCCAAGTGCTTGGTTTGCCAGCAAGTGAAAGCGGAGCATCAGCGTACGGCGGGGTTGCTACAACCGCTTCCGATTCCGGAGTGGAAGTGGCAACATATCACTATGGACTCGTGACTGGACTACCTCGGAGTCCGAAGCAGAATGACGCGATTTGGGTGATCGTCGATCGATTGACCAAATCCGCGCACTTTATTCCTTTCCGAGTAGGACAGTCCACTGAGACGCTAGCGAGGAGATATATGGAGGTAAATCTTTTACTTTCCATTTCTATTTCTTTTCCCTAGTTTAGATAGTGATGTAACGTGAATCGTGCAGGAGATCGTGCGACTTCACGGAGTCCCCGTGAGTATCGTGTAGGACAGAGACACGAGATTCACATCTCAGTTTTGGCAGAGTCTGCAGAAGAGTTTGGGTACGAGTCTGAGTTTCAGCACGGCGTACCATCCACAGACGGATGGCCAGTCCGAGAGGACGATTCAGATCTTGGAGGACATGCTGAGGGCGTGTATGTTGGACTTTAAGGGTTCGTGGGAGGACCATCTACACCTGGTAGAGTTCTCTTATAATAACAGCTTCCAGGCGAGTATTGGCATGGCACCATTCGCTGCGCTATACGGAAGGAAATGTCGTTCGCCACTGAGTTGGGATGACGTTGGAGATCGGGAGCTGTTGGGACCTGAGATGATCGTGGAGGCTGTGGATGTTGTGAGGAACATTCGGGAGAAGCTGAGGATCGCGCATGACCGTTTCAAGCATTGGGCAGATGCTAAACGGAGGCCTTTGGAGTTTCAACCTGGAGACCACGTCTTTCTCAAGATCTCTCCGAATCGAGGAGTTATTCGATTTGGAAAGAGAGGCAAGCTGAGTCCGAGGTACATTGGGCCGTTTGACGTCCTGGAGAGGGTTGGAGCTATGGCTTATCGCTTGGCGTTGCCACCGTCATTGGAGGGAGTTCACGACGTGTTTCACGTATCTCAGTTACGGCGATACGTCCGTGATCTGTCCTACGCTGTGGATTTCTCGGAGATCACGGTTCGTCCGGATCTTACCTATGACCAGCAGCCAGTTGAGATTTTGGATCGACAGCAGAAGCAGCTGAGGAATAAGACCGTCGACTTTGTTAGAGTGCAGTGGCATCATGGTTCACCTGGGGAGTCCACCTGGGAGCGCGAGGATGATATGAGAGAGCGCTTTCCGCATTTATTACTGAGCCGTAGTTGATGTAGATTCCGAGGGCGGAATCTTTTCTTAAGGTGGGTAGGATGTAACAGCCACTTCCGGTCGTACGTATTTTGTGTGTATGTTGATTCGTGTGCGCATTTTCATATTCAGTTTTATTATTGTAATTCCGTAGTTCCGACGCGCGACCGAATCCCGTATTCACGATCCTCTTGGAGGCGCGTTTGCTCCGATATTTTCCTTATAATTTTTGGATGACGGGGGTTGGAGTTGTAAAACTGGATTATTAATATTCTTATTAATCTTTAACTAAAATATTAAAAATCAAACGATTTTAATATCCAAACGGTTGATAATAATACTAATGATAATAAAAAAAATTAATAAAAGGATAATCTCTTAACACCAACTTTTAAATCGAAGCAAATCTGTTACTTAAATATCTTAACAAATTTAGTATCTTAAACTCTCTCTCCCCTCACATCACGTTTTCCCTGTCACCCACATCCCACGCAAGCCAACTGCCCACGTACTCCTGTTCTTTCCCTTCAAAACCCATGCTTGGAAATCAAACACATAAAAAAAATTAATAACCGCAGCCCTCCTTTATCTTCCCATCTCCGAAACCCACTAAAACACGGGCGCCTCTCACTTTCCCTCGCCGTCGTCTTCTCTACGGGGACACCCATCCGCCGGAATCCCAAGAGCGTCGACCGCACCTCCCCACCGCCCAAAGCCTAAACGAACCCATGCCTTGCTCCCTTCCTCCCTCGCGTGAACCCACACCGGCACTCAACACATTCCACCGGACGCAAGCGCCTCCATCCCGCCACTAGCCGCGCCACCGGTCATCGTCCTTCCGACCAAGTCTCCGAACGCAGCCCGCCTCTTCCCTCAGCGCAATTCCAACCCATCGCACACAGCCCTCGCCTAAGCCCTAACCTCCGCCCTGCCCAGATCAGTGCCATCTGTGTCGGATTCCTCCTCCTCTGGCGAGCCTGTGGCTTGCAGACTCCGGTCCCCTTCCAAGCCCGAGCTCCCCTCTCCTTGGCCTTGCCGACCAAACCCTCTCGCCACCCACGCCATCAACAGCATCACCATCTCTCAACGACGGTGCCCACCTCGCATTGCATCACCACACCCTCACACTACTGGCGCCGTCAACGTCATCCGACCCGTTGTCGCCGTCGTCTGCAAAAATCAAAATGTGAGTGCATATCTAATTGTATTTTTACTCGCATACAATGACACGAATCGTAATATATATATATTTAAGTGCAGAGTCTTATATATGTAGGATAAGCTAATAACCTTGGTTGTAAGACTTTTATAAAAAGTGCTGCTTAGTGAATGCGTAGTTAGTATTACCCTACATTTAAGCATTAAACCATTAAGCAAATGCTGAGAACATATATATAAGCTGTTATGGTTAGTCTTACTACCACTAAATTATTTTAATATAATTAGTTCACCATATGATGTTTCTTGTAAAATGAATGATAGTAGTCAGTAAGTTGTTTATTACGTTTACCTTAATGAGCAGATCATATACAAGTTAGCATTATAACACCATTTAACTAATTATGCTAGCATTACTCACCTATTACATAATATACTCCTAGCATACACCTCATGGGTTAAGAAATAAAACAGTGCACTTTTTAATTGAACAGACTTATGTGTATGCGAGTGTTAGTAGTAGGTTATGTCTATATCATGTCATGAATGTCACCCTAGGTTAGAGAACCTAATAAAATGATCTATTGTTTAAATACGTTGGAGTGAAACTAATTCAGAGATATTTAATGGAGACAGAGAACCAGTCGCCCCATAGCGTAACACACGTCGAGACGAACCCACGACAACGGACATCACCGGAAACAGGCAAGTGAAACTTGCCAACACTTCTTTAGGCCATGTTTTTAGGCCAATTCCTTGTACTAGCGTGAAAGAGACTAGATCGTGAAATGATAGCGATCTAGGCGCAACTTTGTGATCTAGCTTGACAACGAAGCTAGATCCGACACCTTGCCCTACCATTTATGCGTTGATATCTGTCATGTTTAAATTCCTTAACTGTACGCATTTGAATTGTTAACTGCCATGCATTGCATCATACATGTCATCCTAGTTAAACTTGCATCGTAGCACACGCTACACTACTTGTACAATCCATGTTTCCGTGTTACCGGCTAGGCACCCGTTATGCGGGCATAACCCTATGCCATCCGTGTTAAAAACACTTCCTGGCTCGTGATCCAGAAGCGAGCATTCCGTGTTCGGGGGTAATGCCCTGGCTCGACACACGTGGAGGGGTAGGGATAAACGGTCACTTGAGTGTAAGAGTTGGCCCGTACAGCCACTCTAGCCAAAGGACGGAATCTCTGTGCACGACGTGATTACAATTCCAGTACTTGACTTTTACTTGTTTACTTGCCATGCCATGTCATTTGTCATTTTATATCCATGTCATACTTTACTTTAGAACTGCTAGGTTTCTTTACCTTTCTTTTATAGTTTCCTTGCACAAGTCTTTTTAGACTTGCTGACATGTGCCCCTTCTCTTTGGGTGACGCATGTTAGTTGCTGAGCCAGAGACAGTTGCGGAGAGTGACGAGTTCGTGGAGTTCGTGCCCGAACCTGTAGGTGACGTGGAGTAGAGGACACCGGTGATCAATCTTAGAGATCTTCCGTACTCTTCTTTTGTTAGCTGTGGTTGTCGGTGAGTAGCACCGTTTTGTTAGATTCTGTTGGCCATGCTAGGCCTTTTGCTTTTGACTCTTTTGGTTTGCCGGGTGGCATTTCTGGTTGTTGGACTTTTGTTGGACCATGAGCTGGAATAATGTTATATTATTTGTCTCTCTTTTCCTATTATTGTTATTGTTGTTCTAAGTCACATTACAGGGACCTGCTACTTCGTTTTATTTGACGCTTATCGGACTTGCGGCTTTGCAGCTTCAAGTCCGTGCGGACCTTTTCACGCTTCGCCTCCATGTTTTTGGGAAGCGGGGCATGACACCCTGTCTCTCTCTTCTCTCTCCTTGTCTTTTTCTTTCCCAGGCTCTCTGTTCTTTCTTTCTTCTTTTATATATTTTTTTCTCTTTGATTCATTTGCAGCCAAGGCAAACGACGCAAGGGGGGACTTACAGCACTTGGAGGGAGGTGGGTGTGGCGACCGGTGGTTCCTAGGCAGCGTTCCTGGCGGCCGGCGGTGGCGCAAGGGCGGTGGCACGCGTAGAGCTCCGACAGACGGACGGCGGCGGCTTTCCGGCTGGCGGCGGCGGCTTTCCGGCTAGCGGCAGCGTGCAACTCCGGCAGGCGGCGGCCGGCAGCTGTAGGCGCGCATGTGTGGGCATGGGGAGGGTTAGGGCTGAGGGAGGAAGAGGAAGAAGATGGAGTTTGGATTTTGGGTTTCAGATTTTTGTGTTTTCAGATTTGGGGTTTTGATTTTGAAATTATTTTTAGAGTTCCTCTGGTTCTTGAATCTCAATGAATCTGAAATATTTTCAGATTTGGTTTTGGAAGGCTGAATTTGGTTTCTATTTGAAGTTGTTGGGTTGATTTGTGAGATGGGATGAAAGATCTGCTGTTGGGTTTGATTTGAGTGAGAGGATAAAGCTTGCAGGGAGATGATGCTGCCTTAATAGATTATGAGGGAATGTTTATGTTGTTCTTGTTGTTGTTGTTATTTGCTGTTGTTAAAGATAATGAAGTGGGGGAACAGCTCAATGATGGAGAAGCTGGATGTGGGTGTTGACGGTTGATGAGATGTGTCTGCTGATAATGAAGAGGAACTATCAGGTAGGAGTTGGTTGGCTGCCGACACAGGATTTAATTAGGGATTAGATTAGATTAGGTTAGTTAGGGTTAATAGTTAATTAATCACGATGTGTGATAAATTAAAAAGTCATCCGAGATGCGCTCGTGTCGTCGCACAAAAGAACTCGCGTACAAAAACATCCGGACGATCAAAACAAAAAATACGGGCACACACAATAATTATACGCCTAGAAATACCGGCCATTACAATCTACCCACCTTAAGAAAAATTCCGCCCTCGAAATTCTTAAGAACTAAAGAGCAGGGAACAAATATGGATAACGCTCTCACATCTCAACTTCCCGCTCCCAGGTGGGCTCTCCTGGCGAGTCACGATGCCACATCACTCTCACGAGATCGACAACCTTGTTCCTGAGCGCCTTCTGACGTCGGTCTAAGATCTGCACCGGCTGCTGCTTATAAGTCAGGTGCGGTCTAACCGTGATCTCTGAGTAGTCCACAGTGTGAGAAGGGTCACTGACGTAACGACGCAGCTGGGACACATGGAAGACATCATGTATCCCCTCCAATGATGACGGCAGTGCTAAGCGATAGGCTACCTCTCCAACTCGCTCTAGCACATTGAAAGGTCCAATGAATCTCGTACTAAGCTTGTATCGCTTCCCAAATCGGATCACTCCTCGATTCGGTGAGATCTTCAAGAATACATGATCTCCTGGCTGAAAATCTAGTGGACGCCATTTAGCATCCGCCCAATGCTTGTAACTGTCCTGAGCAATCTGAAGCTTGTCTCTGATATCACGCACAACATCCATAGCCTCAACTATCATCTCTGGTCCCAACAGCTCTCTATCACCAACGTCATCCCAACTCAGCAGAGATCGACATTTCCTTCCATAGAGTGCAGCAAATGGCGCCATTCCAATGCTCGCCTGGTAGCTGTTGTTGTAGGAGAATTCCACCAGATGCAGATGATCCTCCCACGAACCCTTGCAATCCAACATGCAAGCTCTCAATCATGTCCTCCAATATCTGGATAGTGCGCTCCGACTGTCCATCAGTCTGCGGGTGGTACGTAGTACTGAATTTCAGACTGGTATCCAGATTGGTCTGCAAACTCTTCCAGAATTGGGACGTGAATCTCGTATCCTGGTCAGAGATGATACTCACGGGAACTCCATGCAATTGCACAATCTCCTGCATGATTATCGATCACATCACGACGTACACTAGAAAGAAGTTATAAAGGTATAAGAAGGATATTTACATCCATATACTTCTTCGCAAGTATCTCCGTAGCTTGTCTTACTCGGAAAGGTATGAAATGCACAGATTTGGTTAATCGGTCAACGATAACCCAAATTGCATCATTTTGCTTGGTGCTCCGAGGTAGTCCAGTTACGAAGTTCATGGTGATGTGCTGTTACTTCCACTCTGGAATCGACAGAGGTTGAAGTAATCCGGCAAAGCGATGGTGTTCAGCCTTCACCTACTGACACACAAGACATTTGGCGACGCAACGAGCTACGCTCCTCTTCATACCGTGCCACCAAAAATTCAGACGGAGATCCTTGTACATCTTGGTGCCGCCAGGATGAATGGAATAGGGAGAGCTATGAGCTTCATTCATCAGCTCATCTCTGATATCACTGGAAGGTATGCAGATCCTACTGTCGTATCTCAAGGAACCATCCTCATGAATGAAAAAGTCCGTCTGAAGTCCAGCTTCAATTTGTTCTCGGATCTTCTGTAGTTTAGCATCTCCAGACTGTGCAGCTTTGATCTGATACACTATTGTCGACTGAATCTACATATTCATCAACGACGATGTGACTCCAGGTAACACAACCTCTGTGCTCATCTCACACAGATCCTGTTGTAACCTCCACTGAACTGTGAGAGTCATGACCGCTGGAAGTCTGCTCAAAGCATCATGTACAACATTAACCTTTCCTGGATGATACTGAAGGTCGATGTCGTAATCAGCCATCAGCTCTAACCACCTGCGCTGTCTCATATTCAACTCCTTCTGAGTGAAAATATATTTCAAACTTTTGTGATCAGTGAAAATCTTCACTTTCTCACTCAGTAAGAAATGTCTCCAAATCTTCAAAGCGAAGATGACAGCAGCTAACTCCAAGTCGTGAGTCGGGTAATTCTTCTCGCAAATCTTCAACTGCTGAGAAGCATAAGCGACTACATGACCTTGTTGATGCAGAACATATCCAAGACCTTTGCCCGAGGCATCACAAAAGATCTCAAATCCTCCAGTTCTATCTGGAATAGCCAGAACTGGTGCAGATGTCAGCCTTGCTTTCAAAGTCCCAAATGCCTACTCGCAAGCGTCTGACCAAACATACTTGACGTCCTTCCTCATCAGTTGAGTCATGGGCTCTGCTATCCTCAAGAAATCCTGAATGAATCGACGGTAGTAGCCCGCCAATCCTAGGAAACTTCGGATGTCTGATGCTGACCGAGGAGTAGGCCAATTCCTGACTGATGTAACCTTCTCTAGATCAACTGAGATACCTTCGCCTGATACCACATGTCCAAGAAATGCAATCCGATCCAACCAGAACTCGCACTTGCTGTACTTGGTATACAACTGATGACGGCGAAGTGTATCCAAAACCATCCGCAGATGCTCAGTATGCTCCTTCTCGCGCTTCGAATAGACCAATATGTCAGCAATGAATATCACTACAAATTTATCCAGAAAATCGTAGAATATGAGATTCATGAGATTCATGAAAACTGCCGGAGCGTTGGTCACACCGAATGGCATGACAACGAACTCGTAGTGTCCATACTTGGTCCAAAAAACTGTCTTGTAAACATCCTCATTCTTGACATTCACCTGATGATATCCACTCCTGAGGTCCAACTTCGAGAAAACTCGTGATCCACCGAGTTGATCGAAAATATCATCTATGCGAGGTAACGGGTACTTATTCTTCACAGTGACATTATTCAGCTCCCGATAATCCACGCACATCCTTCTCGATCCGTCCTTCTTTTTGACCAGCAGTACAGGTGCACCCCAGGGAGACACACTGGGATTAATAAATCCTCTCTTCAACAGATCATCCAACTGTTTCTGTAGCTCTTCAAGTTTTGCTGGAGCTATACGGTAAGGTGCCTTCGAGATTGGTTGAGTATTTGGCATCAGATCAATACTGAACTCCAAAGCTCGGTCAGGCGGCAATCCAGAAATGTCTTCCGGATTTACATCTTCGAAGTCTTGAACCACTGCAGGCTTCTCCGGTTTGACTTGCATTAATGAGAGGATTGCTTCGTTTGGCTGAGCCCGAAATCTGATAGGCTCGAGCGAACGACTACCACTGATGAATTCGAACACCGGGTGGTCGGGAATTTCGAATACTACTTTCTTCTTGTGACATTCGATAGTAGCATAGAAGGTCTCTAACTAGTCCATACCGAGAAAACAAACCCAGTTAAATTGTGTATGAGATAAATCTAGACGTTTTTGGCCATTGATAGTATTTCCATTGTCCTGAAGTTTCGCTAAATGCATGACCTGCATGGGCCACCACAAAAACCTGTCACGCCCCGCTTCCCATTATACTTGGGAGCGAGGACGCGAGCGGGTCTGCTTGGGCTGGAGCGGTGAAGCTCGAACCCAATAAGTGTCTGTGAAAACACCTTTTGCAGGAACTTGCATGCAACTCAGAACAACAGAAATATTAAAGCCAACATCCAGATAATGTACACAATAATAAAATGGCCCCAAGCATGGCCTACAATGATAGCGATACAGATAAAGTGGGTACACACCCTACAAATAACAGCGGTGAAAATAAATAACTGCAACGGTGATAAACAGCAACTAGTCCACGGTGGGGTGGACTTCAGGATCAGCAGAATCCTGGTCTATTGGATCACTCTGATCCAGCAGCTCGTCCTCCTGGTAACTTGTCTCATAACCTGACATACATTCAAACAACATGAATGTATGTCAGTAAGTGTCACACCCCGCTTCCCAAAACTACGGAGGCGAAGCGAGACTAAGGCCCGCTTAGGCCGGAGCTGTGAAGCTCAGACCCAATAAGCGACTGTGTGGTATTCCAAGATGAAGGAACAGATCCCTGCAGGTTAGTACGGAAACACAAAAGTACCAAAAAGGGAACAATTCATTTTATTCCAAAATAACAATCCAGAAGTACTGAGAGTGAGTTGGAAATAAGCATAGATCCGGAGATTCGAGCCCCAAGTAGTTTACCAGACAAATTGATAAGTCTGGCATTCCCGGCCTCTAACAAAAGCCTGACTCGGCTATAACAACCGAAAGTAAACTACTGGTGCAAGCACCCAACCTAGACAGAAAGAAGTAAATGGTGCTACGCACCCCAACCTAGTAAGCAGGAAAAACTCTGGAACAGCAACAGTGAAGATCTCTAGCTCTGGTCCTCCTCGAGAACATACTCTGGGTTTGTGTCCTCCGGCTCTACGTACTCTGGCAGGTCCGCCTCGTCAATGTACTCCGGCTCAACACCTGACGTACATCACCCAAAAGAAAGGAACTGTACGTCAGGTAAAGTCTACACATGAGGGTTAGACTCTACTGCAAGTGTACTGAAACTTTAAGCAATGATTTACTGGTTGATTAGCATGCTGGGGTTATAACATAGAAACAAAAAGAAGGTAAACGGAGCAGCACAAGTAAAACGCATCAAGCAGTATCTGTAACGTGTGCTACGGACTACGGGACTAACCTAAACGGTTCCAGACAAGACATGACAAGACAAGACATGACATGACAAGATGTGTGTCACTAAGGTTCACGCCTTTCGGTTAGAAGGCGGCCAGCACCTTCTCAACCGAGGGAACGCTCAACCTTGTGCACAGGACAAGACAAGACAAGAAGTGTATCACTAAGGTTCACGCCTTTCGAATAGAAGGCTGCCAGCACCTTCTCAACCAAGGGAACGCTCAAACTTGTGCACGGGAACAAGACAAGATACGTGTGACTCGAAGGGTTCACGCCTTACGGTTCGAGGAGGATCAGACCCTCTCCCCGTGCACACGCTCAACCCTACCCCAACCCAAGTGCATAAGACAAGTCCGTACAAGGGATCACTCACTCTAGCCTGGTGAGTGCCCTATTGCCCGCAAACTGTGTATCAGTACAAGGGATCACCCACTCACTTATGAGTGTCCTATTGCCCGCAGGCTGTGCAAAACAAGACACGACATCACAAGACAGGGATGGTTCTTCTAGGGGGTCCACACGCACACACACATAAGATAACCCTAAGGTGTCAAAAGTTGTTGTTGAGCTTAGACTTCGTCATCAAGTCTAAGCTGTCAATGGACATCCCGGACGCTATCATTTCACGTCCGGTTCTCTTTGTTCACATTCTAACAGTTCTAGAAGTCTAAGGCCAAAACACGGCCGAAGGTGCAAGTGAGTACACTTGCCTGCGGTGGCGAGTGTGTCGTCCGTCCGGAGCATCCCGTCCAATCGTCGCGTCGGCGATAGTCCGTCTGAAACAGGGTCATGGCGATGTAAGATCGTGCTTTTTGTCAATCCTATTACGGTTTGTTTCTAAATTTGATGGGACTAACCTATCTGTCAAAAAGTTACGATTTTGGTGTTTGTTCAACCTAGATCGACGTCTACCTTATATGCACATAAATTAAGTCTGTTCGTCGATCTTCCTATGGTGGGCAACGTTTTAAAGAGGCAGAAAATAAATTTAGTTCAAGTTGACCAATTTAGTTTAGGTTTTGGTTAGCTACGGTGTGGGTTTTACTACTCGTTAGGGAAACCAACCTCATGATGCCGTCCAACAAGCGAAAGTCGGGTCTGAACGTCGTAACATCGGTGTCATCTGGAACTCCTTGACCGCATGTAGCACAGCGAGGTACTTCTGGACAACGGGGTGGTGGCGTGAAATCAGTGAGCTAACAGCGATCCTCCTCCTGTTGCGAGTAGCGCAATGGATCTTCACGATAACGGCGACGTCGGCTAAAAGTACATACGTGCGGCAACGCACGTGAACTCTGAGTGTCCAAGGGGGTTGTCGATAGATGAAGTCGGACCAAAGGAAGATGCTCGGCCCGATGGGTGGCCGACGGCATGAGCGTACGGTGGTGGGTGGCAGTGAGAAGCCGGAGAGGACAGATTTATGCAATGTTCGTTGTCGCACGTCTCAGCTGAATTTCAGCGATGAACAGAGACAACGAGAAATTGCAGACGGGAAAAGACTTCAAGACGAAGCCAACGGTGGTGGATTTGACGTCGGGGGTGGTCAGAGGTGGTCGTGCGCCGGCGTCGAAGTTCAGCGCACAGATTTGTCAAAAACAGCAGCTGGGCTTGGTTTCGACTGATTTTCTAGGAGCTGCAGGTGGGATATGAGTGTGAGGGAAATTACAGTTGGTAGGGGGTTTCGATAGGAGTCCAACGGCGGTAGGGTGGTCGTCGTAGGTGGCCGGATGGCCGGTGGGCGCGAGTTTTTCTCGGCGGTGGCACAGATCTGTAAAACTGTCGTTAAGTCGAGTTCGAGAGATGTTCCGAGGAGGTAGAGATGAGGAAAGAGGGTAAGGGGAGTAAGAGATGATTAGGGGGTCAAAGAGGAGTTGAGTGGAGGTGGATATGGTCGGAGGGGGTGGTCGGAGGTGGGCGTGAGCCGGCGTTGAAGTTCAGCGCACAGATCTGTGAAAAACAGCCGATACGACGTGTTCCGATGAGGATTCCGGGAGCTACAGGTGGGCTATGAGCGTGAGGAAAGTTGCAGAGCGGAGAGGGGTCAAAGGGGAAAAAAGTGGCAGGGGTGGTGGCCGACGGCGGCTGGCCGTGAGTTAGATGGTCGACGGCCAGATCTGGGGTCCTGCGGCTATGTGGGGTTTTAGAGAGAGAAAATGGAGGAGAGAGAAGGGTGGCCGGAGGGGGATGGATGGCCGAAGGCCAGGGGTGGTCAGCGGCGGCCTAGGGTGGTCGGAGGTGGAGCAGAAATTGCGTGGAAGAGGGTTTGCGTGAGATGTATGGCGGCTGGGTTTGTGTTGCCATTTGAAGAAGTAGGTTTTTGATATTTAGCTTTGGGTTTTTGGTTAAATGGGAGAGAGATATAGAGATAAGGAGAGTGGAGATAGGGGAAATGAGATGTGTGAATAGTGGCTGAAATAAAATCCCATGATACGTGGGAGTGAATGAGGGATTTGATTAAGATTTGTTTTAATTCGAAATTCAAATGGATTAAGGGCTAATCAACGGTTGAAATTAATTAGGGGATATCTGTTGAGTATTGGACTTCTCCCTACTTGGTGTTAATGATGAGCAAACATAAATACTTGTGACTAATCCCCTATTTTGTACTTAATCCATTGCCTAAGCTTATTATGAAGATCAACTATCAATGGATGACTCACAAACGTCATTGAAGGCAAATGACATGAATTGGATGATCTTAGATTGTTGATTGAAGCTCCGTAAAGACTTCAAGCTCATACGATGGAATGAAGAGATTATTCGTCAATGTAATTTTTCTTTTATCTCTTCTAGTATGTAGCTTAGAAGTAGAACATTGATGGAGCACTCACACACATCTACATTCAGTCATAGGACATCATTAGACCATTCGTCCTTAGACTCCAATTAAATTTTCCTTTGTTTGTGCTAGGATTGTTTATAACAGCCGACTGCTGAATAATTTACAGTCGCCTGTCTCAAAAACAGTCGACTGTGTTTTGTTCTACAGTCACCTGTTATACACAGACTATTACAATATAGTTTTGGGCCTTCTCTGATTATTTCGCACATGCTACTGTTGAACGATTCACAGACGCCTGTCCTAGTGACATTCGACTGTGTATTGTAAACCAGTCGTCTGTCTATCCTTGTCAAAACTCTGCTTGATCTGAATTCTACGGCCAGTGACTTATGTTGTATATACCGTCGAATGTCTATTAGATTAGTCGACTGTCTATGCTGCAACAGTCGCCTGTCTGTAAGTCATTTCTTTGACTCAGCTCTCTGGAAATTTCTCTTGCTTTTGACAGTCATCTGTTTAAGGTTTTACAGTCGCCTGTTCTGATTAACAGTCGACTGTATTACTTGAATCAGTCGTCTGTCCTGTATCTTGTGAGATTTCCAGTATTTGTCTAACTTACTCTTCTCTCGGCCAGTCGCCTGTTGAAGAAATTACAGTCGCCTATTGTTTTAATAGACGGCTGTCTTTGCTTCATCAGTCGACTATCCACGTGGTAAGTTACCGTTATGAAGTCTCACCTATCCTTGCTGACTGTGCAACAGTCGACTGTGGATTGTTCAACAGTCGACTGTCGCGAGTTCAGATTATATCCGTTGAGATTTTTCTCACGGATTCTAACTGGGTTTTTGCTTAAAATATTTTGTGGATTTGAGAAAGCTATAAATAGAGCTTCTACTGTTCCAATGGAAGGTTACTCATTCATTGCAAAATCTCTCAAGCTTTCCTTTCCAAAGATCAAAGCTCTCAAATCCAAAGCCCTAAGTATTTCCTAATCTTGTTCTTTTGCTCTCCAACCTAGAACCAAATATTGATCTTCTAGGCAATTGGTGCAGTCAAGAGAAAGGGATTTTCTCCTCTCTTCCAAGAGAGTTCTTCAACACACATCACACTTCTCCTTCAAGTTCTACTTCAAGGCATAGGTGATTGTAAGTGTTGCTTTCATATTTCATAACTTTCGTTATTTGAATTGTGCTCTCGGTTGTGAGAGTGGATTTGCTTGCTCCCTGGTTGTGGGAGTTAAGGACATCGATTGTATTCGATTGCACTTGTAGGGTTGCTACAAGTGGGCTTTAAGGAAACCTCAAGTTAGGGTTCTACCTTGAGTATCCGGTGGTATCCGGGTGATAGGGATGTAGGATTACTGGGAAGAAATCTGGAGTTGACTTGGGTAATCCGAACACTTGAAACATCTCTGTGTTTGCGTGTGTTTCACTTTGGGTCGTTTTTCTATTCCGCACTATTTGTTGGATTGCATTGTGTTTGGCGTAAATTCCTTTAAATTTGCATAAACAATATTCAACCCCCCTTCTACTGTTTTCCACATAGACAGGGTCCTTACAATTGGTATCAGAGCGCAAGGTTTTATCTATGGCATCCAACAACAACAACGTTCCTCCTCCACCTACGTACAACAATCACGACCGTGATGGAGCGTCCACTCTTTTCGAAGGTCAATCTACGGTACGTCCTCCACGTTTCAATGGTACTAATTTTGGCTATTGGAAGTGTAGGATGGAGACATTCCTTAGGAGTGCTTCTCTTTGGAGAACTCTCCACAAGGAGTACGTCGAGCCCGCCGAAGATGATTTCGAGAAATGGACGACTTCCGAGAAGTCCGCCGAAGTCAACAACGCTAAAGAAATGAACGCTCTTCATTGTGCATTGGACCCGAATGAGTTCAACAAGATATGCACATGTAAGAGTGCATATCAAATTTGGAACCATCTCATCGTTACCCACGAGGGAACGAATAAGGTAAAGCTTTCAAAGTTATATGTTGCCGTGCAAAACTTCGACTTGTTTCATATGCAGGAAAATGAGAGCATTGCATCGATGTACGGATGCTTTACCGACATCACAAATGAATTGGAAGCCCTTGGCCAAATCTACACCGAACCTGAAAAGGTAAGGAAGATCATCATGGGGATGACCTCCAACTGGGAAAGAATAGCAATTTCCATCGAGGAGGTAAATGACTTGAAGAACTACACCGTGGTGAATCTCATCGGGACTCTAATGTCTTACGAAGTAAGACGGGATAACCGATTGAAGATTCGAGCCATGATGAATCCCTCGGAGGCCAAGAAGAAAGCTTTGGCATTCAACGCCAATTCATCATCATCCGAAAGTGATGAATCTGAGAACGAGATGGATTTGGGGGAAATGGCCCAAATGGCGAAGAAGTTCCAACGCTTCTTCCGCAAAGGTAAATTTCCCTCAAACAAACGTTTTGAGTCTACTAATGCTACTTCCTCTCTTTGTTATAAGTGTAATAAGCCAGGGCACATCAAGAGGGATTGCCCAATGCTAAACAACAAAGAAAAATGGAAGGCACCAAAGTACCAAAGTCCGACAAGAACAAGAGAGACAAGAAGAAAGGACTCGTAGGTACCTTTGATGACTCAAGTGATGACTCATCAAGCGACTTCGATGATGAGAAGGGGAGAGCGCCCACATGTGTTTCATGGCACTTGAAGACCCACTCTCGGATGAGAGTGATTCCGACATGGATGACACCGAGGTAACAATGGATGAACTTCGTATTGCTAATGAAGAACTATTTGCTAAATATCAATCTTTAATGCTAAGGTACACTAGCTTAAAGAAATCAAATGTTAGCAAGTCATCCATTCCATGCATTATCAACAATGACACCATTATTGATACTTTAACTCTTAAGAAGCAAACTTAGCTTCTCAAAATATCACATTGATAGATGAGGTGAACTCGCTCAAATCTCAACTAGATCAAACACATCCTAAGGATAATAGTGATCTAGTTACACGTCACACACAATTGGGTTTAGAGAATGATTCTCTTAAAACTCAAGTGCACGAGCTCAAAGCACGGGTGTCCACCTTGGATACCAACATTTCTTCTTTAAAGCAGAAATATGAGCTCATGTCCTCCCGTATTGTGAGATTCAATAAGGGAAAAGGACAATTGGAGGATTTGCTTGCAAACCAATTTCCGGCCACACATCGTGTTGGCCTTGGATTTGTAAAAGCGAATGCATCTAATGCTCGCACCTCCTATAGTGGTGTCACTATAGATTTTGTGAGGCCTTCCTCCGGTGCATCCACAAGTGGTGTCAAAGACACTATAGGTAGCAATCCTACCAAGAATGTCACCACATCACCTTCTCTTCCTTTTGGCAAGAAACCCACTAAGGGTGGAAACCAAAAGCAAGGCCACGCTTATATGTACACTAACACTCATCCACGTAGGAAACATCCTACTTCACAAGTGGATAATCATGACACATTCTATGCTCCGCACCCATGGACACGTACACAACCACACATGAGAAATACTCATGTACGTGCTCATATACACCCGTATGCACATATGCATCATTCTTTCATGTATGCTCATCCTCCACATGTCATGCATGATCAATATGCTTTATATAATATACATGTTCCCAAGCATACATATCATTCTAGAATGTACAATGCATATCCTCCACCACATCTCTATGCTAGAAATCATGTTCCTAAGAAGCATGCACCACATAGAAATCCAACATATTTGCATGCAACTAGGAATAGGACTCCCAAGATGTACACTATTTGGGGTCCTAAGAACACTAGTCTAAATGTTAGGAATGCTTATGTTGATTCAGACTTTCATGATGTGATTAGAAATAGTAACTATGTTGGGAAGCGGAAGTCCACTTGGACTTGGCTTCCAAAGGGCTAATCCCCTTGGACCCAACAACCATTGGGTACCATAAGCTTATGGTATATTATATAGGTACCCATGAGAAAGAAGAAGAGCAATAAATGTATTATTAGATATAAAGGGAAAGGATGGATTCTTGATAGCGGTTGCTCCAAACATATGACGGGGGATCCCTCTTTGCTCTCCGAAGTGATTAGCATCAAGGATGGTGCAATGGTCACTTTTGGAGGTAATTAAAAGGGAACCATCATTGGAGTAGGTATCGTTGGTAATCCTTCCAAACCTTTAATTACTAATATTTATCTTGTTAGTGGTTTATGTCACAATCTCATTTCCATTAGTCAACTTTGTGACAAAGGTTACAAGGTTAACTTTGGAGAAGGATTGTGTACTATTGTTGATTGTGATTCAAATGTTTTATTTTCCGGTATGAGGCACAAAAATATTTATTATTTGAGCTTGCCTAAAATCGTAGAACATTGCTTAGTTGCTAACATAAGTGAACAATTATTATGGCATCGCCGTTTTGGTCATGTTCACTTCAAGCACTTATATAAGTTAGCTAAGCATGATCTAGTCAAAGGTTTTCCTAAGATTGTTTTTAATAAGAAAAACTTTTGTGATTCATGTCAAAGAGGTAAACTAAGTAAATCTTCATTTAAGCTTAAAGAAGGGATTACTTCTAAGAGGCCCCTAGAACTTCTTCATCTAGATTTATTTGGGCCAACTAGAACCGCTTCTTTAGGAAATACTCATTATGGACTAGTTGTCGTTGACGACTTTTCTAGATTTACTTGAGTTTCATTCTTAACTAATAAGAATGAAGCTCATGAAGAGTTTACCAAATTTGCAAAGAAAATTCAGAATCTTTTAGGATCCACCATTATCACTATTCGTAGTGATCATGGAGGAGAATTTGAGAATGAGTCTTTTACTAAGTTTTGTGATGACTTCGGGATAACTCACAACTTTTCCTTTCCTCGTGCACCACCACAAAATGGTGTTGTAGAAAGAAAGAATAGGACTCTTATTGAGTGTGCTCTCACTATGCTCCATGATAGTCATTTAGGACTACAATTTTGGGCAGAAGCGGTGCACCCGGCATGTTATAAGCTCAATAGGATCCTAGTGAGACCCCAAACAAACAAAACTTGTTTTGAGTTGTTTTATGATAAAAAGCCTCAAGTGAAATATTTTCGTGTTTTTGGTTCAAAATGTTTTATAAAGAACACCTTTGGTAATTTAGACAAATTCGAGCCAAGATCCGATGAAGGAATTTTTGTTGGATATTCCACACGTAACAAAGCCTACCAGATATACAACAAAACTTCTTCAACGATTGAGGAATCACTTCACGTATCATTTTATGAAGATTTTGATTTTCCTCTTGTTGATGATGATAATGTAGATATTCTTTGTGATTCTCTTAATAATGTTAAGATTAATGATTCTATTGTTGAGACTAACACTTCTAACGAAGTTGTTGAAGTTGTTCCTAGTGATCCAGGTATACCCAAAGCTTACCCGACCGTTCACAACCATCCGCATAACCAAATTATTGGAGATATTGGTGTGGGTGTTCGAACGAGATCAAGAATTGAAGAATTCTCTCATTACGCATTTGTCTCTACCATTGAGCCAAAGAACATCCAAGAAGCTTGTGAGGATAGCTTTTGGATAGTGTCAATGGAATAAGTGTTGGATCCTGTGGATGGCAAGCAACACTAGAAGGGGGGTTGAATAGTGTTGTTCAAATAATAAAACTTTTTCGATTGTTAATTAAAACCCTTCTAACATTGCCTAAGAAACCAAGTAGAGTGATCTACGCTTGGTTCTTAATCAACAATATAATATTTAAAATGCACAAAGAAATTTCACAGCAGGTAGTCGACTCCTTATGAGCAGTAGTCGACTCCCAGAAAATATGTGAGAACAAATAAGATCACACGTATGAATTTCAGCGAATAGAGATAAAATTGATCTTTGCAGTAAATAGAAGATATAAATGAAAAGATAATCAAACACAGATCAACAATCGCAGACAAAAGGATTTTATCCTGGTTCCCCGCAACCCGGGTACGTCCAGTCCCCGACCAATCCGGTACGAGATTTCCACTATCTGCCTTGGCAAATACAAGCACCTAACTTAACTCGTTAGGATTTCTAACGACCTAGCCTTGACCAGGATTTCCGATCACAACACCTAGACTTGTCTAGTGTTTACCCTTGCCTCACAAACCGAGGACTTGCCAACTGGCAACAACTAGACTTGTCTAGTGTTCCAACAATCAACACAATAAGAGATTTGTCCAATACTCTACAATAAATGATAGAGAATTGTAATACACCCGATTCTATAGCCAATCAAAAGATAGACAATTTGTGTAGTGGCTTAATAGAATGATAGTCTAGATCACACAAAGATACGAGATAAGTTCTTTGTGATCTAGAGCTTTTTCAAAAATCCTTCAAATAAAATTAGAGAGAAATAATAGAAAGGATTTTGAAAAACAATTTAGCCAATAAAAATAATAATATGATCTTCAAAAAAGAATGAGAAAATATTTGCAAGATCAAAACTGAAATTAAACTGGCTAGAAAAATTAGAGAGCTTTGAATCAAGAGCGCTTTCACGAATTTTGATTTTCAATGTTGTTTTTTTTCACAAAAGAATTTAGCTCTATTTATAGGGAAAAACTGATATTTGAATTTCAAATTTCGTTTGACTTTTGTCCCAAAAATTTCGGAGTAAATTGCTCAAAAGATTTTAAAATTCAAATTCAAAACGTCTGAAAATTTCCAGCCGGTAGTCGACTCCCTCATATAGGTAGTCGACTCTCAGAGGGATCTAGGAGATTTTCATCCCTGACAGGTAGTCGACTCCCTACTTTTGGTAGTCGACTATCAGAGGAGTTTTTCCTGCAGTTCTTCTAGTCAAATAGGTAGTTGGCTCCAGGGTGCGTGGAGTTTCACTACGAGAATTATGAAGTGACTAAAAAAGCTCTTGAAAACTATTTTGAAGATAGTTAAAACTATTTTCGAAATCATTTGTGTGTGTGTTGTCTATTTGATATGGCTTTGACAAATACCCTAAAAGACACGACACACTCACACTAGACTCTGAACATGTCTTCGGAAGTTTTGGTCAACTTGATGAAGTGAAGGCAAGCTTCTCTTTGTGCTTCTCGAGCTTTGAACTTCATTATTTGAGTTAGCCATGTTCGTCTTTGTCGTGGAGCGTTGATGCGTGCTTCTTGGAGTATAAGTAGAGTTTCACGAAATCTGCACACTTTTAAGTGTAGTGTAGTTAGTACACTAAGCATTCATTTAGTGTGCTTATCATCAAAATCACTTGGGGAGGAATTCAATTTCTATCACTCTCCCCCTATTTGATGATAACACCCAAATGAAAAAATGAAGTAAGATATGACTATGAATAATATTTCACGTATACTTACTCCCCCTGCTTTGATGCGATTCTCCCCCTGCATCGAAGTTATTTAGAAATACAATTCATATTTCTGCATTTCGTATATTTTTCTCCCCCTTGTCATCAACAAAAACAAAAATAATATCTACAGAGCATTAAATAAGAGGAATTCAATTCCATATGCCTGCAAGGGAGATGTTAGTTCAGAGGAACAACTGAGTATGGCATAGTAGATAATTTCATAGTAGCTAGCATCACACAATCAGAGTTATTACAAACCATAGTTTAGAGAATCATTGTTTTAAAAAAAACCATTGTTTTGAAAGAGAAGTTCATGAAGCTAAGGATGACCGCTGTTCTTCTTCAGTTCCTTGATCTCTTCAAGGATCATAACAAGCGTCTCCTCAGTCATCTTGTTGCTTTTCACGATAATCTCCTTGAGGTCGTCCACCTTTTGATTGAGATCCTCAAATCCTTTCTCTTGTGAGATCTTCAATTTTCCAATCTTCTTCAGGAGCATCTCCTGAAGTTCAAGGATGTAAGCTGGAACTTCTTCTTCTTCTTCGACGCTTCCTTTTTCTTCTTCTTCACTTTCTTCATCTGAATCTGAAATGACAACCTTCTTACCTCGCCTTGAGGATGATGATCCTACTTCGGTAGCAATTTGCTCTTCATGGACATTCTCATCAAGGTCATGATGGAGATTCATTCTCCCAAGAGCATGAACATCAAAGACATGAGTAGGTTCTAGAATGGTTGTTTAATGATCCAATGGCACGTTAAAGCTAATGAATAGAATGGTTAGATAGTGCCCATGAGAAAGAGTGGAGGAAGGTCTATCAGATGAAGCTGAAAGTAGGATGGAATCCATGATGACTTTAGCCCAATTAACACGAATGTTACCTAGGATGGCATAGATGCATTTAGCTTGTTTTTCAGAAAGAATAGCATGACTCCCAGATTTTTGAGTTATGTTATACGATAAAATATTAGCCAAGATTCTCGCCGGATAGCGAAGATGGCTACAAGGAAGTTTGGTTTGAAAGTGTTTACCGGGCAGATACATTCTCTCTAGGATATTCTCATCAGTCATCTCAATTTTGTCAAGGATCTTACCGGAGTATGGGATTCCTAGGGCTTCACCCAGGGATTTGACAGTTATTGCCAGTTTGGAATCCAGAACCTTAGTTATGAAACGACTTTTTACGAGATCGTAATCCATGTTTGCATAAAAGAGATGAACAAGCCTAGGATAACAAAGGTACACATTTTCAGAGGAGAACAAATTTGCTAAGTTTTGGAAATCTAGCAGACTATCAATACCGTAATTGATAACATCATTAAGTTTGACAAATCTTTCATGCAAGATTGGTTTCTTAGAAACTTTAACAAAATGTTCATGGGTAGTTGATTTGAAGAGATAGGGTAGGATGATTTCTTTCTCAGAATCAACATTAGCAGTAGCAGTTTTTCTCTTCTTAGAGAAAGCTCCTTTGAAAGGCATCTAGATAGAGTAAAACAAGAAAAAATATATTTTTACACTACTAGATAATCAAGAGAGATGAAATAATAAAGTTCATGGAAGTAAAAAAAATTTACCTTGAGTAATTTTGAAGGAAGATGAAAAATTGCTCAAAAAGTCCAAGCTTCAAGATGAAAACTCAAGAGAGGAGAGGGGAAAAGGAGGTAGTCGGCTACCTCTAGGGTTTTATTGGGGTTTTGTTTGAAGAAATGAAGAGATGGAGAGAAGTGATAGCCATTAGATCTAGATTTGGGTGGCTAGGATGAGTTTTAGGCTTAGTGGGTAAGTTGGCTTAACGGATCTTGACCCATCCACTCAATAGAACCCATTAAGAGTTAGTCAAAAAAAGAGCAACCCAGAAATTTACGCACTGGTAGTCGACTCCCTCCTGTAGGTAGTCGACTCCCTGCTGTGTTGAGTCGTTTTCTCATCCCGGAGAAGGTTTGGTCCAGGTTGAGCGTGCTCTTTTAACAAGAAATATTTTTAGCAATAAAACACAATCATACATATAAATTAACTTATTTCAATCCATTTAAATAAAAAAAAAATAAAAGCATTTGTTCCGATTCAGCCGTTTTGACTCCCTGAATTTTCTTCATTGTTTTCCTCATTTTTAGAGCACCTGAAAAATAAGCGTTTATGGTACTCTTTGGTTTTGAGTCCGAGGAGTTAGTCTTTAGAAAGCCAAACCCAATACGGTTTAGTTCCTTCATGAACAATATACTTATAATTTTTGTTAAAATGAATCTGTTGAACAAAGTTAGTGGCGTACCTTTCTTTTTGCTGATCAGATAATCTCTTTGGTACCCAGATGCTTAAAACATTATCGTTAGCATGATGCATCCTAGTGTGCTTAACCCGTTTCTTGGTATGATGTGAATCATAGCCAAGTCCGGTTTTGCTAGATGAAGCTTTTTGATTATCTATTATATTATCTAGCTTCCCTTTTCCTTTATTGAAATTCTCAATAATTTTCGTCGTAGAGTCGTATTTATCTTTGACGGATACGAGAAGATTATTCAAACTTTCAACCTTTTCATTTACTAGCAAAATATCTTTTTGTAGAAGATCATTTTTCTCTTTAAGAAGACTATTTTCTTTAATGACTTCGTCCTTTTCCTTAGTCTCTCTTTTAACATTTCTAAGTGTTTTTCTATGTTCTTTAATGAGCTTTTCATGCATCTTGCATAGCTCCTTATATGCTCCCCTATAATCCAAGTCTTCATCATCGCTTGACGACGACTCATTGTCGCTAGATGAATCATGATGCGAGCTTACCTTGGAGGATGTAGATGCCATGAAGCACATGTGTGCCGTCTCTCTTCTTTCATCATTATCTTCTTCTGATGATTCGTCGGATTAAGAATCGTCGCCCTGGTCGAAAGCTGCATAAGCTTCTTTCTTTGGTCGTCGAAACTTGTTTCTTGTATTGGTTCGTCTTTCATTATTCTCTTTGTTCTTCCCACGATTTCTGGAATCACGGTTGTTTCTTTCCAATGGACAGTCTCTCTTGACATGCCCTGGTTTATTACAGCCAAAACAAATAATACCGTTAGTGGGTCTAAAAGATCGTTTTTCATACTTACTTGTGATGAACTCTTTAAAGTTCTTTGAGATGAACACGATGTGATCTTCTTTGTCCGTGTAGTCGGAATCTTCTTCTTGAGCTTTGAATGCAAGATTTTTCTTCTTTGGTTTTTCTTCGATTTTCTTGTCTTCTTCAAGCTCGATCTCATATGCCATGAGATTTCCCATCAGTTCTTCGATGGTGAGGTCCTTTACATTATGAGCTTCTCGAATGGCCGTAGTCTTTCCCTTCCATTCGGGTCGGAGGGATCTGAGTATCTTCATTACCTGTTCATACTCGGAAAGTTTCTTTCCTAGTCCTGCAAGCTCGTTTGTAATGTTAGTAAAACGAGTATTCATATCGGTGATACTCTCTCCTTCTTCCATTTTAAAAGATTCGAATTTTGAATGTAATACATTTATACGAGATTCTTTTACCTTTTCTGTACCTTCGTGACTTACCTGAAGAGTATGCCAAATTTGATGTGCTGTCTCACAATGGGAGACTCGATTGAACTCATTTCCTGTAACAGCGCAAAACAAGGCATTCATTGCTTTTGCATTAAGATTAGCTCTCTTCTTGTCGTCGATAGACCATTTTCCAAACTCAACGTCGGTGGGTGCGATGTACGGGACTTTGGTAATGGTCCAGGCTTCAATGTCCAATGACTCTAGGTGAGTCTTCATTCGGATCTTCCAGCTGGCGTAGTTGGTTCCGTGGAATAGAGGTGGTCGCATAGTGTTCAGTCCTTCGGAGTGAAAGGATGTTGACGTCATCACTATTGTAGCCTCGCTCTGATACCAAGTGTTGGATCCTGTGGATGGCAAGCAACACTAGAAGGGGGGGTTGAATAGTGTTGTTCAAATAATAAAACTTTTTCGATTGTTAATTAAAAACCTTCTAACGTTGCCTAAGAAACCAAGTAGAGTGATCTACGCTTGGTTCTTAATCAACAATATAATATTTAAAATGCACAAAGAAATTTCACAGCAGGTAGTCGACTCCTTATGAGCAGTAGTCGACTCCCAGAAAATATGTGAGAACAAATAAGATTACAAGTATGAATTTCAGCGAATAGAGATAAAATTGATCTTTGCAGTAAATAGAAGATATAAATGAAAAGATAATCAAACACAGATCAACAATCGCAGACAAAAGGATTTTATCCTGGTTCCCCGCAACCCGGGTACGTCCAGTCCCCGACCAATCCGGTACGAGATTTCCACTATCTGCCTTGGCAAATCCAAGCACCTAACTTCACTCGTTAGGATTTCCAACGACCTAGCCTTAACCAGGATTTCCGATCACAACACCTAGACTTGTCTAGTGTTTACCCTTGCCTCACAAACCGAGGACTTTCCAACTGGCAACAACTAGACTTGTCTAGTGTTCCAACAATCAACACAATAAGAGATTTGTCCAATACTCTACAATAAATGATAGAGATTGGTAATACACCCGATTCTATAGCCAATCAAAAGATAGACAATTTGTGTAGTGGCTTAATAGAATGATAGTCTAGATCACACAAAGATACGAGATAAGTTCTTTGTGATCTAGAGCTTTTTCAAAAATCCTTCAAATAAAATTAGAGAGAAATAATAGAAAGGATTTTGAAAAACAATTTAGCCAATAAAAATAATAATATGATCTTCAAAAAAGAATGAGAAAATATTTGCAAGATCAAAACTGAAATTAAACTGGCTAGAAAAATTAGAGAGCTTTGAATCAAAAGCGCTTTCACGAATTTTGATTTTCAATGTTGTTTTTTTTCACAAAAGAATTTAGCTCTATTTATAGGGAAAAACTGAGATTTGAATTTCAAATTTCGTTTGACTTTTGTCCCAAAAATTTCGGAGTAAATTGCTCAAAAGATTTTAAAATTCAAATTCAAAACGTCTGAAAATTTCCAGCCGGTAGTCGACTCTCTCATATAGGTAGTCGACTCCCAGAGGGATCTAGGAGATTTTCATCCCTGACAGGTAGTCGACTCCCTACTTTTGGTAGTCGACTCCCAGAGGAGGTTTTCCTGCAGTTCTTCTAGTCAAATAGGTAGTTGGCTCCAGGGTGCATGGAGTTTCACTTCGAGAATTATGAAGTGACTAAAAAAGCTCTTGAAAACTATTTTGAAGATAGTTAAAACTATTTTCGAAATCATTTGTGTGTGTGTTGTCTATTTGATATGGCTTTGACAAATACCCTAAAAGACACGACACACTCACACTAGACTCTGAACATGTCTTCGGAAGTTTTGGTCAACTTGATGAAGTGAAGGCAAGCTTCTCTTTGTGCTTCTCGAGCTTTGAACTTCATTATTTGAGTTAGCCATGTTCGTCTTTGTCGTGGAGCGTTGATGCGTGCTTCTTGGAGTATAAGTAGAGCTTCACGAAATCTGCACACTTTTAAGTGTAGTGTAGTTAGTGTAGGATCCTGTCAAAACAGAGTTAGGATCGATAAATAAAGTTGAGACTTACGCTTGCGTATGCGGCACGGTAGTCTCAGTACTTTGCCTTCAGATTCGCCACGACGGATCGAGTCTTCTCACGAACGGAGTAAGGCTACTAAATCCACAATCTAAATTTCTACTTTTAGATTTAAGAACTTGGATAAAGAGAGAGGAAGGATTTCGGCAGAGATTCGCTAGAATGAAATGCATGCAAGAATGCCATGCAAAAGTGTAAGAAATGGCTTACCATTGGGTCTTATTTATAGCCCCCAAGGTAGTTATTTTAGGGTAAATTGTTCCTTTGGAACAATTTAACTAAGGTGTACCATGATACATGGCACATTATAAGCTTAAGTTGTACCATATGCATGATACAACATAAGCTTAAGATATTCCCCCTTTATTAGCCATATGTCGCATGCACTTATGCATATATAATGCGACTTTCCTACTCATCCAGAGATCCTCTCCGCAAGGGAACAGATTCCCTTTGCACACGACTTCGTGTACGCGACGTTCGAGGTCCGTATTCCCTCGTACATCCCCCACAAGGGTGTACAAACGTCTTCCATATCCAACAGTTAGTACACTAAGCATTCATTTGGTGTGCTTATCATCAAAATCACTTGGGGTGGAATTCAATTTCCATCAATAAGAACTAATGCAATTCGGAGAAATAAAGTTTGGGAACTCGTACCTCTTCCAAGTGGTCACCAAGTCATTGGGACCAAATGGATCTTCAAGAACAAGACGGATGAAAATGAGGTAATTACACGGAACAAAGCAAGATTAGTAGCTCAAGGCTACCGGCAAGAGGAAGGTATTGATTTCGAAGAATCTTTTGCCCCCGTAGCTAGATTAGAAGCTATTAGGCTGCTTTTATCTTTTGCGTCTCATAAGAATTTTAAACTATTTCAAATGGATGTCAAAAGTGCATGTTTAAATGGGTTTGTCAATGAAGAAGTCTATGTTTCTCAACCTCCCGGTTTCATTCATGAAAAATTTCCAAACCATGTTTTCAAACTTTAGAAAGCGTTGTATGGGTTGAGACAAGCTCTTAGAGCTTAGTATGATCGACTTAAGACCTTTCTTTTGAATTTGGGTTTTAAAATGGGAGAAGTTGACTCTACACTCTTCATTAAAGATTATGAAAATGACATTCTTTTGATTCAAGTCTATGTAGACGATATTATTTTCGGTTCTACTAACTTTAATCTTTGTCAAGAATTTTCCAAGTCTATGAAGGATGAGTTTGAGATGAGCCACATGGGAGAGCTCACCTACTTCCTTGGATTGAAAATTCGACAAATGAAGAGTGGCACTTTCATACATCAGAAAAAGTACACAGGGGAGCTTATTAAGCGATTCGGGATGGAATCATCTTCGAGCAAAAGGACTCCCATGAGTACTACTACTCATCTACACAAGGATGAAAGCGGAAAAGATGTAGATGTTCGTCTATATCGAGGTATAATCGGTAGCTTACTTTACTTAACCGCTAGTAGGCCCGATATCATGTTTTCCGTATGCCTTTGTGCTAGATATCAAGCACGACCTAAGGAGTCACACTTGATTGCGGTTAAACGAATATTTCGTTATCTCAATCAATCTCTAGATTATGGGTTACTTTACCCTAAGTCTAGCACATATGAGATAATCTCATATAGTGATGCCGACTTTGCCGGATGCAAGTCCAACAGGAAAAGTACTAGTGGCACTTGCCATTTCTTAGGAAATTCCTTAGTTTCTTGGTTTTCTAAGAAACAGAATTCAGTGTCATTGTCCACGACTGAAGCGGAATATATTGCTGCAGGTCTTGCATGTGCACAAGTTCTTTGGATGAGACACACCCTTAGTGACTATGGTATTAATTGTGATACTTGCCCTATCATGGTTGATAATCAATGTGCTATTTGTCTTTCCAAGAATCCGGTACACCACTCCCATACCAAACATATAGACGTGAGACACCATTTTATAAATGATCATGTAGCTAAGAATGACATCATATTAGAGCACATTGAAACCCAAAAATAAATTGCTGATATCTTCACTAAACCTCTTAAAGAAGATTCATTTGTGAGGTTGCGTGGAGAATTGGGAATTATGGGTGAATCTGAAATCTAGAAGCCCAAACCTTCTTGTTATAACTTCTTTTTGAGCTCATATCTTTTTGTTGTCTTTCTTCATGTGCTTTATTATATTATGGTGTTAAGAAAGGCAATTGTGACTTATTTGATTTCATGAGTTTTTGAGAGTAATTGGAGTGATTTGTGTTTCAATGGATTTATTGTTTTCATGATGACTTTACGATGTATTTGTGATTAGAGTATAGGTCCTAGGGTGAGTGTTTTTATTCTCTAGAATTCTATCTCACTGTGCTCATTTGGACCAGGACAGACGACTGTCTTTCCTTTGACAGTCGACTGCCCTACTCTATCTCCTCAGTCCGAGAATTGCTATCTTTCGCTCAGTCGACTGATGACTGATTTACAGTCGACTGTTAGTTTAACAAGCGACTGCATTTTTAGTCATCAGGCGACTGTTACTTCTTTCCGAGCTTTATCCTTTATACCTCATCCAGTCGACTGACTTTTGTTCATCAGTCGACTGTCTTATGTGGTGACAGTTCAAATGATTTGAGCCGAGCCGTCGATTCTTTGATCCAATGGCTCAGATTCATTCCCTAAATTTTATATTCGAGAATGCGCGATCATTTCCCCACGTCGACTCTCTCTCATTCGATTCGACCGTTCATCTTCCCGCTCGTTTTCCTCTCCAAAACCGCTCGATTTCACTTCCAAATCTGTCGATCTCCTCCTTCGTGCGTCAATTTTGAGTTGTCGTTGCCTTCGTTCTGTCGCTCGACTAGGTTTGGTCTCTTCCTCCTATCTCATGATATTTCCGGTTAGGGTTCGTTCACTTTTGTGTCTTGCCCTAGCTTCGTGCTTGGTCATGGCTCTTTTCGATCATTTCTTTCCTAATGTCTCTCTCGATTTCCTCAATGAGCCTGTTCCTTCATCGAAGCCTGATCCGACTCCCTCCTCACCTCCATCTTCCGGAGAACCTCTTCACATCACTGTCGGTGACCCTATCCCCTCTGTGCATGCTGCTGAACACTCTTCTCAGCCTGCTGAGCATCCTTCTAGGTCCACATAGTTTCTTCTTCGTCAGTTGGACGCTCGTGTCTCTGCTCTTGAAATTCTTCCCGTTTCTCTGGATGCGAAGCTCTCACGTTTGCTTAAGCTTCAGCTAATCTCTTTTAAGCATCATGGTTGTCCCATTCCTCACGAGCTTCAGGCTATGTTTGCTACCTCTGAGGACACTGCTCCTTCTTGTATCTCTCCTCCTCCTGGCATCATGCCCAAACCCTTTGTGGTTCAGACCTCCGATGCCCAGACTCCACTTCATGTCCCTACTGAATCATCTGATGTTCGTGCTTCGTCTTCTAAGAGCAAGAATCCAACTTTTCCTACTCGTCGCTCTGCTCGGCTTTCGTTCCGATCTTCTGGTCGCCCGTTGGACCCCTCCGTCATTCATATTGACTGAGGCTGCTGCTGTTGTTCTGTTCACTCACCTGAAGACCTTGTTTTTATTTTGTGTGGTCTGCTTTTGTTTAGGTTGAGTGATTCTGATGATATGTTTTTTGATGTATGATGGAGTGATGTTGTCAGTGACCTTTATATATGTATGGTGATGTACTTCGATGTCGTCATGATGATGTATTTTTTTGTCTTGATCATGATGTATCTTTTTGGGATGGCCATGTAGATGACCATCTGTTGATGTACTCTTTATATATATATATATATATATATATATATATATATATATATATAGCTACCAACAAGGGATTATCTGTCTAATTACGGCTTAACTACAGATACACAATGTGCTCTTTGCAATGATGCCACTGAGAGTCTAAAGCACATATTCTTTGACTGTGACTATTCCAGATATATTTTAGCAAGGAGTCTGCTCAAACTTGGCTACTCAGGTGTGCCTCCTTGTTCCTTGGAAGGTGTTTGTGATTTGATTTTATCTCGGTATGGTAAGGCAGATCCGGTTGGTGTGCTTGCAAAGGCAGTCTTGGCTTCAATGGTCTGGCATATCTGGAAGCAACGCAATAAGAGAATTTTTCAAAACATGAAGTTGGCGAAGACGGCACTATTTGAGGATATAGTGACGGATGTTAAGATCACGCTTAGAGACATGGAATTGGACGACGATACTGATTTGATTCCTTTCTCCAATTGGGGGATTATAGATTCGGGCTGATTTTTATTGTTGATACTTTTTCGGTAGGCGATTGTCTAGCCAATTCTGAGCTTTATTTATGTATCGCTTTAGGTAGGAATTTAGTAGGAAGTAGTGGGTGACGGCGCTTGTGCCCTATCCCCACTCTCCCTGTAAGTTTCTGATACTATGAGCGATGATTTGTCTGTACATATTTGATCACTAATATAGATCCTTTTAATCGCCATATATATATATATACTAGTCATAACCCGTGCCCAAGGGCACGGTTCATTTAAAATATCCCTCCCTCAAAATCTTGGACCGTTTAATTTTACATGAACATCAATAATTAAAGCGGAATAAGTATTAGGTCCTCCTTACAATTTTAGTTAACCTAAAATTTAGTTTCCCCAAGAAGATTTATTTCCACTCAAAAATTTAAAGTAGTTCATCCAGAGAATTTAGTTCCCCCATTTTTTTATTTAGTTTCCCACAAAAATTTTAGTCAACACAATTTTTTAGTCATGTGAAAACTCAAATTTATATGGTTTCATCAGTTCGGTAAGTTGTGAGAATTTCAAAAGTTAATTCTCATCACTTTATGTTTGGTCAAATGTTCAAAAGAAGAGATTATTACAGTACTTAATTATTAAGAAATCTTAAAAAGCATTTATTTAGGATATTTAAAACTTCTATTAATAATTAAAAGACTTACCTAAGAATCACACTTGCTTTTGTCAAAATTTTACGCATTTTACATATACAAAATCCAGTTTTCAGGTTACAAAGAAGAACTAATGACATTATTCAGAATCAAAGTACAACCTTTCATAATATAGTGTTCAAACATTTTACATATTTTACATAATTGAAGCAGTGGAAGTTACGCGTAAACAAAATAGCTTAGTTGGGAGAAATAGGCTCAGAACTGTGCTCCTTATTCCGCTTCTTTTGGCAGCAAATCCAAGTGAATGTTCGACAAAGCCCTATCGCCTGCAATCCTCACACCAGCCAGCAGCTTCCTCAAAATACCAACATAGTTCCTTATTAGCTGGAGTGTTTTTAAGAAAATTAACTCATAAATAGAGAAAATAGCATCAAAAAAATTAGATCATATGTGCAACAATAGGCTACTTGAATTTCATGTCACTGCAACACAAATAAGGTATGATTGCAATAAACTCTACATGCAATTAACTAAGTTTCTGGAAAGGTACATATGATTACCTATTTCTCTTGCAAGGGTAAAGCTTCCATTTACTCTCCAGCATGGATAAATCCTCATGCTTTCTTTTATTTTTGTTTTAAATATTTTTCACTTAGAATTTTAAAAAATAGCAGTAGCATTTTTCCATACTTAAGCCTAAATAACCAAAGTCTGACCCATTTGCTTCGGCCCACTTTCAGCATTTCACAACCTTGAGATGCATTATTTACAACCAGATGAATGTCAAATGATCCGTAAAAAATTTAAAATAAAATAAGAAAGAACTATGTCATACCATGCAAGAAAGCAAACAAATAGTAAACACAATAAATATTAAAAGTGAAATCCAAACGAAAAGAGCGAGATTAAAAGGTTACCCCTCCTTTGGAAGAGTTTGGTGAAATAAAGGGAATTAGTATCAACAAAACGACCACTGCCAAGTCCAAGACGGGGGAAAACATAAGATTAAAATGTTATCAAAACCAAACACTAATTTTCTACAATCAGTAAGCAACAATCACCAACTCAGGTGAACAAAAACTCAATGGATCAAGAGTTCAGCAAACTATAGACTATGAACCACAGATCCAAATCAGAAATTGAATCTGATTTATTCTCGCTTACAATGCTACAAATACATGATAAAATTGGCAATATTGTATAAATAGTCTATAGTTGGCTTTTCTATCTAACCTCACCCTTATGAATTATGTTGTTGACTGTAAACAAATCTCCGCTATGGGACATGACCCCAGGTAGCCATGGGGTTGATCTAAAGAGCATGGTAAGGACAATATCTCAAACAACAAATACAATACATTGGATATTAAAAATAAATTGTAAAAATAAATTGTAAGGTATGCACGCTAATATCTTCTTCCATTTAAAAAGATAACCTGAATAATTTAAAAATGGTACTATGAACAGGGTGTATGGTAGACAGCTTATATGGACATATTTCACATATTCAAAGTGTGATTCACATATTTCGCATCTTGTTCTAAAAATAAATTGTAAGGTAGGCACACGAATATCTTGTTCCATTTGAAAAGATAACATAAATATTTTAATAATGGTACCATGAACATGGCGTATGATAGACATCACATAAGGACTAATAAGGATATTGGTAGCAAGATACCCAAGCACATGACTCCAAATGGATCAGTAGCATAAAAAATGCTTATATTATCGAGATAACCAAGACCCTATATATCACTTTTCAACTATTGATATCCAAAAATTAGAATAAGCCATACACACTTCCTAATGCATATTGAGAAATGATTCAGAATAAACTGAAACTATAAAATTCTACAAATCTTTTCTTTCATGTAAAAACCAGGAATAAAGAGCCATAAGAATATGTGAACATGGTTAACTGTGTATCAATGACTTCCCATTATCTAGCAGTATGTAAACCTATAAGATGTCACTCTGCAAGCATAATTTATGGGATTGAAATTGTTTTTGACATGCATTGACCCTTGTTTCCTACAAACATTTGAGAGCACGACACTTGAGGATAAAAGATAACCATTAGTTTCATGTGGTTGTGAAAGATGGTAAAAAGGAGAAAACTTCAAAGTTTGCACCGGATAAGAAAACAAACACAAATCGCATACATTTGTCTAACTTATGGAACATTGTAATAAGAGAATACAAAATCAGAGCATGTGACAAACTGGTTCATTTTTATCTTTTATCGTCTTGAAATGCTTAGTAACCAAAGGGCTTTCAATTTATAGGCAATGATTGTATATCAATTGGGCAATTTGGGCTGGTTTGAATAATGTCAACGTACAAAAGATTGATTATGGTCCTGGTTATGGCTGGTTTAAATTATGCAATGTATTGATGTTTGCCTGCTAATTGGTTGGTTCATCTGTCAACAGCATCGGTAGTTTGGGCAAAAATAACAAACGGATGCCCATGTCAAGAATGTGAATGAAGACATGACAACCTTGAATGGCACGACGAATGGGGTTCGGATCAAGACTTGGCAAGTGGACTTGATACCAAAATAAATCCATCGCACTTTGCCAACATTTAACCTGGATTTGCATTGCTTGCGTAAATAGTAACATGGAGGTTGCGGATATGTAGAGCACATAATGTTTCGGAACATTAAAATGCATGGTGTTAAAAATCCGATAATCATAGATCTATTCTACTGCGATTCCAAGACCCCATGCCATAAACATGTAAAATGAGAATGTTTAAAACATAATAAAAATGGCAATTTCACGATATGACTATAGAGTGCTTAGTGTTCTTATGTGCGATACCTCCAACTCTAGACAACTCGGCCACCCATGCATGAAGACCTGATCTAAGGATGATCCATACCTGGATCTAGGTATGTGGGTCTGACTTGCATATACAGTAGGTGATGACATGATTGCCTAAACATGGTATCTCTGATCTGGGTTACAAATTGTATGGATTGCCTTCACTATGATCAGTGATAGCGATCCTATTTTCATAAGTTCATATTGGACTGAGTATGTTTAAGGGATAGCTTAGATGCTTCTGGAGCCGTAAGCCTAAGGAATGACCTAGATGGGTGACCCCAGCTGAGTTTTGGTACATTACTAACTGGAAGAGCCCCGACGACACGATTCCAGAAAACCTCCTACTGTATTATCTTACTCTACAAAGACATCCATGCTACCTTCAGTTGATGAAGCATTGTTTTCAATGGAAGTTATACTCTACAGTTTTTGAAAGGATACTCAAATGTAGAGCAAGAAATAGGATGAAAAAACTTACTGATGCTAACAGATCGAAGTCTGAGAGACTTTCAGATTGAATTCTGGGTATATCTTCCACTTTAGCCATGTCGGCAGATTAGTGTAGCAACACGCATTTCTCGCAAACTTTCTCCAAGTTTTATGAATTATACCATTGATGACAGTAAGATATATAGGATTCAGTTGTATATGATTCAGTTGTATATCCTAATGCTAATGTAACTGCAAACTTTGATGCTAATGTATATCGAAATGATTTAGTTGTATAGAATCCAGCTGTAACAGTAAAATAATTTTTGATGCTAACGTTATCCTAATGTATATCAAAATGAGCATCCAAATGGCATCAAAATATGTAGCTTAATAACGAAAAAGAATATGTTAAAACAAAAAATGTTAACTTAAAAACATTGATGACAGAAGAAAACATTGAGAAGTGAAAATTGAGAACTAAAAACGGACTTTGTTAACAATCAATTAGGACAAACATGATATTAGTTAAAAACATTGAGAAGTGAAAAATTGTTAACTAATGTCCTGTCAGCAAACATTAGTTAACAAATGTTGACATGATATTAGTTAACAATAGTAATTAACAAAAAAATTATTGTTCGTTGACGGGATATTAGTTAACTAAAATGATATCATGTTGACAAAAATATCATGAATTGTTAACAACGTGATTTTTATTTGGATATGTATTTAGGATGTATTTTCATTTTGGGTTCTGATACAAATTGGGTGAACTCAAACATGTTAGGATTTGTTAGGATATCATGTTTGATATGTTGAGTTCTGATACAATCAAAAAAAGAGTTTGTTTACAAAGACGTTAGTTGTTGACAGGACATTAGTTAACATCAAAAACAGAGTTTGCTAACAAACATGATATGTTAGGATATGTATTTGAGATATTGTTTGAACTCAAACATCCAATTTTTATGCAAGGATTTGTTTAATCCTAAACAAACAAACAATTATTGTTATTCATCCAATAATCAAACACAAAAATCAGAATTTGGTTGCAGAATCCTGTTAACAACAACATTTTGGTGTTATGCATATCAACAACAACATTTTGGTGTTCCTCCGTCTTTGCTATTTAAGTTGTAACTGATAATGCAACTTAAGGCAATGTGCTGTGATCAACTTAAGGCAACTTAAAGCAATGTATCAGATTATAATTGAAGGTAATGTGATGTGATCAAAAAATTTATTTCATGTAAATTGGAGTATACAAATTGTAAAACTGATACAATTTAAGTTTAATTTCCCTCCAAAAAAGCAAACAGAATTGTGTTCAAATACTCTCCAGCACATTGCCAAACAAAGATGTTATTGTTGATATGCATTTCTCTGCCAAAGGGTTGAATACATTTGGCAAAAGTATGTTGTCCTAACATTTTTTTCTCAGCAACATATTGAATACATATGTTTGTATAAATTGAGTTGATATGCAATTTGGAAAATTTCAACAAAAGCATGTTGTATTAACATTCTTTTTTCAGCCAATCCTGTATCAATTGAATTTCAGAATGAGTTGATATACAATTTGTTTAATACATTTGCCAAATTTGTTTAATACATTTCAGAATTATTTGTATCAGATTACAAATTGTATGAAACAAAGTCTGATTACAGCTTAAATTGTATCAGATTGAATATTTGTAACAACATTTTCAAATAACAACATATAACATTTTCATATACTCTCCAGCACATTGCCAACATTTTCAGTGAAAATAAAAGCCAATGTCACCCTTAAAATGAATTTATACTCCAGCATTTTCACTGATATAACAACATATAATCAGATAACAACATTTATATTACAACAATAACAATAACATTCTCCAAAAATGAAACAAAGTGGGTTGACACAACACTGATATGTAAAGCATCAAAAATTCAATGAACATTCTCCAACAACATTGATATTCAAAGCATAAAAATTTCAATGAAACAAAGTGTCAAACACATGTGGGTTGACACAAAAAAACGAAGAACTCCAAAAAATGCATGGTTTATAAAATTGATGTTACTTGAAAAAGATGCATGTATTTTGAAACTTTTTCTGGAGATATATAAAATTAATCACATAATGGTTTATAATTTTTTTAACGACTCGATGTCAGTTCTAATCCTATTGTTTGTTCATCTAAGTGCAAATCTACACAGCAAAGATTTGAAACCAAGGCTAAACTTCAAGACATCCTTGGAAATGTGAGGTCTTTTGAAGAAAAAACGACTAAGTTTTTTTTTCTTTTCATGCTATAAAACACAATCCATCAAGGTTTGTGTTTTATAGCAGAATTTGGTTTCTGCTGCTCCGGTGGTATAAGCTCAGTCATTTCTCAAGGCGTGCATAATTCAAACATTGAATATATGAACCTTGAATATATGCACAGGTTATGACTATATAGCCTTGCATATATGCACATGTTACATGGTTTTTTATCACGGTTTTTCCTGGGTATATGCAATGCTTGCATATATGCACAGTCCATCAGCCATATACAGATTGAATTCTAATGAACAGGAAAGTCACATGAAAAATGAATGATGCATAATTCAAACCTGGTGCTAATTGGAAGGCACTGTACCTATGATAAACTGGTGCTAATTGGAACTAAACTGTCGTATTGGAACTAAACGGAACAAATAATTATAGTAGACAGAATCATCTACACAGAACCCCTACTCATAAGCATGATTCAGAATTTCTGTACCAGTTAGTAATAATAGGTACTTACTGGTTGAAACGCAATCAGCAGAAAATTAAAACTCAATCTACCATTTGAAACGCAAATTGCATAAGTCTGTGTACTTTAAATAGGGTAAACCATGCATTGTCCTAATGCTAATGCTAATGCTAAAATGGTGCTCATTAAATTAATGAAGATCAAATTAGACCGTGTTCACATGGACTAAACCATTCAAATAAATGATAAAAAGAATACGATGGACTAAAATTTTTATATCAGCACCGTGCATGGGTCTAATTGGATCCAAAGGGCACTGTTATATGGAAATCTTAATTTAATAATTTCTGTACCAGGACTCAAGCTGTATGAGTAGGACCGTGAAGATCAGAGGAGGTGAAGGACTTGGAGGAGGACGGCGCAGATAGCCGAACAATACCATCCAAAAATTTCAAAAAATTCGTAATACCTTCCAAAAAATAACTCTTGCCTAATACATTTAAAACAATAACTCTTGCTTAATACCTTCCAAAATTTCTTAATTCATAATACCTTTCAAAAAATAATCCTTACTGTAAACTGCCAGAAAAACAGAATTGAGAAGAATTTATATCAAGTAAGTTGGGATTTTTTGCTCTTTGGCATCAAGCTTGTTGAATCTGGATATGAGTGTGAGTAGGCTGTCACAATTTTATGTGTATACTCACTATCAAATAAAATTTTTTTCTCCCTGCTCTTTTTTAGGCCACCAAATTATTTGCTTTTGATAGTTCCAAAACTCTTAATCCCTTCAAAATTTCAAAAATTATGTGATTTCGTATCAGAATTTTGTTAGTGCTTAGAAAAATTTCAAAAATAACTCTTGCAAAAAATACCTTCCAAAAAGTTCAAAAAATTCGTAATACCTTCCAAAAATAACTCTTGCCTAATACCTTTCAAAAATAACTCTTGCTTAATACCTTCCAAAAATGCTTAATTCTTAATACCTTTCAAAAAAATAACCCTTACTGTAAACTGCCAGTGAAACAGAATTGCAAAGAATCTATATCAAGTAACTTGGGTTTTTTTTTGCTATTTGGCTACGTGTATAATATGGATATGAGTGTGAGTAGGCTGTCACAATTTTATGTGTATTACAATCACTATCAAATAAAAGTTTCTTCTCCCGGCTCTTTGGTAGTTCACCAAATTATTTACTTTTGATAGTTCCAAAACTCTTAATTTCTTCAAAATTCCAAAAAATATATGATTTCGTATCAGAATTTTGCGACTGCCCAAAAAATTTCAAAAATAACTCTTGCAAAAATACCTTCCATAAAGATTCAAAAAATTCGTAATACCTTCCAAAAAATAACTCTTGCCTAATACCTTTCAAAAATAACTCTTGCTTAATACCTTCCAAAAATTCTTAATTCTTAATAACTTTCAAAAAATAACTATTGCCTAAAAACTACTAATACCTTCCAAAACTTTCCAAATTCCAAAAATTACTCTTGCATAATACCTTACAAAAATTACTCTTCCTTAATACGTTCCAAAAATTTGTAATTCCTAATACCTTTCTAAAAATAACTCTTTCCTACAAAATCTTTATACCGCCAAAAACTTTCCAAATTCCAAATTTCAAATTCCAACCTGTGCAATTATGTGCGGCGGCGATTTTAAATTCCTTCCAAATTATTCTGTCTGCAACAATACGTGAGGCAAAATAAATCCGTGAGGCAGATGATAGGGGAAATGAGGAACGTGGGGAAAAGAGATGAATTTTAGAATACACCGGGAAAGCAGGGGGGGCCTGGGTGGTAAACAATCCGTGAGGCAAAAAATTAGGACAAATAATTCTAAACCTTGCAAGAAATTGTTTAGTGAAATTGAACAGGCACTTAATGCAGGTAAATAATCAAGCATTTTGGTGCAATGCATTAAGTACCTGCTAGTCATAACAATTTAAATCCAATCTTATAAAAGTACCTGCTAGTAAAAAAGTACATGCATTAAGTACCTGCTAGTGATTATGCAAACAATAAACTTGCATGTGTAAAACAAATCAAGCATTTTTGAATAGGTCTTTAAACAGAATCTTTAAAAAACATACTACAATCTTATAGCCTACCATAGAAGGGTAGTCAAGGCTATCATGGTGCAGTCTGATTCCTTTTGAAAGATCAAGCATTTCACCTGCAGTACCAAATTAGAAAATTAACAGGTTGAAGGAATTACCAAATAAGAAAATTAACATGTGTGTTCTGAAACAAATGCAACCATCATTGTTAAATTTGCAAGTTTATTGTTTAATCCTGGAGGCTGGAGGAATCCTGTAAGCTGGAGGCTGGACGCTGAATGTATAGAAATCATTGAAAAACAATAAACTTGCAGAATTTTTTGAGCAATGCTTTGAGCAACAATCTTAATGTTCTTTTGAGCAATTGTATAAACAGTTGGTGAGCAGAAATCCTGGAAGCGTTACCTTCATTTGTGATTGACTCTCCAAATTTATTTCTGCAAAAAACAACAAAAAACGAATTTTAAACCTCTGCTTGCACTTGCAAAAGAACCAAAAACACCAAAAACCAAATTTCCTATGTTTTCAAACCCAGAATCAAAAGAAACCAAAAAGATCGAGTGAGGGATGGATTTGATGCTGGAGGGATTGAAGAAGAAGGTGGTGCCTGTTAGGGGGAGGGGAGTCGAAGTCGTCGGAGGATGGGGAGAGGAGGAGGCGACATCGAAGGGCGCTGATTTTCTTGGGAGGCTGAACCTTGTAAGCTGATGAAGAGGCATGAACAGCATGGCTACGGGCAAAGAGGTGAGATTTTTTAGTTTTCAAATTTTTTGGCATGGATTAGGACGGCTCAAGAGGTGGGATTTTTTTGTTTTCAAAGTTTTTGGTTTCAAAATTTTCAACAGCCCGCCCCCAATTCAAACTTCAAATTTAACTCAACTAATGGGACCCACTCTCTGTGACTGGGACAAACTCTTGATGACTGGGACAAACTCCTGATGACTGGGACAAAATTCAAAAAAGTTTGTGTTTTATAGAATATATATATATATATATATATATATATATATATGGGTAAAATTGGCTTTCTTGTGGGCCTCTCTGTGTCTCTTATGAGGTTCCTGTTGGGGAGGAACAATGCATGGTTAGTGACTATTGGGATAATGGGGATCGGAAGGACTGCAGCTCCCTTCTCCCTATCCGTCATATTATAAATACGGTTGCATTAACCGTTGGCAGTGATTCTTGGACCTGGGTTTCCAAAACCCCTTCTCTTCATAATGCTTGGGATGGTTCTCGGGCTATTAAACCACTCTTCCCCTATTACAAAGTGGTCTGGTTTCAGGGGCACATACCAAAGATGGCTATCAACTTATTACGAGCTTTCCACGGGAAATTGCTTACCCGTGATAGGCTCGAACAATGGGGAGTGCCCACTTCAACCTACTGTGTTTTATGTTCTGATAGTATTCATGAAAGCATGAATCATATATTTTTTGAATGCACGTACACTAACTACATCCTATGCAGGAGTTTCCTTAAGATGGGGGTCACCACTATCCTTCCCTCTACTCTGGCTGGTATTGGGGACTTGATTCTGTCACTTTTTAATGGGAAGACCAATGTGGGAAGATTGGCCAAAACTGTTTTAGCTGCTATGATTTGGCATATTTGGCGTGAGAGGAACAGAAGGATCTTTGAAGGGAGCAGTCAGATCCATACTATCCTCTTTGAGAATATAGCGGATGACGTCAGAATTGCCTTGAGGCATGTTGATTGGGACCGGGATACTGATACTACCCCCCCATTTTCCCCATATCCCACATTTTTTTTCGGAATTTTTTTTCATGGGGTTGTTGTTCACCTCATGGATGATCAACATACCAAAAATCAATTCATTCCAATACGTTTAGAGCCCCCATCTACCCCTTGCAACTTCATGGTTTTTCAGCACGTTTTCAGACCGTTGAAGTTGCAAGGGGTAGATGGTGGCTCTAAAAGTATTGGAATGGCTTGATTTTTGGTATGTTGATCATCCATGAGGTGAACAACCACCCCATGAAAAATAAAATCCAAAAAAATTGTGGGATATGAGGGAAAATGGGGGCGACTCCTTAGATTTAATCTAAGGAGTCACCCTAGGAACACTTTACCCATATATATATATATACTAGTCATAACCCGTGCCCGTGGGCACGGTTCATTTAAGATTTTCCTGCAAAATCTTTGTTCTCCCCAAAAATTATTTCTCCCTCCCAAATTCAAACGAACAAAAATGTAGCTTCGGTACGGGCGCCCTCGGGCGCGATTCATTTAAGATATCCCATCAAAATCTTTGTTCACCCCAAGAATTATTCCCCCTGTCAAAATTTAAACGAACAAAAATTTAGCGGGCGCCTTCGGTGCGGGCGCCTTCGGCCGCTAGTCATCGCACACATTTTAATAACCAAAGTGCATTAGTGTTGATCAACAAATTTGGTGCCGGTTGCTAGTCACCGCACACATTATGCTAATCAAAGTGCATTAGCGTAGAACAACAAATCCGGCACGAAACAACAAATTAGCGCAAAAAATCGGTGCCCGTGGGCACGATTCATTTAAGATATGCCCCTACGAAATCTTTGTTTCCCAAAAAATAATTAAAATTTAAAAGAGCAACAAATTAGAGTAAAAATACTTAACGGCGCCGGTGCCTTTTGCGTGGAACAACAAATTCGGTGCATGCCCCTTCGTCACGGAATTCGGCGCGGAACAACAAATTAGCGTAGAACAACAAATTCGGCTCGAAACAACAAATCAGCGTAAGAAAATTTAGCGGACGCCTCATCTTGAAACATGTTCACTGGCTGCTTTCAATGGTGGACCAAATTTCAAAGGTGGACCAAGTTTCAAAGCTCACATTCATGATTTCAAAGCTCTCATCATTTCAAAGCTGGACCAAATTTCAAAGTTGGACCAAATTTCAAGGCTGGACCAAATTTCAAGGGTCACATTCATGGTTTCAAAGCTTCATCTCAACCTTCCATTTCATAAGATCAAATCCTAGCCACTCTTTATCTTGTCCTAGTCAGCCCTAGAATTCAAAAACCGCTGTCAAATGTATAATAGATATATATATATATATATATATATATATATATATATATATATATATATATATATATATATAGTCATACCCCGTGCCCGCGGGCACGGTTCAGTTAAGATTTTCCCCCGCGAAATCTTTATTCCCCAAAAAAATTATTTCTGCAGCCAAATTTAAAAGAACAACAAATTAGCGTAAAAATACAAAAGAATGTAGTGGCACAAAAACTTTCATTGAAATTGGCAATACTGCATTTCATTGAAATTTTAACTTATCAAACTGTGAAATTAACAGCCAAATGTACACCAAAATCCAATTGGCAACTGTGAAAATCCAATTAGCAAACAGAATATTTCATTCAAATTTTGTTTTCATGTTTGACATATCAAACTGTGAAAATCATATTTTGGTGTTCATTTGGTTTCATTCAAATTTAAACTGTGAAAATCCTTCATTGTTTCATTCATATCTGTGAAATCCCATTCAAATTGTTGGTTTCATTCATATCTGTGAAATCCCATTTAAACTGTGAAATCCTTCATTTGGTTTCATTGTGTTTCAGTTTATTCACATATGTTTCATTTGGTTTCATTTCAGTTTATTCCAAATTCCATTGTACACCAAATTCAATTAACAGGTTGATTTGGTGTGATATTATTCTGGAATGGCATTTGGTTTGTTATTATCCAAATTGGTTTGATACAAAGCCAAATGGCCAGAGCTCTAATAATATTTTCAACTGTTAATTGTATGAAATGTGATATGGTTTGATATAAAATTTGCTTTTCTAATGAATGGCAATTGGTTTGATATGGAAAGGCCCAAAATATCAAACTGTGAAAATCCATATCATACTGGTTCTGATGAGTATATGGTTTTGATGAAAAATCCATACTAACTGGGGTATATGTTAAGCATATCAAACTGGTTTTGATCAAATCTCTACATCATTGAAAATCCATACTGCCTGATGTACTTACTGCCATATCAAACTCTTAAATTTCATAATTTCATAATATCAATCCATCTCAAACTGGTTTTGATGAAAATCCATACTGCCTGGGGTATATGGTTTTGATGAGATTTGGACATTTACTTCCAGAATTGCCAGTTTCATTCAAATTGTATATTACATTCAAACAGTGAATATCAAACCATATAAAACTTGAATGAAATATGATTTTCACAGTTTTTTGTAGCATATCAATACTGGAAATGAAATATGGTTTGATATTTCATTCAAGTTTGAAATAAAATTGATAGGATTTTCACAATTTGAATGAAATATACAGTTTTTTCCAGTATTGCATTCAAAATTGTGAATATCAAACCAACATATGAAATCATTCAAACTGTGAATATCAAACCATATCAAACCAAAAAACACAACCTAACAAATGCAATTTCAACATTAGAATTTTTTTGCAGCAACTTCAAGTCAATTGCCTTCATATTGTACATAAATATTTCCTCAATATTTGGACACCCTGACAAAAAATTCTGTGAATCAACATTAAAGTTCAAAATTTTACATATTTCAAACAACCATTACAATCTCCATAGTCTCCTACAACAACACAAAATCAACAATCTCCTCATAATGCTGTCTCGGTGATAAACACAATCAACAACTTTAATGATAAACCACAATTACCTGTATCAATTGACATTGAAGGTATCAATTACATGAAGAAGTACATGTACGCAATGCAGTTTAACAGAGAAATCATACAAATCATACAGTCCTTTGCCATAAGTTTTTTAAGCACATAAATTGGTTTGTAGAGTAAAATATTTGCTCCAAAACATTCGGGCAAAATTGTCTCATTGATGCACATTCATCTAGTAACTTGCACTTCCCAGAAACGTCTTCTTTAGCCCTTTAGTTAAGATGGATGCAACAATAGGCTTTGATGCAATGAACATAAGGGCTCATATATAAGCTGTAAGCTTCAGCTCCTCCTGCAAGCTCAGTTGGGAATCCCAAGTTCTTCTGCAAACTGCAAGCTTTAGCTCCTCAGGCTCAGTCTGGAATCCTTGAACCCATTTTAACATGATGATTGTGTTGTTCTCATATGTTTCAAGATTAATTTTGTATGATGCAACGTTTCCCAATTCAGTATTCCCCATGATATGACTCCCATGTTGTAATCGGCAAGCATTCCCAATGTTCTCAGCAGATCCAACGATGCAAAAAGGACCACTAACAACACCCTGCAAAAATAACAACACAAACAATGCATCAGCTACTACTTCAAAACAAATAGAGGATTGCCAAAAAGAGTACTGTTACAGGCTCATCTACTACTTCAAAACACCCGCTACTACTACAACACAAACAATGCAGTAATGTCAATTTTTTTGAGTTCAATTTCATCCAGTTCTCATAAACAATCATAAGAAGCCGATAATTAAAGATTTTATTGTCCAGATTCATTTACTCTATCAATAATAAATCTGTCTTCAAGACTATCAATATTCAGATATATGAGTACTTTAATTTTTATGTGAGTGCACAACTTTATGTTAACCTTGGCTTTACAGCAAAACTTCATGTGCATAAGAACTAAGATGATAAATAGAACAAATAAGATAAACCTTTCAACTTAGGAAGATCAAAACTCAGAATTAAAACTTCAACACATACATTTTTTTTCTTCATGAGTTTCTTCTTATAAATCAAAAATTAAGATCAAAATTTTATGAACTTAAACCATATGTCATCAATCTCCAAAAAATCTATTTGAGTTCAGACAACAAAAATTATGGGGATTGCATCAATACATGAAAAACTTTGAATTTCTTAATGGCAAAGGGCGGGGAAGTGGACTGGTAATGGTAATTCCATTTGTCGCCTTCAGACAAACCTGCATCCAAAATTTCTCATCATATGATCAATTCATCAAAATAACTGAAAATGAATATGAGGAGTCGAAACCAACAAACCTGAATCCAAGATTTTTAAGCATTGCTTGTGGAGATCCAAGCAGAAATGACAACATGTATCCAAAGAAGACAGTAGCATTGCACCATCTTACAAAAAACAGTGAGAAAAAACGATATTTTTAAACTTCAACATGTATTCAAATTTGTGTATAAAACCTCAAATCTCAACCTGTATTCAAAGTTTAGTAGCAAAGGAAAATGATTTACATTAGAATCTATACATATGTACCTCCTTATCAATGAAACAGAATCTATCCATTTAAAGAGCCAAATCAAATCAGACTTATGTTATACATGTTAAACACCTAATACAGTGCCAATGCCAGCAATCTACTTATGTGTTGGCTTTGGAGGTTCATTATAGGCAACAGTGAAGATAAAAATTTTTAGAAAGGCTTTTTTCATAAAAATTACATTCCAAGACCTTTTTCATGAACTAAAAATGTTTACAAAGGCACATAAAAATTACATGCACATACAAAGAAGCATAAAAAAGCAACTTCAGTTACATGCTTATAAATTTTTTCTTCAGATTCCAAGACAAAGAACAACTGCTTACCCCCAGAACATTCATTCTCAACAATAAAACACTATAGTCTTTAACAGTTTTTGAAATTACATTCCAAGACAAAGAAGAACAACTAAGTAAGTAGATACATACAGCTTAATTTAACATCATGTAGTATGCATAATGCAATTGATACATTTATCATGTATGTATTTTGTTGATGTGTTGTCTTGCATAATACATATCCTTTTAAAGTTAACTTGCATGATGCATATGGCTTAAGTAACTACATGATGTATATGTTATTTAACAGCAAGTTAAATACAGTATAGCAAGTTAACTTACATAATGAGGTTGAGGTTCATTAAAAGAAAAATTGAACTAAAAATATTTAGAAAGGCTTTATTCATAAAAATTACATTCCAAGACTTTTTTCATGAACTAAAATTTTTTAGAAAGGCAATTTTTTTTCGTAGGCACATTTTTATGAGCTGAAGTAAACATGTGCATAAAAATTACATGCTTTTAGAACTGAAATACATGCTAATGCATATGCATGAGAAATATCTTGTCATCCTACATATGAGGTTGTTAACATATTAGTTCATTATGCATAATGCATATGGATTATGCATAAACATGTAACAGGAAAAACATTTGGGATGTTAACACTGGGATAAACATATAAGAATGACATGATGTTAACATGTAGGTTTAGAACCCCAGTGTGAAACATATAAGAAACCTCATATAAAAAACATTTCAGGATGACATGTTGTTAACATATAAGAATCATATGCATTAGGTTGTCAACATATTAGTGCAGATAAGGTTGTTAACATATAAGAAACATCATGTCATCATGCATATTAGTTCATATGCATTAGTTTTGTAACAACCTCATATACAGAACTGAAAATACAAACTAATGCATATGCATAAGAAACATATGAGGTTGTTGACATGCATGTAAGGTTGTTGACATCATGCATATAAGGTTGTTAACATCCTGCATTTAGAAATGTTAAACATCATGCATTAGTTCATATGCATTAGTTCAAGGAATTAGTTCATAACTCACATGACATTTAATGTTGGTAACTTGATATGTCCTGTTATTAAATTGAACTTATATCCTGTGATATCATGGATATACAAAATTGATAAAACAAATTTGATAAAACATGTGATATCCTTAGTTAAAGTGTATATCAAAATGAGAGGATCCTGTTTACAAAATAAGTTCACCCATATCTCTTTGAAACAGGATTCTCTATTGAATAACAAAAAAGTATATCACTGTTGAATATCCAAGTATAGCTCATTTTGAATGAAATTTGTAAACATCTTGATAAATTTCATTGAATAACAAAATTATCATCTTGAATGAAATTTCAATGGAATTTTGTTCACATATCTCAATGAGAATTTCAATTAAAAATTTTGTAAAACTCAATTTTGTGCACACATCAAGATGATATATTCTCAATGAAATTCTGTAAAACTCAATTTCATTCAAATATCTCAATGAAATTTTGTAAACATCAAGATGATATATTCTCATTGAGTAGATAAAACAAATTTCATTCAAGATAAACAATTTGTAATCCTGTCCCAAACTCAAGATAAAACAATTTCACATATAACATTCTCATTGAGTAGATGAAATTTTGTAAAACATCACAATGAAATCCTGTCCCAAACTCAATTTCAATCAAATATCTCAATGAAATTTTGTAAACATCAAGATGATATATTCTCATTGAGTAGATAAATAACAAATTCAATGTAAGAGGATATGGGTGAAACAATCTCATTCAATTTTGTTCACAATCTCATTCAATCTTGATAAATTTCATTCAATCTTATTCAATCACAAAACAAATCTTGAATGGGTGAAACAATCTTGAACAGGATATGGGTGAAACAGGATATGGGTGAAACAATCTTGAATGAAATGGAATGAAATTTCATTCAATGTTTTACAAAATCTTGAATGAAATTTATCAAGATGTTTCACCTATATCCTCTCACAAAACAAAACAGGATCCTCTCCCATATCCACAAACATTTCTATGATATGTGAAATTGAACTCATATCATGGAATTGAACTCATATACAGGATCAATTCCTGTGAACTCATATGAATTCACCCATAATTTACAGGATCAAAATTATACAATATCAAAATTCATAAGGATATCACAATCTCTTTGATACAGGATTCTCTATTGAATAACAAAAAAGTATATCACTGTTGAATATCCCAGTATATCTCATTTTACACTCAAATTCAAAATAGCTGCAATAACACTCAAAATTGATTCAAAAATTCATTCACAAAATTCATTCAAAAATTTCTGTCTGACAATGATGAAGAAATCAAACCCATGTATATAAACTGTAATAACACTCTTGGTGTGTTAAATTTCACCCAAACTGAAACACTTGAATAATTTAACACATATGGAAAATTTGATGTGTTAATTTAATAATGTGTTCACCAAACTGACAGGATATGTGTTAATTTAATAATGAAACACCAAGAACATCTTTAACATTTGGAAAATTTGATGTGTAAAATTTCACCCAAACTGAAACCCATAATTCAAGTTGTTAAACTATTCAAACTGAAACTCCAACTCAATGCCAACTTATCCCCTTCAAGTTCAAGTTATCCCATTGCTATAAAGTTGCAATAAAGTTCAGCTAAACTCATAATTCAAAAAGTTCAAGTTTGTTATCATTCAAACTGTGTTAAATTTGATGTGGTAAATTTCAACCAAACTGAAACACATAATTCAACTTGTTAAATTATTCAAACTGAAACTCCAACTCAATGCCAACTTATCCCCTTCAAGTTCAAGTTATCCCCTTACTATAAAGTTGCTATAAAGTTATAGCAAGTTATCCCCTTGCTAAACTTTATAGCAAACATTTAGCTAAACTCAATTTGCTATAAATTTCAAGTTATCCCCTTCAAGTTTGAAACATTTGAAATTATGAAATTATCACCCCTGTCAATTATTAGCCAAATAGGCCAGATTTCATATCCCCAGTATATTTGCACTCAAACTTATTTGCAATTAGCATTGAGTGCATATCCTGATAAAATCACTCAGATAAAAGTTCAAGTTCAAAAGTTCAAGTTTAAGTTAATAATTGACAGGATATGCACTCCAATTTCTTTCACATAATATTTTAAGTTGAGAGAACAACTCAATTCTCAAGGGTGAAATGTCACATATAATTTCACATATAACATTCAAAAATACTTCACTGATTTTGAATAATTCACAGGACATTCACCCATATCTCTTATGAATTTGACCCATATCTCACAGGATATTTCACAGGATACTTCACAGGACATTCACAGGACATTTAATAATCACAGGACATTTAATCTTGATAACTCAAAAACTGATATTCATATATTCAAAAACTTGATATACTTGTGAAAAATTTGATAAAACTTGTGAAAAATACTTCATTCAATTCACAGGACATATAATCTTGATAACTCAATTTGATTCACTTCATTCACAGGACATATACTTGTGAAAATTTTTTGAGGTTATTTTAGTAAATGATGTATATCAAGATTTCAACTTGTGTAAAATTGAAATATAACTCAAAATCAGTGAATGAAGTATATCTTGTGAAAAATACTTCATTCACTAAAATTTGATATAACTCAAAAATCATTCACAGATAACAGGATAGCATTCACAGGATAAAATCTAAAATGTTAATCTTCAGGAAATCTTATGTGAACTTATTTGAACTTATGAGATATGATTTTGCATATCCTTCACCTAAAGTTAAAATGAACTGGATATCAAAAATTTCACAAATAATTTTGCATATGAGAAATTTCACATATAATTTCACATATAACATTCAAAAATGTTGGTGTTTGACTGGTGTTAATGTTACTTTTCAAGTGATATGTGAACTTTTCACAGGATATCAACATTTTTGAATGTTAAATTTGACATATATGTTCACATTTATAATTTCACATATAATTTCACATATAATTTTTGAAATTAACAGGATATCAAAAAGTTCACATATAATTAGAGTGAATTTTTGAACTTTAAGTGAAAATCTAATGTTGCAAATTATCAGATCATTCACATATAACTTTAGATGTCCTGTGAAGTATCAACTCATTTAATAACTCAGATTGATAATTTGCAACTTGGTTATCAAGATACTTCAAAGGACATTCACATGACATTTAATAATTCACAGGACATTTAATCTTGATAACTCAAATTGATACTTCATCTTTAATCATTCACATTTAATAACTCAGTTCATGATTTTCAAATTATCTTGATATCCTGTTACAATTCACAGATAATCATTCACAGATAAAAGGATATCATTCACAGGATAAAATCTAATGTTGCAAATTATCAAATCATTCACATATAACTTGATGTTGCAAATTTTCACTCATTCACAGAGTTATATCAAATTAAGTATCAAATATTCACTCATTCAAATTTTCACAGATATTGCATTTAATGGTAAAGTTCACTTGAATATTCAACTGTTATATTCACAGGACATTCAAAAAATTTATACCAAAAATTTCAAAATTGATCATGTTGCAATTCACAGGACATTTTCAAAAATTTCAAAATTTATACCAAAAAGTTCAAAATTTGAATGAGTTGAAATTAACAGGATATCAACATTTTTGAAGGGTTCAAATCACCTTGCAGAAGTTTCACCAAAGGGAATTCAAAAAATTAGAGTGAATGTTAAAGTTATCAACTGTTATCTAATTAGATAACATTATCAACTTTTGTGAATATAACACCAACTCTAATTAGATCACATTTCAATTTTATTAAATTACAAAAAGTTCAAAATTATTCAAAAAGTTCAAAACTGATTTTTCAAGTTTTATATTCAAATGTTATATTCAAAAAGGTCAAAATTTCACTTGATTCCAATGTTGATTCAAAACTTGCTGCCAATGTTGATTCCTCTAAATACCTGTATGATGTAGCAAACTCATTAGTATTCCACTAAGAAGCTTAAGCATTTTCACTTGATTTCATTTAAGAGGAATACCTGATCCCCAATCTATGATACACAAATGCAGATTCATTACATATTTGTTATAACAATAGATAAATTGATTTGTGAGAAAGTGATGGTTTCACAATTGATTATAAGCAATTGATTACACAATTACACAATTTATATGTTCCCAAAACCAGGACACAAAATTTGCTTAATTTATGAGTGCTTTTGATCTGTGGGAACATATAAATTAGACAATTAAAACATTTATGTGTGTTTTTTATCCATAATCTGGTATTCTCTACAACATTATATGTGCCCACACACATCAAAAACACACATAAATCAAGTGTGTCATGCCAAACATCCACATATATAAATTATGAGCACATATAAATTACACAATTACACAATTGATTATATGCCAAACATCCACAGCTGATAAAGTTTAATTATAAGCAAGTCTGGAGAATACCAGATATGGAGTTGTACCGTCAAAGAGTAATCCAGCGATTCCCAAATATGCACAGTCTGCAGGAGTTTCTGCAAAACACATAAGCCAATCTAATCATGTTACTAATTCCTATATTGACATTATAAATCTTTAAGCCAAGCTATGTGTTTATAAACTAAGCATTCTCATGTTACAAATTCCTCCATAGACTTCTATGTTAAATATAATTCCTCCATAAACTGAAATCTCAAGAATTAACAATGGCATAGCAAAAGACCAGACTTTCTCAATGTCAAGCATTCTCTCTCCACACTCATGTTTGTCCCACCCTTCGAATGCATGAATTATCCCATTAAAACACCATGTGATCATCAGCCTTCTTGGTAGCCAGATCTGCCAGGTATGGACATGGATTAATTGTAAAAGAAAACATGTATGATTGCAGAACATGTGCTATATTTATCTGTATTCTCATGCTAATGTTAACAGAATAAATAAACAAACCCTAGGTCTGCTCATTAGAAACCCAAATCCCACCCAATTAAACGGCGATAAACATTTCCTGGTCCAAATCCCACCCAAATTATACAGACGAACATCAACCAAATCCATACCAATAAAATCGTTGTATATTCCATTAAGTGCATGCCTCGAGCATCAATAATGAAAAATCTCTATTCCCAAATTTAAATTCCTCTTTTAACAGAATATAGTCTAGTAAGAGAAGAGGAATTCATGTTTGATAAAGTTGCTATCTGAAAATTAAATAGTTATGGACTTGCATCCCATATAATGTGATCAAACAATTCCATAAGTGGGTCCAAGTTTCTTTGTACCTTGCCCTTAATAATGAAAATCCTGATTAACAAATTTAAATGCATCTTTTTGCAGAGTAAATTACATGGTCATTGCCTTACCCTCATTTTCCTTACCAAATGCTGATATGTTAAAAGTAGAACATGACAATAGAAATCTTGATAATTCCATTAGAAATCTTGATATGTTGATATTAACAGGAAGTATATGAAAATAGGATATCTTGATAATTACATATCCCTCTAGCTACTGAGGATATCTTGAAAATAGGATATCTAAATTGAGGATCCATGTCAATATTCAATGAGAATTTCAGGTTAACAAAGTGTGCTTCTCAGTTTTTTGAACTTAGTGTATGTTTTTTGTACAGGAAGCACACATATACCTCAACTTTGTGAGAGCTCAATTAACATAAACTAAGTTAACATTATTTTTATACATATACCTCAAACTTCTATCTCCAAGTTTGTGAGAGCTCAATCACACACATATACATTCTCAGTTAACATAAACTAAGTTAAAAAACATTCTTCTATCTTCTCAGTTTTTTGGACATTCAAAAAAGCTTGTGAGAGCTCAATTGTATAATTTTTATACATATACCTCAAACTTCTATCTCCAAGTTTGTGAGAGCTTAATTGAGGATCAGGATATCTGTCAAACTTTAATTTTGAATACACATACAATATGTATTCAAAAAAATCCATGTCAACATTCAATGAGGATATTCATTCAGGATATGTGTATGTGTATTCAATGAGGATATTCATTCAGGATATTCATTCAATGAGGTATGAACTTAGTGTATGTGTATTCAAAAAAATTAGTCCATGTTAACAGGATATTCATTGAAATTTTGTTAGGATCAGGATTAGCATCAGGATTAGTCCATGTCAACAGGATATTCATTCAAAAATTACATCCATGTCTCAATTCTGGATGTAAAAATTCTCAAAGACGAATTCTGTATTTTTACATTCAAAAAAATCATGATGCTTATATTCATTCAAAAATTACATCCATGTTTCAAAATTAAAGTTTCAAAAATTACATCCAAGTCCAAGTGAAAAAGTGGGCATTGGTGTTTTTTACATCCATGTCAACATTCAATGAGAATTTCAAGTTAACAAAGTGTGCTTCTCAGTTTTTTGCTTATATTCATTCAAAAATTACATCCATGTTTCAAAATTAAAGTTTCAAGTGAAAAAGTGTGCATTGGTGAATGTGTGCACACATGGAGAAAATTACATCCAAGTTCAAAAATTATTTTTTGTGTTCTTAGTGTATGTTTTTGAACAGATATCCAAGTTCATTGGTGTATGTGTGCATATGTTAACAGATATCCAAGTTCAAAAATTACATCCAAGTTCAAAAAAAATGAAGAACACAAAAAAAAACAGTGTATGTGTATGTTTTTTGAACTTAGTGTATGTTTTTTGTACAGGAAGCACACATGGAGAAATCAGTTAACATATACCTCAGTTTTTTTTGAAAGTTGACTGAGAAAAAAAGCTATATAACTCAGAAATTCCATGTATCAAGTATCAACTGAGAAAAAAAAGCTATCACATGTATGAAAATTTGATCATTGTAAAAAATATCTCTTAGTACAATGGACAATGAGATAAAAAAGCTTAGGACAATGAGATTCAAGTTATCACATGTATGAAAATTTGATCATATAACTAAGAAATTTGATAATTACATATAACTTGAATCTCATTATATAACTCAGAAATTTTTTATCATTTTCAGATTTGAGCAATAATCTCAGTTATCACATATGCTATTCTGAAAATGAGGGACTAAACGCAGAAATTTGATGATTTTTATGTTGAATCTCAATATATGAGGACTTCTGAAAATGAGGGACTAAACTCAGAAATTTGGAGAACTAAACTCAGTTATCACATATGCTACTGATAATTCATAGGAATGGATGACTAAAGATTTTCAATTATCACATTTTTGAATGGATGACTAAGGATTCTCACCAATTTTTAAGAATTAACTCATAGGAATTGGATGACTAAGGATAATATCTCAAAAATGTGATAATATCTCAGTACATGTGCTACTGATAATTCTCACCAATGCTAATGAATTCTCACCAATTCTTGATGTCATACATCAAGCTTCACCAAGTATAAAAACAATATTCAATCTTCATACATCATAAAAAACAATTTTCAATCTTCAATCCTCAGTTATCACATATGCTACTGATAATAAAAAATATCAGTAATTATCAAGATTCAATCTTCATACATCATAAAAAAATCTCCAAAAAAATTGAGTATTAACAAAAATTCTGCCGCCATAACAAAAAATTGAGTATTCAATCTTCATACAATTTTCTAATATGCTACATATGCTTGAATCCTGTAAATAGAATTGAGTATTAACAAAAATTCAAAATAACCAAAATGTACACAGGACAAAATTCAGCTGCCTTAACTACAAACTATACAAAAAGTATAAAAACAAAAATTGACTTAAAGTGTTGAGGTGCAGAGGACGTGAGGACATCAATGGGGGTGCTCACCAAGTGTTGAGGTTCAGGACATCAAGCTTCGTGCTCTCCCTCACTGCAATGGGGGTGCTCTTCTTAATGAGGGTGAAATAAAGTAAAGGAAAAAGAATTGAGGAGAAGAGGAAGAGCTAAACGTGGTGCAGGACATCAAGCTCTTCGTGCTCTCCCTCACTGCAATGGGGGTGCTCTTCGTGCTCTCCCTTGCTCTTCTTGAGCTGGAGGTAGAAGAAGATGGCGCGGAGGAACGTGGCCTCTCCCTGACTCTTCGTGCAAGAAGTGAGGAACGGGAGCTTGAGCTTAGCAAGGATTTTGGGAGGAATGGGGGCTTGAGCGAAGCGGGAAGAGATCAAAGCGAAGCGGGAAGGATTTTGTGAAGGCGATGTGATGTGATCAAAATTTCCCTCCCTTGTGAAGGCGAGAGCTGAGGATTTTCCCTCCCTTTGAATTTTGTGATATGAGTTCAAAATTTAAAATGAAGAGGATGTGATTTGAGTTCAAAATTTATAAATTCTGATGTGATGTGATTTCTTATACAACAATCACACCCAATTACACATAACCTCAATTTCTCATACCTCAATTTCTCATACCTCAATTTCTCATACCCAACATCACACCCAATTACACATAAACAAAACAAAATTTTCTTATCCAATATCTCTTATCCATTATCTCTTATCCAAATTCTCTTATACAACAATAACACATCCATAAACAAAAATACACATAACCAAAATCTCTTATACAATTTCTCTTATCCAAAAACCCATGATAACATCCCTGTTTTATAATATAGACTAGTCATAACCCGTGCCCGCGGGCACGGTTCATTTAAGATTTTCCCTCGCGAAATCTTTGTTCCGAAAAAATTTATTTCCACAGCCAAAATTTAAAAGAACAACATAATGTAAAAATATTTAACGGCGTAGGCGCCTTCGACGCGAAACAACAAATTCGATGTAGACGCCTTCGACAGAGAACAACAAATTCGGCGTGGGCGCCTTCGGTGTGGAACAACAAATTCGGCGTAGAACAACAAATTCGGCGTGGGCGCCTTCGACGCGGAACACCAAAATAGTGTAAAAATTACCGCAGGCGCCTTCGGCGCGGAACAACAAATTCTACGCAGGCCCGTGCCCTAAGGGCACGGTTCATTTAAAATATTTATCCCTCAAAATCTTGAAACCCCTAATTTTAAATGAATAACAAATTAAAATGCAATAATTATTATTTGGTCCCCCCAATAATTTTGCTTTCCCAAAATTTAGTTCCTTCTAGAGAATTTAGTTTTTCCCAAAAAAAAATTAATTCTCATCAAAATTTAGTTCTCTCCAGATTTAACATGTCCCATGAGGACATGGGTCATTTAAAATATTTCTCCCTCAAAATCTGCAATCCCCTAAGTTTAAACGAATAGTAAGAATTAAAGCGCAATAATTGTTATTTAGCATGTTGTCTTGGAGCTTGAAATCCATCTTGAAAACATTGCAAGCTACATGTGCATGGAAGATTTTGTGTGGGAGTGATACAGAGCAAATGTTGGGAGCAATACATTGCACGCTGTTGTGTATGGAAGTTGGAAGCACTATCTGTCTGATAGCAATGTTTGTATGGAAGCTGGAAGCTGGAAGCAATGCTGGAAATTTATCATGAGTTTTAGTTTATATGGAAGTAATAAATCCGTAAAAAGCAAGCTGGAAGTTGGCAATGTCAAACTGCCAGGAATTTGAACTTATGTAGGAAATTTATCATAAGTTTTAGTTGTTTTGACAGCAATGTTAGTATGGAAAGCAAGATGGAAGTTGAAAATGTCAAACTGCCAAGAATCTGAACTTGTACAAACCAGAATCTCAAACTTGTGATTTCTTGTATAATGGACTATTTATTACCGGAGAAAAAGAAAATGTGTAAAGTGATGTACAAATTTTTTATAGATGTGATATAAAAATTATCTATTAGATGTGATATAAATTTTTTCCCTGGTTGGGGTGCTAGTTTTAGATGAATACACAGGTTATGTTGCTGCCAAGTGGTTCTAATGACTTGTATCAAGATGTATATACGTCAAACTGTAGTTTCATATATATCTGTTATAAGATCTGATTGTTGCAAACAAAAAATACACAATCCAAAAAAAATATGTATAGATTCCAAACTAATTCTTCTATAGATTGTTCAATATATTCTTAAACAAACTTATACAAAATTGTTCAACATATACACCAGATTCTTAGAAAATTCCCAATATCAAACATGACAAATTCTTCAACATATTAGGTGAAGCTTCAATGTCACCAAGTATCCAAGTTGGTTTAAGCTTCCCATTATAGCCAAGTATCCAAGAACAAATTCTCACTATAGCCCAGCTTCCAGGTTGCTACAGGTTGCTTCAAGCTTCTAGGTTGCTACATGTTGCTTCAAGCTTCAAGCTTCCCAGCATAGCCAAAGAATCTAAGTTGCTTCAAGCTTCAGGTTATTACAATGACAACGAATTTCCACTATAACCAAGTATCCAGGTTACTTCATGCTTCATGCTTCAATTACACCAAATATTAGATGTCTTCAGTGCAAAATGCACATACCTCAAGTGCACATACCTGTAGGGCACGGTTCATTTAAGATATTCCCCCTCACATTATTAGTTCCCCCAAAATTTAAAGCACAATGATTATTATTTAGTGCCCTCAAAAAAATTAGTTACCTCAAAATTCGCTTCTCCCAGAAAATTTATTTCCCCCAAAAACATTAGTGCCTCCAAAATTTAGTTTTCTCTCGATTTAACATGTGCCCTAAGGCACTGTTCATTTAAATATTACACTGCAAAAAACTGATTAACTTAGATATTTTGACAATTGATAGCTACATTCATAAGCAGCATAAAACTATGGACTGCAAAAAAATAAGTGAAGTAGATTTCTCGTGGCTCAATGAAATTATAAAAACTTCCAAGCTTAATAGATATTCATCCTCTCTCTATTTTGCTTTAGGTGAAAACAAAATTCATTATCAAAATGGAGAATTTGTATGCATTTTTCCTTTATTTTCAAAATTCACTACTTGTAATATAATTTCAAACTTATATTACAGAAAATTTACTAATATGATTAAAATGCCTACATATTTTTGACATTACATCATTCATTAAACCATCTTCTAACTCAAAAAATAAATCAGATGCAAGAAATACTCAAGACGAAGACATGCATAATTCTTATTGATGAACATAGCATCAGATACAAAATAACTGTACCTGCTACCAATTGTTGCATGGAGTGTTATGATCATGTCTTCTTCTTGAGGAGTGAAGCTCTCATGTTTCAGATTAGGCCTTAGATAATTAGTCCATCTAAGCCTGTAACTCTTCCCACATCTCTTCAACCCTGTAATTTATGACAAAGTTGCATGTAATTCTTCCCACATCTAAGCATGTAATTTCAGTCCATCTAAGCAAGCCTGTAACTCTTCCCACATCTCTTCAACCCTGTAATTATAAAAACTTTCCTACATCTCAAGTTTTGACAAAGTAGCATCGCTAATGCTCTTGGATTGCACGCCAACACCGTCGTCTAAGGTAGAATGAACCTCAATTATGTACTAAATATGAAAATTTTCTGGTCATAGAGAAACAAAGATGTCTACAAAATCAGATAAAGAACTGTTATATAAATTGCAAATATTTAATGCAAGGATAATACAGTTTATTTCCTGAAAATAAAAAACCCATAGTTTCATCACTTCTTCCAAACGATTTGAATCCAACTACACCATGCAACACCATGCTCATATACTTTTGTAGTTTTTTCTGGATGTATACCTGCAGTTTAGATCCAAGAGAGAAACCATACATGATATCTGCTATCACACATGAATCCTGAAACCACCCAAAAATATTTCCAGTTTAATACCAAGCAAAAACTAAAGATTTGAATCAATAAAACTGAATCAAACAAATATATCCAGATTGTTGCAGATTTGATAAATTCATGTACAACAATAAGAAACATCTACAGATTTGAAATCCAGACATCCTAAAGAAGAAAATAAGAAGGAAAAAAATTAAACTTTACCTTAAAATGGGAGTGAATTACCTCAGGAAACATATCCTAGAAACATGTGACTTGATTTTGTTACGTGCATAAATCATAGAGCAAGTCTTATTCTTAATTTTTTAAAATTAAGCTTATATTGCTACTTCAATCGTTTATGTTAATCGTAAATAATTTTAGTATAAAACTATTACCATTACATAAATAAATGTTATTGAGAGACGTATATCACGATCAGTGAAGACAATTAGTGTTAATCAGCTGGGAAATCCAAAAGATTTTGTTGTCATTTTCTAGAGTTGTAGCAGTGACATCTTTTCTTTTCTTGGCATGGGGAATTTGGTGGGCGTTTGGTGGGGTTTTCAAAAAATATTAGGCAACATAGGTTCCTATCAAAGTTAGGTGAATCAGCCCCTAGCTTAGAGGCCAGGACGGTTGCTGCCTTAGCCTTTGCAGCAGGGTCTAGATCCTACCTCTAGACTTATAGAAGCCCGATGTCAATAGCAATGCATACGATAGTAATGTGCACACAGATTATGACAAACAACAGAGAGGGGAGGGAGGATGGAGCACCTGAATAAGCTGTTGTGCAGTGTAGTAGTTTGTTCTCTCTTTGGGCTCAGCAATTTGTGCTTGCATTTCTGCACTGAGCCTTTAATGTGTTTTCTGATCCTTGCGATCAACTGTAATAGAAAGCCAGAGGCTAGGTGTTGAAAATAGATTTGAATTCTATATTATAAGAACCAAATCTGCATCAGGCTATATGAAAATCTAAATACAATGCATTCCATTAATGTCAGAACAGGATCAGGTTGGAAATCTAAACACCATAAATTCCAATCTCTATTGGAAAATACCAAAAGCAGAAGAAAAGAAAAATCAAAATTACTTGGTATGGAAACATGAAACAATGAGCAAGACATTTGAAGGTTCGAATGATTAAATTCAGCAAGACCATGAACCTAGGGATTCCAATGATTAAATTCAACAAAAAATTTAATTTCAACATCAGCAAAAAAAATTAACTTTAACAATTTCAACATGAAACTGAGGGTTGCTTGCGGCATGGAATTAATTTCAGCGAACATCGGGACCTTGAAACATGGAACTCAATCAGCTAAATAGGAATAAATTTCAACAACTTTTTTAAATTTAAACAGAAATCAAGGATGAATCCAGACCTCGGGAAGGTTCATTGCGGCATCTGAAGCTCGCCAACGACCCCGAACAGCTCGTATTATAAGAACCAAATCTGCATCAGGCTATATGTAAATCTAAATAGAATGCATTCCATTAATGTCAGAACATGATCAGGTGGGAAATCTAAACACCATATATTCCAATCTCTATTGGAAAATACCAAAAGCAGAAGAAAAGAAAAAATCAAAATTACTTGGCATGGAAACATGAATCAATCAGCAAGACATTTGAGGGTTCGAATGATTAAATTCAGCAAGACCATGAACCTAGGGATTCCAATGATTAAATTCAACAAAAAATTTAATTTCAACTTCAGCAAAAAAATTTAAATTTAACAATTTCAACATGAAACTGAGGGTTGCTGGCGGCATGGAATTAATTTCAGCGAACATCGGGACCTTAGATGTGTGTAATCAATATGTTTACAAAATTTTATAAACATCGGATCTAAATGCAAGAATAATATATCCTACATTAGCAATACATATTTGAAAGTCAAGCGTTCAGTTCACATCAAATTAATATAAAATGATATAGAAACTCTTGACTTTTAGTAAATTTCTGATGCAAATCATGTATGGAAGCAAAAATAAGAAGAAGAAAAATGCAATGTATAGCTCGACAATGTAGTAACATAGCCTTGGTGCACGAAAATAGCAAGGCAACAACAAAATGGGATGACGAAGGCAATTACAGTGGCCAAGTTGAAGTCAATTAGATATCATTTATTTAGTTTGCCAGAGATTATTTAGTTTGCCAGAGAAGAGGAAATTTTCAAAGAAAACTAAGAAAACCAATTATAAAAAACTAAATAGACAATCAGAACAAATGTAACAATGCAACAATAGCTTGTATTATAGCAATAATATGCAATAATTATACATACACATCAACATTGCTGATATAGAAAGACAATCAGAACACTAAATAGACAAAAAAAACTCGTCGTTGCAAAGAGAGGTTGTTCAATGTGCTGTCTATTTGAACAAAGTAGGCTTCCAAAAGTATTTCAAGCTCTCCGATGTCAAGATGTTTAATCCCACTTTTTGTGCTGCAAGTCCTGGCTCCATGGCCATCCCCATTACTGTCCAGCATCGACAACATGCGCGCGTGGTTCCCAACATACTGGGAATTGGTATCAAAATCATGGTGCATGTATATTTCCTCAGTTGAAATCTCAGCAGTTCTGGAAGTCATGAAATCAAAGACATTGATATCAAAGATCTTCATGTAAGGTATAATTTAATATTGGAAAACATGCCCATTTTGGAACCAGTTGTGATTGTGGGGAAACAGTCTGAGTGTTCACTGTACATATCCCTTTCCCAGTGTATAAACGTATGATGCTATTTCAATCTCACAATTTTGATCATGTAGAAATTTTTACATCAGCGTCATCTGTCGCACCGTCTTCGAATACCTATATTGCTGCGGCTAGCACCACATTAGTTATTTTCTCAGATCAAAAATCCTTGAAACAAACATATTTGACAGGAAAAGATGCAAAAGAAAATAAATTGGGTATAAACAGTGGTCATGTGTCCACATTTTTCAAATTTCTGCGTATCTGTCACTCACTTCCTGCAAACAAACACCCCCCTAAAGACAAATGCTAACTGAATCTGTTTTAGCTTTATTTTCCATAATAACTACACACATATGCTTGCAAGTAATGATTTCATATGTTAGCTTGTATATATAGATAGATATCTGGTTCCATTAATGTAGTATTCAGAGTACTATCTTGAATTTCAATTTATATCAAGATAGGATTTGAAGCTTGCATGTATACATTGTATCAATGTAAATGAACAGCTTGAAGAAAGCTCTAAAGAAAACATGCACCTTTACAGCAGTGGTGAACAAACTCTCAAAAGTCATCTTTTAGACTCCTTTATGATAAAATTTCCCCAATAAAGCAACATCTATTATCTTAACTGTTGAGTTCAAAGTTCTTGTGTCAATTATAATTGGCCAGGACACAACTTGCAACTCGGATTTGGTTTAAAAGGAGAGTAAATTAGAAACATTCAAAAATGCTATAAACTCATTGCAGATGTTGTAAACTCTTTCCTAGTGTGGATCATAGTCATCGGTCGCAATTTTACATTCAAAAAGGTAAAGGCATCCAAACTCTAGATGGTGATTAGCATAAATCTGCAATGTTTCTTCAGAAAAATACTTCATAAGGCAAGCATCCAGTAAACAAACATTATGAACACATACTGAAATTAATTCCCGATGTTGATGTTCGCTGAAATATGGAGTGTTGATGTTAACACTGTTTTATAATATAGACTGAATTTCAGTATGTTAACTGTATTTCTGCAATGTTAACTGTATTTCTGCAATATACCTCGGAAATTCAGTATATTGTAGAAACACAGACTGAATTATACTATATTTCTGCAATATTAACTGTTTTATCTATCTATATTTCAAAACAGTGTTAAAACATTAAGGCAAGCATCCAGGAACCGTCAACACTCTTGCCTTTAGACTTCAAAACGTCCTAAACTGTGGTGCATTCAAACCCATGCTCTTCCAGTCGAGGCGAAGATACCGACTCTGAGCAATGAGAAGATAACCGGTCACAACACTGGATTTATAATGCGAACATGCTGCAAAATAGCACACTTGAAAACATTTCCACGCGCTCGGATTGCTTGCATTGCGCCATGCATTGTTCCTGAATTAGATTATACAGTAATTAGAATGAGCTTATACAACTTGCATGAAAGCTGATGTTAAAGGACCCGATCATCTAACAATATCTTGAAGAAGAAAATTAAAATTGGCATTTAGCATTAATATTCCTTCACAAAGGATAATGAACCAATAATTTTAAAATTGTAATTTGCAGTTCTCGAACAGTCAAGATAACCCAAAAAAATCAGCATAGTTACTCAAAAAATTCAGCATAGTAACTCAACGTTAAAAACCCCCAACATATAGTATTAAAATGAAATCTAAGCAATATTTTCAACACATTCAGTAGATCTTCTTCATCAAAATCCCTAATTAGCCCAAACTACTACCAGACCCCCAACCATTAAACACCAGAGGGCAATCAAAAACTTGATCGAATTCGCTGCTCAGTTTCCTTGATCAGGTTCGAATCCCTGATCGCCGCTCAGTTTCCTTGATATTGGGGTGAACCTGATCGCAGTCGACTGAAGAAAGAAGCAAGAATCTAACTTACCTTCAGGAAGATGTCGACGGCGCGATACTGCCCATCATTCACGACCCGAGCATGATCCGGAAGTAGCTCAGCCATGGCAATAAACTTGGACAGGGTTAGGTTTGAAACCAGCGCAATCAATGGAGTAAATGTTACGGGCTGTTAAAGAGGGGGGATGAAAGATAAGGCTTTGATTGCGCGTAACATTTACAGCGCGTAATATTTACATTTTGTTAGCCCATCATTCCGGTCTCCATTTAATATTCTGTGCATGAGGGGGGATGAAAAGTCACGGGCTATGAATGAGGGGGGATGAAAGATAAGGCTGAGCATTTTTAGCTTTTTCAAATTTTTGTTTTTCCCGCTCTAAACAAATTTCCCCCCAAAATTCAAGTTTTCTCATCTCAATCATTCATTCATCATCAAGATTAAATCCCAACCAACCCTTATACAAAATTCAAAACCCAATTTCTCATCTCCCAATTTCTCATATCTCATATTCAACATACAACAACAAAATGTATTAACTAACATATACCCAATTACCCAAATTCTCTTATCCATTTTCTCTTATCCATTTTCTCTTAAACAAAAACTCTTATCCAAAATCTCTTGATAACATCCCTGTTTTATAATATAGATATATATATATATATATATATATATATATATATATATATATATATATATATATATATATATGTATGTATGTATAATATGTGTCCTATGTGACGAGGACAAGGAGGAGGGTATAGGCCACTTATATTTTGAATGCACTTACTCAAATTACATATTGCAACGGGTATTGATGAAGCTTGGAGTCAGGGACATGATTTCATCTTCACTTGATGAATTGGGAAATATATCCTCACTAAGCATGGGGGGAAGAGCATTCTTAGTCTGCTGCATAAAACTGTCCTTACTGTACTGGTTTGGCACATCTTGAGGGAAAGAAACAGAAGGGTTTTCGATGATGAAAAGAGGGGTGAAGCCGTGCTATATGAAGAAATTGCTGCAGATATTCGCGTAGCCATGCATGATCAGGAACCGACTACTAAGGAAGAGGCTGCAGTATTCGCTAACTGGGAAATTAGTTATAATGGTTGAGATTATTGTCTTGTTATCTCTTTTGTGCAGTGTACTTTACTATTCTAGAATGGTGTGGGATCTCTTAGTGGGGAGTGACGGCGCTTGTGCCCTCTCCTCCCCCTAGGAATTCCTCACACCATAATAGGATAGTCTGTAAATATTCACATATCTCAATAAAATCGCGCTAACTTTTCAAAAAAAATATGGAAAAAGGGGATCTAAGGTGCCTCCTTATATGGAAATCTAAGGAGGCGCCCCCATTTCCCCAATCTGCTACAATTTTTTTTGAAATGTTTTTTCATGGGGTTGTTGTTCACATCATGGATGATCAACATACCAAATTTCAAGGGATTCCAATACTTTTTGAGCCCCCATCTACCCATTACAACTTCAACGGTTTAAAAATGTGCTGAAAACCCCACGAAGTTGCAAGGGGTAGATGGGGTCTCAAAAAGTATTGGAATCCCTTGAAATTTGGTATGTTGATCATCCATAAGGTGAGCAATAAACCCATGAAAAAATATTTCAAAAAAATGTGTGAGATGGGGGGAAATGGGGGCGCCTCATTAGATTGAATCTAAGGAGGCACCTTAGGATCCCTTTACCCTATATATATATATATATATATATATATATATATATATATATATATATATATATATATATATATATATATATATATATTGCAAGATAAGTTAGTAGGTATATTAATAGAAAATCAAAGATACATGGTGGTTGATCAATGTTTACAAGGCGCAATGACTAGGGGATAGGACACAAGCGTCTTCACCCTAGATCATATTGCCTTGTAACGAAGACCAGACCACAGAGTCAATATATACATTACATACACTGCAAACTCTCACCTCCCAACTGAGCCCAATGAGAGAATAGGCAACCAAGGGACCCTAGACACAAAAGTTGATACAGGTTAATAAATAGCCAAGAAGCCGCAGGCCAGCAAACCGCCAGACATTACACATAATCTCACATTAGTAGATCACGCCCAGCAAGCTTCCCTTCCAAGCAGATATATGCAGCAAGCAATGCCGCAAGCAAGCCACAGAGTCCAAAAGAACACAATAAACACAGTGCAAGCAGCCGGAGGTCTCCCAGCAGGGTGACGCAAACATGTGAACCAGCTCCTAAAAAGAGCATTTCCGCACAGGATAGGATAAGCCGCAACCCATCTGGAGGCACTCACCTGCTAGTGCACAGATGAACATACTTAAGATCAGCCCGGGTCAAAAGGCCGGATGTCCCAGTTCATTGCAGCTGTAGAAGCCTCATCCTCCACCTCTTTAATATGACGAAAGGTCAATCGGACGTCTGCCGAGATGTCATCAAAGAGTATGATCTTCGGCTTACTAACTTTTTCAAAAACCCTCATGTTGCGCTCCCTCCATAGGTGATATACCAAAGCAGCAAGAACAACCCGTGCAAGCAGACCAAGGAGCCCCTTCTTCACATATTTTTCCAAGTAATAGGACCCAACAGTTGGCAGAAGGAGGGACGATGGTCCTTTAGTTCCCAACTTAAGAAGAGCACGACGCATCAGATAGTTGGAATAAGGACTTTCAAAGAATAAATGAGAAATAGTTTCCGGGGTTCCGTCAGAGCACAGCTCATATGCATTAGAATTTAGTGCGCACCATTTTTCCATGCGCACTTTTGTTAGGAGTTTGTCTTTAAATGCACGGAGTAGGGTAATGGACATTTTTGGGACGCACTCACTAAACCAAATTAGTTTAGAGAAAGGGTACTGGGTTCCTTTATCACGCACTTCATCCCATGCGTCTTTAAATTTGAAAGTTGAATCTCGCTTCCATTCCCAAGTATCCGCACCAGGGGACAAGGTGATTTGCTGGAGAAGATGCTTCAAGTTAGTAATTTCAGCATTATCAATCCAAGAAGTTCCGTCCCAATAGTCGCTAACAAGTTTCCTGTTCACTCCTTCTGGGATAATGAATAGATTTTTCAAGGGGCCATTCGGGAGCCAATTATCATGCCAGAAGAGCGTGTCCTTCCCATCCCGTACCCTCCTGAAAATAATACGCTGGGAGAGATCTCTGCAGTGAAGAAGGAATTTCCACGTACCCGAGTGAGAGGGATCTCCCTTGGCAACATAGAACTTGGAAGAATCCTTATATTTTCTACGCATGTATTCAGCCCATAAGCCTTTGACCTGAAGGAATCTCCATGTTAATTTAATCCCAGAAGCTAGATTCAAATCAGGGAGTAACCTTAGCCCAACACCCCCTTCCTTCTTAGGTCTGCATGAGTCTTTCCAGGACCAAGAAGTAGTAGTACCCCAAATAAATTTTCTACACATGGAAGTCAGGGTGCGCAGAACCGAAGTAGGTACTTTATAAACCTGGATCCAGAAAGCAATCATTCCATAAATCACACTTCTTACCAGCTCGATGCGCCCAGTAATTGATAAAAGGGTAGAGGACCACCCACCAAGCCTCTTCCTACATTTATCAATCAAGCGGCTGTACATATGCGCTTTAGGATATTTAGAAGAGAGAGGGAGCCCCAGGTAAGTAGTAATAGTATTTGCCCCAGTAGCACCCAAATAATCAGCAAGTTCACCAGGGTTCTTCACACCTTTGCTGAACATGGATAAGCTCTTCTCCCAGTTGATCTCCAGACCTGTGAAGTTCTTGAAATCCTCAAGCAGGTTTTTAAGGCCCCTTAGAGAGTTTCCAGTTGCACGACAGAACACCAAGAGGTCATCAGCAAATAAAAAATGCGATATAGTTCCAGTTCGTTTCATAGGGTGGACAGTACCCTTAGCAATAGCTTTAGCAAGCAGGAGAGAGAAGGCTTCCATGATAATAACAAATAGAAATGGGGATAGAGGATCTCCTTGTCTTAACCCTCTATTTCCACCAAAGAAGCCCACAGGGGACCCATTAACCATAACTGAGAAAGATGGTGTCGAAATGCATTCCTTAATCCAGCCGATAAACTTATTCCCAAATCCCATCTGATGCAGAATATAATACACAAATTCTCTGTTAACACTGTCAAAGGCCTTCCTGAGGTCCAATTTTAGACATGCCTTGGATCCCATGGGATTGCTAAAATCCCTGATCTGCTCATGTGCTAGTAAGGTACAATCAGAGAGAAGCCTCCCATGAATGAACGCCGATTGGTTTGGGGAGACCAACTCGGTAATAATTCTCTTCAATCTGTTGCAAATTACCTTGCTAATGATTTTATAAATGATATTGCAGCAAGCAATAGGTCTGTAATCTCCAAGCGATGTGGCATTAGTATTTTTAGGAACCAAGGTAAGGAAGGTATGATTTACCTGCTTAAGCAATGAAGAAGATCTGAAGAAAGATTGGACAGCAGCAACAACATCATGCCCAATAAGGTGCCAGTTGTGTTAAAAAAAGAATCCATTGTACCCATCAGGACCAGGGGCTTTAGCAGCCCCAATCTGGAAATTCGCCTCTTTAATTTCATCAGGAGTGACCATTCTTTCCATCCACCTAGCCGTTTCCACCTTAACTTTCTTCTTAGGGGCAAGATTTGGAAATACATTCCAATAATGGGTCTGTTTATACAGGTTCTCGTAGTATTGGACAGCCTCTGCCTTAATATCATCAAGAGATTTGCTCCGAACTCCATTCACATCCACCAGGTGACTTAGGTTATTGATGCTTTGTCTAGCCCTCATAGCATTATAGAAGAAACTAGTGTTTCTATCCCTAAGGTCCAACCAATCCTGTCTACTTTTCTGGCGAAGCATTTCTTCATCCATTGCAAGTAAATTTGCAAGCTCAGCAGAGAGTTTATGTTCTTTCTCCTGTAGACATGGGTTATGATGAAGGTCAATTTGCCTTCTAACAGCTTCTAGATTCTCCCTGCAAGTATGTATTAAATCTCCAGAACGATGATCTCTGGCCCATCTTCTAAGCTCATATTTTAAATTCCTCAATTTCAGGACCAGACAAAAAATTTGGATGAAATATATATATATATATATATATATATATATATATATATATATATATATATATATATATATATATATATATATATATATATATATATAGTGAAAAATGGAGAAGAGCTGACATCGCTGGAAATTTTTCAAGCGCTGTCCGCATTTTGGGTGCCCTAAAAGTATTTTTTTGAAAATATTTTTGCAGTAGTTAGATATACTTGTTGGGAAGCTCTCCACAAAATTTCAGCTCGATCCGACACTGTTTGAGCCTCCATTCATCGATTTCAAAAACTTTACGCAAAACTGTGGACAGATTTGCGTAACGTTTTTGAAATCGATGAATGGAGGCACAAACGGTGTCGGATCGAGCTGAAATTTTGTGGGGAGCTTACCAACAAGTTTATCTAACTACTGCAAAAAAAATTTCACAAAAAAATACTTTTAGGGCGCCCAAAATGCGGACAGAGCTAGATACATTTTCAGCGCTGTCAGCATTGGCCCATTAACCTCATATATATATATATATATATATATATATATATATATATATATATATATATATATATATATATATATATATATATATATATATATATATATATATATATATATAGGAAAAAGGGGATCTAAGGTGCCTCCTTAGATGAAAATCTAAGGAGGCGCCCCCATTTCCCCACATCTCCTACAATTTTTTTGGAAATGTTTTTTCATGGGGTTATTGTTCACATCATGGATGATCAACATACCAAATTTCAAGGGATTCCAATACTTTTTGAGCCACTATCTACACCTTACAACTTCAACGGTCTAAAAACGTGCTTAAAACCCCACGAAGTTGCAAGGGGTAGATGGTGGCCCAAATAGTATTGGAATCCCTTGAAATTTGGTATGTTGATCATCCATGAGGTGAACAACAACCCCATGAAAAAAATTTCAAAAAAATGTGTGAGATGGGGGGAAATGGGGGCGCCTCCTTAGATTGAATCTAAGGAGGCACCTTAGGATCCCTTTACCATATATATATATATATATGATGTTGCTGCTTATCTTGTGTCACTCTATGCTATACTTATCTGTGTGTAGTATGATATGTTGTCTCCATGTATGCTTCACTCTCCTTGAAGTGCTTTTGAGATAATATATGAATTTGATATTGGTTAATTCATGATATCTCTGATGTGATGAATGTGTGGAAATTATTTTCATTTCGTATATCTAAAATGTTGATATTGGACCTCAATTCCATTACTCACATGTGTATATGGTGTGATTTTATGAGTTTTTGATTCGATATATCTTTATACTCCTTGATTGTTGTTAGTTCGTATTTAGCACTATTATTGTTGTTGTTATTTGCTCCCACCTTTTTGGATAATGCCATAGGGGGAGAGAAATAAACATACAAGATTCGTAATGGATGTGCTAAGTATGTTCTAACTCTTGAATCTAAGATTTACGTTTCCTTAGATTCAGGGGGAGTAAGATTACAATGAATATGGATTTTATTTCCTAGATTTCTTGTATTGAATTCATTCAAATCTCACTCATTTGCTTCAACTGATATGTAGATGCTCTAATATTTGTGACTAACTTGATTGGCATCTATGTAGGGGGAGTAAGTTTTTATTGCGCATTATTATTTATCTTTTTGTTTATGTTTGTTTGTCATCATCAAAAAGGGGGAGAATGTTGAGTATTGGACTTCTCCCTACATGGTGTTAATGATGAGCAAACATAAATACTTGTGACTAATCTCCTATTTTGTAGTTAATCCATTGCCCAAGCTTATTATGAAGATAAACTATCAATGGATGACTCACAAACGTCATTGAAGGCAAATGACATGAATTGGATGATCGTAGATTGTTGATTGAAGCTCCGTAAAGACTTCAAGCTCATACGATGGAAAGAAGAGATTATTCGTCAATGTAATTTTTCCTTTATCTCTTCTAGTATGTAGCTTAGAAGTAGAACATTGATGGAGCACTCACACACATCTACATTCAGTCATAGGGCATCATTAGACCATTCGTCCTTAGACTCCAATTCAATTCTCTTTTGTTTATGCTAGGATTGTTTATAACAGCCGACTGCTGAACAGTTTACAGTCGCCTGTCTCAAAAACAGTCGACTGTGTTTTGTTCTACAGTTGCCTGTTATGCACAGACTATTACAATATAGTTTTGGGCCTTCTCTGATTATTTCGCACAGGCTACTATTGAACGATTCAAAGGCGCCTGTCCTAGTGACAGTCGACTGTGTATTGTAAACCAGTCGCCTGTCTATCCTTGCCCAAACTCTGCTTGATCTGAATTCTATGGCCAGTCGACTTATGCTGTATATACCGTCGACTGTCTATTAGATCAGTCGACTGTCTATGCTGCAACATTCACCTGTCTGTAAGTCATTTCTTTGACTCAGCTCTCTGGAAATTTCTCTTGCTTTTTTGACAGTCGTCTGTTTAAGGTTTTACAGTTGACGTGCGTTTATATTTCATATGTTCACGCACGTTTTCTTTTGTGTTTTTCCATTATTTTCCGCCATCTCGTACCCGTTTCTCGTATTTTCTCGTTTTCTTTCAATTTTCTTTGTTTTTCCATGTTTGCAGGAGATTGTCCGCATAGGGGACATTTAATGAAGATCTCATAAATCCCCAGAGCAACGGGAGGAGTCACACGTGACCCAGGGGGCCAAGCGACGAAGATAGCATATTTCAGCCCCTCACCCGATCGGTTGATCATCTTCAACCGATCAGGTGATGTACGCGTGCACCACCCGGTCACAGCTTGGAGCTCACGAGAAGTCACCCGGTCGGTTCGTTGGCCGGTTCAAAAGCCCAAAGCTCTCTGGAATTCGAAGCTGATTGCCAACCGATCGGGTGACTTTCACCCGATCGGTTCATCTGTAGCTGAATCTCCAAAGCCAAGACAGGAAGATCCAACCGGTCTCCTTAACCAGTCGGCACCAAGATCGAACCGGTCACATCCACGCTTCAACCGACCGGTTCATACTGACCGGGTGAAGTCCCGCATCTCGCTGCCAAAGTTTGAAGCAGGTCACCCAATCGGTTGACTTGTCAACCGATCAGGTGATATCTTTTCCTATATATAGAACCCTAGGTTTTCCAGAAAAGGGAGTTGGTTATTTTTTACTGTTTTCTTCATTTTGTGACGGCTGTAATTTCCCAGTTTTTGTAAGTTTTCAGATCTTTGTCAAACTTTAGTATTATCTTAATTGCTTTACTACCATTGCATTTCTATTGTCTGATTATGATTTTGACTGTCCATTTTCGTTTAGATCGCTTTTTACTAAATATGTGTGAGTAGTCCCCAAATCTGGGATTTTCGCGGAAACCCCTTCGTGGGTCCTCCCCGATGCATCCATATGGCTAGGAAATCGATAGGGATTAGGAATCTACCGGTTATGTGGGTTGTTTTTTTGTCATCGGCGGGAAAAAGACCGCCTTTGACCGTTGGGTCAAGGGGGAATAAACTTGACGGTTGACTCCCTAGCCATAGCTCGCGCCCTTAGCGTAGACGTCGAATCCTAGCGTGCGAGAGCGGCAGGATGAGACGTTGGGAGTTATCATTGCGAGCTTAGTGCTCCCGAAGTCGATCAGTGTTAATGGAGACGGGAGTGCCCACTGATCGAACCCGGGAAGTCCGGCGTATCATCCTGGGCACCGACCAGAATATCGGGCCCATGGGATGCCAGTACCACTTTCAGATGTAACGTCTCTCCAATAGACCCTAATTCTGATCGCTATCCTTCCCGTAGGCCGTATCGGCGAGAATCACACGATAGGGTGGAAGCCAGAGTCCTGGGGTTTTCCTTTATATATTGTCTATACCTTGCATTCCATTTACCGTGACAACCCATCATTCGATCCGGGCTAGCTTGCCCATGGGGTGATTTTGATCCTCTTTGACACAAGCACATCCACGCCTCCCTGAGTTCGACCCCCAAGCCACACTACAACACCGTGCGCTTGCGGTTACAAATATTTAATTCTCACGCCCCCAATCGTATTATTGCACACATCTAGCATGCACAGCTGGGGGACGTCAAGCTTTATGGCGCCGTTGCCGGGGAGGCAACGTGCTTGTTATTTTAGGATTTCATGAACCCTTGTGTTTAGCTCTCATCCCTACCTTGCGATAATTTTCGCATTCTTCTTTTTCCTTTTTATCTTCTTATTTTTATTTTTTATTTTTTATCTCATCTTTTTCTTTCCCACTTATCGCTTCACGGGTGTTTGTTGTTTTTCATGCGCATGAGTTCAAGAAGTCTCGACGACTTGATCCCCGTTGATCCAGAGATAAACGCCACCCTAAGGCGGTTGGCCGTCGAGAAGCGAAGGAGAGAGGATCCTGAAGCCATGGGGGAGAACACCCTGCCTCACAAGTCCCTGCTGGAGTACTCGATGCCTTCCATCGAGTCCACCTCCGCCATCCGTCCTCCAGCTATTCCGGCCCAAAGCTTCGAGCTTAAGCCAACTTTGGTGACGTGGATCCAGCAGGATCAATTTTCGGATGCACCCATGGAGATCCCGCTTGAACATTTAGACTCCTTCTTGGAGAAATGTGACACCTTCCGGATAAACGGTGTCGCAACTGAGGCGATCCGACTGAAGCTGTTCCCCTTCTCTTTGCGAGATAAGGCCAAGCTGTGGCTTAGGGGGGATGACCCCAACACATTCAACACCTGGGAGAAGCTCTCTAATGCTTTTCTGACAAAGTTCTTTCCCCCGGAGAAGACCATGAAGCTGAGGAGTGAGATCTCCTCCTTCTCCTAGGCCAGCCACGAGTCCTTGCATGAAGCTTGGACTAGATACAAGGAGATGCAGCGAAGATGTCCCCACCATGAGCTCCCCAGGTGGCAGATCATAAATCTGTTCTATAATGGGTTGAGGGACGATTTGAAATCTTCCATGGACGCCGCGGCTGGAGGGTCCTTTATGTCGAGAAGCGAAGAAGATGCCGGATAGATTCTTTAAAATATGGCATCCAACAATGAGCGGTGGTGTGAAGAGAGAGCCACACCTAGATCTGGGGGCATCCATAGGGTCGAGGACGTCAACAAATTGTCAAGCAAGTTTGACTTGCTGTCGACCCAGATCTCCGCATTAATGGTAGGCGCCGGTGGCGCCAGTACAGAACAGATTGATGCGGTGGAGTCCGAAGTTTTTGGAGAGTTCGATGGTGGTGACATCTCACCACCGTTGGATCAGGTGAGCGCATTATTTTACAATCCTACGGGGAATGCGCCATTTCCACCACGAACCAACTCTAACCCGGCCTACTCTCCGAACAACTGGAATCATCCGAACCTTAGTTATCGGGCACCATATCAGCAGCCGACTCAGCAGCAATAATAACAGATATATCACCTGGCTAGGCCTCAGCAGCAGTTTCAGCAGCAGCAATTTCAGCAGCAACAACCTCCACAACAGTACCAGTAGTACACTCCAAGGAATCAACAGCCCACCCAGCAACACTATGGCCAGTAGAGGGCCATCTCTCCGGTTGAGTCCCTCTTGACTCAATACATCGCCAACCAGGAGAAGATAAATCTTAAGCTGGAGATGGGACAGAGAGTCCTCACTGATCTGGTGACCCAGCTGGGGTTCCAAGTGGCGAACCTTCAGAGACCGCAGAATTTATTACCGCCACAGCCTGAGGTGAACCCGAGGGGGGTAAATCGGACCTTGGCGCTCATGCATGAGCATGAGAACGTGTCCGCCATCGTCTTGAGGAGTGGAACGCAAATACCCACGAGAGTGCCCCCAAAAGGACCGGAAGCACCGTTGGTCATGGAACGACCAATTGAGAAATTAAATGACGACGGTGCTTCGTCGCCCAGGTCAACTACTCCGGAGGGAGTTCATAGAGAGGAGAAGAAAAAGGATGAGGAAGGGAACCTAAGAGTATTCAAGCCCGTTGTGCCTTTTCCACAATGGCTTGTCAAAGCCAAGATCGATGAGAAGTATGGCAAATTCTTTGCCATGGTGAAATATCTGAGCTTACAAATCCCGTTCCTCGAGGCCATCGAGACAATTCCCTCATATGCCAAGTTTCTGAAAGACTTGGTGGCACGTGGATCCAGAAAGGAGAAGGTCGTGTTAACGGCGGAGTGCAGCGCCCTCATTTAGCGCACAAATCCGCCCAAGCTCAAAGACCCATGAAGTTTCTCCATCCCTTGCTCTATTGGGGAAATGCAAATCCAGTGGGCACTCGTCGATCTAGGAGCGAGCGTCAGCTTAATGCCCCTATCGTTGTACAAGAGAATAGAGATGTGAGACTTAGAGCCCACCGGTATGACATTACAACTTGCTGATCGTTCGGTTAAGTACCCGGTGGGAGTAGTGGACGATCTCCCCATCGATGTGAGAGGAGTACAAGTTCCGGTTGATTTTGTGGTGATGGACATGCCGGAAGACAAGCATACCCCTATTATCCTTGGACGGCCCTTTATGGCAACCGCCGGAGTATTGATAGACGTGAAGAATGGGAAGCTTTCCCTCAATGTTGGGCAAGAAAGAGTCGAATTTGACTTAGGGTTGTCGATGAAGCACCCAAATCCCCCGGACGATCCTAGTATAAGTATGCTGGAGAACGAAGAAGATAGATCTATTGGAACAAGTGCCTGGGAAGTACTCTCGAGGAATCCCCCGATAGCTTGGGGGACCTTGGAGAGAAAGTTGGCTCCCCAAAGAAAGAAGTTGCTGATGGGGTGGTCGCGCAACATGTGATCCCTCCCGAATTCCCAAAGGCTCCTCCTACAAGGTGGAAAGGTAAAGATCCCATTGACCTCACCGGTGATGAGGTCCGGATCCTGAAAAAGATGGCGGTGTACGCCAATATGAAGGAGAAGCCCCCGGACCTCGTCGACAAAGGGAGAGTGGTCGAGCAAATTCTCCTGTCACCACCGATTGCAACAAAGGGAGAAGCTGAAATGATGCCGAATTTTGGGCATCACCCGTATCGCCCACCATGAACATCATCAACGGGCGTTGAGCTAAACGACGTTAAACAAAAGCGCTTCATGGGAGGCAACCCATGTTCTAAACCCTTTGTTTCCATTTTTTGAATTATTTTTGACTTTGCTTTTTCTATTTTTATAAATAAATCCAGCCGCAAGAACTTCCGTTGTGGAACTAAGGCGATTTGTGGGTTTTTGCAGAAAACAAGGCCCCAACCGATCGGTTGATAACTCAATTGATCGGTTGGGATGTATCAGCTAACGGCCGTGTCTGCCACTAAATGAACCGTCCGGGTGAGGAAAGAAGAGACCGGTTGGCAGATCGGGTGACCTGGGGTAAACTCTCGGGAAAATTTCAAAATTCATCAACCGACCGGGGTGACAAGAAGCAAGACCGGTTGAGGGACTGGGTGAGAAAACCTAAACTTTCGGGAAAATCTGTGGAGCGGCCAACCGATCGGGTGAGTTATCACCCGACCGGTTCGCCTGTAGCGCTTTTTCAGCTTAAAATTTCGACCTATAGTCAACCGATCGGGTGACTTTTTCACCCGATCGGTTCGACTTAAAATCCTATATATAGCGCCCTCCGCCCGTTCGTTCCGCCTTCGCCAGTTTCGAAATTCCAATTGCCGTTTTGCCTTCTCCGCCTTCGCCCGATCTCGTTCTTCCCCTAAACCGACCCCCATCGATCTCCTCCCTCTTCCTATCCATCTCTCCATCGATTTCTCCCCCATCTTCCTCGATTTCGCCCGCACACAAAACCCTTATTTTCACCCACTCCCCCATTTTCGGAACTTGCTGGAAGAATTCACCGCGGCTTCACACGTGCTCCTGCTACATTGCGTTGGAGCGTCTACGAGCAACGATCTTCATCTCAATTGGGTAACCTCGCTCCTTAGCTCAGTTTTATTTTTGCCCTAGAATTCAATTCTGCTCGTTTGCTGTGTTAGTGTGTATTCGACGTATTTTGCATACACACACACACACACACACGATTCCTGCACAATGCCTCCTCGCCGTGCTAAGCCCACTGACGCCAGCTCTTCCAACCCTAGGCCCACCCACCGCGCTCGTCGCACACAACCCACCACCCAACCCGCCACCACCCCCAATTCATCCACCACCCCACGCCCCCTGACCCCGTTTACATTGGCGATGCCGAATTCGAGGTGTCATTCCAGAATGACGACCAATCCGACTGGTTCATGGCCATGCTCTTCCTAGCTGGAGACGGTGGTCGGGCAACTCAGGAGTCCGTCGAGCGCGACCTGCCCGTCCTTCAAAGCTTCATTCGCCACATTCGCACTGACCCACCCCGTGTATCCGAGCTTCATATTCCACCCCCACCATTCCGGGTCCTCAGCAAAGGCCCCCATCACCACCCCCAGAGGGTGGTGCCTCTGCCTGATACTTTCCCATCCAACTTTTGCCTCCCCCTATTTTTAGTGCCCATCTATCTTTGCGGGGCCCTACTTTACCACTGCTAGGGGGAGGACCCATCCTTGTATCGTGTCCGTTCTTTTTTATTTTTTATTTCCATTCTTTTCTTTTATTGACCCCCACTTGCATATCTCTGCACTTTCACGATAATATCTCTTGGCTAGCATTGTCATGTCTAACTTGGGGGAAGTCTATTTTGCTGTGTTAATGTGTTTTGTTTTCTTTGTGTGTGTGCTTGTTTTATTTTTTGTGTGTCCTGTCATCTTTCTTTCTTTCTTTTTCTATTTTAATGTCGTGTGGTGTGATTTTCCCTTTATTTTCAGTTTTGTATCTGTGTTTTCCACTTTTTTCATTTCTTTTTGTGTCAGTGCGTATTCCCCCCCATTTTCATTGCCCTTCCGTACACACTCTTATTGCATTGAGGGCAATGCAAGCTTCAGCTTGGGGGAGTCGCACTTTGTGCATCATTTGAGTCTTTCTTTTTCGTTTTTGTGTCATTTTCTTCGTGTTTTAAAATTTTCTTTTCTTATTTTTATCTCTTTCTCCTAGAGATGAACCCTATGATGAATTGCCACAAAATCACACAGAACTAACATGGCATCGATAATCACATTCACTAACCCTAGGATATCGAGTCCTCTTGCATTTCATGCAACGTGGGTCCACTTAGCTTGTTGTGAGTCGTGTGTCGTGCCTAGCTGTTCGGTGTGCTTCTGCTTTGTGATTTTACTTTATATACCTGTCCAAGAATGACCCCTAGATTATCACGCTTCTATATGAATAATGCGGTATTTGCTTCTTTTGTCTGTTTCTGTGTGCATGATTATATATAACGTATGCTTCATTTCGCATGTGTCGGGATTCCACAATTAAGGACTAGGATAACACATTTAGCCCATGCTCTAATTAGCGAGAATAGTTTCCTCTGCCCAAGTGATTAGATTTCGATTTCTTTTTTGTTTTACTTGGTGCAAATCCCCTCGTCGTGTACCGTTCTCCCACTTGGGAGAGTACACATGTGTATAGCCAAAAACCCAAAAATCCAAAAAAGGAGAAAAGAAAAGAAAAACCCAAAAAGAAAAGAAAAAAATTATATAGCCAAAAATCCAAAAAAAATACAAATGCCCAAAACCCAAAAAAAAATTTCCTGTGTGAATATCTTTTCCTACTTGCCGAGAATAAAGGGAAGGCGAGAATTTGCACCGAGTGTTCTACTCCACATCATCTCAACCCCCATCGGTTTCAAAAACACTTGGCTTAGGAACTTTTTAGCTATTATCTAGGCTATAGTGTGGTGATTTCCTTAACCCTAGTTGTGGAGTCCCTGACGCATGATATGTTTCGATTCTCTCTCTATTCTCATGCATGCTTGAACTATACATTAACCGCTTATTTCAAATCGAATCGATATTTGGGTCATTTCTTGGATTTGTGTATATCGAGCTTTATCGCACATCGTAGATAGTGACACCGTCTGCTAGCACACGACCACACTCACTCGCGCTTCACCGCGTGGGCCCATGGCACTTGTCTGGACTCGTATTCCTTGGTTTAGTGATGTGATTTGGCGTTTGCTTTCTTGGTGTGTCGTTTTGATTTTGTTGGCCCTGACGGGTGATCTAGGATATAGAGTTTTCTTTTTCTCTCTTTCTCTCTATTTTCTCCCTCCGAGCTCCTACTCTTACTCGTCTTCCTCGAGGACGAGGAAGGGTTCAGCTTGGGGGATTTTGACGTGCGTTTATATTTCATATGTTCACGCACATTTTCTTTTGTGTTTTTCCGTTATTTTCCGCCGTCTCGTACCCGTTTCTCGTATTTTCTCGTTTTCTTTCACTTTCTTTGTTTTTCCATGTTTGCAGGAGACTGTCCGTATATGGGGCATTTAATGAAGATATCATAAGTCCCCGGAGCAACGGGAGGAGTCATGCGTGACCCAGGGGGTCAAACGACGAAGATAGCATATTTCAGCCCCTCACCCGATCGGTTGATCATCTTCAACGGATCGGGTGATGCACGCGTGCACCACCCGGTCACAGCTTGGAGCTCACGAGAAGTCACCTGGTTGGTTCGTTGGCCGGTTCAAAAGCCCAAAGCTCTCTGGAATTCGAAGCTGATTGCCAACCGATCGGGTGACTTTCACCCGATCGGTTCATCTGTAGCTGAATCTCCAAAGCCAAGACATGAAGATCCAACTGGTCTCCTCACCTGGTCGGCACCAAGATCCAACCGGTCACATCCACGCTTCAACCGACCGGTTCATCCTAACCGGGTGAAGTCCCGCATCTCGCTGCCAAAGTTTGAAGCAGGTCACCCGATCGGTTGACTTGTCAACCGATCGGGTGATATCTTTTCATATATATAGAACCCTAGGTTTTCCAGAAACGGGAGTTGGTTATTTTTTATTGTTTTCTTCATTTTGCGACGGCTGTAATTTCCCAGTTTTTGTAAGTTTTCAGATCTTTGTCAAACTTTAGTATTATCATAATTGCTTTACTACCATTGCATTTCTATTGTCTGATTATGATTTTGACTGTCCATTTTCATTTAGATCGCTTTTTACTAAATATGTGTGAGTAGTTCCCAAATCTGGGATTTTGGCGGAAACCCCTTCGTGGGTTCTCCCCGATACATCCATAGGGCTAGGAAATCGATAGGGATTAGGAATCTACCGGTTACGCGGGGTGTTTTTTTGTCATCGGCGGGAAAAAGACCGCCTTTGACCGTTGGGCCAATGGGGAATAAACTTGGCGGTTGACTCCCTAGCCATAGCTCGCGCCTTTAGCGTAGACGTCGAATCCTAGCACGCGGGAGTGGCAGGATGAGACGTTGGGAGTTATCGTTGCGAGCTTAGTGCTCCCGGAGTCGATCAGTGTTAATGGACACGGGAGTGCCCACTGATCGAACCCAGGAAGTCCGGCGTATCATCCTGGGCACCGACCGGAATATCGGGCCCATGGGATGCCGGTACCACTTTCAGAGGCAACGTCTCACCAATAGACCCTAATTCCGATCGCTATCCTTCCCGTAGGCCATATCGGCGAGAATCGCACGATAGGGTGGAAGCCAGAGTCCCGGGGTTTTCCTTTATATATTGTCTATACCTTGCATTCCATTTACCATGACAACCCATCATTCGATCCGGGCTAGCTCACCCATGGGGTGATTTTGATCCTCTTTGACACAAGCACATCCACGCCTCCCTGAGTTCGACCCCCAAGCCACACTACAACACCGTGCGCTTGCGGTTACAAATATTTAATTCTCACGCCCCCAATCGTATTATTGCACACATCTAGCAAGCACTTGCGGGGGACGTCAACAGTCGCCTGTTCTGATTAACAGTCGACTGTATTACTTGAATCAGTCGTCTGTCCTGTATCTTGTGAGATTTCCAGTATTTGTCTAACTTACTCTTCTCTTGGCCAGTCGCCTATCGAAGAAATTACAGTCGCCTGTTGTTTTAACAGACGACTGTCTTTGCTTCATCAGTCGACTTTCCACGTGGTAAGTTCCCGTTATGAATTCTCACCTACCCTTGCTGACTGTGCCACAGTCGACTGTGGATTGTTCAACAGTCGACTGTCACGAGTTCAGATTATATCCGTTGAGATTTTTCTCACGGATTCCAACTGGGTTTTTGCCTAAACTATTTTGTGGATTTGAGAAAGCTATAAATAGAGCTTCTACTGTTCCATTGGAAGGTTACTCATTCATTGCAAAATCTCTCAAGCTTTCATTTCCAAAGATCAAAGCTCTCAAATCCAAAGCCCTAAGTATTTCCTAATCTTGTTCTCTTGCTCTCCAACCTAGAGCCAAAGATTGATCTTCTAGGCAATTGGTGCAGTCAAGAGAAAGGGCTTTTCTCCTCTCTTCCAAGAGAGTTCTTCAACACACATCACACTTCTCCTTCAAGTTCTACTTCAAGGCATAGGTGATTGTAAGTGTTGCTTTCATATTTCATAACTTTCGTTATTTGAATTGTGCTCTCGGTTGTGAGAGTGGTTTTGCTTGCTCCCTATTTGTGGGAGTCAAGGACATCGATTGTATTCGATTGCACTTGTATGGTTGCTACAAGTGGGCTTTAAGGAAACCTCAAGTTAGGGTTCTAACTTGAGTATCCGATGGTATCCGGGTGGTAGGGACGTAGGATTACCGGGAATAAGTCGGGAGTTGACTTGGGTAATCCGAACCCTTGAAACATCTCTGCGTTTGCGTGTGTTTCACTTTGGGTCGTTTTTCTATTCCGCACTATTTGTTGGATTGCATTTTGTTTGGTGTAAATTCCTTTAAATTTGCATAAACACTATTCAACCCCCCTTCTAGTGTTTTCCCCATAGACAGGGTCCTTACAATATCTTCCACCGCAGGCATCGAAAAATAATCCGAAAATACCGGGACGATCGTGGATACGAGAAGTACGGGGCTATGGTGTCCGATTGCGTGTTACACCTACCAAAAATTATTGTAAAATCGGGAACCGCGTATATGTGCCAAAAGACCAAAACACCCTTCCATTCAAAGCTGTTTTGCGAGAAGACGAGCCGTGAGATGACGTTCCCAAAAACTACCATAAAATTCTACACTTCCATATGGTCACAACGGCATATCACATCGTATATACAGAAACCAAGAAAGAGCCAAATAAAGTACGTGCACGAAAAAGTACGTGCACGTAGAAAATACGAATGGTCGGAAAGCAGCCGTTACTTTCTACCCACCTTAGAAATGATTCCGTCCTCAGAATCACTTATAATAATAATAATATCTATAAACACTTAAGCCTATAACTCCCATCTTCCACACAATGATCTCTAATCCTATAACTTCAACATCGTTCCTCAAATAATCCATCATAACCCATCTTTTCACTGGATAATGCCACGAATAAACTCACATCCTAACACTTAACTATAGACCCATCACTGATGTTAAAATTTCCAACTCCAAGTTCTCATAAAAGAATAATAATCATCTTCTCATACCATACCACTCCACTAAACATCATCGCTCAATAACATCTTTAAATTTCTCAATCTCTTCCCAATATTAATCAATCACTAAAATGATGTTCTAGTCAATCACCAATCCAAGACAAAAACTTTGTCTATCTTATAACACCTTTCATAAATCAACAATCGCCGTGTCCTCAATACATTCCTTGTCATATCTTCCCATAAATTTATCCGCCAAATAATTGAACTATCAAAATCACATCTTATCCTACTCGCTATAACTAATCCCAACCAATATTAAGTCCGACTACCTAACCATACATTTATCTCAACACGTCGTGTTATTCCCAATGTCTTCTCACGTCAACTTAACGATCAAGTCTTGATGCTTTAAATGCTCTACTCATTTTCATGATCACCCTAACTCATATTATACTCCGTAGCTACTCCTATCTACCACTTGTCTAAGTCTCAAGTCTGATAAGTTATCTTCTCCCCACATATAATTTCATCCGACCAGAATTCTCCATTGAGTCCGTCACACATCGGTATTATAAATAAGTCTTGGACAGCTCATTCTTTTCATCCAAAGAAATCTAATCCAATATCCTTGTGTTCCAAAATCAATTAATCATTGCTATAATAAATCTAATCTCACCCTGAGCCTACCCGTAAACAAAATCCTATAACAATAATAGCTAGTCACAATAATATAACAACAATAAACATAACATTTCTAAGGGAGAAAGAAGAGAAGAGAAAGGAAAACTTAAGGCCAATGACATATTTTAAAGCATTTGGAAAAACGTGTGAAGTTGTGGTAATGGATGAGGGAGGATAAGTGATTTGTGATCTTGTGAGCTAGTTTCAAAAACATTAAAGATTTGGTTTAAAAGAAAACAAAATTTTTGATACAATCACATGCAGCCAAGATAAACTGTTCAATAGTACGAAAGACTAAATCTAAGGAATTGCCTGCTATGACGCTATTCACACCTATATGAATATTATCATTCAGACAACTCATACCTATATCACGGATAACACTAAGTATACCATATGATACAAGGTACAAACATTCAGATCCTTAAGGTCCACACACACTACATATATACATGCACCTCGACGACATCACAAATAATGGGCCCACTACCAAACTAGAGATGACATAGGCAACTACATGCACTGATGTCTACACAACAGAAAGGAAGCTGAAACCAAAAGCGAAACGAAACAAGATCGGAAAGAACGAGTTCAAATAAGGCGGGACAAAGAGATAGCTGATTGGGTGCGAAAAAAATATTGCTCAAAATAATTAAATGGATGAAGGAAGAATTACGTGTAAAATATGGTATCATATACTTTTATACTTATTAAAAAAATATGTAGAACAAGGGAGCAGTTGGTAGAAAATTACAATTTGGGAAAAAGGGTTAGACGAAGGAATGAAGAGTAGGGCGAGATAGTGATTGTTTTGATAATGAAAATAAGTTTATACAAAGATTTTTTTTTGAAATATGAGCACGATGAACATAGAACTGATATAAAAAAATATTAAAGTTCTCTTTAGTTTCGAAAATATTCTAAAAGTACGTACAGTAAGTGGTTAGAAATAAATTTTGTAGTTCAGGAAAAGAATAATATATATATTGAATTATCAAACTGATAACAAGGTTTTAAAAACTGAAATACGGAATATACCGGTTAGAAATAATTACAAGATAGTAACTTGAAAATTACGACCAAGGAGGTTTCAAAGCCCAAGAAGGAACTTTAATCCAACCGAAAAGCAAGAAATTTTAAATATAAAATAAAGGGTTTTTAAAGAAGTTAAACCGAGCGAAGAACTTAATAATGAATTTTGAAAACACTTTTAAAGGAAGCAGGATTTGCAAAGGAGGGGTTTGAAGAATTATCGATAAGTGTCATGAAACAATCACGTGAATCGAGGGAAAGAATGTGATCGTATTATGAATACGCCTAAGATATGATTCATGAAAGCTACGATGGAACTCTACAGTCGATAACACAAAAAGTGTAGTGATCAGGAAGATGCTAAAAGTCAGGGGTTCTAATTTTCGGGCCGTCTAAAGATCAGGAGAACTCAGCACTAAGTCTTCCTAATGAACTAGACTGTAATAGAGAGATCTCAGGGAAGGGTCCGAAGAGAATGAAGATTACGTTCTGCTGGGCCCGAAGTCGATGGACCCGAGCGAACGACTAAAAGAAGGGCTCTAGAAATCTAACACGGCCAGAGTCAAGTGAGGGCTACTAAGGTATCCTAAAACGAGGATGACTAATTCTTAACCAAGGCGTCTGACTATCAAACTGGGACGTCTACCTAAGTCTTCCTACTATGTAAGACTGGGAAAACCTAAATTAGACTTGAACATGGATATTAAATGAATGTGATACTCTTATTCTTCCGAACTTTTTGCATGACCTGCATGGGCCACCACTAAAACCTGTCACGCCCCGCTTCCCAAAACTACGAAGGCGAAGCGTGACTAAGGCCCGCTTAGGCCGGAGCTGTGAAGCTCAGACCCAATAAGCGTCTGTGTGGTATTCCAAGACGAAGGAATAGGTCACTGCAGCTTAGTACGGAACAACAAAAGTACCAAAAAGGGAAACATTCATTTTATTCCAAAATAACAATCCAGAAGTACTGAGAGTCTAACAAAAGCCTGACTCGGCTATAACAACCGAAAGTAAACTACTGGTGCAAGCGCCCAACATAGACAGAAAGAAGTAAACGGTGCTACGCACCCCAACCTAGCAAGCAGGAAAAACTCTGGAACAGCAACAATGAAGATCTCTAGCTCTGGTCCTCCTCGGGCACGTACTCTGGGTTTGCGTCCTCCGGCTCTACATGCTCTGGCAGGTCCGCCTCGTCAACGTACTCCGGCTCAACACCTGACGTACATCACCCAAAAGAAAGAAACTGTACGTCAGGTAAAGTCTACAAAAGAGAGTTAGACTCTACTGCAAGTGTATTGAAACTTTAAGCAATGATTTATTGGTTGATTAGCATGCTGGGGTTATAACATAGTAACAAAAAGAAGGTAAATGGAGAAGGAAAAGTAAAACGCATCAAGCAGTAGCCGTAGCGTGTGCTACGGACTACAGGACTAACCTAAACGGGTCCAAACAAGACGTGACAAGACAAGACAAGACAAGACGTGTGTCACTAAGGTTCACGCCTTTCGGTTAGAAGGAAGCCAGCACCTTCTCAACCGAGGGAACGCACAACCTTGTGCACAGGACGAGACAAGACAAGAAGTGTGTCACTAAGGTTCACGCCTTTCGGTTAGAAGGCGGCCATCACCTTCTCAACCGAGGGAACGCTCAACCTTGTGCACGGGAACAAGACAAGACACGTGTGACTCGAAGGTTTCACGCCTTACGGTTCGAGGGGGATCAGACCCTCTCCCCGTGCGCACGTTCAACCCTACCCCAACCTAAGTGCACAAGACAAGTCCATACAAGGGATCACTCACTCTCGCTTGGTGAGTGCCATATTGCCCGCAAGCTGTGTATCAGTACAAGGGATCACCCACTCACTGGTGAGTGCCATATTTCCCGCAGGCTGTGCAAAACAAGACGCGACATGACAAGACAGGGATGGTTATTCTACGGGGTCCACAGCACACACAAGATAATCTTAAGGTGTCAAAAGTTGTTGTTGAGCTTAGACTTCTTGGTCAAGTCTAAGCTATCAATGGACATCCCGGACGCTATCATTTCACGTCCGATTCTCTTTGTTCACATTCTAACAGTTCTAGAAGTCTAAGGCCTAAACACGGCCGAAGGTGCAAGTGAGTACACTTTCCTGCGGTGGCGAGTGTGTCGTCCGTCCGGAGCGTCCCGTCCAAGCGTCGCGTCGGCGGTAGTCCGTCTGAAACAGGGTCATGGCGATGTCAGATCGTGCTCTTTGTCAATCCTATTACGGTTTGTTTCTAAATTTGGCGGGACTAACCTATCTGTCAAAAAGTCACGATTTTAGTGTTTGTTCAACCTAGATCGACGTCTACCCTATATGCACAGAAAATAAGTCCGTTCATCGATCTTCCTATGGTGGGCAACGTTTTAAAGATGCAAAAAATAAATTTAGTTCAAGTTGACCAATTTAGTTTAGGTTTTGGTTAGCTACGGTGTGGGTTTTACTACACGTTAGGGAAACTAACCTCGTGATGCCGTCCAACACGCGGAAGTCGGGTCTGAACTGCAAAACATCGACGTCGTCTGAAACTCCTCGGCCACAGGTAGCACAACGAGGTACTTCTGGACAGTGGGGTGGTGGCATGAAATCAGCGAGCTAACAGCGATCCTCCTCCTGTTGTGAGTAGCGCAACGGATCTTCATGATAACGGCGACGTCGGCTAAAAGTACGTGCGTGCGGTAACACACGTGAACTCCAAGAGTCCAAGGGAGCTGTCGATAGATGAAGTGGGACCAAAGGAAGATGCTCAACCCGATGGGTGGCCGACGTCATGAGCATACGGTGATGGGTGGTCGTGAGAAGCCGAAGAGGACAGATTCGTGCAACGTTCGTTGTAGCGCGTCTCAGCAGAATTCCAGCGATGAACAGAGACAACGGGAAATTGTAGAAGGGAAAGGACTTCAAGACGAAGCCAACGGTGGTGGATTTTATGCCGGGGGTGGTCGGATGTGGTCGTGCACCGGCGTCGAAGTTCAGCACACAGATCTGTAAAAAATAGCAGCTGGGCTTGGTTTCGACGGATTTTCCAGGAGCTGTAGGTGGGATATGAGTGTGAGGGAAATTTCCGTTGGTAGGGGGTTTCGATAGGAGTCCAACGGCGGTAGGGTGGTCATCGTAGGTGGTCGGATGGCCGGTGGGCGTGAGTTTTCCCGGCGGTGGCACAGATCTGTAAAACTGTCGTTAAGTCGAGTTCGAGAGATATTTTGAGGAGGTAGAGATGGGGAAAGAGGGTAAGGGGAGTTGGAGATGATCAGGGGGTCAAAGAGGAGTTTAGTGGAGGTGGAGATGGCCGGAGGGGGTGGTCGGAGGTGGGCGTGAGCCGGCGTTGAAGTTCAGTGCACAGATCTGTGAAAAAAAGCCGATACGGCGTGTTCCGACGAGGATTCCGGGAGCTACAGGTGGGCTATGAGCGTGAGGGAAATTGTAGAACGGAGAGGGGTCAAAGGGAAACAAAGTGGCAGGGGTGGTGGTCGACAGCAGTTGGCCATGAGTTAGATGGTCGGCGGCCAGATCTGGGGTCCTGCGGCTATGTGGGGTTTTAGAGAGAGAAAATAGAGGAGAGAGAAGGGTGGCCAGAGGGGGGATGGATGGCCGACGGCCAGGGGTGGTCGACGGCGGCCTAGGGTGGCCAGAGGTGGAGCAGAAATTGCGTGGAAGAGGGTTTGCATGAGATGTATGGCGGCTGTGTTTGTGTTGCCATTTGAAGAAGTAGGGTTTTGATATTTAGCTTTGGGTTTTTGGTTAAATGGGAAAGAGATATAGAGATATGGAGAGTGGAGATAGGGGAAAGGAGATGTGTGAATAGTGGCTGAAATAAAATCCCATGATACGTGTGAGTGAATGAGGGATTTGATTAAGATTTTTTTTAATTCGAAATTCAAATGGATTAAGGGCTAATCAACGGTTGAAATTAATTAGGGGATATCTTCCACCACGGGCATCGGAAAAATAATTCGAAAATACCGAGACGATCGTGGAGACGAGAAGTACGGGGCTATGGTGTCCGATCGCGTGTTACACCTACCAAAAATTATCGTAAAATCGGGAATAACGTATTGGTGCCAAAAGACCAAAACGCCCTTCCATTCAAAGCTGTTTTGCGAGAAGACGAGCCGTGAGATGACGTTCCCAAAAACTACCATAAAATTCTACACTTCCATATGGTCACACCGGTATATCACATCATATATACCGAAACCAAGACAGAGCCAAATAAAGTACGTGCACGAAAAAGTATGTGCACGTAGAAAATACGAACGGTCGGAAAGCGGCCGTTACAGCAAGGGTCCTGCAGAACATGATTAGAAGAGAACCCTTGGCAAGATATATAACAAGTTATATATGGCAGTTTACAGCTGTTAAAAGAATTTACACTAGAATGTGTTTCTATTATGAAAAGGAACAATAGCAGTTAAAGCAGTTATGAACAGTTACACTAGGATGGCAGTTCTATTATAAGCATTAACATGGCAGTTAAATAATGTAACATCAGTCTGTAAATTAACTTTCTTTTTCAATTGTTTAACTGTGTGTGCAAGTCCGTGACTAAGGCCTGTTGGGGTTTTGGCGGACACCCAGAGCTCGGATCTGTGTCCGTCCTAAGTCGGACGGACCACAGAGGCACGAATGAGCAGCGGAAAACGGAAATTCAAAATTTCCAGACTATCTAAACAATTTAGCTTGGCTCTGGGGAGCCAGAACCTAGCCCGATCTATGCCAACTTGGGGTGGATCTGAACACCCCAAGAGGGATCTAATCTAAAGCGACTAATTTAAATCTACACTACAAATTACTTAACCACATACCTGGAATCTTGGCCCGAGAGCAGGCAAGATGTACCGCACCGTCTTCAGAAGCTCCTTGTAGCTGAGTCGCTTTGACTCGATCCGCCTGAGCCGCCTCGCATCCTCGCACCGATCCGCCCGAGCCTACTTTTGCCACCGAGCCGATCACACGCGGTAGAAAGTTTCACTTGAGAAGAACCCGCGTCTTAGACGTCTGGATCAAGATCCAAACCCCCTTCATAGTCTTGCTAGGACTACTCCGAAGAACAGGAAGAGAGAGAGAGAATTTAGTCGCCGATCGAGCTTGCTCTAAAAGTCTGGAGCTACTCGATCGATGGCTTGGTGTGTTTTTCAACGAGGAGAGTGCACCCCTATTTATATAGGGAGTCGGCACTCACTCTCTCGTTGCGAGCAATGTGGGACATTCCGCAAGAGGGAGAAAAATCAATTAAGCCAATTTGGCTTAATTTCAAGTTAAAGTGAGCTTTTCATAAAGGCAAACTTTAACTAATTAATTCTCCTTGCACATTAAACTTCAGACACCAAACAAGCTATCAATTCAAAATGCTTCGAATGGTGAACGCGTAGGAACCAACGGCGACGAATTTCGACTTCGTTTGGCCCCTCAAACAATTGCTCAAAGTTGAGCAAATTATCAAAATCCATAGCCGTCATTTGGGTTTTCAAAAAACCCTAAAAATGACTTAAGTTGCGGGCGTGCCCGCTAAGGTTAGCGGGCGCGCCCGCCCAAGGGGGGCAAATGCGGGCCGAACTCCCGCTGCAGCCAGCGGGCGCCCGCCCGCTGCTTCAGCGGGCTGCGCCCGCATCTGTAGCAGGCGTGCACCCGCTGTAGCCAGCGGGCTGCGCCCGTTTGCCTTGCCTATGGGCTTTTTAGCCCAGTGGGTCTCACCCACTTCTCCTTGGACCGTTTCCAGGCTTGTTTGAGCTCCGATTTGGACACGGTTTGAACCTGTGTTTAGACCAGGACGATCCCGTCATCCAGGTATCCCTTTCCAACATGTTTGTTCCTACTAAATTTGTCGTAACCAATTTACGACACGTTTAATCTTTGGTTTGCATCAAATGCAACGTTTTGTCCCTATTGCTATTGCGACTAACTTTCACAACATGACTTGTGAATATCATCGAATGATTTTCTCTCAATTAATTTTCCTATTACTAAGACACGAACACTACTCGGTGTGAGACCATACAGCCTGACCTTACTACAGGTTGGGGCTCGGAACCCCTAGACGACGGTCACTACGAGCAGTAGCTATCGTCCCTGTTTCAGAATCATCATAATGTGATCGACCATTTGACATAAGTATCATTGGGTTTGTATTGGCTGTGTTATTGATGAACTTCGTTAGCCGTAGTCCATTCGTCAAGACTGTGTTCTTGTTGGCCTAGGGTATAGTTTACTGTCAACCCTATTAGACAACATTGGTCAGTATACGGAGGTCTTTATTGTATACGCGTTGTACTTCTTACAACGCAAACCGGCCGAGGATTAACATAAAGACCGTACTGAGCCTGTAACACTAACTTCCCTTTAACGGAAGTGACGAATCCCATCTTAGTCATCTACTTACCTCGTGAGCTTCAGGTGCAGCTCAACCTAAGATCTTTCAGCAGTCCTAGCCTCGAAGCTAGATCATAGGTCTAAGCTACACCGTTCACTCACATGTTTATACAAACGACTTCAGGTCTTAAGGACCAGCTAACCTATCATCACCCTAGAGTTATTAAAGACAGTTCAGTTAAATTCAACCATTTAATAACTCCAATTTGGTCGTTCAGTGAACTCATTCTCTAATGAGCACCTGTGTCTCGTCTCCGACTTCACCAAGTCGAATGACTATGAGATCATCATTACCCTAAGGTAAGACTAAGACACAATGGTCTATCCGATGTGTCGATATCCAGTTCTCGACACATCTATGACCACTAACCGTTTAAGACTTATGTTTATATTCGGTCTCTTACTTACTCATAATCGAGATCTCATCTAGATACGTAAGGACCTAACTATAAGTCTATGAATATTATCTAAGTATATTAATACGAACTATTTATACTTAGAATAATAGGTACCATATATGGTATGAACAAGACGTATACTAATGGATAAATGCCTTATGGGCATATATTCTCCTACATCTCCCACTTGCATTTAGGCTATTTATCTTGGTATCTCATACCGTTACAGCATATCAGTCACATTGACATTTATATGACAAACCTAAGAGTGCTTTTACTAACGAGTATCTACAACTAATTTTAATGGAGTAAATAATACATCTCTTGATCACACAGGGTTGATCCTTTTGAAAAATGATCTAGATCAATTTTTCCTATCTTTGTATAGCTAACAATTAGCATATAGAATCTAGATGTAGGGTCTAACATTATAATCTATGAGTCAGTCTCAGCTCATTCCACTTTTCTTGTGTCAATATGTCAACTACATACGTGACACCCTGAGTCTCTATATATTCGATTAAATCAAAACAATTTTGATTCAATGTTCTATATAGATGTTTTATTTAAGGTGGAAATCCCTTTTACTTAGTCCGAAAGACCGGAACTAAGTATACGAGCTTGCTCCAACTGACTTTGAGAATTGCCTGGTTAAATACTTCAATATTATATCTAAATCATATTTAGATTATATATACGAAGATATAACCATTTGATAAGTGCTTTAGATGGAATGTACTAGTGTCAGGTTCAGTTTGACGAATGAGTCAAGTCAAGATCGGTTTAAGGAATCTTGACATTGACTCGCTCAATCAAAACGTCCTACACTGTACCTTTCCCTTAACCACGTTGTAATATTAACTCTTTAATAACTAAATGTGGTTTATTAAGAATTAATCTTAATATGCGTATAATTGTGATCGCACACAATTTATACGCCCATGGAACCTATACTTAACTACCAATAGACTATAACATCAAGTCAGCTCAAAAATCAACATTTTCTGAAGCTTCGCATCATCATTCGAGAATTTCGCAACCATCTCTGATAAGCCACAATCACAGAAAATTTAAGCTAATCAAAATTTCAACTCAACATCAAACGTAATTCATGGGACATTCATAAAACAACGGATTCATTAAGATGAACCGTGATTTGTTTATCCAAATAAACTTTGAGTGTAGAACACTCAATCATTATTTTCAACTTAAAAGAAATGATACATTTTATTTAAACTAAAATAGTATCATCTCCATCTCGATCTTGTCTCTTGAAGTCGTTGAACGGCCCTAGCAGCAACGATTGCTCAGATTACCGACCGTCCTCCGCACTTCTCCCATCTCCGCTTCATATCAGCCACCTGTATACATTACAAGATGTGTTTTAGTATCGCATACTATATGATTGGAAATAATTACGTTTTAATGAATTGAATTTGTACCTGAGGTAGGGACATCCATATGCCCTTTCTTTTTCTCTGCAAGATAGATCTTACAGTTCCTCTTCCAGTGTCCAATCTTGTGGCAATGAAAGCACTCAGATTTCGACGGGGCCCCTTTAGTCTTTTTTCTTCCCTTTCTTTGCCTTTACAGGTTGCGGGACCTGCCTCTTCTTATCCTTGCCTTTCGGCTGGTCGGAAGAAGCAGAGCCAACAACCAATGCAGTCGGCTTCTTCTCAATCTCCTCAAACTACCTAAGCATATTGAGGAGACCAGGAAGATCCGTTTCAAGACTGTTCATAATAAAACCAGTGATGAAAGGCTTAAACTCAGGAGTCAAAGACTTTAGGATAATGTCTGTGGACATCTCATTGTCCAAGACAAATCCTAACTGGGCGGCATCCTTTACGTACCCGATCATCTTGATAACATGATCCTGTACGGGCTCTGCCCCCATCTTGGTGCCCCAGAGGTTGCTGGTGGCTTCGAAATTGGCAGCTCAAGATCGCTTGCCGTACAACTCTTGTGCATTGAGGAGCATGGTTTGAACATCCATATGTTCATGCTTCCTCTACAACTCGTTGGTCATCGAAGCCAGAGTAAGGCACCTGGCCTTCTCTGCATCCCTCTGGTACAATTTGTAGGCTTCCTTTTCCTCGAAGGTCGAACCTTCTTCGGGCTTATCCGGAGCATCCTCGAACAGTACGTATCCTATTCCGGCTAGGGAAAGGACCAACTTGGTGTTCCTAAGCCAGTCTTTGTAGTTCGTTCCATCCAGCACGTTCTTCTCAACCATATATCTAAGTCCCGAATCCATTCTGCATTTTATAGATACTTTAGTCAGTATATGTTCGTAGTATAGTTTTAATGGTTTTTATAAAACTATATTCTCCCACAAAATTTATTAAAGCCATAATAATAAACAATTTATTATAAAAATAACATTTGTGAGAGAGGGATCCGACTACCCTGAGTCTGACAACCTTGAGTGTATCTCAACAAGTTCTCCGACTCTGCAGTCGGTAGACGAACTCGTCGTCAATCATATTAACTATGATTCCCTATTGATTTTTACCCCTAGTCATTTGTGATCATGAGTGTGCTCAACCGGATCACAATGGCTAGCATAGTCGGTCCCTTGTCTTCGTGTCTAGCCTGACTTGCTCCGTCGCTCGGTGTATGCACGACACGTCGGTTTGGGTCAGGACTTAGACTACATTCTTGGTTAGACTTATGCCGATGCTCGAAGGATGAGACAACGGTTTCAGTCAGGTCAAGATGTCAATCAAGAAATCGGTTTCTATAAGAGTGACATATAACGGCTTGAGTGTAGCTCAATAACCGTAACATGTTTCTTACAGATGCCAACTCCTAAAACAAGGAGGGCTACGATTTATCTTGAACAAGATTATTATTGTATTGACTTAGGTATAGTCGATGGACTTACACAGTCATGAATCGACTCCTTGCGGTCCAGCGGACGCGGCCAGGGAATTGACTAAGCCAGGACCACTTGTTACCCAGTCTAGCTAGGTTGGTCCAGCAAACTTAGCCAAGCACATTGACCGACATCATGATCCATTGAAGGAGTTGTCATCAATCTTATGTTTTCCAAACAACTAAATGGCTTTTAATTTAGAAAGAACTAGTTAATCCTTATCAACTAGTGGATCCTAAAATTCGAAATTTTATGGATTGGTTGAACAATTTTTATAAAGTCCTTATCAACTATAAGGTTCATTGTTCAACGTGCTACCCCAATCTAATTAGGATTTTATAAAACAATTCAACATTTTCAAAATTAGTCTCTTGTGAAAATCATCAATTAAACGATTTATTAGAAATGATTTACAAACAAAGGGACTACACTAATCTGGTATTAGGTTTTGATGTTGTTTTGTTTTGTCAAACATAACATGTCACTAGTTTATAAAATTTCATCTCATAAATTTTTTATACATTTAATGGCTAACCTAATAAGGTTTATGAATAGATTATTCAAACATGTCCATTAAAACAACTAATTTATCGACATAAATAAAATATCATTTTGTGACATGCATGAGTATTTGCTAGTTTAAATTATCTACATAATAAAAACATGCAAATCTAAATTTTAACAATTAAACTTAAAGATTAAAATTTAAAGCCTAAAAAAAATTTCATCGCATAAAACTAGGTCGTTGTTAGAAGAGGATTGAAGAGGATTAACCATGGCAAATAGCCATGGTACTATATTTATAAAACTCTCATGTTGAGGTGGGAGTCCAAGGGCCTCCCCACTAACTAAGTGGGGAGTAATGGAGAGTGATGAGGGGAGGGAGGCCAAAGGCCTCCCTCAACTCACAACACTCCCCCCCATCTCTCCATTACCTTGGGTTAAGCATATGAATACTTCAGGATTCAGTATGCCAATGGGGTGGATACTTCTAGATCCAGAGCCACTATGGTTGCCTCGTTAAAACCTTAGCTGTGGAAAACCCAGTGGGAAAAACCAGCAGCTTAAGGGAAAAGAGTACAACTATCGAGGGACTCCCCCTGATATGTACAAGCTTCAGGCTTGCAGATCTCCTATGTATCTATACAATCATCTCCTATTCGTCTATACATCCATCATGTTCTGAAAGAAAATACAATTATCACTCATCTACACAAGTTTCACTCATCTAGCGGCTATTGGAAGGCAGCGTCGCTCTGGAGTGTAATGCTCTTCGAAGTTGGTAGATGACTCCACTAAAGTATTCTTTGAATCAGTCTTCAGTGTGTCTGCAAGGTACTGCTAGACCTGGCTGAGCGTTTTCAATACTTTCTTCTTGGATGATGAGCTTCTCAGAAGATGTAGACATTGGATGATGATGTGTATATATTTAGGAGGTGGCCGGCCTATTGTGTTTCAGTCATCGCGATGATCTTTAAACATGCATATGCAATATATATTCCTTGACCCTTGGAAGTTGCGCAAAAGCAGCTTATCCTTGGTCTAGTGTTGCTCTCCAGGACAACACTGTATCTGGTTAACAACTTTACTGGAGACGTTCTATCAAAGATACGTGCAGTTGGCCAGATAATACACTAGAGCTAGGCTCTTTGGGACCTAGGATGTCCTCCCCCTCTTTCAGCTACTGAAAGGTGTCATAAATAAGTATCCATTTTTAATAGGTTGCAAAAGGACATCATTCTTCATAAACTCCAGGTGTATGAAGAATATGAAAGGGTTCCACCACGAAGGTGTTTAATATGTAAGCCGAGACATCTTCGGCATGATTAATAATAGTTCATCTTCAGGATGATTAATGTCATCTTCAGGATGATAGTTCATCATCAGGATGATAGTTCATCTTCAGGATGATTAATGTCATCTTCAGGATGATGGTTCATCTCCAGGATGATAGTTCATCTTCAGGATGATTAATGTCATCTTCAGGATGATAGTTCATCTTCAGGCTGATTATTTCCATCTTCAGGATGATTAATGTCATCGTCAGGATGATCGTTATACCTAGGTTTTTCATTTCCAAGGTACGCTTTAAAGCTATCTGAAATCTCAATGGTCTCTGCCGGAGATCCTATTAGCTTTAAGTCGACCATATGTAAGGCAAATATAACAAATCCTGTCAACGATCTTTCGAAAAAGATACAAGGGCAGAATATTGCTTAAGATCAACTAATGATCTTTGTAGCCTTTATGGAGAAGACGTTTATACGTTTCTCGTTCATCTCTGGGGGTAGAGTATACCCTTCTAGAAGTTTTATTTAGATCTATATATCTATATTGCCGTATATATATGCAGTCACAACGTCCATGAGCTGCATGTATTGGCTTTTGCAGAGAAGTGTAGGCATAGTAGGAAAATGATCACATTTCCTTGATTTCAATTTCTTTATGAAATTCGAATTATATTCCACAGGTTTTTACACATTCAGGTGTATGGACTACTGGTCCAAAGATTTTGCTTTTCAAGAGTGAGTCCAGATCTACTCTTATTGCCTCGTCCCACTTTGGCCATTCTATGCGTTTACGCTATAGAAAAGTGGGTAGACGTCATCGTCGTATTCAGCGACGTGAATGGCAATAGCGAAAGTAAAACTGTCGTCGACGACTATGCTATATCTATCCAGTACCTCTCCAGTACGTACGTAATATAATGATGTTTCTCCTGTTGTTTCCTCTGCAGGGGAAATTAGGAGGGGAGAGGTTGCAGGTCTGAGCTCAGCATCCCGTGGTTGGATCATTTTTTTTTATATCCAGGAATCTTCCTATTATAAGAAAATTTCTATTTTGAACCTGGCCGGCGTCCTCTTTTCAAATGAGGTACAGCCAATTCTGCTGCCGGTGGATTGCATCCATCTTTGGGAATGTCAATCCTAGCTGGCGTGTTGGCAGCAGGGACGTGTGAACGAACAATCTTCTGGTTGTCCGCAATTTTATCCGTCAATTGATGTACTTTAGTCTGAATGTGAAGGATCTTCTGGATCTCAACGTCACATAGAAAAAGTATGCGGATCATAACGAGATGAGGACTTATGTGTCCCATGATATGGTCTCAGAAGCTTCAGGCTTCTTTAGACTGCGTGCCTATTACAATGAGACTTTACTCATCAAATTCACATTTATCAAGACTTGGTGGTAAACCATAAGGAAAGCGGCATCAGCAATAAGATATGGCCACAAGCGGGCCGTATCGTGATAATCGATGCGGAGTGCAGCTTGTTGGTCCCTAAATATCAAAAGGCAACTGGAATCTAACAATGGACGTGAAATCCATTGGAGTCTCTTTACCAGAGAATCTGATAACCCATTCTGAGTATGAACATGCTACAGGATGTTCAATTTCAATGCCAGTTGCTTGGCAGAAGTCTTGAATGATATGAGTAGTGAATTCACCCTCATTATTAACTTTGAGAAAGCTATGTTGCGAGTGAATATGAAGGCACACAGAAGACCATCTAGTAGATGCATATATCAGTACAGTAATGAAGTACCGAAAATGGTCCATTTGCGGGGTGAATAGGCCCGCAAAAGGTCACCATGTATTCTCTTAATGAATTCAGGAGACTTTAAACCCACTTTCAGGAGGGGAGGTCTCTCTCTAAGTTTTCCCTTATGGCAAAGGGGGACAAAGAAACTCAATCTTTTGAAGAATCTTCAGGTTCTCCAATGGATTCATTTGATGATGCGTCCATCATCGCTGTTCCTAGATGACTAAGTCCATTTTGCCAGAGTTAAAAACTATGGCAATGAAAGGCACTTCTGGTGCTCAGTCAAGTTGGCTTTCTATAGGATGAATATCTGTAATTATAGGGGCCCGACGAGGGTCCAATGAAATCGTAAGTAGCTGGGCTTCTGGCCATCCTCTTTACGAGTTACATATTGATATTCAATATTTATTATCCACAGTTTTCAAGTTATGTTCGTATAAACGAAATATCCTTGAAACTTGGAAAATTCCTATATGTCTAAGGGGAGAAGTTTGCATCTTATAGTCTCATTGTATGTGGGAGCAATATTAATGCTACACCAGTGCAACGAGGCACTGTCCACAATATTAAATACTTCATCTATAAGCAAAAAAAAATTTTATTTAAGTCAATGAAAAAGACAAAAAAGTTCGTACTTAAGCAAATTAAAGATGAAGCAACATTGAATTTTAAATGCATAGATAAAAGATGAAGCTTAATCGAGCAGGTCGTCGTTCTCGAAGTCTTTTGCAGTGAACATCGTTGGTGGCTGAATAGACGCCAAGTTTGTTTCAGGCAGAGACTTCTGGCTCGCCTGATATAGTGCCTGGAGGTGGCGAGGAGTGCGGCAGATTCTGGACCAATGGCCAGTCATGCCGCATCTATGGCATTTATCCTCCCAGTTCTTCTTAGGAAGTGACACTTGGTCAGTGTTCTTTTGCTTCCATGTGAAGTTACTCTTTCCTGTATTGTTGTTATTGGACGGGGGTGCTGCTCCTCGTCCATTCTTCATCACAGCTTTTCCTTTGTTATTATTAGCCTTCTTCTTATTTTTCCACTTCTGGGGAGAAATGTGGTGGGCTTCAGGGATAGGTGCAGTGCCAGCTGGACGTAAATTATGAGGGGCTAGCAGTAAATCTTGATTCTGTTCTGCCCTAAGTAGGCATGAGATCAGATCAGAGAATTTCGTGAAGTTGCGTTCACGATACTGCTGCATGAGGATTGTATCTTTCTCGTGAAACGAGGTAAATGTCTTGTCCAACATGCGTTGTTCTGTCACTTCTTCACCGCACAACTTCAGGCGTGAGGTGATATTATGAAGTGCAGAGTTATACTCAGCGACGGACTTATAGTCCTGAAGTCTGAGGTTTTCCCACTCATAACTGGCACGCAGTAATATTACATCAATTTGATGTTTATAACATGCCTCCAGCGCTGTCCACAGCTCCATTAGGTCCTCTACCGTTAGTTATTTGGCCTTTAAGGTCCGATCTATATGTCTCCTAATATAGATAATGGCTTTCGCCTTATCCACATCAGAGATGGTGGTAGGAGTTCTGCTAGATGATTGTTCCGCTTCTGGGGCCTTACTAGCAGAAGCATCGGTCGCTGCTGGGACCGATGAAGGAGCCAAAATTGAGCCAAGGAGGGCCATCGAACGCAAGTGGAACTTCAGGTCCACTCGCCAACTCAGGTAATTATTTACTGCAGCATCAAGAACTTCGAAATCGACGCTTGCCAATTTTACCATTTATCTATGCAATTTAAAATAAGCATGAATTAATTAAAGTGTAAATTCATGCATAAACAATAAAATAAGTAAAATGTGGGGATCGGCCAGATACCCAAAGACATACAATGTCCAAAGTCCGAATATACAGTCCATAAATAAAAGAAAAATACAACTTGGAAACCCAGAAGGGTCCCTATATTTTCCAATTTTCGCCTCCGTCTTCATTTATCGGTACACCGGTCTTTGGCATTAATACATTTAATCCTCACTTACAAATTCTCTCAAAAAGAAAATAAAATTGCAAGGAATTTAAAAAGGGTATCAAAATGGCCGATCCCAAAAATCACATTTTAGCTTATATTAACAACCACGCAGTTTATAATATGCTACAGGCACAAAATAAGCAACCACACAGTTTATATAACACATGCATATATAATATGGAAAAAGAGACTAAAAAATATAATAATCTCTAGGACCACGGGAGACGTCATACACCGTTAGGTTAGTTGACTAACGGCAGAGAGGTCGCAGGATCCTTAAGATAATTATATTTTTTAAAAAAAATCCTAATATTCCATAAATTAATAATAATGCGAGAGTGTTATAATATTAGCAATATGACGTGTCAGGCTCATAACAAAGAATTAAAATAAATTAATATTTTGAATGGGGCTGCAGGCCCATAAATATTTATCATTTTAATATATTATTTATATTTGGGCTGCATGCCCATTTGACCAAAGTAAACAAATTAATTATTGCAATAAAATTTAATGGGCTTTTTGCACTAAGTAGTCAAATTAAAATATTGTTAACATTTGGGCTGTAGGCCCAGTGTCAAAATTTTGAATTAATTTGGCTTCAGGCCGAATTAGTCAAATTAAAATATCATTAATACTTGAGCTTCAGGCCCAGTGGCAAAACTTGTTAAGTTTGCAATTGGACTAACCGGGCTTCTGGCCCGTGTTTAGTACTCAAAATTAATTGTTAAAATTTATTTTCATTTATAAACTGGGCTTCTGGCCCACTAAACAGCCCAACTAATATGTTTATAAGTATTGGGCTTCTGGCCCATTATATTTTTATGATCAAAAAATATAATTTGAGGGAAAATTAACATAAGCCCTAAATCAAATTTTTAGTATGTTAGGGGATATGAAGAGTCCCCAATAACCCAAAATCCAAATAGGGCCCCTCATCTCCCCACCTCCAGCAGATATTAGATGCCATAGGCCACGATTGAAGAGGCCGGCCCCCCTGTCCTGGGGGGTGAGGGGGGCGGAGTACGGAGCATGCAAGTGGTGCTTGAACCAACCAAGAATTATTAAATCATACACAGTGGTGCTTGAGTCTGTAGAATTTGGCCCAAGGCAACCATCCACATGGTTTTTAAATGTTTGGCTCACTGTACTCGTTTTAAATTTGAACTGTACTTCCAACTTAATTGTTCCGTGCTTGTAATAACAAAGTATATATTCTATTATGCATGTATCTGCAAAGAAATTATTTAGGCTTTTTCACACGGTCACGTGTGCTCCATGTTCTATATAGTACATGTAACTAAATATCTTAATCTTTGATGGTAGCATCATATCTTTACTTTTGTTAGCATGAATATTGTGTAACATAGCCATCATATGTGTGACTAAGTTACAGACACAAAACTTGACACAAAACTTCTTCATGTACAAGTGGGCAGATTTTGCAAACAGTTGACGTAACTCAATCTGTGACATAAAAAACCATCCTTGTTTTTGACCATTTGCATTCAAATCTTTGGGATAGTGACACTTGCAAGATATCAAGAAGATTAATACAGATCATGTTAGAACAACTTGTATGCACGCAAACAGTGTAGAGATGGGAGATTTGATCAAGATACGAAACACCTTTTCAGGTATATACAAGCTTATAGAAAAGCATTGTAAAATCATTGCAAACTCTATTTTGTAATTATTTACAGGATCGAAAAAGTTACCTCTAGATCAAAGATCTAGGGAAGATCGTGATAATAAAAATCCGTAAATAGTTCTCCAAAGAAAAATCCCCGCAAAGCTTTACCGCAACAATAGATTCCTTTGCGCGTAGGCGTTTAATTTGTGAGGGAGACGGGATAAAAAGCTCAAAGAAATTAGAGCAAACGTGCTGATAACGTGTTAGAAGATGATTGAAGAGGATTAACCATGGCAAATAGCCATGGTACTATATTTATAAAACTCTCATGTTGAGGTGGGAGTCCAAGGGCCTCCCCACTAACTTAGTGGGGAGTAATGGAGAGTGATGAGGGGAGGGAGGCCAAAGGCCTCCCTCAACTCACAACAGTCGTATAAAAGTATCACATAATTTTAAACCTAGGCTTTTAAAAAAAATTTTATTCATATTTCTAAAATTAAAATATCACATAAATAATTTTAGAAACATCTATGTAAAAAATAAACTAGTTTATGTTTCATCTCATGAAAATAAAGTATTTCTATTATTTACATATTTTTAAAACAATTTTAAAACTCTTTTAAAATCTTTTAGAAATTGTTTTAGAAGCTTTCAAACAAAGTTTTTAAAGATTTCTAACCTTTATGTAACTAGAGAAAATTTAAATTTCAAAGATAAAATTTTTCTATAAAGTTACATAAACATTAAATACCAAAAAAAAATTTATATCTCATAAAAAATAATTTTATAAAGTATTTAAACATTGGTGACCTATTTAAAATTTATCGCATAAAATAAATAGTCCCAAAATTTTCGTGTTGTAAAAACAATTTTTAAACACAAAATAATTTTTAAAACTATTTTTTTAAAAAAATAGTTTGTATGTTAAAACTTAAGCAATTTTAATGATTTAAAAAATGCTTAAAAGATCAACATGCATAATCGTGGCTCTGATACCACTGTTGGGGTTTTGGCGGACCCCCAGAGCTCGGATCCGTGTCCGTCCTAAGTCGGACGGACCACAGAGGCACGAATGCGCAGCAGAAAACGGAAACTCAAAATTTCCAGACAAGCTAAACAATTTAGCTAGGCTCTGAGGAGCCAGAACCTAGCCCGATCTATGCCAACTTGGGGTGGATCTGACCACCCCAAGAGGGATCTACTCTAAAGCGACTAATTTAAATCTACACTACAAATTACTTAACCACATACCCGGAATCTTGGCCCTGGAGCAGACAAGATGTACCGCACCGTCTTCAAAAGCTCCTCGTAACCGAGCCGATTTGACTCGATCCGCCTGAGCCGCCTCGCACCCTCGCATCGATCTGCCCGAGCTGACTTTCGCCTCCGAGCCAATCACACGCGGTAGAAAGTTTCACTTGAGAAGAATCCGCGTCTTAGACGTCCGGATCAAGATCCAAACCCCCTTCGTAGTCTTACTAGGACTACTCAGGAGAACAGGAAGAGAGAGAGAGAATTTAGTCGCCGATCGAGCTTGCTCTAAAAGTCTGGAGCTACTCGATCGATGGCTTGGTGTGTTTTTCAACGAGGAGAGTGCACCCCTATTTATATAGGGAGTCGGTACTCACTCTCTTGTTGCGAGCAATGTGGGACATTCCACAAGAGGGAGAAAAATCAATTAAGCCAATTTGGCTTAATTTCAAGTTAAAGTGAGCTTTTCATAAAGGCAAACATTAACTAATTAATTCTCCTTGCACATTAAACTTCAGACACCAAACAAGCTATCAATTCGAAAAGCTTCGAATGGTGAACGCGTAGGAACCGACGGCGACGAATTTCGACTTCATTTGACCCCTCAAATAATTGCTCAAAGTTGAGCAAATTATCAAAATCTGTAGCCCTCATTTGGGTTTTCAAAAAACCCTAAAAATGACTTAAGTTGCGGGCGCGCCCGCTAAGCTTAGCGGGCGCTCCAGCCCAAGGGGGGCAAATGCGGGCCGCACGCCCGCTGGGCAGCTGGCCGTGCCCGCTGCAAGCAGCGGGCAGCGCCCGCATGCAGCGGGCGCTGGCCCGCTGTGCAGCGGGCGCTGGCCCGCTGTGCAGCGGGCGCTGGCCCGCTGTGCAGCGGGCCACGCCCGCTGCAGCCAGCGGGCTGGTACCCGCTGCAGCCAGCGGGCTGCGCCCGTTTGCCTTGCATATGGGCTTTTTAGCCCAGTGGGTCTCACCCACTTCTCCTTGGACCGTTTCCGGGCTCGTTTGAGCTCCGATTTGGACACGGTTTGAACCTGTGTTTAGACCGGGACGATCCCGTCATCCAGGTAACCCTTTCCAACATGTTTGTTCCTACTAAATTTGTCGTAACCAATTTACGACACGTTTAATCTTTGGTTTGCATCAAATGCAACGTTTTGTCCCTATTGCTATTGCGACTAACTTTCACAACATGACTTGTGAATATCATCGAATGATTTTCTCTCAATTAATTTTCCTATTACTAAGACACGAACATTACTCGGTGTGAGACCCTACATCCTGACCTTACTACAGGTTGGGGCTCGAAACCCCTAGACGACGGTCACTACGAGCAGTAGTTGTCGTCCCTGTTTCAGAATCATCATAACATGATCGACCCTTTGACATAAGTATCATTGGGTTTGTATTGGCTGTGTTAGTGATGAACTTCGTTAGCAGTAGTCCCTTCGTCAAGACTGTGTTCTTGTTGGCCTAGGGTATGGTTTACTGTCAACCCTATTATACAACATTGGTCAGTATACGACGGTCTTTATTGTATACGTGTTGTACTTCTTACAATGCACCTCGGCCGAGGATTAACATAAAGACCGTACTGAGCCTGTAACACTAACTTCCCTTTAACGGAAGTGACGAATCCCATCTTAGTCATCTACTTGCCTCGTGAGCTTCGGGTGCAGCTCAATCTAAGATCTTTCAGCAATCCTAGCCTCGAAGCTAGATCATAGGTCTAAGCTACACCGTTCACTCACATGTTTGTACAAACGACTTCAGGTCTTAAGGACCAGCTAACCTATCATCACCCTAGAGTTATTAAAGACAGTTCATTTAAAGTCAACCATTTAATAACTCCAATTTGGTCGTTCAGTGAACTCATTCTCTAATGAGCACCTGTGTCTCGTCTCCGACTTCACCAAGTCGAATGATTATGAGATCATCATTAACCTAAGGTAAGACTAAGACACAATGGTCTATCCGATGTGTCGATATCCAGTTCTCGACACATCTATGACCACAAACCGTTTAAGACTTATGTTTATATTCGGTCGCTTACTTACTCATAATCGAGATCTAATCTAGATACGTAAGGACCTAACTATAAGTCTATGGATATTATCTAAGTATATTAATACGAACGATTTTATTATACTTAGAATAATACGTACCAGATACAGTATGAACAAGATGTATATCTAGGATAAATTGCCTTATGGGCACATATTCTCCTACAAGGCCCCCATCGTTAGACGAATAGTATATGAATCTACCTTCAAGTGCCCCCGAAGGTGACCCGTTTACTACCGGCTAGTGCCCGGGGACCCAACCCCACCCACGTGTACTTCCCAGACCACGAGCCAGGATGATATTCCGTCATATACTGGAACACGAGTTCAGACTAGTCACATGTGACATTACTGGAACACGAGCCAGGCTAGTCACATGTGACCGACGAGAATAGTCAACTAATAGCCAATGGCATATAACAACTGGTAGCCAACGGTAACTGGTAGCCAACAGCATGTAACAACTGGTAGCCAATGGCAACTGGTAGCCAACTGCATGTAACAACTTGTAGCCAACGGCAACTGGTAGCCAACGGCATGTAACAACTGGTAGCCGACGACATGTAACATTTCATGAGTTTCAACAGTTCCAAAATATACATACATGTCCAGAAATGTGCCATTCACAAAGTGTGCTCATTTTGATTATTAATGGGTCCACACACATGCACACGAGTTTAAGTTTAACATTTCTCAAAATTGTGATTGTGTCAGCAATTCAGTGTACAACATCAGATAGCACAAAAACAAAAATTAAACTGCACGCTTGCCTGACGGGGACAGTTTGGGTTGTCCGAGTAACGGTAGGAAAGGACGTGACATACCCGCGTCATTAAATATTAACATTTATTATAATTAACAAAAAGTGCTAAAAATGAGAATTAACGAATTTGATACAGAAAGCTAATTATTCTAGTTATTGTTCTAGACCAAGGTATACCAAATTATATGTTGTTGGATTACATTTTTAGTCACGAATGTCGTGGTGGTGATTTCGCACGTCATTTCACGTGTAGATTTTTAGTTATACAACTTTACGTGAAAAAGGCTAATTGAACACCTAACTTCAAATATTCACTATAAATCGTACACTAGCCCGATTTTAGTGATTGGGGTGTCGTTGGGTTCATTTTGATGGGTACTACATTACGGTGATGTCGGTTCTCTGCTTTGGTTAAACATATTAATGAATTAAATCTATTGTGAGTTAAGCACAAAATTAAGTTAATCCCTAAATTAGGTTCGTCCGAGCTTATTAGGTTCTCTGGATAGGGTGGCGTTTATATTGTGTTATATAAATATGGTACACATTATTTTATTTGATTTTATTACACTAACATTATTTACACAATTAACATGCTGAATTTAAATTATACGAACAAATTAACATCTAAAATTACATTAACTAATATTAAGGACTAATTAATATTAGGCTAATCACATAGTCAACATGGTGTAAATAGTTCACCTACTAGGTTTGAATTGGGGTAAGAATAACTTACATGTTAAAACTTCAACATTATTTAATACCTAAACTTATCCAATTCTCTCTCCCTCTTTCTTTCCATGTCTCTCTCTTTTCTTTCCCTATCTATTTCTTTCCCAGGCTCTTTGTTCTTTCTTTCTTCTTTTATATATTTTTTTCCTCTTTGATTCATTTGCAGCCAAGGCAAACAACGCAAGGGGGGACTTACAGCGCTTGGAGGGAGGAGGGTGCGGCGACCAGTGGTTCCTAGGCAGTGCTCCAGGCTGCCGGCGGCGGTGCAAGGGCGACGGCGCGCTGATTCAGGTTGAATATTGCATATTTAACCTCCCATTTAATCCCATTTTGTGCTTATATGATGATTAATTGGTCTCTAATACGTTCGTATTTGTGAATATCATCATTTGTTGGAGAAATCACTTAATTTGAGCATAAAACAGTAATAAACTGAATATTTCTGCACTTTTTATATTTTTTATGGCTTGGTCTCGATCTCACGATTCCAACGACTATTTATTTGTATTTTTCTGAGATCTGTGCTAATTACTATGAATTTTTGAATGCAGAATACCAATTTAATGGGAAAATACGCAAGTAAATACGAAAATACGGTCGGCCACCAATCAATCGCCGCCACGTGGTGCAATCTCCGACATTCCCGCCTTCATCCTACGGTCGCAGCAAGGGGCAATCGAGATTAACTATCGACCGTTCGATCAAGATCGAACGGCCGACGTTCCGTTTCAACACGCAGCAGAGCGCTTCGTAAATGGGACGACGTGGCCAGCTTCTGATCGCACGATCGAGATCCGACGGCTCACTTTGACCATGCAATTTGAACTCGAGGCGCAGCTCAGAAGCGGCGACGTGGAGCTTTTCGAGCCGTTAGATTCCGATCCAACGGTCCGTTAGTGATTAACTTCTGCGAACAGCGGGCGAAATCATGGGGACACGCAGCAGTAATCTAACGCCCCCCGCTTCATCGAACGGCCCAACAAAGCTCCGCCTCGTATTCGAAGAGCGGGCGACGTGGCCCGTTGTGTGCCCTTGACGCGTGATCGAACGGCCAAAAGTAACTCCGAATCGAGTTCGGATCGAAGCTACGGAGCGGGCGCACACGAATTCTAAAGGCCACGTGGCGGCTCCTGGGTGCATCCCGCATTGATCGAGCGGTCCAAATTTATCAGCGACCGTGGGTATGGGTTTAACGTGATACAGGTGCGGGTTTAGAGCCATTAACCCCCTTAAACCCGCAATGTTTATTATTTAAGCGTATTTTGGGCTAGGGTTGCGTATGCTGGTGTATTGGGGGCTCTAGGAGCCATATTTCGCCACCAAACTTGGAGGCCCTGGGGACAGAGGCTAGAACTACTATCTGAAGGAGATTTGGGGCTATTTGGAGAGGATTGGTGACATTTTTCCTATCTTTAGCCTTGTATTTCACGTTTTTGGCTTGTATTTGAAGTATTTATCACGTATTTTGATGTTTTTATGATGTATTTGTCTATGAATACTGATTATAATCTCTCCATGTGTGGTTAATCTTCATATGTGTTGGTGTTGATGTAGTTAGGGTGTCGTAATCATTGATTTTGATGTCTTTTCGCCCTATTTTCATTGTATAATCGCGTATTTTGCTAGTTTCTACACGTATTGCTCAAGTATTATCGTTGTTGATGTACTTGTATCAGATATAATATCTGAAAATTTGTTCGTGTCGTGACCCTTGCGGGCACATATGCTTATTTTCTCATGAAACTAGCACTCTATTCGATATTTAAGGCACTTTTCGATGCTCTTTTATCGCAATATTTTCCGACGTTCTCGTGCCCTGACCGGACGAAACGTTGAGTTATAGAAAAGATATTAATGATCGTTGATTGCACACACCCTAACAAAATCAATACCAACACCTACTCTCCATATTAGTACCCCATTTCGAATTCACCGTAAATATCGTAGGATTTTCTTTTGTTATTCTAAACTCTTTATACTTGATAGGTGGTTGTTTATCACCGAATTATTACTCTTTACAAACTGAAATTTGTGGTTTTGCAGGTCAGTTGTCCCGTGGATTCGATACATGGACTCACCAGGATATTACTTGTTCGATCTCCTGCGCTTGGGAGTAGTGCTCACATCATTTGAGACGAGGCAAGTTTTTGGCGCCGTTGCCGGGGATAACAGTACTTGCGAAGCTATAATTTCAGTTCGTTGTAGGAACATTCGACGAGATCCTTCCATCTTATAATTTAGGATTTTTATTAGGTTTTTTCTTTTGTTTTCTCTTTATAAAAAATTTTCAAAAGAAATGGAGGATGAGGAATCGATGGAGGATATGGAGTATATAGAATACATGAATTTTTATCGCACAAACAATGTGTATGATGCAGAGTACGATATTGCACACAAACATAGGATGGAGAAGCTTAAGATTGTTGGTTTTAATCAGAATGAATGTGAAACTTTCTTTCAGGCCTGGAGGAGGTTCACAGACATAATATCGAGCTATCCGCAGCATGGATACACAAAGAAAAAGCTTATGGAGTCCTTCTTAGGTGGACTACGACCACAGCTGCAGGAATTCTTGGGAGTCATGACGCCGACATAGGCGTGGAAATACATGGAATACTTACAAGAGACTGATCAGACCATTAAAGATATTGCAGAGGGTGATTCCACGGAGCCTGCAAGCCTCGATCAAGGGAAGCAAAGCGTAGACGTACCATTGCAATCCTTGAAAGCCGAAGTTTACTTGCTCATTCAGACACAGGAGGCTACATCCCATCAATTCCAAGAAAACTTCCTTGCTCGGAGTCGGCAAATTCAGCGATCCATTGAAAACCTTACTTCGATTGCCACTTGCTTAGAAGAAAATAATTCTTTTGAAATTCGATTTCAAGAATCTAATATGAGTACATCTTCTATTGCAGGTATACCGAGCGAGCCATGTCACGATGAGGACACGAATGAAAATATCGACATGGCTGGAAGCATGTGCAAAAGAGAGGACGAGCTAGAAATTTTGGATGAACAGGAGGAGGAGTTAGCTAGGGACACGTGCTTAGAGATTATCGCTATGGAGCCCGAACCACTCCTTCCCCAGTTTTTCCCAAAATCACTTATCCCTCTCCCCAATGATTGAGCAACATACTGAGAGTAGTGCATATCTTTCAGGGAGTAGTCGTCAACATGCTTTAATTTATTTCACCTATTTTGATGACAACATATGGAATATTTTTGTTGAAAGGAATTTTAAACTATTTTGGACTGACATAACTCATCTCTTGTAGGACATTGATAAACAAGTCATAGAGATGCTTGGAGTTGTGTTGCTGGGGTCCAATTTAGCTATGGAGGAAGAAAACTCGCGCAAGAGAGCAAGGAGCAAATTAAACAACTTCCTCCACCATTAAAGATTCGGGATCTGCCATTTGACTACGGTGTGTTCTTTCCAGTAGCGTAGATTTTTTATATGGTTTCTAAGTTGCTTGCTTGAATAAACTCGTACCCCTTTTGACATTGAGGACAATGTCTATCTTTAGTTGGGGGGTGTGTATGAGACCTTAGATTTTTTTTGAATAAACAAGGCAAAAGGAAAGAATAAATAACCATTATCATCTTTTAAAACTCCTTTACATGCCACAAAGACGGATGATTATGCATTAATTGAGTTCTAAAAATTGTTTATGGCGTGAATTAATTTTTTTCCTTCATGGAATTACCGTTAATATGCTATTCATGAAAACCTTCAATTGCCATGATTAATATCTCGAAATAGTTTGAATTTATTTCATGCATGTTATGGTGATGAAAAAGCTTAAGTATACACGATTTATTAGAATAGTCTTCAAGTTGAAGAGGAATTTGGCCATTGTTACTAATGTTTATGTTCATATTTATGGGTGTTGAGTTGCTTACAAAGAAAAAAGAGAGAAAAAAGGAGTATTAAAAAGAAAATGAAATGAATAAGTGTTTCACTAAATAAATAACTTGGTTGGCTCGAGTAGTACAGTCCGAGGGGTCCGTTTTGGCCTAATGCCGTATTATCGTCTGATTTAGGAGCCATTGACCGGAACCTCACTCATTTGATGGAGCGATCCAAATTATACAATTTTCCGCAAATGTTGCTTGATGCGCGTTATGTGGAACTAAAAAAAAGAAATGGTGAATACACTAAGCAACCTCAATACCTATGATGTGAACGGTTACTTTTTGAAATACCAATTCCTTGGAAACAAGAAAACTAGTACATAACAACGTGTTATACTTTTGCTTGCGCAAAACGATGCTCGCATGTTATTTATTCAAATTAAATTAGAGAAAATATCATGTGATTTATCTTGGTCATGAATTGTGTATATTGATAGTCAAGACCATGTTGGAAAGCGTATCATTGAGCCATGCCATAAGCAATTGATAGAATTTATTGTTTTATTAATCATCCGTATTCATCGCTCTTTTTGCTAGGGACTAGCAAATCGCTAGTTGGGGGTGTGATTCGGGTTGAATATTGCATATTTAACCTCCCATTTAACCCCATTTTGTGCTTATAAGATACTTAATTGGTCTCTAATACGTTTGTATTTGTGTATATCATCATTTATTAGAGAAATCACTTAATTTGAGCATAAAACAGTAATAAACTGAATATTTCTGCAATTTTTATATTTTTTATGGCTTGGTCTTGATCTCACGATTCCAACGACTATTTATTTGTATTTTTCTGATATCTATGCTAATTACTATGAATTTTTGAATGCATAATACCAATTTAATGGGAAAATACGCAAGTAAATACGAAAATACGGTCGGCCACCAATCAATCGCCGCCACGTGGTGCAATCTCCGACATTCCCGCCTTTATCCTACGGTCGCAGCAAGGCGTAATCGCGATTAACTATCGACCGTTCGATCAAGATCGAACGGCCGACGTTCCGTTTCATCACGCAGCGGAGCGCTTCGTAAATGGGGCGACGTGGCCAGCTTCTGATCACACGATCGAGATCCGACGGCTCAGTTTGACCCTGCAATTTGAACTCGAAGCGCAGCTCAGAAGCGACGACATGGAGCTTTTCGAGCCGTTGGATTCTGATCCAACGGTCCGTAAGCGATCAACTTCAGCGAAGAGCAGGCGAAATCTTGGGGACACGCGGCAACAATCTAACGCCCCCCCTGCTTCATCAAACGGCCCAACGAAGCTCCGCCTCGTATTCGAAGAGTGGGCGACATGGCCCATTGTGTGCCCTTGATGCATGATCGAACGGCCAAAAGTAACTCCGAATCGGGTTCAGATCGAAGTTGCGGAGCGGGCGCGCACGAATTCTAAAGGCCACGTGGCAGCTCCTGGGCGCATCCCGCATTGATCGAGCGGTCCAAATTTATCAGCGACCGTGGGTATGGGTTTAACGTGATACGGGTGCGGGTTTAGACCCGTTAACCCCCGTAAACGCGCAATGTTTATTATTTAAGCGTATTTTGGGCTAGGGTTGCGTATGCTGGCGTATTGGGGGCTCTAGGAGCCGTATTTCACCACCAAACTTGGAGGCCCTATGGACAGAGGCTAGAACTACTATGTGAAGGATATTTGGGGCTATTTGGATAGGATTGGTGACATTTTTCCTATCTTTAGCCATGTATTTCACGTATTTGGCTTGTATTTGAAGTATTTATCAGGTATTTTGATGTTTTTATGATGTATTTGTCTACGAATACTGATTATAATCTCTCCATGCATGGTTAATCTTCATATGTGTTGGTGTTGATGTAGTTAGGATGTCGTAATCATTGATTTTGATGTCTTTTCGCCCTATTTTCATTGTATAATCACGTTATAACGACTGGTTTTTGTATGATTGGATTATCAGTGTGTTTTGCTTATGATGGTGGGTTCTCTCCTTGTGTGGTTTCCATTTCCATAGTTCTCGCTTTCATTCATCTCGTTGAGATTTCCTAGCTTTCGTTTTCATTCCTTTTGATGTGATCTTCTAGCTTCTTCCTTAGAATCATTGAACTCGGAGTAAGTCACTCGTGACGAGCTTCATATCGATCATATCTTAGCGATAGGTTGATCCTATGTCACGACCCGCTTCCCTGAAATGGAGGCGAGACGTGAAAAGGTCCGCACGGGAGTGGAGCGGTGAAGCCCCAACCCCGATAAGCGTCCACAATACATAAACAGGTCCCTGTAACCACAACAGAATAACAATAATAAAACAAGGCGAGACTGAAATAAAATTCCACATCTCACAAATTGTCCAACATCAACAAACGTCCAACATCCAGAAAAGCCACCAGGCTAAAAGAAAAGAGTCTAAAGGCCCAGAACAAGGCCAACAAAAGCAACGACAACAACAAAGTATAGGTGCTACGCACCGATAACAAAACAGCTGTCTAATCAAAAGTAAGGCACAACGAAGACATTAGGACTGGTCCCCAGTATCCACGTACTCCCCGTCAAACACAAGCTCAGGCTCGGCGTCAGCAAACACCTCGTCCTCAACAAGGAACTCGGGCTCAGGTTCTAACATGTGTCACCCAAAAGAGTAAAGGGGCACATGTCAGCAAGTCTAAAAAGACTTGGGCAAGGAAACTGAAGGTGAGGCATCTAGCAACCTAACAGTTTAGTATGCATGACATGGCAGTTATAACATGAGTGCACAATTTAAACATGGCAAGACAATTTGTACAAGAGAACAATCATCGGGACAAGACAAGAGTAGCCAAGCTACTATCAATTCAATCAATTCACATTTTGTAGGTGTTTATGCCATTCGCTGAATGGCATAGCATTTCAGACCGATCGGCACTAAACACTACCCAATACCCACACGATATGGAGCCTGGGGTCCCTGCACATTGAGCTCATCTAGTGAGCCTAGGGTTGCCCCGCACATTGAGCTCGCATTCTTAGTTCACAATTCATTACATCGAGCGTTGGGGTTTCCAACTCATTATGCTCGCTTCTGGTCACGAGCCAGGAACACAAGTATGGCGTAGGGAACACCTAGCCGGAACACGCAATTCGGGCATTGGCTATCAACCAACACATGGCCCGCTTCTGGAACACGAGCCAGGAACACATCATTGTAGCGAAGCTACGCAATCACAGCAATACCTAAAGAATGCGAGGTCATGACAATTTATTTGCGTACAGTTAATTAAATTAAACGTGACAGGCGAAATGCAATGACATGAACATATTCGTGTACCGTTAATTGAAAGTAAACATGGCATGGAAATTGTGCAACATGCTAAAAGTCGGAACTAGCTTCGTTGTCAAGCTAGTTCCCCAATTTGCGCCTAGGCGAGTATCATTTCGTCGCCTAGCCTCTTTTACGCCTACAACAAGCAAATGGCCTAAAACATGGCCTAAACCCTAAGTGGCAAGTTTCACTTGCCTAGCACCGGGGATTGACAATCACTTCGTCACACGGATGCTATCTACGGGGGAAATCGCTGTTTTTTGGGGGAGACAAACATCAAACACATGAAATTAATTAGGGTTTTCATAAAATTATAAATAGGTTAAGAAAACAACGGTAGAACGATTTCTTACCAAGAGGAGACGGAAGAAACACTCCGGGGAACCCTAGGATCAGATCTGGAAAAGATTGGAGAAGTTTGGAGAAACTAGGGATTTGGGTATTTTGATGGGTTTTGGTGAGATTTTGGGGAAGATGAGAGGTGGATGGAGTGAATGGTTGGATTGGATGATGATTCTAGGGCTTGGAATGGAGGAATGGAGCTTGGAGGAAGATGGGGGCTGAAGAGGGAAAGATTTTAGGGTTTTGGATCGTGTTGGAGAAGAAGAAGTCGTTTGGGAGGGGTATTTATAGGTTGGGCTGGCGGCTGCCCAGAAATTAGGGTTTTAACACTGGTTAGTCGGTCAAAGAGCAACCACTGACCGACTAGTTTGGCAACTAGTCGGTCGGTCGACCAACGCTGACCGACTAAGTGCAAACAGTAACTCCTGAACGAAAATAGGATTTAGAGTTAGTCGGTCCATGAACAAATACTGAACGACTAGTTTAACATCTAGTCGGTCGATGAACGTTCTTAGACCGACTAAGAGTAAACAGTAACTCGACTGTACAGTAGAACCAAGAATTAGTCGGTCTGAGTACAAAACTTAACCGACTAAGAATGACCAGTACTGATACTAAAATTTAGATGATGTGTTAGTCGGTTAAAGAAGCATTGCTGACCGACTAGTTTGCAACCTAGTCGGTCAACCAACGTTCTTAGACCGACTAACGATAAACAGTAACTCCTGAGAAATTTAGAAAGCTAACTAGTCGGTCCAAGAAGGATTGCCGACCGACTGGATCGTCATCTAGTTGGTCGATGGCCCTTCTTACACCGGCTAATGAGCACAGAAAAGTACCGATACGGAGCGCGAGGCCCCGGTATCGATTCCTAAGACTCCTAGGCTTGATCTAACAGTTAGATATGACCATTATGAAGTCTGTCACGAGTGACATACTTCGAAATCGACAATCCTAAGGAAGAAGCGAGAAAATACGACGAATCGATCGAAAATGAAATCTACGGAGACAAAAACCACACAAGAGGAGAAAATCCATCAAAACATATATTATATTATATTAAATCCAGATTCATGAAAAGCAGTCGTTACATCCTCCCCAACTTAAGAAAAATTCCGTCCTCGGAATTTCCAAAAATTCACGAGTCCGGAAACAAAAGTGGGAAACGCTCTCGCATCTCATCCTCATTCTCCCAAGTAGACTCTCCAGGTGAACCGTGTCGCCACATCACCCTCACAAGATTGACAATCTTGTTCCGAAGATATTTCTGACGCCTGTCCAGAATCTGCACTGGATGCTGGTCATACGTCATATCGGGGCGAACGGTAATCTCCGAAAAATCCACCGCATGAGACGGATCGCTAATGTATCGACGAAGCTGCGACACATGGAAAACATTGTGAACTCCTTCCAAAGATGGCAGCAAGGCCAAGCGATAAGCTATCTCGCCAACCCTCTCCAAAACATCAAACGGTCCAATGTATCGCGGGCTCAACTTTCCACGCTTCCCGAAACGAATCACACCACGATTCGGGGAAATCTTCAAGAACACATGGTCGCCCGGCTGAAACTCCAAAGGACAACGTTTAGCATCCGCCCAATGCTTAAAACGGTCCTGAGCAATCCTCAACCTCTCCCGAATATTCCTGACGATCTCCACGGCCTCCACGATCATCTCAGGTCCCAACAACTCACGATCACCAACGTCATCCCAACTCAATGGCGATCGACATTTCCTCCCATAAAGAGCGGCGAATGGCGCCATGCCAATACTCGCCTGGAAGCTGTTGTTGTAGGAAAATTCCACCAAGTGTAGATGGTCCTCCCACGAACCCTTGAAATCCAACATGCACGCCCTCAGCATGTCTTCCAAAATCTGAATCGTCCTCTCGGACTGGCCATCCGTCTGCGGATGGTACGCCGTGCTGAAACTCAGACGCGTACCCAAGCTCTTCTGCAAACTCTGCCAGAACTGAGATGTGAACCTCGTGTCTCGGTCAGACACGATACTCACGGGGACTCCATGAAGCCGCACAACCTCCTGCACGATTCACGTTACATCACTATCCAAACTAGGAAAAGGAAATAAAACGGAGAGTAAAAGAATTTTACCTCCATATATCTCCTCGCTAGCGCCTCAGTGGACTGTCCCACTCGGAACGGAATAAAGTGCGCAGATTTGGTCAATCGATCTACGATCACCCAAATCGCGTCATTCTTCTTCGGACTCCGAGGTAGTCCAGTCACGAAATCCATAGTGATGTGCTGCCACTTCCACTCTGGAATCGGAAGCGGTTGTAGCAACCCGGCCGAACGCTGATGCTCCGCCTTCACTTGCTGGCAAACCAAGCACTTGGCTACACTCCGAGCCACGCTCCTCTTCATACCATGCCACCAATAATTCAGACGAAGATCCTGATACATCTTGGTGCCACCAGGATGCACAGAATACGGCGAACTGTGTGCCTCCACCATCAGCTCCTCTCTGATATCCCCAGCTGGCACACACAACCTGGCTCCAAACCTCAGCGAGCCATCCTCATGAATCAAAAAGTCAGTCCGCAGACCGGCTTCCACCTGCTTCCGAATCCTCACCAGCTTCGGATCCTCAGCCTGGCCAGCCTTAATCCGATCCACGATCGTCGACTGTACCTGCATGTACGTCAACGACGAAGCCTCTCCAGGAAGGACAATCTCCACGCCAGACTCACAAAAATCCTGCTGCAATCTCCACTGCGAGGTCAAAATCATCACCGCTGGCAGCCTACTCAACGCATCAGGAACCACATTCACCTTGCCAGGGTGATACTGCAAATCAATCTCATAATCCGCCATAAGCTCCAACCATCGACGCTGTCGCATGTTGATCTCCTTCTGAGTGAAAATGTACTTCAAGCTTTTGTGATCGGTGAAAATCTTCACTTTCTCACTCAGCAAGAAGTGCCTCCAAATCTTAAGAGCAAACACAACGGCAGCCAACTCCAAATCATGCGTCGGATAATTCTTCTCATGAACCTTAAGCTGACGAGACGCATACGCCACAACATGTCCGTGCTGATGCTACACACAACCGAGACCCTTGCCAGAAGCATCGCAAAAGATCTCAAATCCACCGCTGCGATCAGGCACAACAAGAATAGGGGCAGTCGTCAACCTCTCCTTCAAAATACCAAAAGCACTCTCACAATCACCCGACCAAACATAAGCAACATCCTTCCGCGTCAACCTGGTCATCGGCTCGACAATACGAGAAAAGTCCTTAATGAATCGCCGATAATAACCAGCAAGCCCAAGAAAACTCCGAATCTCAGATGCTGACGACGGAACAGGCCACTCCCTGATGGCCCGAATCTGCTCGGGATCCACTGAAATACCATCTCCAGTCACCACATGCCCGAGAAAAGCAACTCTATCCAGCCAAAACTCGCACTTCGAAAACTTAGCATACAACCGATGCTTCCTCAAAATCTCCAACACCGTCCTTAAGTGCGAGGCATGCTCTTCCTCCGACTTCGAATAGATCAGAATGTCGTCAATAAAGATAACGACAAACTTATCCAAAAAGTCGTAGAAAATCAGGTTCATTAGATTCATGAAAACTGCGGGCGCGTTAGTTACGCCAAAAGGCATAACCACGAACTCATAGTGTCCATACTTCGTCCTGAACGCCGTCTTCGGAACATCTCCCTTCTTCACCTTCAACTGATGGTAACCACTCCTCAAATCCAATTTAGAAAACACCCTCGAACCTCCAAGCTAATCAAAAATATCATCGATGCGAGGCAACGGGTATTTATTCTTAATGGTCACCGCATTCAACTCCCGATAATCCACACACATGCGACGCGAACCATCCTTCTTCTTAACCAACAACACCGGTGCTCCCCACGGAGACACGCTAGGATTAATATAACCCTTCTGCAAAAGCTCATCCAACTGCTTCCGCAACTCTTCCAATTCTGCAGGAGCCATACGATACGGCGCCTTCAAAATCGGCTGCGCACCTGGAACAAGATCGATAGAAAATTCCAGAGCTCGATCAGGTGGCAAACCAGACATCTCCTCGGGGAAGACGTCACCAAAATATCGCACCACAGCTGGCCACTCCAGCTCCATCTGCATAGCCACAGCCTCCACCGGCCTGGCCCGAAATCTGACAGGACCAAGCGAAATGCTACCATGACTGAACTCAAATACTGGATGTCCGGGAATCTCGAACACCACCTTCTTCCTCCTGCAGTCGATCGTAGCATAGAAGCTTGCCAACCAATCCATCCCAAGAACTGCATCATAGTTGATGATGTCGTGGACAATGAAATCCGCAAAAAGCTCATGTCCACAGACCACCAACGAGCAAGAATTGCAACCATGATGCACCGAGACCACACCATTCCCTGTGACGATATTCCAACTCTTGGGAAGAGGGGACGTCGACAAGGAATGCCTCTCCACGAAGCTCCGAGAAATAATGCACATCGATGCACCAGAGTCAAAGAGGACTCGTGCAGGAAATGTGCACACCAAAATCACACCTAATCAATCAATTAACAATCAAACCCTATTCTAGCAAACAACCATGTTCAAGCAGACAACACAATTAAACAATCAAAACCAGCTCGGAAAATGACAGCTAGATTGAGGATTACCTGCGATAACCTCATCCACAGCCTCGCTCTCCGCAGCGGTCATCAGAAAAGCCTGCCTCCTCGGCGGAACAGCCTGCCGAAAAGCCTGCCTCTGCGGAACAAGAGCTGCTCCACGTCCAGCAGGAACAGTCGCTCGCTGCTGCAACGGCTGAGCTGCAACAGGAGCCCTCCGCAGCGGATCCGCATGCCGACAATCCTTCGCGACATGGGAAGCATCTCCGCAAACCAGACACTGGCCCAAAAACTTCCGACACTGATCCTTGACATGGCCAGGCTTGCCGCAGAAATGTCAAAGCTTCAGAATAGGCCCTCCCGGCCTCTTAAACTGAGCAGACTGATTAGGCCTGAATCCAGGTCTAACCACAGCTCTCGCCTGTTCCACAGGCCTCTTCCCAGCACCAACAACAGACCCCCTTCTCTGGTTCACGAGCAGCTCCTGCCTCTTAGCTGCTACCAGAACCTTCTGATAAGATTCCCGGTCAGAAGAGGTCACAAAACTCTGGAGCTCCGAAGCAAGCCCCTGCAGGAACCTCTGAGCTCTCTCCTCAGCGTCCTGCACCATCTTTGGTGCAAACCGACTCAGCCTCATGAACTCTTGGTGATACATGTCCACCGACGAGTTCCCCTGCTTCAGATCGATAAAACGCTGCAGCATCTCCTCCTTGGCAGCCTTCGGGAAGAACTCACCCTCAAATCTGGTCTTGAAGGTAGCCCAAGCTATCGGCTCCACCAACAACTTCTCTTCCGCATCCCACCAATTTCGAGCATTATCCTTGAGTTGCCTCTTCGCCAAATCAACCCATCCAACCGGGGTGATCTTGGCCATCTTCAGATTGTCCTCGACGTTCCGAATCCACTCATCGGCAGCCAGAGGACCCTCAGAACCATCAAAATACGTGGGACCCAGCTCCCGAAATTGCTTCGCTCCTGGCTCAGAGCGAGGGGCATCCGGAAGAGCCCGGGCAGCTCGAGCAAGTGGAGCATTCTGGACTTGCAAAAGCACGCCCTGCTGCACTTGCATCATCTGCAACATCATCCGCATCATCTCACCGCTGGTGGGTTCCCGCTCAGGCTCCTCATCATGAGGGAGCGCACCACTACCCCCACCATGGGTGAAACGCCTTCCTGCCATCTAGTGACACAGAAAACGAATCAGATTAGACTCATAGCTTATGACATCGGACGTCGAACTTAGTTTATGGGACATTCTAATATTATTATCGCTATTCCAAAAATCGCAGTTACAGAGGGACCTGCATGTCCACCACTAAAACCTGTCACGACCCGCTTCCCCGAAATGGAGGCGAGACGTGAAAAGGTCCGCACGGGAGTGGAGCGGTGAAGCCCCAAACCCGATAAGCGTCCACAATACATAAACAGGTCCCTGTAACCACAACAGAATAACAATAATAAAACAAGGCGAGACTGAAATAAAATTCCACATCTCACAAATTGTCCAACATCAACAAAAGTCCAACATCCAGAAAAGCCACCAGGCTAAAAGAAAAGAGTCTAAAGGCCCAGAACAAGGCCAACAAAAGCAACGACAACAACAAAGTATAGGTGCTACGCACCGATAACAAAACAGCTGTCTAATCAAAAGTAAGGCACAACGAAGACACTAGGACTGGTCCCCAGTGTCCACGTACTCCCCGTCAAACACAAGCTCGGGCTCGGCGTCAGCAAACACCTCGTCCTCAACAAGATACTCAGGCTCAGGTTCTAACATGTGTCACCCAAAAGAGTAAAGGGGCACATGTCAGCAAGTCTAAAAAGACTTGGGCAAGGAAACTGAAGGTGAGGCATCTAGCAACCTAACAGTTTAGTATGCATGACATGGCAGTTATAACATGAGTGCACAATTTAAACATGGCAAGACAATTTGTACAAGAGAACAATCATCGGGACAAGACAAGAGTAGCCAAGCTACTATCAATTCAATCAATTCATATTTTGTAGGTGTTTATGCCATTCGCTGAATGGCATAGCATTTCAGACCGATCGGCACTAAACACTACCCAATACCCACACGATATGGAGCCTGGGGTCCCTGCACATTGAGCTCATCTAGTGAGCCTAGGGTTGCCCCGCACATTGAGCTCGCATTCTTAGTTCACAATTCATTACATCGAACGTTGGGGTTTCCAACTCATTATGCTCGCTTCTGGTCACGAGCCAGGAACACAAGTATGGCGTAGGGAACACCTAGCCGGAACACGCAATTCGGGCATTGGCTATCAACCAACACATGGCCCGCTTCTGGAACACGAGCCAGGAACACAACATTGTAGCGAAGCTACGCAATCACAGCAATACCTAAAGAATGCGAGGTCATGACAATTTATTTGCGTACAGTTAATTAAATTAAACGTGACAGGCGAAATGCAATGACATGAACATATTCGCGTACCGTTAATTGAAAGTAAACATGGCATGGAAATTGTGCAACATGCTAAAAGTCGGAACTAGCTTCGTTGTCAAGCTAGTTCCCCAATTTGCGCCTAGGCGAGTATCATTTCGTCGCCTAGCCTCTTTTACGCCTACAACAAGCAAATGGCCTAAAACATGGCCTAAACCCTAAGTGACAAGTTTCACTTGCCTAGCACCGGGGATTGACGATCACTTCGTCACACGGATGCTATCTACGGGGGAAATCGCTGTTTTTTGGGGGAGACAAACATCAAACACATGAAATTAATTAGGGTTTTCATAAAATTATAAATAGGTTAAGAAAACAACGGTAGAACGATTTCTCACCAAGAGGAGACGGAAGAAACACTCCGGGGAACCCTAGGATCAGATCTGGAAAAGATTGGAGAAGTTTGGAGAAACTAGGGTTTTGGGGGATTTGGGGATTTTGATGGGTTTTGGTGAGATTTTGGGGAAGATGAGAGGTGGATGGAGTGAATGGTTGGATTGGATGATGATTCTAGGGCTTGGAATGGAGGAATGGAGCTTGGAGGAAGATGGGGGCTGAAGAGGGAAAGATTTTAGGGTTTTGGATCGTGTTGGAGAAGAAGAAGTCGTTTGGGAGGGGTATTTATAGGTTGGGCTGGCGACTGCCCAGAAATTAGGGTTTTAACACTGGTTAGTCGGTCAAAGAGCAACCACTGACCGACTAGTTTGGCAACTAGTCAGTCGGTCGACCAACGCTGACCGACTAAGTGCAAACAGTAACTCCTGAACGAAAATAGGATTTAGAGTTAGTCGGTCCATGAACAAATACTGACCGACTAGTTTAACATCTAGTCGGTCGATGAACGTTCTTAGACCGACTAAGAGTAAACAGTAACTCGACTGTACAGTAGAACCAAGAATTAGTCGGTCTGAGTATAAAACTTAACCGACTAAGAATGAACAGTACTGATACTAAAATTTAGATGATGTGTTAGTCGGTTAAAGAAGCATTGCTGACCGACTAGTTTGCAACCTAGTCGGTCAACCAACGTTCTTAGACCGACTAACGATAAACAGTAACTCCTGAGAAATTTAGAAAGCTAACTAGTCGGTCCAAGAAGGATTGCCGACTGACTGGATCGTCATCTAGTCGGTCGATGGCCCTTCTTACACCGGCTAATGAGCACAGAAAAGTACCGATACGGAGCGCGAGGCCCCGGTATCGATTCCTAAGACTCCTAGGCTTGATCTAACAGTTAGATATGACCGTTATGAAGTCCGTCACGAGTGACATACTTCGAAATCGACAATCCTAAGGAAGAAGCGAGAAAATACGACGAATCGATCGAAAATGAAATCTACGGAGACAAAAACCACACAAGAGGAGAAAATCCATCAAAACATATATTATATTATATTAAATCCAGATTCATGAAAAGCAGTCGTTACATCCTAGAAACCTTAGAATTAATCCCGGACATTCGCGCTCCATTTCGAGACTTTTCGTGCACGTTAGTTGGTTCAAGAAGATCAACCGACCGACTAGATTCCAATCTAGTCGGTCAAGAAATCAACTGGAACCTACTAGTTCATTCAATCAATTATTCAGGAGTTACTGTTTATCTTTAGTCGGTCTAAGAACATCTTTCGACCGACTAGATTACAAACTAGTCGGTCAGCCATTGTTCTTCAACCGACTAGTTCATTGATCATTTTCCCAGCCGAGTTACTGTTTACTCTTAGTCGGTCCATGAACACTCACCGACCGACTAGATTCCAAACTAGTCGATTGACAAGCCTTCACAGACCGACTAACTCATAGTCCAGTTTTCCTGAGCGAGCTACTGTTTACTCTTAGTCGGTCTGCGTTGATCAACCGACCGACTAGTTCCCAGGCTAGTCGGTCACCAATCCTTCTTTGACCGACTAATCAGCCCATGAAACCCTAGTTTTGCCTAGCCGCCACACTTTTCTATAAATACGCCCCAAACATTTTCTTCTTCTTCCTCATCACCCCAAACCCTAATTTCTCCCCCATTGAGCCCCCTTCTTCCCCAAACCATTGATCCTTCATCCCAAGCTCATCCATCATCATCCAAACCCTCATTTCACACATCCTACCTCTCCTCAACCTCAAACCCTCATCAAATCCCCAAAAGCCATATCCAAACCCATTTCTCCAGATTTTCCCCATTTCCAGATCTGAGCCGGATCGTTCTTCCGTCGCCGTAGTTCTCGGCATCGTTCTTCCGCTTCTTCACGGGTAGTATTCTTCCTTTAATAATCTCATAACCCACACTTGATATTTGTGAAACCCTAATAAAATGGATCATTAGAAATCGTAGGGTTCGATTGTGAATACGGATTAGTTACCATTCTAATGTTGTTTTTCCATGACAGTGATCCATTCCCGTAGATAACAAATTTGGGTGATGTGCCTTCGTTGATCGTTCTCCTCGGTGCCAGGCAAGTGAAACTTGCATCTCTTGATTTGGGCCATGTCTTAGGCCATTTCCCTTGCTTTAGCATAAAAGAGACTAGACGGTGAAAGGATAGCCGTCTAGACGCCATTGACCTAGCTTGACAATGAAGCTTGGTCCGTCACCCTCATCATGCTTGTATGTCACGTTTAATTTCACTTAACGGTACGCGTATTAACTGTTCATGTCTTCCATGCATCCTTAACTGCTATTGCATTTTAACTTCCATGTTTAATTTCAATTAACGGTATGCGAATATGTTCATGTCATTGCATTTTGCCTGTCACGTTTAATTTCAATTAACGGTACGCGAATATCTGCTCATGTCATTGCATGCTTGAACACTCATCGTGATTACGTAGCTTCGCTACATACTTGTACTATTTGTACTGGCTAGGCACCCGTTTTGCGGGCACAACCCTAGGCCAATTACAATTCTGGCTCGTGGTCCAGAAGACGAGCTCAATACAGCCTGCGGGCAATAGGGCACTCTCTGAGTGATCCCTTGTACATTACTACAGCCTACGGGCAATAGGGCATCCATGTGTGGGTGATCCCTTGTACTTGTACTTGTTACTTGACATTACATGTCACAACTACCACTTGCTACTTGTACTTTACCTTACTTGTTACTACCTTACTTGCCATGCCATGCACCATACTTTAACTGTTAGGTTGTTAGTTTACATTTCTTTCAGTTTCCTTGCACAAGTCTTTCCAGACTTGCTGACATGTGCCCCTCTCTCTTTTGGGTGTCACATGTTAGACTTAGAGCCAGAGCTTGTTGCAGAGGACGTTGTGTTTGCTGTGGAGGAGTCTTGTGGACACCGGTGACTTTGTTGAGTTTCCTTTATTTTTTAGGATTCCTGTTAGTTGTCGGTGCGTGGCACCTTTGTTTTGTATGTTATATTTTGTAGGCCATGTTGGGCCTTAGACTCTTTTTCCTTTAGCCTGGTGGCTTTTCTGCGATATTGTAATTTATTTATGGATATTCAGGGATTCAATAAATTGCTTATTGTCTCATTTTCTTATTGTTATCTTTGTTTCGTATCGCATTTGCAAGGACTTGCCATTTGTAGTTCTATTTGACGCTTATCGGACTTGCGACTTTTCAGCTTCAAGTCTGAGCGGACCTACTCACGTCTCGCCTCCACATTTTTGGGAAGCGGGACGTGACAGGTTTTTTTGGTGGCCCATGCAGGTCCATTTGCAAATGCGAATTATCGGAACAACGATAATAATTATAGAATGTCCATTAAATAAATTAGAACATCCAAATTGTAAGCCCAGAGTCTAAGTTTTAGCGTTCCTATACCTTAGATGGCTGGTAGACGTGTTAGAGCACCTGTCCCAGCTTGGTAGGAAATCCATTAGGTTAGGACTATAGTGAGACTTAGTTAGAAGTTTTTGTTTGCTAGTTAGAGGCCCCTGATTGTTTGTTAGACTCCACGCTAGCGATCGATATGATAGTCTTAAGAGTTGCCTTAGTGATTCCCGCCTAGCTCTGGCCATGATAGACTCCTAGGATTTCTTTAGTCGTTCGCTTGGGTTAATCGATTTCGGGCCCAACGGAACATGACCTTGATTCTCTTAGAACCTTCCCTGAGGCCTCTAATATACTCTAGCCATTAAGAAGCCTTAGTGATTAGTTTTCCTAGGCCTTTAGTCGACCCGATGATTAGAACCCTTTAATTCAATCTTTCCTGGTCACTACACTTTGGTGTTACTGACCGTAGATTTTCACCGTAGTTTCTTGAATCGTAATTTAGGTGCATTCATCGCTCAACCACATTCCTTGCTCTCGATTCACATGATCACCTCATTACGATTATCGTCGACCTTTCAAATCTTTTCGTTACAAATCTTGATTCTTCCAAAGTCATTTTTGTATTCTTTCCTTATTTAAAGATTTCACTCAACTTAAATTTTGTTTTAAACTTCTTTTGTATATTTCCCTTACTCCCGATTGAGCTAAAAGTTATTCTTAGATTTTGAAAAACTATTTGGCCGTAATTTTAAATTACTATCTTGTAACCATTTTCTAACCTATATCTTCGCTTCTCGATCTCAAAACTTTACTACTATTTCAATAATTCGATATACCACTTTTTCTAAATTGCGAAATTCATTTTTGCTGTTTACCGTACGTGCTTTAAAATACTTCTTCAAGATAAATAGAATTCCAAATATCTTATGAATATATTCTAATTATAAGTTTGTCGTACCGTACTTCAAAAGTCTTTATACCAACCCATTCCTTTAGAAAATCCTTGTTTCCCCCAAAGGTATTTTCGATTTTTCCTCTCTCGCTAAGTTTAAATTTCGTTTTAAACCCGCTACGTATATACTTAAATTTCTCACTTTTCGATTGAGTCAACAATTCCTTGTAGATTTCGGAGCCTAATGGTTGTAATTATAATTGCTATCTCGTAACCATTTTCTAATCTATATTTTCGCATTTCGGTTTAAGGACTCTATTACTATTTTGAAAAATTCGACATACCATTTTTCTAACTATGAGAGCCATTTTAATCGCATATCATACATACTTTAAAATCTCTTCCAAGATAAATAGAACTTCAATTGTTTTCATATATCAGTACTAGGTTCATTGTACTCGTACTTTAAGATCTTGTATAAATCTGTTGTTTGGCAAATCCGGGTCCCTCTAAAAAGTATTTTAAATGTTATTTAATTGGAACCTTCTCTTCAGTTTTAAAACTTGGAAGCATTTAGCATGGGCCTAAATTTTCACACTATGGTTGATCGGATTTCATTCTTTGAATCTCGAAATTTTGCCGGAATATTTTATTAAGCTACTGCCGTATAATGTTTACGAACCTCTCCGTTGCAAATCTTGAATTTTCCGAAAGTATCTTTCCGACTTCCTTTTCCTAAGTTTAAATTTGTTCGGAACTTTAAAATGTGTATACTTATACCTCATGTTCTTTCGTTGACTTAAATTTATTTTTGAATTTCGAAGGTTTTGACGAGATTTGATTACTAATTTATGATGTTCTTCCAGCCTTTACGTTCATACCTATTTAAATATCTCGTCCCTTTCCATATGTCAATTTAATTCTGAGCGTGTTTCTAATTTTTCCCAAACTCGATTTATAAATTTTTTTCTTTCTTATTTATGCCGTTCAAATGATTCGTCACGCTCCCTTAATATACCTTCCAAGTCACACATGATTTTAGCTTTCAACAAACCAAGGATATGTTCAACATTTTCTCTATTACAATTTTTGGAAAATTACGTCTTCATAACTTTTCATGATCTAGACCCTCCGTAATTTGGTTTTAAGGCTTATTTACAAATTTTGATAATTTCATTACTAAAGGAATTATTATCTTTCCGTTCTCCAAACATACTTTAGAATAAATTCTAACTAAATAGAATTTCAAATATTTTCATATCCATGCTAGGCTCGTTAGCCCGTATGTTAAGAGCTTTGTGTAAAACGATTTCTTTTGGCAAATCCTGGTTACACTAAAGGGTAGTTTCAATATTGATTATTTAAGCTTTTCCTGGCTTAAAGACTTTGAAAGCATTTAACCTGAGTTTAAATTCTTCAGTTAGTTTAATTTCATTTCAAACTTTGCAAACATTATTAAATTACTACCGTGTAATATTTTCCTAAACTACGACATTAATATTCGTGTAAATGATTTACTTCCTTTTATAATGATTTTATATAAACCAATAAACCGTTTTCTCCTATCATGTATATTCGACTCAAACTCGTTTTCAAACAACTTGTTTATCGACCTCTAAATAATTTTATACAAACGAGGACTCTGACTTTTTGAAGTACAACGGTCTTCGAATTTACGTATTTTAACTTATGTTGTTTACACTACCTTCTTTACGTATTCCTTAAGGGTATCATTGCATCATCTTTCCACCTAAACATTCACAGTCTTACCCTGATTCCCCTAACCAAATTTGGCTCCTTATCTTCGTCCTAGCTGAACCCATGTTTTTCGATCTTTCTATTCGTCATGATCCAGGTTCGGTTCTTTCCTATTGTCTAGCCCATAGAGCTTGTCGTTGCCTGTGTCAACCTTGTTATAGTTTGGTGGGCCCATTAGTTAAGTGGTTATGTCGTCGTAGTGTCGATTTCGTGGTGTGTATATAGTGGTATGGGTGTTGGCATTTGTATGTTGTGTGTAGGTAATTTTCTGCTTGAGTATGATGTAATATACGTATGATAACAGAATGATAATTTTAATTGGTACTACTTGTTTTATGAGATGTCGTATGCGTGTATATCAGGAGGTATACCCGACTATTGCATCTCTTAAACTTGTATGTAGTTGATGTGTTGATATGGTAATTAAAAATGGATGGACATGGTGTGAAAATATGTGATACGTGGATATGTATGCCTTGGAGTGGTATTGGTGTGTGTATGGATACTATGTTACGCATATAAATGTCCGGCTATGATTTGAGTCTCACTCAAGCTTGAGTGGGTATACTCTATGTACTTTGGTATAATTGTATGTGGTGGTCAATAGTGATGGATGATGTAGGTATGGTGTTTGAGTTGTTTGTGCTTGGTTGTGTTACGCACACGATTGTGGGTGGCTATACCAATATATAGTTATAGGACTATATGTGAGGTGAAAATATGGTGAAATATTTGCATGCATTTGAATGACTGAATAAATGTTAAATTATTTTCAAATAAGAGAGGCTTGGTTATTTTCTTATAGTAAGTAATAAGTGTTTATTGTTGTATAAATATATTGACTATATATATGTGATTGAAATACGTGTATGAAATTGATTGACTATAATAAGTATGAGTGTACTATTTGCGTGAAAACATGTTTGTAGTGGTAGTAATATTTGATTTCTAGTGCATATATATAAGCACTCGAAATTAAAGTACTTGGTTGAATTTATGATGTGATATTGGTTGAGGGTAGTTACCAGAGCGACTATATATATATGTTAGAAAGTCCGAGGACGGACTTTATTCTAAGGTGGGTAGGATGTAACGACTGGTTTTTGTATGATTGGATTATCAGTGTGTTTTGCTTATGATGGTGGGTTCTCTCCTTGTGTGGTTTCCATTTCCATAGTTCTCGCTTTCATTCATCTCGTTGAGATTTCCTAGATTTCGTTTTCATTCCTTTTGATGTGATCTTCTAGCTTCTTCCTTAGAATCATTGAACTCGGAGTAAGTCACTCGTGACGAGCTTCATATCAATCATATCTTAGCGATAGGTTTATCCTAGAAACCTTAGAATTCATCCCGGACATTCGCGCTCCATTTCGAGACTTTTCGTGCACGTTAGTTGGTTCAAGAAGATCAACCGACCGACTAGATTCCAATCTAGTCGGTCAGGAAATCAACTGGAACCGACTAGTTCATTCAATCAATTATTCAGGAGTTACTGTTTATCTTTAGTCCGTCTAAGAACATCTTTCGACCGACTAGATTACAAACTAGTCGGTCAGCCATTGTTCTTCAACCGACTAGTTCATTGATCATTTTCCCAGCCGAGTTACTGTTTGCTCTTAGTCGGTCCATGAACACTCACCGACCGACTAGATTCCAAACTAGTCGGCTGACAAGCCTTCATAGACCGACTAACTCATAGTCCAGTTTTCCTGAGCGAGCTACTGTTTACTCTTAGTCGGTCTGTGTTGATCAATCGACCGACTAGTTCCCAAGCTAGTCGGTCACCAATCCTTCTTTGACTGACTAATCAGCCCAGGAAACCCTAGTTTTGCCTAGCCGCCACACTTTTCTATAAATACGCCCCAAACGTTTTCTTCTTCTTCCTCATCACCCCAAACCCTAATTTCTCCCCCATTGAGCCCCCTTCTTCCCCAAACCATTGATCCTTCATCCCAAGCTCATCCATCATCATCCAAACCCTCATTTCACACATCCTACCTCTCCTCAACCTCAAACCCTCATCAAATCCCCAAAAGCCTCATCCAAACCCATTTCTCCATATTTTTCCCATTTCCAGATCTGAGCCGGATCGTTCTCCCGTCGCCGTAGTTCTCGGCGTCGTTCATCCGCTTCTTCACGGGTAGTATTCTTCCTTTAATAATCTCATAACCCACACTTGATATTTGTGAAACCCTAATAAAATGGATCATTAGAAATCGTAGGGTTCGATTGTGAATACGGATTAGTTACCATTCTAATGTTGTTTTTCCATGACAGTGATCCATTCCCGTAGATAACAAATTTGGGTGATGTGCCTTCGTTGATCGTTCTCCTCGGTGCCAGGCAAGTGAAACTTGCATCTCTTGATTTGGGCCATGTCTTAGGCCATTTCCCTTGCTTTAGCGTAAAAGAGACTAGACGGTGAAAGGATAGCCGTCTAGACGCCATTGACATATCTTGACAACGAAGCTTGGTCCGTCACCCTTATCATGCTTGTATGTCACGTTTAATTTCACTTAACGGTACGCGTATTAACTGTTCATGTCATCCATGCATCCTTAACTGCTATTGCATTTTAACTGCCATGTTTAATTTCAATTAACGGTACGCGAATATGTTCATGTCATTGTATTTTGCCTGTCACGTTTAATTTCAATTAACGGTACACGAATATCTGCTCATGTCATTGCATGCTTGAACACTCATCGTGATTGCGTAGCTTCGCTACATACTTGTACTATTTGTACCGGCTAGGCACCCGTTTTGCGGGCACAACCCTAGGCCAATTACCATTCTGGCTCGTGGTCCAGAAGACGAGCTCAATACAGTCTGCGGGCAATAGGGCACTCTATGAGTGATCCCTTGTACATGACTACAGCCTGCGGGCAATAGGGCATCCATGTGTGGGTGATCCCTTGTACTTGTACTTGTTACTTGACATTACATGTCACAACTAACACTTGCTACTTGTACTTTACCTTACTTGTTACTACCTTACTTGCCATGCCATGCATGATACTTTAACTGTTAGGTTGTTAGTTTACATTTCTTTCAGTTTCCTTGCACAAGTCTTTCCAGACTTGCTGACATGTGCCCCTCTCTCTTTTGGGTGTCACATGTTAGACTCAGAGCCAGAGCTTGTTGCAGAGGACGTTGTGTTTGCTGTGGAGGTGTCTTGTGGACACCGGTGACTTTGTTGAGTTTCCTTTATGTTTTAGGATTCCTGTTAGTTGTCGGTGCGTGGCACCTTTATTTTGTATGTTATATTTTGTAGGCCATGTTGGGCCTTAGACTCTTTTTCCTTTAGCCTGGTGGCTTTTCTGCGATATTGTAATTTATTTATGGATATTCAGGGATTCAATAAATTGCTTATTGTCTCATTTTCTTATTGTTATCTTTGTTTCGTATCGCATTTGCAAGGACTTGCCATTTGTAGTTCTATTTGACGCTTATCGGACTTGCGGCTTTTCAGCTTCAAGTCTGAGCGGACCTACTCACGTCTCGCCTCCACATTTTTGGGAAGCGGGGCGTGACACGCGTATTTTGCAAGTTTCTACACGTATTGCTCAAGTATTATCGTTGTTGATGTACTTGTATCAGATATAATCTCTGAAAATTTGTTCGTGGCATGACCCTTGCGGGCACATACACTTATTTTCTCATGAAACTAGCACTCTATTTGATATTTAAGGCACTTTTCGATGCTCGTTTATCGTAATATTTTCCGACGTTCTCGTGCCCTGACCGGACGAAACGTTGAGTTATAGAAAAGATATTAATGATCGTTGATTGCACACACCCTAACAAAATCAATACCAACACATACTCTCCATATTAGTACCCCATTTCGAATTCACCGTAAATATCGTCGGATTTTCTTTTGTTATTCTAAACTCTTTATACTTGATAGGTGGTTGTTTATTACCGTATTATTACTCTTTACACACTGAAATTCGTGGTTTTGCAGGTCAGTTGTCCCGTGGATTCGATACCTGGACTCACCAGGATATTACTTGTTCGATCTCTTGCGCTTGGGAGTAGTGCTCAAATCATTTGAGACGAGACACGCGCGTAGAGCTCCGACGGATGGCGGCTGCTGCTTTTCGGCTGGCGGCAGCACGCAACTCTGGCAGGCGGCGGTCGACAGCTGTAGGTGTGCGCGCGTGGGCGTGGGGAGGGTTAGGGCTGAGGGAGGAAGAGGAAGAAGATGGAGTTTGGATTTTGGGTTTCAGATTTTTGTGTTTTCAGATTTGGGGTTTTGATTCTGAAATTATTTTCAGATTTCCTCTGGTTCTTGAATCTCAATGAATCTGAAATATTTTCAGATTTTGTTTTGGAAGGCTGAATTTGGTTTCTATTTGAAGTTGTTGTGTTGATTTGTGAGATGGGATGAAAGATCTGCTGTTGGGTTTGATTTGAGAGAGAGGATAAAGCTTGCAGGGAGATGATGCTGCCTTAATAGATTAGGAGGGAATGTTGATGTTGTTCTCATTGTTGTTGTTGTTTGCTGTTGTTAAAGATAGTGAAGCGGGGGAACAGCTCGATGATGGAGGAGCTGGATGTGGGTGTTGACGGTTGATGAGATGTGTCTGCTGATAATGAAGAGGAACTATCAGGTAGGAATTGGTTGGCTGCTGACTCATGATTTAATTAGGGATTAGATTAGATTAGGTTAGTTAGGGTTAATAGTTAATTAATCACGATGTGTGAAAAATTAAAAAGTCATCCAAGACGCGCTCACGTCGTCGCACAAAAGAACTCGCGTACAAAAACATCTGGACGATCAAAACAAAAAATACGGGTACACACAATAATTATACGCCTAGAAATACCGGCCGTTACAGTGATAGAAGGCTTAGGAACCCTAGGACGCTTAGAAGCAATGAGCTTTCCCTTGCCCTTGGTCTTGGGAGCCATTATACATTCAATCGAATGATTTGAAATGATACAAACGAAATAGGCAACGAACGAAAGAACCAACGAGAGAAAATCAAACCTAGTCAAAAGACACGAAGAGACAACGATGAAGCAATCGAAAGACGAAGAAGAGAAGATCGACGGCGGAGAGATCGACGGCTGTGGATTTGATCGGGGAAGACGAACGGTTTCAATCGGAGGAGAGAGAAAACATGGGTTTGAAATGAAGTGTCTCGATGATTTAATGAAGTGGCAAATTAATCTGGGCCGTTAGATCAAAGAATCGACAGCTCGGATCAAAGCAATGAACCGCCACAACAGGAGATAGTTGACTGATGAACAAAGGTCAGTCGATTGGATGAAGTGATAAGAAATAATCTTAGGATGACAGACAGTCGACTGTTGAGTAACACACAGTCACCTGTCTGAGGGACAATCGATTGTATTATACCGATAAGTCGACTGACTGAGAATCAATAAAATTGAGGATAAAAACAGTGACTACTGACAAAATTGACAGAAATGACAGGCGCCTGATGACTAAAGTGCAGTCGCCTGTTGATCAAACAGTCGACTATAAATTTGTTACCAGTCACCTGTTTGAAAAATACAATCTTCAGACAGAGAAGATAAAGTAGGGCAGTCGACTGTCGAAGGAGTGACAGTCGTCTGTCCTGGTCCAAAAATGCACAGTGAGATTTAAATCCAGAGGATATGTACAACTCACCCGTGGACCTATACTCTAATCATAAACTCATCATAAAATCAATATAAAACGATAAATCATTTATAACACAAATCTCTAAAAACAATCTCAAAACTCATGTAATCAAAGAAATCTATGAAATATCAAATGAAGAGAGGCAACATGATGATATGAGTTCAAAAGATGTAAATAACAAATAAGATGAACTCCTAAATCTCAGATTCACCCATAATCCCTAATTCTCCACGCAACCTCACAAATGAATCTTCTTTAAGAGGTTTTGTGAAGATGTCGGCGATTTGTTTTTGGGTTTTAATGTACTCTAAGATGATGTCCTTCTTAGCTACATGATCATTGATAAAATGGTGTCTCACATCTATGTGTTTGGTACAGAAGTGATGTAACGGGTTCTTGAAAAGACATATAGCACTTTGGTTATAAACCATGATAGGGCAAGTATCACAATTGACACCATAGTCTCTAAGAGTGCGTCTCATCCAATGGACTTGTGCACATGCAAGACACGTGGCAATATATTCCGCTTCAGTCGTGGACAATGATACCGAATTCTGTTTCTTGGAAGACCAAGAAACTAAGGAATTTCCAAGAAAATGGCACGTGCCACTAGTAATTTTCCTATCGGACTTGCATCTGGCAAAGTCGGCATCACTATATGAGATTAACTCATATGTGCTAGATTTAGGGTAAAGTAACTCATAATCTAGTGAATGATTGAGATAACGAAATATTCGTTTAACTGCAATCAAGTGTGACTCTTTAGGTCTAGCTTGATATCTAGCACACAAGCATACAGAAAACATGATATCGGGCATACTAGCTGTTAAATAAAGCAAGCTACCGATCATACCTCGATATAGACGAACGTCTATCTTTTCTGTTCTCATCCTTTTTGTAAATGGGTTGTCGTACTCATGGGAGTCCTTTTGCTTGAAGACGATTCCATTCTGAATCTATTGATAAGCTCCCATGTGTACTTTGTTTGATGTATGAAAGTTCCATCCTTCATTTGTCGAATTTGTAGTCCAAGGAAGTAATTGAGCTCTCCCATGTGGCTTATCTCGAATTCATCCTTCATAGACTTAGAAAATTCTTGACAAAGGTTAAAGTTAGTAGAACCAAATATTATATCGTCTACATAAACTTGAATCAATAGGATGTCATTTTCATAATCTTTAATGAAAAGTGTTGAATCAAATTCTTCCATTTTAAAACCTAAATCCAAAAGAAACGTCTTTAGTCGATCATACCAAGCTCTAGGAGCTTGTCTCAACCCATACAATGCTTTCTTAAGTTTGAAAACATGGTTTGAAAATTTTTCATGCATGAAACCGGGAGGTTGAGAAACATATACTTCTTCATTGATAATCCCATTTAAAAATGCACTTTTAACATCCATTTGAAATTGTTTTGTCACGCCCCGCTTCCCAAAATGGACGGAAGCGAAACGTGACGAGGCCCGCTTAGGCCAGAGCTGAGAAGCTCGGACCCAATAAGCGTCTGTAGAGGTACCATTTTAAACGATTTCTCAGTTCTTGCATTATTATAGTTCGAAACAACAGAAAGTACGGAAAGGAAGTTGCATTCATTAATTAGAGATATGATATCCAACAAGTACAAAGTCTAAGAGAAGCCTAAGCATGGAAACAAAAGTTTAAAGACAAACCGAAAAGTAGCAACCTCTGAAAGTGACGACTAAAAATGACCGCTAGGTCTGGTCCTCGTCAGGTACGTACTCTGGTGACGACTTCCTCTGCTCCATGTACTCCAGCGAGTCTGCCTCGTCCACGATCTCTGGCTGAACACCTGACGTACAACACCCAAGAAAAAGGAACTGTACGTCAGGTAAAGTCTACAAGAAGGGTTAGACTTTACTGCAAGTGCACCGAACTTTAAACAACGGTTTACTGGTTGATTAGCATGCTGAGGTTCTTTTACACAACAGTTTACTGGTTGATTAGCATGCTGAGGTTCTTTTACACAACAGTTTACTGGTTGATTAGCATGCTGTGGTTATAACAGAGTAACACGACAGGAAGTAACGAAGCAGGAAAGTAAAACGGGACAAGTAGTAGCCGTAGCGTGTGCTACCAACTACGGGACTAACCTACAGGTGTCAAGACAAGACGGGACGTGACGGAAACAAGGCAAGATAAGACAAGTGAGACACGAAAGGGTTCACGCCTTACGGTTCGAGGGGGATCAGACCCTCTTGCCGTGCGCACGCTCAACCCAACCCCAAACCCTAAGACAAGACAAGACATGACACCAGTACAAGGGATCACTCGCTCTAGCTTGGCGAGTGCCCTATTACCCGCAGGCTGAGAATCCGTACAAGGGATCACTCTCTCTAGCCTGGAGAGTGCCCTATTGCCTTCAGGCTGTGTATCCATACAAGGGATCACTCTCTCAACTTGGAGAGTGCCCTATTGCCCGCAGGCTGTGAATCTGTACAAGGGATCACTCGAAGAGTGCCCTATTGCACAGCGGGCTGTGCAAGACGGGACGGGATGTGACAAGACAGGAAGGGTTATTCTAGTGTGTCCACACACACGCACACACATGATAGCCCTACAGCATTAAAGTTGTTGTTGTCAGGCTCAGACTTCGTCGTCAAGTCTGAGCCGTCAGGAGTCGTCCCGGACGCTATCATTTCACGTCCGGTTCTATACATTCACAGTCTAACAGTTCTAGCAACCTAAGACAAAAGCACGGTCAAAAACACAAGTGGGTACACTTGCCTGAAACGGCGAGTGCGTCGTCCTCTCGAAGCGTCTCGTCCAAGTGTCTCGTCCACGGAAGTCCGTCTAAAATCTCGCCACGGTGACGATGTCAGGTCTCAAATTCATCAAATCCTACTAGGTTTCGTTTCTAGGTTTTCGGGACTATCCTATTCGTCAAAAGTCACTTTTTTTGATGTTTCAGCCTAATCGACGATCTATCCTATGTGCACAGTCAACAAATTCCGTTCGTCGATTTTCTATGTTCGTACAACGTTTTACAGGAGCTGGAAAGTAAATTTAGTTCAAGTTGACGGTTTTTAGTTTAGGGTTCAGTCAGCTATTGTGGGGGTTTCTACGAGTTTCGGGGAACTAACCTGAACCGGAGTTTGCTGTAGATTGGATGTCGGGTCTGATCGGAGGAATTCTCAGCTTCAGATCTGGTCCTCGCACGATTCTCCAAAAGTTTGAACTTATGACGAAGGCCTACGACGTGTCGCAACGTCGTAGACGGCAAATCCGCGAAGTAACACGTCCAAGTGGGGCCCACAGCAGTGCTAGGGGTCCAAGGGGGCCCACAACACCTCAGGAGCACTTGGGGGGCCCACCACAGAAGTTGGTGTGGGAGAAACAGTGTTGCGACGAAGTTCGGTCGGTCGGACACCGTCGGTGCGGGGGTTCCTCTCGGTCAGACCGAGAGGAGCTCTCGGTCGGACGCTGAGCAGTGCAGCGGAGGCGTGGGCTCGTGCTGTGCGAGGGAATCCTTCGGTCTGACCGATGGATCCCGTCGGTCGGGCGCTGTGGGGTGCAGGCGTGCAGCGCTTGGTGCGATGCGGAGCGGCCTCTCGGTCGGTGCGGGGAGCGGCTTCGGTCGGGCGGTTGGCGATGCGGAGAGGAGCGGTGCGGCTGTGGAGCGGTGCGGAGCGGGCTGTTCTCTCGGTCAGACCGAGAGACATCCTCGGTTGGAGCAGTGCGACAGCGGGGGGGTTGCAGCGGAGCGTTGCAAGCGGCGATGCGGAGCGGAGCGCCGGTCGTGCGCTGGGAATTGCGGGGGCGAGCTCCGGTCGTGCACTGGGCGATCGTCGCAACGTTGCGACGAAGCTTTGGGAGAGGAAACGGCGGCTAGGGTTTTGTGCAATGACGAAATAACTTAGCCTAGGTCTAATATAAAGAGGTTAGAGCTAGGGTTAGGGTTAGGGTTCGGAAAAATGTAATTAAAATAATTAAAAATAATCAATTTAGTTTAAAATTACTCTCCTCTCCCTCACGCAAAATGGGTGCGGCCAAAAATTCTAAAATTTTGCCTAAAAATTCTTTATTACGTTATTATAATATAGGAATTTTATTGTAATTAAAACTTTTATAAAAATAGGTTTTAAAATTATTTAAAACTTTCAAAAAAATGGAAAATAGGTCAAATTAAGTCCAAAAATTATAAAATAATTATGGGATGCTCAGGACGACTAAAGAAAGAGCGTGGAGAAGACGGATCTAAATTTAGACGTCGAGATACGAAACTAAAATTCGAAACGTCTCGCGTCAAAACAGAAAGTCGCGACGTTACATCAAATAAGTTAGCATCGCGGAAGAACGACTCGAGATATGTCGTTCCAAAGTTGATCCACAATCTAATACTTTCAGAGACGATCACGACGACATATCACATAAATACGTTCAAAAACAACTAAAGTCTAAAATAAACACGTGCACGATCAAAAGCACGTGCACGAAGAGGGTACGAAAGAAACAGGCCGTTGCATTCTACCCACCTTAGAAATGATTCCGCCCTCGGAATCACTCACACTAATAATAATATTACCTGTTTCAGAGTGTTTTCTCACTACAAAAACATTGACCGTGGGCAACCCGGTCAACGTGGTCAAGGGGCCCGCGTGGGTCCCTCGGGTGTGTCGAGTCGGTGCAGACGAGGCGTGAGTCGGAACTGCAGACGACGTGGAGCGTGTCGGCTGGGCCGAATCGGTGTCCTCGGCCGTTGGTAGGGCGAGGGGAAGCCTCGGCCCAGGTTGAGACGCTCGGCCTCGGTCGGGCGTGCTCGGCCTCGGCGGTCGGACGACGAGGGGTAGCCTCGATCGTCCAGCTGGTTTCACGGTCGGCGAGGGGCAGAGGGGAAGCCTCGGCCCGTGGGTCTGATGTCCTCCTGCGTAGACGAGAACACTCGTCAGGGGGCCGGACCTTGGTTCCGGCCAAATCCCCTCCGATGCCTAAGTCAGACAGTGATCTGAAAGAGGAGGCCCGGCGGAGACGGTTCGACTCGAGAGGAGATCGGAACGGCGTCTCACGGCGCGAGCGGGGGAGGAAGGAGATGAAATGGGGGAACAAGGTCGTTGATGGAGTACCTTATGTTTTGAATACCTGAGATGCGGTCCTTTGTTCTGTCATCCTCCTAGCCCTCTTATTGACCTCCCACCGAGTCTGCCCATGACTCACGTCTCACGTCCGCCCTCAATCGTGCCCCCACAACCCGCCCCTTCGCCGCTTCCTACGCCCCCCTGGTTCCTCCCCATAACGGCCCTTAAATGATCACGGGTCTGGGGGAGCGGTTATCGCAGGATTGGGCGAGTGACCAGCGCGCTGTCAGGGCCGGGTCGGATCGATACTTGGGGGTCCCCTATTGGGCCTTGTCGGGCGGGCCGGATAGCGCAGGTGGGCTTCTGATCGGTAGTTGGGTTTCCGGGCTTGTGTCTTTTGGGCTTCGGCCAAATAGGCGTAACAATTGCCCCCATTGGTCGGGTCGATCAGCCTCGGCCGGTTCGGCTCGGCCGATGTGACTTCCGCCGACTTTGACATGCTTGTCAGTCGATGCCGACTCATTTATTAGTCGTCATCATGAGTTGGTCCGTTCGATACTTTTAAGGCGCGGGCTCCGAAGTGTCATCGGTTCTCTGATGCCGCCACGTGTAGCTGTAAGCTTATCCCCACCGCTCGCTGGGTCGTCTTAAGTTTAGAATCCGAGTGGGTTGTGAGCCGCCATTCCGTCGTTTCCTTCTTTGCGATGATCCCGATTCTGCCTAAGCTCTACCTTATGTCGTCTTCCTCTGCCACGGGTTCGGGTCGTCCGGAGCGCGACGATGCTCCCGGCCTGGCGGGTAGCCCACCTTCAGCGATTCGTCGGCACGGGGGTGAACTTTCAGGGGTGCCCCCAGAGGTCTTGTCGTGGGCTTCGTCGATCTGCGCCACCGCCATCGGGAGCATGCGCTCCGCCTATCTGCTTCCGTCTTACTCGGCTCGTGCCCCTGGGCCCGACGAGCGGATCTGCCTTCCCGGTCCCAACGAGGTTGGAATATACGAGAAGTGCTTCCGCTTTGGGCTTCGTTTCCCGCTCCACCCTTTCATCATTGAGTTCCTCCAGGCCCACAACGTGTGCCTGTGCCAATTCTGCCCCAATGCCATCGGGCTTCTCGTCGGGTTCGTCGTCGTCTGCATGCTGAGGGGAGTGGCGCCCTCTCTTTGTCTCTTCGCCCAGTTCTACCGCCTGAGTCACCACCAATCGGGGGCGTGGATTTACATCAGCGCCCGCCCGAAGATGACCCTGGTGTTGGGGTTGCCGAGCTCCCTGAAACGCTGGAAGGGGGAATACGTGTTTGTCACATTCCCGTCGAGTGTACCTTTCCCGGTTCGGTGGGAGTCGGCCGGCGCCGTCATCCTCGATCTGGGTGAGCCGACTGTCACCGAGCAGCAGACGGCGAAGGACATGCTGGCGATTCTTGCGAGGGAGCGGTCGGTTGACGTCCTCTTTAGTGACCATAACTTGCGTAAGACGGTGTGGCCCTTGGGTAAGCTCTCCGAGTATTCGCCATTCGAGGTTGCCTGGGCTCTGCCTGGTCTCTCATTTCTCCCTTGAGTGCAGGTGGATTCCCTCCCGGTCTTTCCCCTGCCGACGCTCATGTGTAGGCCTCAGATCCGGATCCGCGTAGGAGGGATCATGTGCTGGAGGTCTGGAAGAAGCAGCGGGCCGTGACCTCGACTGGGGGCTCCAAAAGGAAGAAGGGGCCATCCCCCTCTGTCCCCTTATTGGTGTCTTCCAAGAGGGTCCGTGAGGGGGTCGAGGAAGTTGATGCCCCGCCGCCTACGGATAAGCTCCAACCCATCCCTGTCGAGGTTGCCTGGCCGTGGGTCGGCCCGTCGCCTCTTCCGGACGGTTCTCTCCCTAATGCCTACGATCAGTATCTGGGCACGTTCCGCTCCAGCCTGGGGGAGTTTCCTTCGTCAGGGGAGGGTCTTCTTCGTCCACGCATCCCGGTAGGGGAGAAGGAATCGGTGTTTTCGAGCCGCGGAGCCGCCGTGCGAGTGGCCGAGAATAGTTGTCTCCCTCCCGATCAGGCTGCGTTGGATGGAGTTAGAGGTGATTGTCTGGCCACCTTCGTGATTCAGGCCGGCCAACAGGTAGAGTGCCTCTGCTCGTCCTTCCTCCAGCTGCTCTCGCCGTCTTACGTTTGTTGCCTTGGTGCAGTTGTCCTCGGTGGGTCTCTCGATGAGGCGTCAGTTTGCGGTGCTTCCCAAAGCCAAGTCCAATGCCGGGCGGGATCTTGAGGCCCCTGGCGAGGAAGGAGAGGCAGGTCAGCTAGAGGAGGTGCGGGTCAGGTCTTTGGAGACCCACATAACTGAGCTGTCCTCTGCCTTGGAGGAGGCGGACCGGGAACGGGCCTTGGCCCTGACTGCAAAGTCAGAGGCCGAGGCGCGGGTCGCCGAGCTTCTGAGAGATGCCGACACGTCTGGGGAAGCCGAGAGGATCCCTGTCTCCGTTGCTGCCCCCGAGGCCCTGGAGCTCTCCGATCGTCTGGAGGCGGCGGAGGAGCAGGTGAGGGTTCTCCTTGCTCAACTCGGCGAGATATCCTGGGAGATCGAGAAGGAGAGGGCAGAGCACCGACGCCAGATCAAGACCTTAGAGGCCCGGGCGCGCGGGCTTGAGGAGGTGGATCCGGCCCGGATCGCTCAGGATGCCGTGGCCGAGTATGCCACCTCCTTCGTTGAGACCGCCTTGACGGAGGCGTTCGAGAAGGGTTTCGCCCGGTGTCAGTCCGAGATCCAAAAGAAGTTCTCACTCTCGGGGGTCAACTTCGAGGATCTCCGGGTGCACCCCGACGCAGAACGGAATGTGGGGGATGACCCAAGTGGGCTGCCAGCCGGTGGTCCCACAGGTGCCCCTGGAGATGAATGAGGGAGGGGAATGCCCCTTGGCCTCTTCGTGCGTCCCTCTGTACATCTTTTTTGTTTATCTGGAAAGGAACGAATTCAAATAAATTTATTTCACAAGAAACGATACATTTATTGAAAGTATTTGCGTAAATGTTCCGCATTCCAAGCGTGAGTGAGAATCCTCCCCTCCATATTGGCTAGACGGTAAGTCGCAGGTCCGAGGACCTCGATGACTTTGTAGGGCCCCTCCCATTTAGCCGAGAGCTTCCCCTTGCGAGCGGTATCCGGGTTGAAGCCGGCTTTCCAGAGGACCAGGTCTCCCAGGTGGTAGCTTCGACCCCTGACCCGAGCATTGTAGTATCGGGCCACCTTCTGCTTCTGGCGGATGATGGTGGCCAGGGCTTGTTCCCGTCGTTCGCCGAGGAGCTCCAGGCTGAGCTCCAGACCTTGCGAGTTCCTGTCTTCGTCAAAGTATTTGAGGCGGAGAGATTCCTCGCCCAACTCGACCGGTACCACTGCTTCGGCCTCGTAGGCAAGCATGAACGGGGTCTCGCCGGTGGCCTCCTTGTGGGTCGTCCGGTATGACCAGAGTATCCCGGGGAGCTCTTCCGGCCAGCTTCCTTCGGCGTCCTTCACCTTCTTCCGGAGGGGCTCTATGATACACTTGTTGGCTGCTTCCGCCATCCCGTTGGTCTGGGGGTGTGCTACAGAGGCGAAGAGAAGCTTGATTCCCCATTCCGCGCAGAAGTCTTTGAACCCCGCGGAGTCGAACTGTTTCCCGTTGTCTGTGACAATGGACCGGGGGACTCCGAATCTGGAGATGATGGAAGTCCACACGAAGCTTTTCGCTTTCTTCCATGTGATGGTGGCCAACGGTTCCGCCTCGATCCATTTGGTGAAGTAGTCCAACGCCACTATCAGATACTTCCGCTGCCCCCGGCCCGGTTTAAACGGTCCGAGGATGTCGAGCCCCCATTTTGCGAAGGGGACGGGGCTCACGATAGGGATGAGCTCCGATGGTGGAATTGAGGAGTGGTGGGCGTACCTCTGACATTCCTGGCACTTTTGGACATAGCTTGTTGTGTCTTGTACCAGGGTCGGCCAGTAGTATCCCGCCCTCAAGATTTTCTGTGCAACCACCTTGCCCCCGTGGTGATTTCCGCAGATCCCTTCGTGAACCTCCTGCAGGATGTAGTCGGCTTCCTGCGGTCCGATGCATTTCAGGTACGGGAGGACATCAGCCTTCGTCCAGCGCCTCCGGTAGAGCGTCCCCTCATGGATCATGTATCGGAGCGCCTTCCTCTCCAGGGTCCGACGCTCGTCCCAATCCGTCGGCATTTCCCCATGAGTGAGGTACCGAATGATCGGATCCATCCAGGTGGGACTTTGGTCGATCGCCATCACCTCCTGCTCCTCCGTGCTGGGGGGCTGCAGGTTCTCCACGTAGATGGTGCGGCCCAGCTCCTTAGGTGAGGACGAGGCAAGCTTCGACAACGCGTCCGCCCGTGCGTTCTCCGACCGCGGAAGATGCAAGACTTCTGTGTTTTTGAACCAGGAGAGCGCAGCTTTGGCGACGGCGTGATACCTCTGCATTGTCTCCTCCCGCGCCTCGTAACTTCCCAGAAGTTGGTTGACAATGAGCTTCGAGTCACTGAGGAGGCGCACAGATTCGGCCCCAAGCTCCCGGGCTAGTTTCAGGCCGTTGATCACCGCTTCGTATTCTGCCACGTTGTTGGTGGCCGGGAACTCGAACCGCAACGCGTACTCCACGACGTTCCCTTCTGGAGATCGGATCGCAATCCCCGCCCCGCCTCCTGACTGTGTGGCCGATCCGTCCACATGGTCTATCCACGCTCCTGGAATTCCTGGCTGGGGGTGGTCAGTCAAAAGAAAGGACAAGGGTTGGACAATTACCGTTGTTGGGCCTTCTTCTACCGGGGGGCCATTTCATTCCGTCGTGCACTCAGCGATGAAGTCGGCCAGAGCCTGCCCTTTGATGGCCATGCGCGGTTTGAATCGGAGGGCGAACTCGCTCAATTCCACCCCCCAGTTCAGCATCCTCCACATTCGATCGAATCTCTTGAGGTTCTGCTCCAGTTGTGAGTCGGTCAGGATGAGTATGGTGTGGGGTTGGAAATAGGGTCAGAGCCTTCGTGCTGAGAGGACAAGGGCGTACGCCAGTTTCTCCATGGGCGAGTACCGCACCTCCGCCCCCTTTAAGATCCGGCTCGTGTAGTACACCGGCCACTGCACCCCGACGTCTTCCCGGATCAGCACCGAACTCACAGCTTCCTCTGCGCACGCCAGGTAAAGGCTCAGCGACTCCCCTTCTCGTGGCTTGGACAGGAGAGGCGGGCTGCGGAGATATTCTTTGAGATACGCGAACGCCCTGGAGCAGTCTTCGTCCTATAGTATCGCCTTCCTATTGTCTGAAGGTTCCGCGATCTCTTTCCTCAGGACCTTGAAGAAGGGGAGCGATCTTTCCGCCGATTTGGAAAGGAATCGCCCCAGGGCTGCGATGCGCCCATTCAGCCTCTGCAGTTCTTTGATCGTCGTCGGCTAACGCATGTTGATCAGTGCCTCGATCTTGTCAGGATTAGCTTCAATGCCACGGTTAGTTATCATAAACCCCAAGAATTTGCCAGATCTTACCCCGAACGTACACTTCGCGGGGTTGAGTCGAATTTGGTGTCGCCGCAACCGCTCGAAGGTCTCTCGAAGGTCAGCGATGTGGTCCTCCGCTCGTCTTGATTTGACAAGCATGTCGTCGACGTAGACTTCCAGGTTCCTCCCGATCTGGGAGCTAAAAACCTTGTTGACCATTCTCTGGTAGGTGGCCCCTGCGTTCTTCAGGCCAAAGGGCATCTTCTTGTAGCAGTATGTTCCCCGGTCTGTCGTGAAGGCTGTCATCTCTTCGTCCCGGGGATCCATCTGGACTTGATTGTACCCTGAGTAGGCATCCATGAAGCTGAGCATCTCGTACCCCGAGGCGTTGTCCACCAGGTGGTCAATGCGCGGCAGGGGGTAGCTGTCCTTGGGACAGGCCTTGTTGAGGTCACTGAAGGCCACGCACATTCGCCACTTCCCGTTGGGTTTCTTGACCATCACCACGTTCGACAGCCACTCCGGGTACCAGACCTCCCGTATGAAGCCGGCGTCGAGGAGACGCTCCACTTCCTCGGAGGCCGCCTTCATCTTCTCGCCACCCAGGTTCCGCTTCTTCTGCCTGACCGGCTTGAAGTTGGGGTCAGCGTTGATCTGGTGGATGATCACCTGGGGATCTACGCCGGGCATGTCCTCCGGTGACCAAGCAAAGATGTCCAGGTTCGCCTCCAGGCATTCGACCAGTTGGTCTCTCAGGTCGTGGCTTAGCCCTCTCCCGATTGAGACGAACCGGCCCTCGACGTCCGTGACCGGGATCTGCTCTTGCTCCTCCGCAGGGGTGGGCCTCGGCCCGCCCCTTAAGTTGAGCGCGACCATTCGGTCGGCTAGACGATCTTCGGGACCTTCCTCCGCCAGTTGATAGCAGGTGCTCGGTCTCCCCGCGTCGCCTTCGACTTGCCCCACCCCCCCGGGGGTTCGGAACTTGATAGTTTGATGGAGGGTCGAGACCACCGCGCTGATGGCGTTGAGTAGGGGTCAGCCGATGATTCCATTATATTCCGACCCAATCCCCAACACGATGAATTCCACCGCCAAGGTCACCGAGTCTGGTGGGCCTCCGAGTGTTACCGGGAGGTGGATCGTGCCGATGATGGGGGTGGAATGACCCGTGAATCCCACCACGGGACCCGAACGAGGTCGTAAGTCTTCCTTCCGCCGCCCCATCTTTTCCAGGGTTGACATGAAGAGGACGTCACAGGAGCTGCCGGTTTCGACGAGCAGTCCCCGTACCATGGTTGTGCCGATGATCACCGACACCACCAAAGCCGCGTCCGAGCTGCGCGCCGTTACAGACATGCTCGGTCTCCCGACTGGTAGGGAGGGTGATGGTCTTCCGGCCCTCTCCTCGTGATCCTCCTTGCGTCGGGCCCGGGCCCACTCTCGCCAACGATGGCGGGCCCGGTCGCTTCGCGTCAAAGCCTTGCTCTCATTTCGTCGAGACGGGTGAAGACGCGTCATTGCAGGTGTGGTTTGTTTCTTCGTGGGACAGTTCGTTCCCACAGACGGCGCCAGATGTTTCAGAGTGTTTTCTCACTACAAAAGCGTTGACCATGGGCAACCTGGTCAACGTGGTCAAGGGGCCCGCGTGGGTCCCTCGGGTGTGTCGAGTCGGTGCAGACGAGGCGTGAGTCGGAACTGCAGACGACGTGGAGCGCGTCGGCTGGGCCGAATCGGTGTCCTCGGCCGTTGGTAGGGCGAGGGGAAGCCTCGGCCCAGGTTGAGACGCTCGGCCTCGGTCGGGCATGCTCGGCCTCGGCGGTCGGACGACGAGGGGTAGCCTCGATCGTCCAGCTGGTTTCACGGTCGGCGAGGGGCGGAGGGGAAGCCTCGGCCAGTGGGTCTGATGTCCTCCTGTGTAGACGAGAACGCTCGTCAGGGGGCCGGACCTTGGTTCCGGCCAAATCCCCTCCGATGCCTAAGTCAGACAGTGATCTGAAAGAGGTGGCCCGGCAGAGACGGTTCGACTCGAGAGGAGATCGGAACGGCGTCTCACGGCGCGAGCGGGGGAGGAAGGAGATGAAATGGGGGAACAAGGTCGTTGATGGAGTACCTTAGGTTTTGAATACCTGAGATGCGGTCCTTTGTTATGTCGTCCTCCTAGCCCTCTTATTGACCTCCCACCGAGTCTGCCCACTACTCACGTCTCACGTCCGCCCTCAATCGTGCCCCCTCAACCCGCCCCTTCGCCGCTTCCTACGCCCCCTGGCTCCTCCCTATAACGGCCCTTAAATGATCACGGGTCTGGGAGAGCGGTTATCGCAGGAGTGGGCGAGTGACCAGCGCGCTGTCAGGGCCGGGTCGGATCGATACTTGGGGGTCCCCTATTGGGCCTTGTCAGGCGGGCCGGATAGCGCAGGTGGGCTTCTGATCGGTAGTTGGGTTTCCGGGCTTGTGTCTTTCGGGCTTCGGCCAAATAGGCGTAACATTACCCATATAACCTTATACTCGCAACTATCATATCTACCCATAAGGATTTCTAATCCTGTAACTTCGAACAACGTTCCTCAATAATCCATCCTAGTCCATCTCTTCACTGGGCAAAGCCACGACTAAACTCTCTTCCTAATACTTAACTATAAACCCATCACTACTGCTCAAATTCCCAACTCCAAGTCCTCACAAAAAAAATAATAATCATCTTCTGATATCGTACCACTCCATTAAACATCATCATCGCTCATTAATATCTTTTAAATTTCTAAATATCCTCCCAATGTTAATCAATCTCCAAGAAAAATGAGGTTCTAGTCAACTACCAATCCAAGGCAAAAACTTTGTCTGTCTTATAATACCTTCACAAATCAGCAATCGTTGTGTCCTCAATACATTCTTGTCATATCTCCCCATAAATTCATCCACCAAATAATTTGATCTGTCAGAATTACCCCTCATCCTACTCACAATAACTAATCCCAACCAATATTAAGTCCGGCTACCTAAACATCCATTAATCTCATCACGTCGTGTTACTCCCAATGTCTTCTCACGCCAACTCAACAATCAAGTCTCGATGCTATTAAAAGCTCTACTCCCTCTCATGATCACCCTAACTCCTATCATACTCTGTAGCCATCCCTGTCTACCATTCGTCTAAGCCTCAAATCTGATAAGTCCTCATCTCCTCGCATATAATTTCATCCGACCAGAATTTCCCATTGAGTCCGTCACACATCGGTATTATAAATAAGTCTTGGACAGTCCATTCTTTTCATCCTAAAGACATTCTAATCCATCATCCTAATGTTCCCAAAATCAATTAATCATTGACATACTAAAACTCATCTCACTCCAAGCCTACCCGCAAACAAATTCCTATAACGATAATAGCTAGGCCCAATTAATATAACAACCATAAACACGAAAATTTTGTTTAAGGGAGAAAGAATAGAAGAGAAAGAGAGACTTAAGGCCAAAGAAATATTTTAAAACATTTGGAAAAAACGTGTGGTGTTACGGTAATGGATGAGGGAGGTTAAGTGATTTGTGATCTTGTGAGCTAGTTTTAAAACTTTAAAGATTTGGTTTAAAGAAAACAAAGTTTTGATATGATTCACATACAACCAAGATAAACCATTCATTAAAACTAAAACTAAGTCTAAGGATCTGCCTGCGATGACGCCATTCATATAAGTATGAATACCGTCATTTAGACAACTCCCATCATACCATGGTTGACACTGAGTACACATTCAAGACACAGGAGACAAACATCAGGATCCTAAAGATGACACACTCCTACAGGTCTACACACTCTACCTATACTCAGGCACTGCAACGACATTACCTACCAAAGGGCCTACTCCTAAACTGTAGATAGCATGGATAACTACAAGGTCTAATGTCTAGATAAAAGAAGGAAGAAAAACTAAGTCAAAAGCAGAACGAAAAAGATCGGAAAGAACGAGTTCAAATAAGACGGGTGTAAGGAGATAGTTGGTTGGATGAGACAAAATATTCTTCGAAATAATTAGATTGATGACAGGAGAATCACATGTAGAATATGGTATCATATACTTATATATATAAAAATGTAGGAGGGAGTGAGCAGATGGTAGAATTTTTTTAAAATTTTGGAAAAGTAAGACGAAGGAAGGATGGGTAGGGTGGAAAAACGATTGTTTTGCAAATGAAAAATAAGTTTACACAAAGATTTTGAAATGTGGTCACGAGAAACATAGAACAGATATAATAACAATAAAATAATTGAAATTCCCCCTAGTTTAGAAAAATATTTTAAAAAGTATGCACGGTAAATGATTTAGAAATAGATCTTGTAGCCCAGAAAAATATAAATTGAATTATCAAAATGTTAACACGGTTTTGAAAATGAAAACATGAAAGATACCGATTTGAAATAATTACCAGATAGTAACTTGAAAATTTACGACCAAGGAGGTTTCAAAAAAAAATAAAATCTACGAAGGAACTTTCAACCGAAAAGCAAGAAATTTTAAATATATATAGTAAAGGGTTTTCAAGGGAGTTAAACCGAGCGAAGAATTCAATAAATGAGTTTCGAAAACAAGAAATAAACGAAATAAAAGTAGGATGAAATAGCGATTGTTTTGCAGATGAAAGTAAATTTAAACAAGGATCCTTGAAGTATGAGCACGATGAACATAGGGATGTTTATATGTAAAGAAATTTAAAATCCCCCTTTGTTTTAGAAAAATATTATAAAGTACGTACGTAAATGGTTAAAATAAATTTCGTAGGTAGAAAGATGATATATTGAATTCCCGAAATGGTAACAAAGTTTTAAAACTAAAATACGATGGATACTGATTCGAAAATAAGTACGAGGCCGTAACTTAAAACTTTTACGACCGAAAGGTTTCAAAATTTGCGAAAGAATTTTAACTCAAACGAAAGTAAGAAATAAAAGTTTTCTAAGAAGTCAAATTGGGCGGAGAATTTAATAATGAATTTCGAAAATACTTTTAAAGGAAGCAGGTTTTGGGAAAGGGGGAAAATTCGAAAATAAGTACAAGATAGTAGAAATAAATTGTGTAGTTTATAAAAGTAATATATATATTTTGGAAACAAGGCAAATAATGCGAGATATTGACTTAAAACATTTACGTCCAAGAAAGTTCCAAGTCAATTAAAAGTTTTAACTCGATCCAAAACAACAAATTTTAAATATATAATATAGGGGTTTTCAAAGAAATCAAGCTAGAGCGAAAACTTAATAAGGAAAGTCGAAAATAATTTTAGAGGAGGTAGAATTGGTCAAGGAAGGGATTCGAATGATCGATGATAATCGTCAGGAAACGATCACGAGAATCGAGAGAAAGGAAAAATGATCGCGTGAAGAGTACGTGTAAGATATGAATCGTGAAGAGCTACGATGGGACTCTATGGTCGATAGCACAAAATTTGCAAGGATCAGAGAGATGCTAGAGGACTAGGGTTCTAATCATCGGGTCGTCTAAAGATTAGGATAACTCAGCTCAAAGGCTTCATATGAGCTAGAATATAATCTGGATCTAAAGAGAGGGTTCCTAAGAGAATCGAGGTTACGTTCTGCTGGGCCCGAAGTCGATGGAGCTGGGTGAGCGACTAACTGAAAGAAGGACTCTAGATATCTAATATGATCAGAATCAAATGGGGATGCTAAAATAGTCTAGGACGAGAACTACTAAATGTTAACCAAGGCGTCCGACTATCAACCTAGGTATCTATCTAAGTCTCCCTACTATCTAAGACTGGGAAACTAATTCAGACTTGTACGTGGATATCAAATGAATGCGGTACTTTTATTGTTCCGAACTTTTGCAAGACCTGCATGGGCCACCACTAAAACCTGTCATGCCCCGCTTCCCAAAATGGACGGAAGCGAAACGTGACGAGGCCCGCTTAGGCCAGAGCTGAGAAGCTCGGACCCAATAAGCGTCTGTAGAGGTACCATTTTAAACGATTTCCCGGTTCTTGCATTATTATAGTTCGAAACAACAGAAAGTACGGAAAGGAAGTTGCATTCATTAATTAGAGATATGATATCCAACAAGTACAAAGTCTAAGAGAAGCCTAAGCATGGCAACAAAAGTTTAAAGACAAACCGAAAAGTAGCAACCTCTGAAAGTGACGACTAAAAATGACCGCTAGGTCTGGTCCTCGTCAGGTACGTACTCTGGTGACGACGTTCTCGGCTCCACATACTCCAGCGAGTCTGTTTCGTCCATGATCTCTGGCTGAACACCTGACGTACAACACCCAAGAAAAAGGAACTGTACGTCAGGTAAAGTCTACAAGAAGGGTTAGACTTTACTGCAAGTGCACCGAACTTTAAACAACGGTTTACTGGTTGATTAGCATGCTAAGGTTCTTTTACACAACAGTTTACTGGTTGATTAGCATGCTGTGGTTATAACAGAGTAACACGACAGGAAGTAACACAGCAGGAAAGTAAAACGGGACAAGTAGTAGCCGTAGCGTGTGCTACCAACTACGGGACTAACCTACAGGTGTCAAGACAAGACGGGACGTGACGGAAACAAGGCAAGACAAGACAAGTGAGACACGAAAGGGTTCACGCCTTACGGTTCGAGGGGGATCAGACCCTCTTACCGTGCGCACGCTCAACCCAACCCCAAACCCCAAGACAAGACAAGACATGACACCAGTACAAGGGATCACTCGCTCTAGCTTGGCGAGTGCCATATTGCCCGTAGGCTGAGAATCCGTACAAGGGATTACTCTCTCTAGCTTGGAGAGTGCCATATTGCCCTCGGGCTGTGTATCCGTACAAGGGATCACTCTCTCAACTTGGAGAGTGCCCTATTGCCCGCAGGCTGTGAATCTGTACAAGGGATCACTCGAAGAGTGCCCTATTGCCCAGCGGGCTGTGCAAGACGGGACGGGACGTGACAAGACAGGAAGGGTTATTCTAGGGTGTCCACACACACGCACACACATGATAGCCCTACAGCATTAAAGTTGTTGTTGTTAGGCTCAGACTTCGTCGTCAAGTCTGAGCCGTCAGGAGTCGTCCCAGACGCTATCATTTCACATCCGGTTCTATACATTCACAGCCTAACAGTTCTAGCAACCTAAGACCAAAGCACGGTCAAAAACGCAAGTGGGTACACTTGCCTGAAACGGCGTGTGCGTCGTCCTCTCGAAGCGTCTCGTCCTAGCGTCTCGTTCGCGGAAGTCCGTCTGAAATATCGCCACGGTGACGATGTCAGGTCTCAAATTCATCAAATCCTATTAGGTTTCGTTTCTAGGTTTTCGGGACTATCCTATTCGTCAAAAGTCACTTTTTTGATGTTTCAGCCTAATCGACGATCTATCCTATGTGCACAGTCAACAAAGTCCGTTCGTCGATTTTCTATGTTCGTACAACGTTTTACAGGAGCTGGAAAGTAAATTTAGTTCAAGTTGACGGTTTTTAGTTTAGGGTTCAGTCAGCTATTGTGGGGGTTTCTACGAGTTTCGGGGAACTAACCTGAACCGGAGTTTGCTGTAGATTGGATGTCAGGTCTGATCAGAGGACTCGTCAGCTTCAGATCTGGTCCTCGCACGATTCTCCAAAAGTTTGAACTTGCGACGAAGGCCTACGACGTGTCGCAACGTCGTAGACGGCAAATCCACGAAGTAACACGTCCAAGTGGGGCCCACAGCAGTGCTAGGGGTCCAAGGGGGCCCACAACACCTCAGGAGCACTTGGGGGGCCCACCACAGAAGTTGGTGTGGGAGAAACAGTGTTGCGACGAAGTTCGGTCGGTCGGACACCGTCGGTGCGTGGGTTCCTCTTGGTCAGACCGAGAGGAGCTCTCGGTCGGACGCTGAGCAGTGCAGCGGAGGCGGGGGCTCGTGCTGTGCGAGGGAATCCTTCGGTCTGACCGATGGATCCCGTCGGTCGGGCACTGTGGGGTGCGGGCGTGCAGCGCTTGGGGCGATGCAGAGCGGCCTCTCGGTCGGTGCGGGGAGCGGTTTCGGTCGGGCGCTTGGCGATGCGGAGCGGAGTGGTGCGGCTGTGGAGCGGTGCGGAGCGGGCTGTTCTCTCGGTCAGACCGAGAGACAGCCTCGGTTGGAGCGGGGCGACAGTGGGGGGGTTGCAGTGGAGTGTTGCAAGCAGCGATGCGGAGCGGAGCGCCGGTCGTGCGCTGGGAATTGCGGGGGCGAGCTCCGGTCGTGCACTGGGCGATCGTCGCAACGTTGCGACGAAGCTTTGGGAGAGGAAACGGAGGCTAGGGTTTTGTGCAAGAAATAACTTAGCCTAGGGCTAATATAAATAGGTTAGAGCTAGGGTTAGGGTTAGGGTTCGGAAAAACGTAATTAAAATAATTAAAAATAATCAATTTAGTTTAAAATTACTCTCCTCTCCCTCACGCAAAATGGGTGCGGCCAAAAATTCTAAAATTTTGCCTAAAAATTCTTTATTACGTTATTATAATATAGGAATTTTATTGTAATTAAAACTTTTATAAAAATAGGTTTTAAAATTATTTAAAACTTTCAAAAAAATGGAAAATAGGTCAAATTAAGTCCAAAAATTATAAAATAATTATGGGATGCTCGGGACGACTAAAGAAAGAGCGTGGAGAAGACGGATCTAAATTTCGACGTTGAGAGACGAAACTAAAATTCAAAACGTCTCGCGTCAAAACAGAAAGTGGCGACGTTACATCAAATAAGTTAGCATCGCGGAAGAACGACTCGAGATATGTCATTCCAAAGTTGATCCACAATCTAATACTTTCAGAGACGATCACGACGACATATCACACAAATACGTTCAAAAACAACTAAAGTCTAAAATAAACACGTGCACGATCAAAAGCACGTGCACGAAGAAGGTACGATAGAAACAGGCCGTTACATGTTTGAAATTCTTATTAGATGCAAAAGATAAAAGCAATCCAATAGCTTCTAATCTAGCCACGGGAGCAAAGGATTATTCAAAATCATTACCTTCCTCTTGTCGGTAGCCTTGAGCTACTAACCATGCTTTGTTCCTTGTGATTACCTCGTTCTCATCGGTCTTGTTCTTGAAGATCCATTTGGTCCCAATAACTTGATGATCACTTGGAATAGAAATGAGCTCCCAAACTTTATTTCTCTCGAATTGCATTAGTTCTTCTTCCATTGCTACTATCCAAGAGCTATCCTCACAAGCTTCTTTGATGTTCTTTGGCTCAATGGTAGAGACAAATGCGTAATGAGAGAATTCTTCAATTCTTAACCTCGTTCGAACACCCACATCAATATCTCCAATAATTTGGTTATGTGGATGGTTGCGAACGGTTGGGTAAGCTTTGGGTATTCCTGCATCACTTGGAACATCTTCAACAATCTCATTAGTAGTGTTAGTCTCAATAATTGAATCATTAATCTTAACATTACTAAGAGAATCACAAATAGCATCTACACGATCATCATCAACACGAGGAGAATCAAAATCTTCATAAAATGATACGTGTAGTGATTCCTTGATCATTGAAGAAGTTTTGTTGTATATCCGGTAAGCTTTGCTACGTGTGGAATATCCAACAAAAATTCCTCCATCGGATCTTGGCTCAAATTTATCTAAATTACCAAAAGTGTTCTTAATAAAATATTTTGAACCAAAAACTCGAAAACATTTAACTTGAGGCTTTTTGTCATAAAATAACTCAAAACAAGATTTGTTCGTTCGGGGTCTTACTAGGATCCTATTGAGCTCATAACATGCAATGTGTACTGCCTCTGCCCAAAATTATAGCCCAAGATGACTATCATGGAGCATAGTACGAGCACACTCAATAAGAGTCCTATTGTTTCTCTCTACAACACCATTTTGTGGTGGTGCCTGAGGAAAAGAAAAATTGTGAGTTATCCCGGTGTCATCACAAAACTTTGTAAAAGACCCATTCTCAAATTCTCCTCCATGATCACTACGGATTGTTTCTCTCTTCAAAAGCTTCATTCTTATTAGTTAAGAATGAAACCCAAGTAAATCTAGAGAAGTCGTCAACACCAACTAATCCATAATGAGCATTGCCTAAAGAAGCGGTTCTAGTTGGCCCAAACAAATCTAGATGAAGTAGTTCTTGTCACGCCCCGCTTCCCAAAAAATATGGAGGCGAAGCGTGAGAAGGTCCGCTCAGACTTGAAGCTGTAAAGCTGCAAGTCCGATAAGCGTCAATCAAATTTAAAACTGCAGGTCCTTGCAACGCGAACGAAACAAAGATAATAATAATGAAATGAGACAAAAGAGATATCTCAGAATATCCATATTAATAAATTCCAACATCACAGAAAAAGCCACAAGGCTAGAAAGAGAAAGAGTCTCAAGGCCCAAACATGGCCAACAAAAGTACAACACAAAGGTGCCATGCACCGACAACTAACAACAAAACCTAAAACAAAAGAAAGCTCAGCAAGTCACCAAGAAAGGTCACCGGTGTCCACAAAACTCCTCCTGGACAGACATGGACTCAGGCTCAGCGTCAGCAAAACACCACGTACTCAGCAATGGTCTCTGGCTCAGGGTCTAACATGTGACACCCAAAAGAGCAAGGGGCACATGTCAGCAAGTCTACAAGAGACTTGTGCAAGGAAACTGAAAGTAGGTGAAGCAACCTAGCAGTCCTAGCATGAATGCAATGGCATGGCAGTTTAAAGTATGAGTGCAACAAGTAAGATAAAGTAAAGTAAAGTACGAGCATGGCATTTAAACATGGCATGGATGACAAGTTTTACAAGTAACACTCACTAGTACAAGACAAGTAAAGTAAGCACCTCGTGCACAGAGTTCACGCCTTACAGCTAGAGTGGCTGATCGGGCCAACTCCTAAGCTGAGTGGTCGCTCAACCATACCCCTCCATGTGTATCGAGCCAGGGCCTTACCCCCGAACGGGAATGCTCGCTGCTTGATCACGAGCCAGGAAGTGTTTTTAACAAGTATGGCGTAGGGGTGCACCTAGCCTGGGACAAGCAAGTACAAGTATGTAGCGTGTGCTACGAATACGACATTCAATGCATGGATGACATGACATGGCAAGTAGTAAAGCGTACAGGTAAGGAAAGTAACATGACAGTTTAGTATGCATGATCAACAAGTTTAAAGAGTTGGATCTAGCTTCGTTGTCAAGCTTGATCATTTAGGTGACGGATCTAGTTTCGTTGTCAAACTAGATCAAGTAGGCGTCTAGCCAGCTATCATTTCACTGACTAGTCTCTTTTACGCTAAAAACAAGGAAGTGTCCTAAAAACATGGCCCTACACAAGAGTTGGCAAGTTTCACTTGCCTGCAAGTACAACGTCTGAGAAACACCGTATTATTAGTATTGATTAGTGAATTTAAAACATTTTAAAACATTTTAAAACATCAATTTTAGTCTTGATTACCAAGCAATGGGTTTGGGGGTCCTAGGGGTGCAAAGCGTTACCTCAATACGACGCGATAGCTACACTGGCGTCGGGTAGCGACGCCAGGGGTTGGAATAAGAGAACGCGCTCCAAGTCCTGATTCCAATATAGATTCCTCGCTGGAAAGTTCAGAGCATCAACCGGAGCAACGATTCCAGATTCCAAAGCTAGCACGTGCGACGACGGGCTACGACGTGTCGCAACGGCGTACGCGGCAAATCGTCGGAGAGAAAGCACCTAGGTGGGGCCCACAGTAGTCCTAGGGACCAATGGGGAACCCACAATACCTCTGGAGAACTTGGGGGGCCCACGGTGGCAAGCGGTGCGACGGGTGCGGGGTTGCGACGTTTGGCTCTCGGTCGACAGCCTTGGTGCGGGGGTCGGGCTCGGTCAGACACAGGGGAACGGGGCTGTGCAGCGCTTGGGTCGGTCGCAGCAGCGGGTGCGGAGAGTTTTCTCGGTCGGTGCGGGCGAGAGCGTCGGTCGGGCACTGCAGTGAGCGTTGCAACGTTGCAGCATTCGATCGGTGCGGGCGATGGCCTCGGTCAGACACGGGCGGAGCGGGGCGACAGAGCGGGGGTCGGTTCGGTGCGGAGCGGGCGTGCGGAACAGGCGGGTCTCTCGGTCTGACCGAGAGATCCTCTCGGTCGGAGCGGGGGACGGTGTGGGCGGCTGTCCAAGCGGGCGGAGCGGATGAGTGGGCATGAGCAGCGGTCGGTGCGGGGGTTTTGAGCCCGTTCTCTCGGTCGGTGCGGGGAAAGCTCGTCGCAACGTTGCGACGATTCGTCGCAATGTCAAATTTGAGTTTTGGAATCGGCTAGGGTTATTTTCTTGCGAAAATAGGTCTTCCTAGAGGTTGTTTATATAGTGTAGATGGGTTGACTTGGTCTAGGGCTAATCCTAATGGGATTAGGAGTTTAAAATAATTTAAAATTCAAATCTCACCCTCTCCAACTCACCCAAGGCTTGGGTGCGGCCCAAATGAGCTGGAATTTGGCTCAAAAATTCTTTAAAATGTTTTAAATTCAAATAAATTTTCTTTGGCCGAAATTAATTAAAATCTAGCTTTTAAAAATATTTTAAACCTTGTTAAAAATATAAAGTAGGTCAAACAAACTCCAAAAATTATAAAATAAATATCGGGGTGATCATGATGACGAAAGTGAGCTAACTAAGAAGACGGATCTCAATTTTGACATCGGACTACGAAACTAAAAATAGAAACGTCTCCCGTCAACAGTGAGAATCGCAACGTCTCATCGAATAGGATTAAATTGTGGGGAAAACGACTCGAGAAACGTCGTTCCAAATTAGTGCCACTATTTAATACTCTCAGAGACGTTCACAACGGCATATCACACTAAAGTGTTCAGAAACAAACAAAGTCTAAAATAAACACGTGCACGGCCAAAAGCACGTGCACGAGCAACGTACAACGAAAAGTGGTCGTTACATCCTCCCCACCTTAGAATAAAGTCCGTCCTCGGACTTTCTAATATAGCTAGTCGCTCTAGTAACTACCCCAATCGTGTCACATTATAATTCAAACCAGGTATAGCCATTACAAGTGCTTATATACGCCCTAGGTAGTCAAACATTAACACTACCAACATGTATATATTTATATATTCACGTACGTCATACACTTATACCTAGTATAGTCAGTCAATTTCTTACATGTATTTCAATCGTATACATATATGTACACCCCTCATATAACTACTACTACCTAATCACAAAACAATATTTCAGATACTCACATAAGGATAGTCTCGCACCTAGTAAATACAATCATTGTTCTACGTATAGATAACTACCTATGCACAAAACCAACATGGGTACACTACCCTCTAATACTTCCTAGTGTGCATTCCATACCACACATCAACACATGTAGTCACACCATACCATAATTAAATCAAGTTCCACTATATCTAATATACATTCACCACTACTATAGTTTCACAATATATATAGTCATTCAATGCATTCAAATATTTCACCATACATTCACATTACGTACGGTCCTATAACTGCATTTACGACACGCCACATATACCATAGTCATCAATACCTATAACTAAGCACATACTTACCCGTGCATGGTGCACACCCATACACGCTAACATTTCATTCATGTATACCAATCATACCATTATATAGCTGGCACATCTACACACCTAGTTTAGCTAGCACACATACGTTCATACAGGCAAGCCTTAGTAATTAGCTATACCTCGAGACCAACACCTATAACTATAAACTTGTATAGCGACCCACAATCATGTGCGTAACACAACCAGGCACAAACACTCCTATCACTATACATACATCAAACCCCGCTATATTCATGCTACAACACACATAGCAATATACTTAGAGTATACCCACTCAGGCTTGAGTGAGACTCAATACACATATCAGAATATTCTATATACGTATCATGGCATTTATACCTATACCAGTACCACTCCAATATTTATATATGTCTACCAATACAACCATATACATACCATAAGTCAGTCACGCTTAACATTAGTCAGGTAATACTCACATAGTTCAATCAATTTATATACCATAATAATAACATTACAGACATCAGCACCCACATAATTATAATACACTCCCTAATACATACGCATTCATCGTATAGTCACACACATGTAACATATATATTCACACCATAGCCTACTACCTATAATTAGTATACCAACACATATACATACATAGTTGAGATGTGTAATAGTCGTGTATACCTCACGGTATGCACGCATACAACATCCCTTAAAAGCAAGCAATACCAATCAGAATTATAATCCTACTACCATATGTATATCTCATACATACTCAGGCAACAAAACATAACTACTCACGTCTAAGCACAATACATACCTACATACGAGCAAATACACATACGTACTATTATATGGGTCACACAATAGGCCTATTCGTACACTTATTATTATCACACCTAGCATACACATAGCTTTACCAATCACTTATTTCAACCATTATAAATATCTCTAATTACATACACCCCATTAGATATTCCAACACTAGCTCTTATATACACAGGCATCCCTAGTATGGTATAGCTAACCACATACAAATCTATAAATAATAACACACAAACAACTTCATAATATCATGAGTAACTCCGCGTATACACACACACACACACACACACACACACACACACACACACACACACACACACACACACACACACACACACACACACACACGTACACAATAGGCAAGCATCAATATACTATGGGGGCAAACTCATTCAAGCCCCCGAACACAACCTAGGTACGTGCACTACGACTACCTCACAAGTTCCAAGGTCTACTAACAACTTAGAGTTGACACAGACATTGGCGGGCACTAAAGCCTAAGCAATAAAGGGAGGTCGAGGTCGAGAGCGTGACGAGGGTAGGATCGATAAGCACGAATTCAGATAGGACGAATACAAGGAGACAGCTTGGTTAGACGAAACATTGACTCAAAGGTGATGTTTATGTTGAGGGAAGGGAGGTGTAGTGGTACTTATATATGATAGAGGTAGGAAACGGCGTAAATAACATAAACTAAAATACGTGAAATTTGAAAACTGTTGTACTTCAAAAGTTGGAATCCTCGTCTGTATAAAAATATTTGAAGGTCGATTAAACGAGTTGTTCAAAATAAGTTTGAGTCGGACATTCATAATAAGAGAAAATGTTTTATTGGCTTATCGAAAGTCATTAAGAAGAGGAAGTAAATCATTCACACGAACAGTAAAGACGTAATAATTTTTTTTAGAAAATATTATACGGCAGTAATTTAAAAATTTTTGGAAATTTAAAGAATTAAAGTAACTGAAGAATTGAAGCTCGTTTTTAACGCTTTCAAAGTCTTTAAACCAGGGAAAGAAAATTTAAAATGATCAATATTGGAACTACTTTTTAGGGGAACCAGGATGAGCCAAAAATAAAACTGGTTTACACAAAGCTCTTAGCATACAAGAACAACGAGCCTGGTACGGATATAAAAATAATTGAAAATCAATTTAATTTAGAAATTATTCTAAAAGTAGGTATAGTGAACGGAAAGATAATAATGACTTGGTAGTGAAATTATCAAAAACTGTAGTAAAGCTTTAAAACAAAACTATGGGAAGTCTGGGCCAGGAATAGTAATTTTTTTAAAATTTTGAAATAGCGAAAACGATGAGCATAAAACCGACTGGCTAAAAGCTGAAATTCAATGTGACTTGAAAGTATATTAAAGTAAACACGACGTATCATTCGAATAACACAAATAAGAAGGAAAATTATAAATCGAATTAGGCAAGGCAAAAGTATGGTTCAGAATGAAATTAATATATGAAAGGAAATATGTATTTTCATAGGTACAAAAGTGTAGGCTGAAAAAGTATTATAAACTATTATCCAAAAATTTCGACAAAAGTTTAAAAAGAATTAAATCAACGAGGAGTACAAAGATAAGTATATTTATATAAAAATTTTGAACAAATTTAAACTTAGGGAAAGATGGAATCGAAAAATACTTTCAGAAGATTCAGGTTTGTAATGGAGAGGGTCGAAAATTGACGACGATCGTCATGAGGCGATTTCGTGAATCGAGGCAAGTAAATTGGTCGGATGATCAGAACATACATACGCCTAGGATATGAATCAGGAGAATCTACGGGGAAACTCATACTGTCGACCAACTAAAGGCCAAGAACTAAGCACTAAGGCTTTCTAAGGAGCTAGACGGTAATGAAATGCGTTCAGCTTGGTCCGAAATCGATGAACCCAAACGAATGACTGAAGGAAATTCTAGAAGTCTACTATGGTCAGATTTAGGAAAGACCACTAAGGTAACTCCTACGATGACTAAATCAATTGCTGACAGGGAGTTTAACTAACAGTCATGGCCTCTATCTAGCAAGCACAGACGTCTAACTAAGTTTTCTTAACATCTAGTGGCAAAGGTAAACGACTAAACTCAGGGCTTATGACTCGGATGTTGCAATTTATTTAATAGACATTCCGTTATTATCGTTGTTCCGTTAATTCGCAATTGCAAGACTGGACCTGCATGTGCCACCTACAAAACCTGTCACGACCCGCTTCCCAAAAAATATGGAGGCGAAGCGTGAGAAGGTCCGCTCAGACTTGAAGCTATAAAGCTGCAAGTCCGATAAGCGTCAATCAAATTTAAAACTGCAGGTCCTTGCAACGCGAATGAAACAAAGATAATAATAATGAAATGAGACAAAAGAGATATCTCAGAATATCCATATTAATAAATTCCAACATCACATAAAAAGCCACCAGGCTAGAAAGAGAAAGAGTCTCAAGGCCCAAACATGGCCAACAAAAGTACAACGCAAAGGTGCCACGCACCGACAACTAACAACAAAACCTAAAACAAAAGAAAGCTCAGCAAGTCACCAAGAAAGGTCACCGGTGTCCACAAAACTCCTCCTGGGCAGACATGGACTCAGGCTCAGCGTCAGCAAAACACCACGTACTCAGCAACGGTCTCTGGCTCAGGGTCTAACATGTGACACCCAAAAGAGCAAGGGGCACATGTCAGCAAGTCTACAAGAGACTTGTGCAAGGAAACTGAAAGTAGGTGAAGCAATCTAGCAGTTCTAGCATGAATGCAATGGCATGGCAGTTTAAAGTATGAGTGCAACAAGTAAGATAAAGTAAAGTAAAGTACGAGCATGGCATTTAAACATGGCATGGATGACAAGTTTTACAAGTAACACTCACTAGTACAAGACAAGTAAAGTAAGCACCTCGTGCACAGAGTTCACGCCTTACAGCTAGAGTGGCTGATCGGGCCAACTCCTAAGCTGAGTGGTCGCTCAACCCTACCCCTCCACGTGTATCGAGCCAGGGCCTTACCCCCGAACGGGAATGCTCGCTTCTGGATCACGAGCCAGGAAGTGTTTTTAACAATTATGGCGTAGGGGTGCACCTAGCCCGGGACAAGCAAGTACAAGTATGTAGCGTGTGCTACGAATGCGACATTCAATGCATGGATGACATGACATGGCAAATAGTAAAGCATACATGTAAGGAAAGTAACATGACAGTTTAGTATGCATGATCAACAAGTTTAAAGAGTTGGATCTAGCTTCGTTGTCAAGCTTGATCATTTAGGTGACGGATCTAGTTTCGTTGTCAAATTAGATCAAGTAGGCGTCTAGCCAGCTATCATTTCACTGACTAGTCTCTTTTACGCTAAAAACAAGGAAGTGGCCTAAAAACATGGCCCTACACAAGAGTTGGCAAGTTTCACTTGCCTGCAAGTACAACGTCTGAGAAACACCGTCCAAGAGAGTCCAAGTCACAAATAACCTACGTGCACAAGTCCACCGGCCTAAAGTCCATATTATTAGTCTTGATTAGTGAATTTAAAACATTTAAAACATTTTAAAACATCAATTTTAGTCTTGATTACCAGGCAATGGGTTTGGGGGTCCTAGGGGTGCAAAGCGTTACCTCAACACGACGCGATAGCTACACTGGCGTCGGGTAGCGACGCCAGGGGTTGGAATAAGAGAACGCGCTCCAAGTCCTGATTCCAATATAGATTCCTCGCTGGAAAGTTCAGAGCATCAACCGGAGCAACGATTCCAGATTCCAAAGCTAGCACGTGCGACGACGGGCTAGGACGTGTCGTAACGTCGTGCACGGCAAATCGTCGGAGAGAAAGCACCTAGGTGGGGCCCACAGTAGTCCTAGGGACCAATGGGGGACCCACAATACCTCTGGAGAACTTGGGGGGCCCACGGTGGCAAGCGGTGCGACGGGTGCGGGGTTACGACGTTTGGCTCTCGGTCGACAGCCTTGGTGCGGGGGTCGAGCTCGGTCAGACACAGGGGAACGGGGTTGTGCAGCGCTTGGGTCGGTCGCAGCAGCGGGTAAGGAGAGTTTTCTCGGTCGGTGCGGGCGAGAGCGTCGGTCGGGCGCTGCAGCGAGCGTTGCAACGTTGCAACCGTTGCAACGTTGCAGCCTTCGGTCGGTGCGGGTGATGGCCTCGGTCAGACATGGGCGGAGCGGGGCGACAGAGCGGGGGTCGGTGCGGTGCGGAGCGGGCGTGTGGAGCGGGCGTGCGGAGCGGGCGGGTCTCTCGGTCTGACCGAGAGATCCTCTCGGTCGGAGCGGGGGACGGAGCGGGCGGCTGTGCAAGCGGGCGGATCGGATGAGCGGGCATGAGCAGCGGTCGGTGCGGGGGTTTTGATCCCGTTCTCTCGGTCGGTGCGGGGAAAGCTCGTCGCAACGTTGCGACGATTCGTCGCAACGTCAAATTTGAGTTTTGGAAGCGGCTAGGGTTATTTTCTTGTGAAAATAGGTCTTCCTAGAGGTTGTTTATATAGTGTAGATGGGTTGACTTGGTCTAGGGCTAATCCTAATGGGATTAGGAGTTTAAAATAATTTAAAATTCAAATCTCACCCTCTCCAACTCACCCAAGGCTTGGGTGCGGCCCAAATGAGCTGGAATTTGGCTCAAAAATTCTTTAAAACGTTTTAAACTCAAATAAATTTTCTTTGGCCAAAAATAATTTAAAATCTAGCTTTTAAAAATATTTTAAACCTTGTTAAAAATATAAAGTAGGTCAAACGAACTCCAAAAATTATAAAATAAATATCAGGGTGATCGTGATGACGAAAGTGAGCTAACTAAGAAGACGGATCTCAATTTTGACATCGGACGACGAAACTAAAAATAGAAACGTCTCCCGTCAACAGTGAGAATCGCAACGTCTCATCGAATAAGATTAAATTGTGGGGAAAACGACTCGAGAAACGTCGTTCCAAATTAGTGCTACTATTTAATACTCTCAGAGACGTTCACAACGGCATATCACATTAAAGTGTTCACAAACAAACAAAGTCTAAAATAAACACGTGCACGGCCAAAAGCACGTGCACGAACAACGTACAACGAAAAGTGGTCGTTACATTCTTGGGGCCTCTTAGAAGTAATGCCTTCTTTAAGCTTAAAAGATTATTTACTAAGTTTACCTCTTTGACACGAATCACAAAAGTTTTTCTTACTAAAAGCAATTTTTGGAAAACCTTTGACTATATCATGCTTAGCTAACTTATATAAGTGCTTGAAATGAACATGACCAACACGACGATGCCATAATAGTTGTTCATTTATATGAGCAATTAAGCAATGTTCTGCGGTTTTAGGCAAGCTCAAATAATAAATATTTTTACGCCTAATACCGGTAAATAAAACGTGCGAATTAGAATCAACAATTTCACACATACCCTCTCCAAAGTTAACATTGTAACCTTTGTCACAAAGTTGACTAATGGAGATAAGGTTGTGACATAAACCACTAACAAGATAAACATTAGTAATTAAAGGTTTGGAGGAGTTTCCAACAATACCTACTCCAACGATGGTTCCCTTTTGGTTACCTCCAAAAGTGACAGTTGCACTGTTCTTGATGCTAATCACTTCAGAGAGCAATGCGGGATCTCCCGTCATATGTTTGGAGCAACCACTGTCGAGAATCCAGCCTTTCCTTTTAGAGCTAGTTTAATCTTTCTTGCTCTTTTTCTTTCTCTAAGGTACCTACATAATATACCATAAGCTCATGGTACCCAATTTTTGTTGGGTCCAAGGGGATTAGCCCTTTGGAAGCCAAGTCCAAATGGACTTCCGCTTCCCAACATAATTACTATTCTTAATAACATCATGAAAATAGGAATCAACATATGCATTCCTATCATTTGAGCTAATGTTCTTAGAACCCCAAATGGTGTAAATTTTCGGAGTCCTTTTCCTAGTTGCATGCATACTTGTTAGATTTCTATGTGGTGCATGCTTCTTAGGAATATGGTTTCTAGTTGCTAGCATAAAAATGGGGTGGTGGATATGCATTGGACATACTAGGATGATATGTATGCTTGGGAACATGCATGTTGTATCAAACATATGGGTCATGCATGACCTGTGGAGGTTATGCATACATGTAGGAATGATGAGTATGTGCATGTGGGTGTATATGAGCACATACATGAGTCTTTGGGTGTGGAGCATTAAAAGTGTCATGAGTATCCACTTGTGAAGTAGGAGATTTCCTACGTGGATGAATGTTGGTGTACATGTAAGCATGGCTTCTCGTTTGGTTTCCACCCTTAGTTGGTTTCTTGCCAAATGGAAGTGATGGTGAAGTGATGACTTTCTTGGCAGGTTTGCTACCTATAGTGTCTTTGACACCACTTGTGGATGCACTGGAGGATGGCCTCACAAAGTCTATAGTAACACCACTATAGGAAGTCCGTGCATTGGATGCATTTGCTTCCACAAAACCAAGGCCAACACGATGTGTGGCCGGAAATTGGTTTGATAGAAAATCGTCCAATTGTCCTTTTTCCTTATTGAATCTCACAATACGGGAGGACTTGAGCTCATATCTCTCCTTAATAGAAGAAATATTGTTATCCAAGGTGGACACCCATGCTGTGAGCTCGTGCACTTGAGTTTTAAGAGAATCATTCTCTAAATTCAATTGTGTGTGTCGTTAAACTAGATCACTATTATCCTTAGGATGTATTTGATCTAGTTGAGATTTGAGGGTTTTCACCTTATCTCTCAAGGTGACATTTTGAGAAGCTAAATTCGCTTTCTCAAGGGTTAAAGTATCAACAATGGTGTCATTGTTGATAATGCATGTAATGGATGCATTGCTAACATTCAATTTCTTTAAGCTAGTGTATCTAAGAATTAAATATTGATACATATCAAATAATTCTTCAGTATTAATTCGTAATTCATCCATAGTTACCTCGGTATCATCCATGTCGGAAACACTCTCATCGGAGAATGAATCTTCTCGGGCCATGAAACACATGTGGGCACTTTCACCCTTCTCATCATCGGAATCACTTGATGAATCTCCACTTGAGTCATCGAATGTACCGACGAGTCCTTTCTTCTTATCTCTCTTGTTCTTGTCAGACTTGTGGTACTTCGGAGCCTTCCACTTCTCTTTGTTTCTTAGCATTGGGCAATCCTTCTTGATGTGCCTTGGCTTATTACACTTAAAGCAAAGAGATGAAGTATTATTAGTAGACTCAAATCTTTTGTTACAGGGAAATTTACCTTTGCGAAAGAAGCGTTGGAACTTCTTTGCCATTTGGGCCATTTCACCCAAGTCCATCTCATCTTCTGATTCTTCACTATCGGAGGATGAGGAATTGGTGTTGAATGCCAAGGCTTTCTTCTTGGCCTCCGGTGGGTTTATCATAGCTCGAATCTTTAATCGGTTCTTCCGTCTTACTTCGTAAGACATGAGAGTGCTGATAAGGTTCACAACTGTGTAAGTCTTCAAGTCGTTGACCTTCTCGATGGCGATAGCTCTTCTTTCCCATTTGGAGGTCATTCCCATCATGATCTTTCTTACATTGTCTGGTTCGGAATAGACTTGACCAAGAGCTTCCAATTCATTGGTGATGTCGGTAAAACGTCCGTACATCGATGCTATGCTTTCATTTTCCTGCATATGAAACATATCGAAGTTTTGCATGTCAACATAGAGTTTAGAAAGTTTTACCTTTTTCGTTCCCTCATGGGTAACGACGATATGAAACATATCCAAATTTGATATGCACTCTTACATGTGCATATCTTGTTGAACTCATTCGGGTCCAACGCACAATGAAGAGCGTTCATTGCTTTTGCGTTGTTGACTTTGGCGGATTTCTCGGAAGCCGTCCATTTTTCGAAATCCTCTTCGGTGGGCTCGACGTATTCCTTGTGGAGGGTTCACCAAAGTGAAGCACTCCTTAGGAACGTCTCCATCCGACATTTCCAATAGCCAAAGTTCGTGCCATTGAAACGCGGAGGACGCACCGTTGATTGACCTTCGAAAAGAGTGGACGCTCCATCACGATCGTGATTGTTGTACAAAGTCGGTGGAGGAACGTTGTTGTTGTTGGATGCCATAGCTATAACTTGCACTCTAATACCAATTGTAAGGACCCTAGCTATAGGGAAAACACTAGAAGGGGGGTTGAATAGTGTTTATGCAATTTAAAAAGATAGCTACACCAATTTAAAATGCTAACCAACAAAATCGTGTGGAATAAAAAATAAATCCAAAATGAAACAAATGTAAACGCAAGGATGTTTCAAGGGTTTTGACTACCCAAGTCACTTCCAGACTTGTTCCCGGTAATCCTACGTCCCTTCCACCTGGTTAACAACCGGATACTCAAGTTAGAACCCTAACGTGAAGTTTCCTTAAAACTCACTTGTAGCAACCCTACAAGTGAAATCGAAATACAATCGATTGTCCTTGACTCCCACAACTTGGGAGCAAGCAAACCACTCTCACAACCCGAGTGCAAATTCAAATAACAAAAGTTATGAAATATGATAGCAACACTTACAATCACATATGCCTTGAAGTAGAACTTGAAGGATAAGTGTGTTGTGTGTTGAAAGACTCTCTTGGAAGAGAGGAAAGCCCTTTCTCTTGACTGCACCAAATGCCTAGAATATTTCTGTTTGGTTCTAGGTTGGAGAGTAAGAGATTGAAGATTGGAATTCTTAGGGCTTTAGGGGTTTTGAGAGCTTTGATCTTGAGAGATTTAGCAAAATGAAACTCGGAAGAATGAGTAACCTCTCAATGGAACAGTAGATGCTCCTTATATAGGTTTATCAAAACCCTACAACTGAATTTAGCAAAACCGCTTTGCAATTCGTGAGAAAACTCTCAACGGATAGAATCTGAGCTCGCGACAGTCGACTGTTGAAGAATTCACAGTCGACTGCTACACATTCAGAGAGGGTAGGTGAGAATTCATAACGGTAAATTACCACGTGGACAGTCGACTGATGAGGCTCGACTGTTACACCAACATGCGACTGTAAATGCTATAGCAGGTGACTGGCCGAAACAGGGTAGGTTGAAGAACTCTGGAAAACATCTGGGAGAACAGGACAGACGACTGACGAGAAGAATACAGTCGACTGTTAGACTTAACATGCGACTGAAATTCCATCATCAGACGACTGTCAAAACCCGGATAATTTCCTGAGAGTTGAGTCAACAAATTGGCTCACAGACAGACGACTGTAGAAGTATTGACAGTCGACTGGTCTATTGGACAGTCGACTATAAATTCAATAATAGTCAACTGGCCATAAAAGACAGATCAATAGATTTTGGGCTAAAGACAGACATGCGACTGATTTACAAAACACAGTCGACTGTCACTTGGACAGGCGCCTGTGAATCGTTCATGAGTCGCCTGTGGGAGTTAAAACAGAGAAGCCCAAAACTAGACTGTAACAGTTTGTGCATAACAGGCGACTGTAGAACAGAACACAGTCGACTGTTTTTGAGACATGCGACTGTAAAACGTTCACCAGTCGACTGTTATAAACAATACATGCACAATCAAAAAAGAAATGAATTGGAGTCTAAGGACGATTAATCTAATGATGTCCTAAGACTGAAATGAAGATGTGTGTGTGCTCTAACAATGTTCTACTTCTAAGCTACATACTAGAAGAGATATAAGAAATTTACATTGACGAATTCTCTCTTCTATCCAACGTATGAGCTTGAAGTCTTTTAAGAGCTTCAATCACCATCTACGATCATCCAATCCATTTCATTTGCTTTCAATAATATTTGAGTTTCATCCATTGCAAGTAGATCTTCATACTTAGCTTAGGCAATGGATTAACTGAAAAATAGGGGATTAGTCACAAGTATTTATGTTTGCTCATCATTAACACTAAGTAGGGAGAAGTCCAATACTTAACATTATGCACACAATGCATATGGAGAGGGATATTATGGAGGGCTAAAGCTGGCTCAGGATAAACTTGATGATACAGAGAAAGGGAAGAAGAAGAAGTCAAGAGATCTCAGTGCCTACGACAGACTCGATAAGATGGAGAATGGAAAGAAGAAGAAGCTAGGATATCTTAGTTTTATCTCTATGAACCACCCTTCACCGAATGACATCCTGGAATTGCTAAAGGACTTTGAAGCTAAGAGAGTACAATGGCACCAGAGATTAGTTGAGTATTGGACTTCTCCCTACTTGGTGTTAATGATGAGCAAACATAAATACTTGTGACTAATCCCCTATTTTGCAGTTAATCCATTGCCTAAGCTTACTTTGAAGATCAACTAGCAATGGATGACTCACAAACGTGATTGAAGGCAAATGATATGAATTGGATGATCGTAGATTGCTGATTGAAGCTCCGAAAAGACTTCAAGCTCATACGATGGAAAGAAGAGATTATTCGTCAATGTAATTTTTCTTTTATCTCTTCTAGTATGTAGCTTAGAATTAGAACTATGATGGAGCACTCACACACATCTACTTTCGGTCATAGGACATCTCTAGACCTTTGTCCTTTGATCTCAATTCAATACTCTTTTGTTTGTGCTAGGATTGTTCATAACAGCCGACTGCTTAACAGTTTACAGTCGCATGTCTCAAAAACAGTCGACTGTGTTTTGTTCTACAGTCGCCTGTTATGCACAGAATATTACAATGCAGTTTTTGGGTCCTCTCTGATTATCTCGCACAGGCTACTGTTGAACATTTATCAGGTGCCTGTCTTCACGACAGTCGACTGTGAATGGTTCATCAGTCGCCTGTCTCTCCTTGCCCAAACTCTGTTTGATCCGATTTCTACGGCCAGTCAACTTATGCTGTATATACAGTTGACTGTCTATTAGATCAGTCGACTGTCTATGCTGCAACAGTCGCCTGTCTGTAAGTCTATTCTTTGACTCAGCTCTCTAGAAATTTCTCTTGTCTGTGACAGTCGTCTGTTTATGGATATACAGTCGCCTGTTCTGATTGACAGTCGACTGTGTTCCTTGCATCAGTCGTCTGTCCTGTATCTTGTGAGATTTCCAATGTTTTATCAAACTTACTCTTCTCTCGGCCAGTCGCCTGTCTAAGAATGTACAGTCGCCTGTTGGTTTTACAGACGACTGTCTTGGCTTCATCAGTCGACTGTCCACATGGTAAGTTACCGTTATGAATTCTCACCTACCCTTGCTGACTGTGCAGCAGTCGACTGTGGTTTGTTCAACAGTCGACTGTCGCAAGTTCAGATTATATCCGTTGAGATTTTTCTCACGGATTTCGTTTGGGTTTTTACCTAAACTGTTTTGTGGATTTGAGAAAGCTATAAATAGAGCTTCTACTGTTTCATTGGAAGGTTACTCATTCATTCTAAAATCCTTCAAGCTTTCATTTCCAAAGATCAAAGCTTTCAAATCCAAAGCCCTAAGTATTTCCAAATCTTGTTCTCTTGCTCTCCAACCTAGATCCAAAGATTGATCTTCTAGGCATTTGGTGCAGTCAAGAGAAAGGGCTTTTCTCCTCTCTTCCAAGAGAGTTCTTCAACACACTTCACACTTCTCCTTCAAGTTCTACTTCAAGGCATAGGTGATTGTAAGTGTTGCTTTCAGATTTCATAACTTCGTTATTTGAATTGTGCTCTCGGTTGTGAGAGTGGTTTTTGCTTGCTCCCTGGTTGTGGGAGTCAAGGACATCGATTGTATTCGATTGCACTTGTAGGGTTGCTACAAGTGGGGTTTTAAGGAAACCTCAAGTTTGGGTTCTAACTTCAGTATCCGGTGGTATCCGGGTGGTAGGGATGTAGGATTACCGGGAACAAGTCGGGAGTTGACTTGGGTAATCCGAACCCTTGAAACATAACTGCGTTTGCGTGTGTTTCTCTTTGGGTTGTTTTTTCTATTCTGCACTATTTTTTGGATTGCATTTTATTTACCGTAAATTCCTTTTAAATTTGCATAAACACTATTCTACCTCCCTTCTAGTATTTTCCCCATAGACAGGGTCCTTACAATTGGTATCAGAGCGCAAGGTTTTATCTATGGCATCCAACAACAACAACGTTCCTCCGCCGCCTACGTACAACAATCACGACCGAGATGGAGCGTCCACACATTTCGAAGGTCAATCTACGGTACGTCCTCCACGTTTCAATGGAACTAACTTTGGTTATTGGAAGTGTAGGATGGAGACGTTCCTTTGGAGTGCTTCTCTTTGGAGAACTCTCCACAAGGAGTACGTCGAGCCCTCCGAAGATGATTTCGAGAAATGGACGATTTTTGAGAAGTTCGCCGAAGTCAACAATGCTAAAGCAATGAACGCTCTTCATTGTGCATTGGACCCGAATGAGTTCAACAAGATATGCACATGTAAGAGTGCATATCAAATTTGGAACCATCTCATCGTTACCCACGAGGGAACGAATAAGGTAAAGCTTTCAAAGTTATATGTTGCCGTGCAAAACTTCGACTTGTTTCACATGCAGAAAAATGCGAGCATTGCATCGATGTACGGACGCTTTACCGACATCACAAACGAATTGGAAGCCCTTGGCCAAATCTACACCGAACCTGAAAAGGTAAGGAAAATTATCATGGGGATGACCTCCAAATGGGAAAGACGAGCAATCACCATTGAGGAGGTCAATCACTTAAAGAACTACACCATGGTGAATCTCATCGGGACTCTTATGTCTTACTAAGTAAGACGGGATAATCGATTGAAGATTCAAGCCATGATGAATCCCTCGGAGGCCAAGAAGAAAGCTTTAGCGTTCAATGCCAATTCGTCATCCTCCGAAAGTAATGAATTTGAGAACGAGATGGATTTGGGTGAAATGGCCCAAATGACGAAGAAGTTCCAACGCTTCTTCCGCAAAGGTAAATTTCCCTCCAACAAACGTTTTGAGTCTACTAATGCTACTTCCTCTCTTTGTTATAAGTGTAATAAGCCAGAACAGATCAAGAGGGATTGCCCAATGCTAAACAACAAAGAAAAGTGGAAGGCACCAAAGTACCACAAGTCCAACAAGAACACGAAAGACAAGAAGAAAGGACTCGTCGATACCTTTGATGACTCAAGTGATGACTCATCAAGCGATTCCGATGATGAGAAGGGTGAGAGCGCCCATATGTGCTTCATGGCACTTGAAGACCCACTCTCGGATGAGAGTGATTCCGATACGGATAACACCGAGGTAACAATGGATGAACTTCGCATAGCTAATGAAGAACTATTTGCTAAATACCAATCTTTAATGCTTAAATACTCTAGCTTAAAGAAATCAAAAGTTAGCAAGTCATCCATTCCATGCATTATCAACAATGACACCATTGTTGATACTTTAACCCTTGAGAAAGCAAACTTAGCTTCTCAAAATGTCACATTGAGAAATGAGGTGAATTCCCTCAAATCTCAACTAGATCAAACACATCCCAGGGATAATAGTGATCTAGTTACACGCCACACACAATTGGGATTAGAGAATGATTCTCTTAAAACCCAAGTGCACGAGCTCAAAGCATGGGTGTCCACCTTGGATACCAACATTTCTTCTTTAAAGGAGAAATATAAGCTCATGTCCTCCCGTATTGTGAGATTCAATAAGGGACAATGACAATTGGATGATTTTCTTGCAAATCAATTTCCGACCACACATCGTGTTGGCCTTGGATTTGTAAAAGCTAATGCATCTAATGATCGCACCTCCTATAGTGGTGTCACTATAAATTTTGTGAGGCCTTCCTCCGGTGCATCCACAAAGTGGTGTCAAAGACACTATAGGTAGCCATCCTACCAAGAATGTCACCACATCACTTTCTCTTCCTTTTGGCAAGAAACCCACTAAGGGTGGAAACCAAAAGCAAGGTCATGCTTATATGTACACTAATACTCATCCACGTAGGAAACATCCTACTTCACAAATGGATACTCGTGACACATTTTATGCTCCTCACCCACGGACACGTACACAACCACACATGAGAAATACTCATCTACGTGCTCCCACACACCCATATGCTCATACGCATCAATCTTTCATGTATGCTAATTCTCCACATGTCATGCATGATCAATATGCTTCATATAATATGCATGTTCCCAAGAATACATATCATTCTAGAATGTACAATGCATATCCTCCACCACATCTTTATGCTAGAAATCATGTTCCTAAGAAGCATGCACCACATAGAAATTCAACAAATATGTATGCAACTAGGAATAGGACTCCCAAGATGTACACTATTTGGGGTCCTAAGAACACTAGTCTAAATGTTAGGAATGCTTATGTTGATTCCTACTTTCACGATGTAATTAGAAATAGTAACTATGTTGGGAAGCGGAAGTCCACTTGGACTTGGCTTCCAAAGGGCTAATCCCCTTGGACCCAACATACATTGGGTACCATAAGCTTATGGTATATTATATAGGTACCCAAGAGAAAGAAGAAGAGCAATAAATGCCTTATTAGCTCTAAAGGGAAAGGATGGATTCTTGATAGCGGTTGCTCCAAACACATGACGGGAGATCCCGCATTGCTCTCCGAAGTGATTAGCATCAAAGATGGTGCAACGGTCACTTTTGGAGGTAATCAAAAGGGAACCATCATTGGAGTAGGTATCGTTGGTAATCCTTCCAAACCCCTAATTACTAATGTTTATCTTGTTAGTGGTTTATGTCATAACCTCGTTTCCATAAGTCAACTTTGTGACAAAGGTTACAAGGTTAACTTCGGAGAAGGATTGTGTACTATTGTTGATTGTGATTCAAATGTTTTATTTTCCGGTATTAGGCGTAAAAATAGTTATTATTTAAGCTTGCCTAAAACCGTAGAACATTGCTTAGTTGCTAACACAAGTGAACAACTATTATGGCATCGCCGTTTTGGTCATGTTCACTTCAAGCACTTATATAAGTTATCTAAGCATGATCTATTCAAAGGTTTTCCCAATATTGTTTTTAATAAGAAAAACTTTTGTGATTCATGTCAAAGAGGTAAACTAAGTAAATCTTCATTTAAGCTTAAAGAAGGGATTACTTCTAAGAGGCCCCTAGAACTTCTACATCTAGATTTATTTGGGCCAACTAGAACCGCTTCTTTAGGTAATGCTCATTATGGACTAGTTGTCGTTGACGACTTTTCTAGATTTACTTGGGTTTCATTTTTAACTAATAAGAATGAAGCTCATGAAGAGTTTACCAAATTTGCAAAGAAGATTCAGAATCTTTTAGGATCCACCATTATCACTATTCGTAGTGATCATGGAGGATAATTTGAGAACGAGTCTTTTACTAAGTTTTGTGATGACTCCGGGATAACTTATAACTTTTCCTTTCCTCGTGCACCACCACAAAATGGTGTTGTAGAAAGAAAGAATAGGACTCTTATTGAGTGTGCTCGGACTATGCTCCATGATAGTCATTTAGGACTACAATTTTGGGCAGAAGCGGTGCACACGGCATGTTATGTGCTCAATAGAATCCTAGTGAGACCCCGAACAAACAAAACTTGTTTTTAGTTGTTTTACGATAAAAATCCTCAAGTGAAATATTTTCGTGTCTTTGGTTCAAAATGTTTTATAAAGAACACCTTTGGTAATTTAGACAAATTTGAGCCAAGATCCGATGAAGGAATTTTTGTTGGATATTCCACACGTAGCAAAGCCTACCGGATATACAACAAAACTTCTTCAACGATTGAGGAATCACTTCACGTATCTTTTTATGAAGATTTTGACTTTCCTCATGTTGATGATGATAATGTAGATATTCTTTGTGATTCTCTTAATAATGTTAAGATTAATGATAATATTGTTGAGACTAACACTTCTAACGAAGTTGTTGAAGTTGTTCCTAGTGATCCAGGTTTACCCAAAGCTTATCCAACCGTTCGCAACCATCCCCATAACCAAATTATTGGAGATATTGGTGTGGGTGTTCGAACGAGATCAAGAATTGAAGAATTCTCCCATTGCGCATTCGTCTCTACCATTGAGCCAAAGAACATTCAAGAAGCTTGTGAGGATAGCTCTTGGATAGTGGCAATGGAGGAAGAACTATCGCAATTCGAGAGAAATGATGTTTGGGAACTTGTACCTCTTCCAAGTGGTCACCAAGCTATTGGGACCAAATGGATCTTCAAGAACAAGACGGATGGAAACGAGGTAATCACACGGAATAAAGCAAGGTTAGTAGTTCAAGGCTACCAGTAAGAGGAAGGTATTGATTTCGAAGAATCCTTTGCCCCCGTAGCTAGATTAGAAGCTATTAGGTTGCTTTTATCTTCTGCATCCCATAAGAATTTTAAATTATTTCAAATGGATGTTAAAAGTGCATTTTAAATGGATTTTTAAATGAAGAAGTCTATGTTAATAAACCTCCCGGGTTTATTCATGAGAAATTTCCAAACCATGTTTTCAAACTTAAGAAAGCGTTGTATGGATTGAGACAAGTTCCTAGAGCTTGGTATGATCGCCTTAAGACCTTTCTTTTGAATTTAGGTTTTAAAATGGGAGAAGTTGATTCTACACTCTTCATTAAAGATTATGAAAATGACATTCTTTTGATTCAAGTTTATGTAGATGATATTATTTTCGGTTCTACTAACTTTAATCTTTGTCAAGAATTTTCCAAGTCTCTGAAGGATGAGTTTGAGATGAGCCACATGGGAGAGCTCACCTACTTCCTTGGATTGCAAATTCGACAAATGGAGAATGGTACTTTCATACATCAGACAAAGTACACATGGGAGCTTATTAAGCGATTCGGTATGGAATCATCTTCAAGCAAAAGGACTCCCATGAGTACTACTACTCATCTACACAAGGATGAAAGCGGAAAAGATGTAGACGTTCGTCTATATCGAGGTATAATCGGTAGCTTACTTTACTTAACCGCTGGTAGGCCCGATATCATGTTTTCCGTATGTATATGTGCTAGATATCAAGCAAGACCCAAGGAGTCACACTTGATTGCGGTTAAACGAATATTTCGTTATCTCAATCAATCCCTAGATTATGGGTTACTTTACCCTAAGTCTAGCACGTATGAGTTAATCTCATATAGTGATGCTAACTTTGCCGGAAGCAAGTCCGACAGAAAAAGTACTAGTGGCACATGCCATTTCTTAGGAAATTCCTTAGTTTCTTGGTTCTCTAAGAAACAGAATTTGGTGTCATTATCCACGACTGAAGTGGAATATATTGCCGCGGGTCTTGCATGTGCACAAGTTCTTTGGATGAGACACACTCTTAGTGACTATGGTGTCAATTGTGATACTTGCCCTATCATGGTTGATAATCAAAGTGCTATTTGTCTTTCCAAGAATCCGGTACACCACTCCCATACCAAACACATAGACGTGAGACACCATTTTATAAATGTTCATGTAGCTAAGAAGGACATCATCTTAGAGTACATTGAAACCCAAAAACAAATTGTCGATATCTTCACTAAACCTCTTAAAGAAGATTCATTTGTGAGGTTGCGTGGAGAATTGGGAATTATGGGTGGATCTGAAATCTAGAAGCTCAATTTTCATGCTATAACTCCTTATTGAGCTCATATTCTTAATTGTCTTTCTTCATTTGCTTTACTGTTTTATGAGATTAAGAAAGGCAATTGTGACTTATTTGATTTCATGAGTTTTCAAAGTTGATTGGAATAATTTGTGTTTCAATGGATTTATTGGTTTTATAATGATTTTAAGATGTATTTGTGATTAGAGTATAGGTCCTAAGGTGAGTGTTCTTATTCTCTGGAATTCTATCTCACGGTGCATTTTTTGACTAGGACAGCCGACTGTTTTTCTTTTGACAGTCGACTGCCCTACTCTATATCCTCTATATGAAAATTGATATCTTTCGCACAGCTGACTGATGACCATTTTACAGTCGACTGTTAGTTTATCAGGCGACTGCAATTTAGTTATCAGGTGACTGTACTCTCTGTCGAATTTTTACAGTGTTCTCTGTTATTCTTGTGATCTGTATTAATTCTCGGCCAGCCGACTGTCCAACGGACATGCGACTGCATTATACTTGCCAGTCGACTGCCCATCTCTCTGAGCTTTAATTTTATCACTTCATACAGTCGACTGCCTTTTGTTCTCCAGTCGACTGTCTCCTGCTGTGTCAGTTCATGTGATTTGATCCGAGCCGTCGATTCCTTGATCCAACGACTCAGATTGATTTCCCCTATTTTATATTTAGCCGAAGCGATCATTTCCCCTCGTCGATTTTCTCTCTCCTTCGCTTCGACCGTTCCACTTCCCGCTCGTTTTTCTCTACAAAAACAATCAATTTCGTGTCTTCAACCGTCGATCTCCTCATAATCGTCGTTGTCGATCGTGGTCTACCGTCGTCTTTGATCTTCCCCTCCGCAATCGTCTGTATTCCCTCAGTTGGTTTGCTTTCTCTCTCTTGATCTTCGTTGTTTCCTTTTGTTGCTTTAGTTCTTCTTCTCTTGTTTCCATGGCTCCTAAACCTAAGGGAAAAGAGAAGATCGTTGCTTCTAAACAACCTCGGGCTCCTAAGAAACTCATTGCCAAGAGAAAGAAACCCTATAAAGCTCGATCCAAGCATGCTCGGTCTCCCGTGCATTCGTCTTCACCGGGTTACTCACCTTCTGCCTCTTCTACCGATGCTCAGCCGTTGATTCATCATCAGCGCAAGCCTGCTGGTGTTCACATCAGTGAGCCTGCTGCTGAGATTCCTCATGTGTCTCCTTCTGTATCCAGTTCGTTTGAAGAGCCTCCTGATGTACCCCCCTCTGATCCCCTGGTTCCCGTTTGCCGAGACGACCTTTGTCTGGCAAAGTTTCACTCTCTCCTAGGGATCAACCTACTTAGGGAGCGATACATTGCTTTCCCCGCATTCACTGCTGAGAGACTCTCTGACATTCTGTCCGCTACTCACCTGGCCGATCTTTTTCGCTTCTCTCAGAGCGAGTCCCCCAGAGCCTACCCATTTTTGGTGAAGCTCTTCTATGCGAACCGCGTTCGCGGTGAGTATTCGACTACCGGCATCCTTGATACTGTCTTCCAGGGCACCCACATTCAGATCACTCCCTCTCTCTTAGGGACTATTCTTAGGATTCCTTCTGTCAGTTCCCTCCCCACTGATATCAGCTTTTCCGAGATTGACGATCTTGACCAGTCTGTTCTCCAGGATATGTTTCGAGAGGTTCCTTTAGCTCTTGATTCGGGTGTCAGATCATCCATGTTCTCTGCACGGGGTTGGGCTGTTCACTTAGTGGTGAAGTCCAATATTCTGCCGAGATATGGATCGTTCGACCAGCCGTCTCAGGATATACTAAAGTGTATGTATGCTATTTTCTCTGGCATGCCCGTGAACTGGGCCGGTGTCCTCCTTGACAGGATGGACAAGGTTGAGTTCACGTCCTCCTCGTCTCACATTCCCTTTGGTGGTCTTTTGACTCGTGTCTTCCGTCACTTTGGTATTGACTTGACTCATTATGAGCCCAGGCCTTTTGGCCCTCTCCTCGACGCTTCTGCAAAGTCGAAGTCCTCTTCTGCTCTGCAGACTGCCTCGAAGAAGAGGAAGACTACTTCAGCTCCATCCTCATCCACTGTGCCTCCAGCTGATTTGCCTTCATCATCATCTGCTCCACCATCTCAGGATACTCTTTTGTCGATGATCTCTGGTATTTACCGGCTGCTGTCTCTCTCACTCCTCCATCAGGGAATTCCCTTCCCTGAGGATTTGAGACAGTATCTTCCTCAGCCTCATGTGCATCCCCAACCTTCTGGTGTCGTTGAGCCTCCTGGTGTTGCTTCTACACAGGATGTTGCTGCTGCTGCTTCTGTTGCTCCTTCTGACCCTTCTCTAGAGGACACTCCTGCTGCTTCAGAGCCTGCTTCCTCATCCACAGCCCCTGGAGACGCTCACCCTAAGATCGTTGATATTGAGAGATGTTATTTTTGAGTGATGATATATGTTTTGTCTGTGTATGATGGATGATGCTGTATGCGACACTTGTATATATGTATGATGATATACTCTTTGATGTCGTCAGGATGATGTATTTTTTTTGTTGATCATGATGTACATTTTTTTGGGGATGGCCATGTTGATGACCATCCGTTGATGTACTCAGCTTCTTTATATCTATATATATGATGTTGCATCCCTCTCTTGTATCACACTATGCTATATTGATTAACTTCTGTGTGATGTATGATATATTGTCTCTATGTATGCTTCACTATTCTTGATGTGCTTTTGAGACAATACTCGAATTTGATATTGGTTAATTCATGCTCTTTCGTTGATGTGATGAATTTGTGAAAATTATTTTCATTTCGAATATCTAAAATGTTGATATTGGATTTCAATTCCATTACTCACAGGTGTATATGATGCGATTTTATGAGTTTTTGATTCGATATATCTTTATACTCCTTGATTGTTGTTAGTTCGTATTTTAGCACTATTATTGTTGTTGTTATTTGCTCCCACCTTTTTGGATAATGCCATAGGGGAAGAGAAATAAACATACAAGATTCATAATGGATGTGCTAAGTATGTTCTAACGATTGAATCTAAGATTTTCGTTGCCTTAGATTCAGGGGGAGTAAGATTACAATGAATAGGGATTTTATTTCCTAGATTTCTTGAATTAAATTAATTCATATCTCACTCATTTGCTTCAATTTCTATGTAGATGCTCTAATATTTGTTGGCTAACTCGATTGGCATCTATGTAGGGGGATTAAGTTTTCATTGCGCACAACTATTTATCTTTTTGTTTATGTTTGTTTGTCATCATCAAAAAGGGGGAGAATGTTGAGTATTGGACTTCTCCCTACTTGGTGTTAATGACGAGCAAACATAAATAATTGTGACTAATCCCCTATTTTGCAGTTAATCCATTGCCTAAGCTTACTTTGAAGATCAACTAGCAATGGATGACTCACAAATATGATTGAAGGCAAATGATATGAATTGGATGATCGTAGATTGATGATTGAAGATTCGAAAAGACTTCTAGCTCATACGTTGGAAAGAAGAGATTATTCGTCAATGTAATTTTTCTTTTATCTCTTCTAGTATGTAGCTTAAGAGTAGAACTATGATGGAGCACTCACACACATCTACTTTCGGTCATAGGACATCTCTAGACCTTTGTCCTTTGATCTCAATTCAATTCTCTTTTGTTTGTGCTAGGATTGTTCATAATAGCCGACTGCTTAACAGTTTACACTCGCCTGTCTCAAAAACAGTCGACTGTGTTTTGTTCTACAGTCGCCTGTTATGCACAGACTATTACAATGCAGTTTTGGGTCCTCTCTGATTATCTCACACAGGATACTGTTGAACGTTTATCAGGTGCATGTCTTAGCGACAGTCGACTGTGAATGGTTCATCAGTCGCCTGTCTCTCCTTGCCCAAACTCTGTTTGATCCGATTTCTACGGCCAGTCGACTTATGCTGTATATACAGTTGACTGTCTATTAGATCAGTCGACTGTCTATGCTGCAGCAGTTGCCTGTCTGTAAGTCTATTATTTGACTCAGCTCTCTGGAAATTTCTCCTATCTGTGACAGTCGTCTGTTTATGGATATACAGTCGCCTGTTCTGATTGACAGTCGACTGTGTTCCTTGCATCAGTCGTCTATCATGTATCTTGTGAGATTTCCAGTATTTTATCAAACTTACTCTTCTTTCGGCCAGTCGCCTGTCTAAGAATATACAGTCACCTGTTGGTTTTTCAGACGACTGTCTTGGCTTCATCAGTCGACGGTCCACGTGGTAAGTTACCGTTATGAATTCTCACCTACCCTTGCTGACTGTGCAACAGTCGACTGTGGTTTGTTCAACAGTCGATTGTCGCAAGTTCAGATTATATCCGTTGAGATTTTTCTCACGGATTTCGTTTGGGTTTTTGCCTAAACTGTTTTATGGATTTGAGAAAGCTATAAATAGAGCTTCTACTGTTTCATTGGAAGGTTACTCATTCATTGCAAAATCCTTCAAGCTTTCATTTCCAAAGATCAAAGCTTTCAAATCCAAAGCCCTAAGTATTTCCAAATCTTGTTCTCTTGCTCTCCAACCTAGAACCAAAGATTGATCTTCTAGGCATTTGGTGCAGTCAAGAGAAAGGGCTTTTCTCCTCTCTTCCCAGAGAGTTCTTCAACACACATCACACTTCTCCTTCAAGTTCTACTTCAAGGCATATGTGATTGTAAGTGTTGCTTTCAGATTTCATAACTTCATTATTTGAATTGTGCTCTCGGTTGTGAGAGTGGTTTTTGCTTACTCCCTAGTTGTGGGAGTCAAGGATATCGATTGTATTCGATTGCACTTGTAGGGTTGCTACAAGTGAGTTTTTAAGGAAACCTCAAGTTAGGGTTCTAACTTGTGTATCCGGTGGTATCCGGGTGGTAGGGACGTAGGATTACCGGGAACAAGTCGGGAGTTGACTTGGGTAATCCGAACCCTTGAAACATAACTGCGTTTGCATGTGTTTCTCTTTGGGTTGTTTTTTCTATTCCGCACTATTTGTTGGATTGCATTTTATTTGGTGTAAATTCCTTTTAAATTTGCATAAACACTATTCAACCCCCCCCTTCTAGTGTTTTCCCTATAGACAGGGTCCTTACAAGATCATGTACAGCATATGCATTAATACGAAGATGTCTTAATACAAAGACGTCATACAGATACATGGCCTCAACTAGGCAACATAATGCTATGCCTTCTCGAGCACATTGTTAAAGGTGGCACAAGACTGATTTGGGATCCTCAAAACTAGGAAGCATCTCTAGCTTTAAACTTGCCAATTCTATAGTTTATTATAGTAAGGAAAATGAATTGCACAAATAGCCAAATTATCAGCATACAACTGTTGGGACCTGTGGCTACACAAGAAATTAAATAAGGACGTAAATAGTGTAAAGGAGAGAAAAATGCATAATTAAAAGGTACTAAAATTAAATGCACAATACGTAGCGAAAATAAAAAAATGTGCTCAATAACAATAACCACAAAGAAAGATACGCTATTGCAAACACAAATAAAGAGATGTATCCTGGTTCAGATCCCGAACCAGCGATCCTACTCCAATCCCACGTTACAATCGCACTCCGTGGTTTCATGATTAGTGCTCATTTTATTTTATTTAATTTTCATGCTTTATTCATATGCCTATCATGCCACTTTATCGCCTGTTCCATATCATTACTCCCATTTTTAGTTCTTTTTTACCCTTGGGTCTCTTGTGCATATTGCATGTGTAAATGAAGAATTTTGGGACCCTAAAGCGGAGGCAAAAGCATTGACGTGTGGCAAAAAGCAAACATGAGCTCAATACATCAAGGGAAGTGAAGAGGAGATAGGCACATACGACCGCGTGGATAGATCCACACGGCCGTGTCAACAGGATAGCCATGAAGAGCTGAAAGCAACGATGACGTGGTCGCGTGGAACATTCCACACGGTCACATTGCCACGAAGCAAAGAAGAGAAGAAACGGCCATCGACACGGTCGCATAAGTAGACAAAATGACCACATTACACCAAGGAGCTGAAAAGCTCCAAATGGTCATTCACATGATGGTACGGTCGTCCACGTGACCCTTTGGAAGGAGATTCTGAAGGAGACAAACCGAAAAACAATGCCGTCGTATGGATTTCCATGCGGTCACATCAATATTAAAACAGAATGAGATTTTTCGACTCTGTGGCCAACACTGCTGCGTTGAATTCGATGCGACCGTGTCAATTAGGGTTTCCTGGGTGATTTTGGGCGTCGCCAAGGGGCAGATTTGCGATTTTTGGTGTTTTTCAAGGGATATAAATACATCTCTTTTTCTCCATCGAGGGAGGACGCCTTTTTGTAGATTTTGCAGAGCTTTTTCAGGTGATATTTAGGTGTACTTGTTCTAGTTTTCTCTATAACAGTTTGTATTCTCCATTTGTTCTTTTGATTTTAACTTTAGATTTGGAATTAATAACATTCTCTTTGCTCTCTTTTAATTGTGGATTGATTAATTTTCTATCTTTATCTCATCTCCATTATTGCAATGCATCATATATCTAGTTTGGTTACAATTTTCTCGATGGATCATAAGTAGTCATCCATTTAGGGCCATGGGTTGCGCCTCATTAAATTTGATATGGATTGATGAGATTATGATTGGTTGTTACATGATTGGTGATTAGGGGCATGATAGGATAATTACTATTGGTGTAAATTGATCTTTCCCTTCGTGGATAAATAGATAAGTCAGTAGCAAGAGCTAGAGATAATATAGGGTTTTTCAATCCCTACATCAATTCATACTATCCATGTCGCCAACGAAAGTTGGGCGTGGATTAGAGCCCTCCTAGCATAGATCTGAATCCTATCCATAGAACTGGCATGGAGAAAGATTCGGGACATTTGTCGAGCATAATGCACATATCACATGTCGATGACCAACAAAAGTTGGCGTGTGTATGGGGTAGGTAGACCAATCATAGCATCACAGAAGTGGGGGTGGTGATAATATAAGGGTCTATCCTATCATTGCATCACAGAAGTAGTGGGAGGGAGGAGAAGCCTTTAGGTTATACAACCTCATCATATCCCATGACTTCAACAACCGATCGACCTGAATTAACATTGGTTTAAATTAATTAGTGGTGATACACGGCTCTAGAGCTTTTACATATTGATGTCTCTCTATATCATTCTGACACGTGTACATATTTCACCGTTTGCACACACTCTTTATCGTGTTTTCATATGCATTTCATCTCATTCCATGTTGTATATAGCACATTTTGGTTCATATTGACTATTGCGTGTATTGCTTGTATTTCAGGTAAATAACGGCATTTCGGTGCCTTCTGGAGTCAACCTTTCATGTCGGGACCAAAGCGCGCGTATACAGCAAAGATTCGATGGCCAAAGAGAAGGATTTGAAGATTTGGAGCTTCAACCGATCGGGTGGACAGACCCACCCGATCAGTTCATGCACATATATCCGACCTGGACAGAAGCTGAAAAGAAGAAGACCCCACCCGATCAGTTCAGTGATCGGGTGGTCACGTTAGTGCTCTCTATTTTGTGTGCCAAAGCCACCCGATCGGTTGACTTCCCAACTGATCGGGTCATCTCCCCGGGTCATTTTGGGGAAGAACTCACCCGACCGGTTGACACTTCAACCGATCGGGTGGCCTTTTCTTCCCCTTTCGTGCACTGCTGCTCATTGATCGTGCCCCAGATATACACCCGGGACGACGACTGTAGTTTTACCGCAAGCGCACGGTGTAGCGGCGAGCAGGTATCAAACACGAGGAGGTGGTGTTGGTTCCAATCTATCCTAGGATGGCTCGACTACGAATGCTTTATTGGTGGAGATGGTTATGAAATGATATAATGGAAATGGTGGTGGATGTCGGTGTCAGAGATAGAGAAGTCGGATAAGTATCGATTTAAATACAAGATAATAAAAGAGTCTAGGGTTAGGGAATCCCCACCACGGATCGTCATACATCATTGTAAATAGTGAATCTCAATATTACTAGACTTGTGTTGAGGTGAACTAGTCGTAACTGAATAGAGAACCAAGCTCACGCTCTCGCGCTATTGCCGGTCTATAGCAACCTAGGATAGGGCCCAATCTCTTGCAAACCCTAACCTAAGCCACTAGCATTAGGATCGACATCATCGTTCAATCGCTCTTCGAGCCCACTCTCGTGCAACCTTGAGTCACGATCTAGGGTGTGATAGCTCGTATTCGTCCAATCTCTTGCAAACGAATATGTGTATAGATTTACAATTAAAAATCCTAGCTTTGGTCCAATCTCTTGCAAACCAAATCTAGGGAAATCCAATTGTAAATCTAAATCAAATATCTAGGCCTTCCCATCGATTAGAATCCAATCTCTTGCAAACCCCAATCGATGGAAATCCATAGCTATTCGTAATAAATCAATCACAACCTAATCTCCTAGCAATCCTAACAATTTAGAGGTTCATTCATCACAAATATGAAACTAGATCCATATGGTTCATCCCCATGCCCTAGAACAACAAATCTACTCAAGCATAGCAATAACGATATATAGATCAATAAAAACCATTGCTTGCATACAAAAAGATAGAAAAACAAAGATTCAAATAATAAGAATAAAAATACTTAGCTTTGATGAAGATCTTCAATCCAAATACAAGCTTTTAGATCCAAGAGGGGGCCTAGGGCATGGCCTAACCTCTAAAATAACCTAAGAAAACATGGGGGATCCCCCTCTAATGGTGGCTACAAAACCCTTAAATACTCCCCCAAAACCCAAGCAAGAAACCCTAGAAAACCCCTCAAATTCGTGCCCAAAAACAGCCCAAACCGCAACTTAAAATCTGGGCCCGTCGCCGACTCGGCCGAGTGGAAAATGTGACTCGGCCTAGTGGAAATTCCAACACTGCAGCATCAACTTACAGAAATTCTCTAGATTTCATCCGACCTCCGATTTGCACATTCTTGGTGGCGTTGGAATCGTCATGTAGTCTACTATCTATAAAAAATATGAGAAAAATAATTTTCTTGCTGGAATGATAACAGATTTCAAAAGAGTGGGAGGCTGTCTGAAAATCTGGGCGCTGCATGTCCTCGGCATCACTCGGCCGAGTTGACTTCTCTACTCGGTCGAGTGGGCTTCTCTACTCGACCGAGTGACAGACCCTATAGAATTCCAGTAAGTCAGGGATCTTTGGGGCTTGTCTTCGGAGGTGACTCGGCCGAGTGGCTTTACTCACTCGGCCGAGGGGCATTCGGTACTCGGCCGAGTCAGAACCGTCAAAAGCCTGTACATTTCCAGTAAGTCGGCCTCTTTTGATGGTGGATTTCTCATGCCACTCGGGCGATGCGATCTTCTTACTCGGCCGAGTGGGATATCATCCCTCGGCCGAGTGCACGCCCAATTCCTTCTGTTGGAGCGTGTCCGGTCTGGTCGGCCGAGTGGTCTTCTTGCTCGGCCGAGTGGCTGCTCCACTCGGCCGAGTGGCTGCTCCACTCGGCCGAGTGGCATGCTGTAAATGCCCAATTTTCTCTGTTTCTCCTCCTCGTCACTCCTACGGAGTTCCTTCTTCTTCCACCCGTCTCCCATCGCCGAATAGCCCTGAAAAGAGCCATGGGTGACGCTCCGGAGTGGGTGCAAGTCCCTTAAGCTCCTTTTTGCTCCCGATCGCTCCATATTTCCTGAAATCCGACAAAAACAAGAAATAGTGAAAAGTAACGCAATATCGTCGAATACTCGTGATAATCGCAATATGAGCAATCGAAATGGCGTGAAAACATGCAAAAAAAGGTGTAAAATATGGACCGATCAAAATCCCCTAAGCTTACCTCTTACTCGTCCTCGAGGAAGATAAGTAGAGAGACGAACTCGGGAGATGAAAATAAAGAAAATGAAATGAAAAAGAAAGAACACGAGGTGGAAGGGGTCGCTAGATTATTCTCTCAGATCTCAAGCCATAAGCTACACATCATGATAACTTGGAAAAAAATGAATCACATGCTATAAGGATTTCATATCTTACATAAACATGGTACTTGCAAGATTTTACGAACAACAAAAGGGATTCTCTAAATTCATACCATCAATTCATATCCACGTCACACATTTCATAGGATTTAATATACAAATGATGGCGATGCACTTTTCAATCAAGAGTTATAACTGAAGCATATAAGAATCACACCAAGCATGCAATAGAGAATGGAATAAGAGACATGGCATTCACATATTTATATCAAATCATGAAAAATCTCCATACCTAATATATTTTGCAAAGTCTAAGCATTATCGAATATTCCCATTCATGCACGTCTCCACTCTAATGTCATACTCACTCATATGGTCAAATGAATTCACCCCCCCCCCCCACCCACCCCCCCGCAAGCTTAGCTTGAGGCATCGCATCTAAATGAATATGATAGTGGAAAATGGGATTTTTGCCTTGGTTTTCCCAAGTATTTTGTAGCTCCAATATTGAGATAGAGAAATATTTTTTTTTTCCTTTTGGACTTTGTTTCTCATTTTTCGTTTTGGCTTTTTATAGGAGCTATATGATTTGTATTTTTGGTTTTTGGCTCCTTTTTGGCTTTTTGGACTTTTTGGAGCTAACTTTTCTTTTGTGGGGATTTTTGGGAAATAGATGCGATATAAGTAGCTTTAGGAGGTGAACTCAAGTGACATGTAGAGAATAAAAAGATATATGTGGAGAAAGAAATAATGTAACACTCGGTTCACTCTAAGATGTGCAAGAACGGTTCAATAAAATAATACTTCAGCTAAAACTAATATGTAAGCATGGATATTCTCAATCATCTCAACAAAAAGTGAAGTCAAGCGGTAAAGCGCACAATCATATCAGGCATGCAACAGAAGGTGAATAAGACAATAAGGCAGATGCTTCCGTTATACAATTGATGCGTGAATCTTGGAGCACTTCCAACAAAAGCATACCAAACACTAATCCATACATTCAGCTTCAATTAATATCATGCATTCATGTAGATGAATCATTAAAAGAAATGGATTTGCAAGCACATGTGAATAGCAAGACTATGGAATACTCTTAAGTAGCATGGCAAGGAATAATAAGCATCGTGATGGCTACTAAAGCAATAAGAGACATCATCATAAGGAACAAATCTAGCGAAAGGAGGAAAAGAAAATAAAGATATAAAATAAAAGAGAGGAAAGAAAAGAAAAACAAGCACACAATATGATGCATGAACACACATAAAAGGAAAATAAGATGGAAAAATCAAAAAGATGATGCAAAAATTTTGGAAAATTTTAAAAATCCTAAAATAAAGAAAAAATGTAACTAATGCATCTAAATGGCATGGAAATGCACTCCCCCAAGCTTAAACTTCACATTGTCCTCAATGTGATCATAATGAAAGAATATGAGGAACAACGATAATAATAAGGGGGTGAATGAAAAATGATGTTATGAATGACATGAAATCCTAATGCAACTACATGCACATACAATGATGCATGAGAGCGCCTTCCCCCAAGCTTATACCAAACAATCCTATTCAAATGACTCGATCAAAAATGTCATGGCTTTGCTAAGTGAGATTGAGTCAAACGAATAAGAATGTGAGTATTCACTTGAAAGAAATGCTCGATGGGTGGTGAGCAAAAAGGATGTGGCGTATCAAAATATGGAGAGGGGAATTAATATATATAATGGGTTTGGGGTGTAAAAGATTTTTGTGGCCGTCATATGAGGTGATATTTATTCAAGCAAATCTATACGGTCTTCTCGCTATCGAGAGAATTCGTGTTTATTTAAAGCATAATAATTTCTACACTACTGGATTGATATCACCTATAGCAAAAGGCGGATCCAGTATCTTTACCGGTGCGGGCAATTGCTCCAACTGCTCCTTCCGTGGCTCTGCCAGGTGCATGCGTCCACGGACTCCAACGACATCCAGCAATGCATCCTCCAGCATTCTCACAAGGACTCCACCTGTACCCTGCAGAGAATAGGATGCATCAGTTCGCTGCAAAAAATTCACCCTCCTAATAAAAGTATCCCAAAGAGGATTGTCTATAGAAATATATGGAATAAATAATGGTGGACGATACTTCCCTGGAAATAATCCAATATCCTCATGTGCTGTGAGAGCTGTCTCCATGGTGTCCTCTCTAAGCTGCTCATGTGTATCTGGATCATGGGTGTGGACCTCCTCGATAGGCTCGTCAAACTGTGACACGTCCAAGCATACCTCTGGTCCATAATCGTATGTGTCCTGCAAGAGGTACGACGTGTCAAAAATATCTGAATCAAAATAAATATCAAATGGAATACATGATTCAGAAATGGAATGGGTAAAAATATCTCCCTGAGTGGGAGCAGTAAGCTCTGTGGGATAGTCCTCGACGTCAGTGGAAGGATGAGGTGGCGGCGGACGCTCAAATGGAGGAGGGTAGTGCTCGTGATCCTCATGAATGGCTATGTCCTCGTCCCGATGCACGACCTCCTCGGCGATAATCTCTGGCTCCATGTGTGATGCCTCCTCGTGAAATATCAATGTAGGCTCTCGCTGGAATGGTGATGCTGGCTGCTCAGGTATGTCAACTTGTGTGGATGAATCATGTGGAGGGGAATGCCCGCAAGCAATCCTAAAATATAGTCTATCCCCCTCAAGACTGACATGGATGTCCTCCTTGTTCCTACAGCTGAAACACGGTTCATAACAAAATCTGCAAATCGTAGCTCAAATGCATCACCTGTTGTAATGCTCTCTAAACCGATGAACCTCACTGACTCCAAGAGGCCCTCCAATAAGTTTTGAAATGCTTCCTCCTCAAAATCTGTGGGCCACATAATACCATCCATAACACCTGATAAACATAGATAAATACCTGGAGAAAAATATCAGTGGCACAAAAGAATATAGAAATGGTAGTAATGGTGGCGGGGGTGAAAATTTATTTTTTTTTAATTTTTTTTCGTAGTCTAATCAACCTAATTGTGACAAATTAGCACCCAACGGGAAACACCTCCCCGGCAACGGTGCCAAAAACTTGATCGCACCCCGGATATACACCCGGGACGACGACTGTAGTTTTACCGCAAGCGCACGGTGTAGCGGTGAGAGGGTATCGAACAAGAGGAGGTGGTGTTGGTTCCAATCTATCCTAGGATGGCTCGACTACGAATGCTTTATTGGTGGAGATGGTTATGAAATGATATAATGGAAATATTGGTGGATGTCGGTGTCAGAGATAGAGAAGTCGGATAAGTATCGATTTAAATACAAGATAATAAAAGAGTCTAGGGTTAGGGAATTCCCACCACGGATCGTCATACATCATTGTAAATAGTGAATCTCAATATTACTAGACTTGTGTTGAGGTGAACTAGTCGTAACTGAATAGAGAACCAAGCTCACGCTCTCGCGCTATTACCGGTCTATAGCAACCTAGGATAGGGCCCAATCTCTTGGAAACCCTAACCTAAGCCACTAGCATTAGGATCGACATCATCGTTCAATCGCTCTTCGAGCCCACTCTCGTGCAAACTCGAGTCACGATCTAGGTTGTGATAGCTCGTATTCGTCCAATCTCTTGCAAACGAATATGTGTATAGATTTACAATTAAAAATCCTAGCTTTGGTCCAATCTCTTGCAAACCAAATCTAGGGAAATCCAATTGTAAATCTAAATCAAATATCTAGGCCTTCCCATCGATTAGAATCCAATCTCTTGCAAACCCCAATCGATGGAAATCCCTAGCTATTCGTAATAAATCAATCACAACCTAATCTCCTAGCAATCCTAGCAATTTAGAGATTCATTCGTCACAAATATGAAATTATATCCATAGGGTTCATCCCCATGCCCTAGAACAACAAATCTACTCAAGCATAGCAATAACGATATATAGATCAATAAAAACCATTGCTTGCATACAAAAAGATAGAAAAACAAAGATTCAAATAATAAGAATAAAAATACTTAGCTTTGATGAAGATCTTCAATCCAAATACAAGCTTTTAGATCCAAGAGGGGGCCTAGGGCATGGCCTAACCTCTAAAATAATCACCTAGAAAACATTTTGGGAACCTAAGAAAACATGTGGGATCCCCCTCTAATGGTGGCTACAAAACCCTTAAATACTCCCACAAAACCCAAGCAAAAAAACCCTAGAAAACCCCTCAAATTTGTGCCCAAAACAGCCCAAACCGGAACTTAAAATCTGGGCCCGTCGCCGACTCGGCCGAGTGTAAAATGTGACTCGGCCGAGTGGAAATTCCAGCACTGCAGCATCAACTTACAGAAATTCTCTAGATTTCATCCGACCTCCGATTTGCACGTTCTTAGTGGCGTTGGAATCGTCATGAAGTCTACTATCCATAAAAATATGAGAAAAATAATTTGCTTGCTGGAATGATAGCAGATTTCAAAAGAGTGGGAGGCTGTCTGAAAATCTGGGCACTGCATGTCCTCGGCATCACTCGGCCGAGTTGACTTCTCTACTCGGTCGAGTGGGCTTCTCTACTCGGCCGAGTGACAGACCCTGTAGAATTCCAATAAGTCAGGGATCTTGGGGGCGTGTCTTCGGAGGTGACTCGGCCGAGTGGCTTTACTCACTCGGCCGAGGGGCATTCGGTACTCGGCCGAGTCAGAACCGTCAAAAGCCTGTACATTTCGAGTAAGTCGGCCTCTTTTGATGGTGGATTTCTCATGCCACTCGGGCGATGCGATCTTCTTACTCGGCCGAGTGGGATATCATCCCTCGGCCGAGTGCACGCCCAATTCCTTCTGTTGGAGCGTGTCCGGTCTGGTCGGCCGAGTGGTCTTCTTGCTCGGCCGAGTGGCTGCTCCACTCGGCCGAGTGGCATGCTGTAAATGCCCAATTTTCTCTGTTTCTCCTCCTCGTCGCTCCTACGGAGTTTCTTCTTCTTCCACCCGTCTCCCATCGCCGAATAGCCCTGAAAAGAGCCTTGGGTGACGCTCCGGAGTGGGTGCAAGTCCCTTAAGCTCCTTTTTTCTCCTGATCGCTCCATATTTCCTGAAATCTGACAAAAACAAGAAATAGTGAAAAGTAACGCAATATCGTTGAATACTCGTGAAATTCGCAATATGAGCAATCGAAATTACGTGAAAACATGCAGAAAAAAGGTGTAAAATATGTACCGATCACTCATTCATTGAAGTTCTGCTATCATTCCAGTGGGAGTTTGGGTGATCTCTTATTTTTCTAGTGTCGGCATCATTGTTAGCTTTCCAACGATAGGTCGCATGCCCAAATCTGATTTTTCTACATTTTTCTGGAATTTCATGAGCGCAGCTGGGTGCTGAAATTGGGAGCTGTCTGGAATTGAACTTCAACCGATCGGTTGGGAGTCCAACTGATCGGTTCAGGTCAATTTCAGAAGCTGTTCATCTCTATTTGCTTCCACCCGATCGGTTGACACTTCAACCGATCGGGTGGTCCTGTTTTAGCTGTTTTATTGGGTTTTTGGACCCGAACAGTTAGGGTTTTGATGGAGCTTATAAATATAAGTTTGGGCACGACTTGGAGCTTTTTCTTCTCTTTTATTCCAGTGTTTTTCAGCCCCTTTCATGGGAGCTTTAGGTTAGGTTAGATTAGGTTTCTATTGGAATAAATCTTGTAATGGATTGATGGGTTCAAATGCAAGATAATTATTTCTTTCTCTTATTTCCATTGTTTTGTGTTATTTTCATTTTGCTTGATGATGAATGTTTGTTTGGATTTATTGATTGCTATCATGTTCTTCATCATTGAGTAGTTCTTGATGCGCCCTAATATGGGTTAGATTAGGATTGATGCTTGGAATTTTACATTTGACTAGATTGCATGGCAAGTGTTTGATGAAATGTGTCAATGGGAATTTCTAGCAATCTGAGTCCAATTCGTATGGAAACACACTAGATATGTTGGGGATTAGGGTCCGGATGCTTGTCCTGTCAAGATCCACTTTGATGTATTGCTAGAAATCACATTCGACCTATTTGGCCATTAGGGTTACGCGTGGGTGTTTTATCGTCATTGGCGGGAGAAAGACCGCCTCTGACCGTCGGGCCAAGAGGAAATAAAACTGGCGTTTGATCTCTTAGCCACAGCTCACACCCCTAGCGTTGACATCGAGTCCTCGCGCGTGAAAACATCTTGGACGAAATATTGGGAGTTATCATTGCGGCCTTAATTCTCCTGGTTGTGGTCGGTGTTAATGGACATGGGAATGCCCAACGTCCGAAACCGGGTAGACCTGGCGTATCATCATGGGCATCGACCGAAATATCGGGCCCATGGGGGCACTAGGTACCACCTTTTGGGGCAATGTCTCATCCTGGGTCAAGTCGAATGCCAAGTGTCATGAGTGCTCTAGCCCGTGTTAGCGGGGATTCATTTCTTGTCTTTTTCCTTTCTTTCTTTTATTTCTTCACTTCCACTCATATAATCCGCGTAGCTCTCACACAACCTAGGCGATGCTAGTAGCCATTCAAGCCATCCACCTCCCTGAGTTCGATATACCCGCACCCTACACTAACCGTGCACTTGCGGTAAAACGACACCGTGCCCAAACCGTAAACGGGGCGCCGGTCAAGTTTTTGGCGCCGTTGCCGGGGAGGCATTCGGTTTGATATTAGCTTAGCTTGGGTTCTTTAGACTACGCATAAAAACATTAAAAAACAAAAAAAAACAAAAAAAAAGCAAATACAATAACCAAGAAATTTTCCCCCCACCATTACATTATCCATTTGTAATTCTCTTGTATTACTGACGCTCCTCTCTAGTTTTCTTATTATTGTTGTCCAGGTATCTTTGATATTACCATGTGGAGACCCAATTTCGATCCTTAGATGGGAGAATATTATTTCGATCAGAGTGCTCAGATGGGACAAAACTATCTTGATGAGAGTGCTCAGACGATTGATAAGTTGCTTGCACATCTGGTTAAAATGCAAGCCAGAATTGAAAGGGGTGATTTTCTATTGGAATCGGTGAAAAGTGACCTTGAAACCAATGCGCTCATACATATGGCTGCAATGATTTCCAAGGATATCAATTCTGCTTCTTCATCTTATGGGCAAGAATCATCGCCAGTCATATTGCCAGAGCCAGAATGTACCATCGTCGATCCCACATCCTACGATACATCTATTGTATATGAAGGTTGGATGGACAAAGGGGCAGTGGAGGAAGCAAAAATTGAGTCATATGCGCCGCCAGAGGAGGACACATTTCAGAGCATATTAGTGGGCATCTTGGAGTCAGTGAGGTTCACCGGTTCAGAGAGCGTCACGGTAGGCGATGCGTTTTACAGATTTTGTTATGAAACGTGTTTCGGCAGCAGGAACAATTGGGGGAGACATCCGTGTCAGTTTTGATTTTTTGGGGAGTAGACTACTTTTTTGGATTGCTTGCTGGCATTCTCCCCCACTTTATACGTCCCCACAAGTTGACACACATGAGTAGCCGGCATCGCCATTCCAGAGAGAGCCCGCATTGATAGTTTCTGAGGAGGCCTTACACGTAGAGCCAGAGCTTATCGACAAGGAGGTCGTGCATCAAGACGGGGACACAGCCATTCATGAGGATCCCGAGCACTGCACTCCTCTATTAGAGCTTCCGCAGCCACCTCATTCTTCCACTGATGCTGAGGAGACTATAGAGCTTATGCATACCGGCGAGGAGGATGTGCATGAGGACGAGGATGCTACGACCACATACGCGTGGTCCGCTCCACATCCACCTCCATATCCATCTCTGTTGCAGCTTCTTCCTTGGTCTGTGGTCAAGCACGATAATGTCATTTAGGACATCGGGCAGATGGTGGAGCATGAGCATATCGTCGAGGAGAATGTGCATGAGGGCTTGGATACGATGGTCCACTTCATGGAGTCCGAATCACATCTACCTCTACCATCACTCTCCACTTCTTCTGGGGCTGAGCATCTACTTGAGCATATTGCCCCTATTCAGGGAGATTTTCATACTCACTCTCACTCCACATTTGAGTCTCGCTTTTCACGACCTATTTCTTTAGACTCATATATTTTTGACACACCATATCTCTCGCAGGACACATGATCTACTTCCCCTGAGGTATGCTGTGGTGTGTCACCACCTGGAGAGCCACCTTTCATGGAGAGCGAGGATTTGGTCGTCGCTAGTACAGAGGATAGCAACCCATTCTCAGGGAGTATTCGTCACCCTTTCATTATTTTTCCATCTTATTTTGACGATTATCTATGGGATACATTTATTTTGAGGAATAATTTCTTGCCATGGACTAATGCACCTCGTCCTTTGCAGGTCACATGTGGACACCTACTAAGGATGCTTGGAGGTGCATTGCTTGGGTCCATTGGAACACGTGGCACAGCGCTTCTGGCGGAGCCACAGCAGGAGCAGTTAGAGCAGCTACCTGCCCCACTCGAGATTCTGGATCCGCCTATGCTCAGGTGTATTCTAATCTAGTAGTGTACAAATTTACAGCTTTCTAGTTTAGATTAGAATAATCTCGTCTCCTCTCATTACCGAGGGGAGCGTATCTAGGGTTTGTTTTTGCATCATAATAACCCATCATGTCGTGCCCTTCTATCATTTCACCTCCACCACCTTATCCTTGATCTTTTGGCACTTTTCTTGGCCACGTTATCATTTTTCTCCATGAGACCCCTACCACCTCCAAAGGGTGGTGATGCCTATTTGCCTATTATTCAATCTCCCCTTTATCTTTCATACCCCATATCAGATTTTCATATCTTTTGGGGATAGCTTATATTAGCTTGGGGGAGAGTATCACCCATAGTCATTTTTGTTATTTTTGATGCATTTCCCTCCCATTTTATCTTTGCCCTCTCATGAGTGATCTTATTGCATTGAGGGCAATGCAAGCTTTAGCTTGGGGGAGTTGCATTTCATGCATTTTCCCCTTTATTTTCTTCCTTTTTTCATCTTTTTCATGCATCAAAAATTTTTCTTTTCATTTTTTATGCATCATTCCCGTCATGCATTTTTCTTTCTAAGAGATGAACTCTCAATGATATTTTGCCACTCATGCTTCACTTTTCGCGTTTGAGCACCTTTTTCCATCACGCTATTTCTTTGATTATTTAATGCTTATATATGTGTTTTGCCATCTTTTGGGTTCATTTGCTATATTTCAAGATTGTTGGTTGTGATTGTGTTTAAGACATGCTTCTAGCTATATATCATATTTTAATATGCCCCTCTATTTGAAGTTTCTAGATTTTCACGCTTCATTTCCAAAAAACGGTTATTTTACCATCCTACTACCGTGCGTCTAACTCTTGCATGAAATACTATATGTGTACTCTTATCGCATGTGTTAACTACCTTTCAAGGGGATTAGGATAACCACACCTTTGTTCCGTGCTTTAATTCATGGAGGATTTTCTTGCCATGCTTGGATTTCTCAAAAATTCTCTTTTATTTTACTTTGTACATTCCCCCTCGTCGTGCATCGTTCTCCCATTTGGGGGAGTGCAAATTTTTCATATTTTTGTATAATGGTTGTTTCAGAGTGTTTTCTCACTACAAAGCGTTGACCGTGGAGAACCCGGTCAACGTGGTCAAGGGGCCCGCTTTGGGTCCCTCGGGGGCTTCGAATCGGTGCAGAAGGGGCGAGGGGAAGCCTCGGCCCTGGTTGAGACGCTCGGCCTCTGACAGGTGTGCTCGGCCTCGGCTGGAAGGGGGACGAGGGGTAGCCTCAGTCGCCCGGGTAGATGCACGGCCGACGGGTGGCGAGGGAGAGTCTCGGACCCGATTAGGACGCTCGGCCTCGGTAGGACGTGCTCGGCCATGGCAGGCTGACGGTGAGGGGAAGCCTCACTGTCCGGTTAATCGAGTGGTCGGAGAGGGGCGAGGGGTAGCCTCGGCCCGTAGATCTGTTGTCCACCTGCGCAGACGAGAACGCTCGTCAAGGGGCCGGACCTTGGTTCCGGCCAAATCCCCTCCGATGCCTAAGTCAGATAGAGATCTGAGAAAGGAGGCCCGGCGGAGACGGTCCGACTCGTGAGGAGATCGTAACGGCGTCTCTCGGCACGAGCGGGGGAGGAAGGAGATGAATTGGGGGAACGAGGTCGTTGATGGAGTACCTTAGGTTTTGTTACCTGAGATGCGGTCCGTTTCTTCGTCGTCTTCCTGACCCTTTTGTAGAGCTCCCAGCATGATTGGCTCTGGCCCACGTCCCACGCCCGCCATCGATCGTGCCCCATCCGTCCCCCCTCGCCGCTGCCCTCTCCGCCATGCCAGCACCTCCCCATTATCGCCATTTAGTGGTCGCGTGTCCGGGGGAGCGGTTTTCGCAGGAGTGGGGGGACGACCAACGGGTTACGGGGGCCGGGTCGGATCGACGTTTCGAGAAGGTCCCTTGTAGGGCCTTTGTCGAATGGGCTTTCAGGATGCAGGTGGGCTTTTGGCCAGCAGTTGGGCTCTTGGGCTCGTGCTTTATGGGTCTCGGTCAAATAGGCGTAACAATTGCCCCCATCGGTCGGGTCGATCGGCCTCGGCCGGTTCGGCTCGGCCGATGTGACCTCTGCCGATTTTGACAGGCTCTCCAGTCGATGCCGACTCATTTATTAGTCGTCATCATGAGTTAGCCCGTTCGATGTTTTTAAGGCGCGGGTTCCGAAGCGCCGTCGGCCTTCAGATGTTGCCATGTGTAGCGGCAAGCTTATCCATGCCGCTCGCGGAGTCGTCTTAAGTGGAGAAGCCGAGGGATTCGTGAGCCGCCATCCCCTCGTCTTTCTTCTTTGCGCTGATCCCCTTTCTGTCTGAGCTTCCCCCCATGTCGTCTTCCTCTGATACGGGCTCGGTTCGGTCGGAGCGCGACGCGGCTCCGGGTCTGGCGGGTGGCACTCCTTCGGCGATCAGTCAGCACGGGGATGATCTTTCAGGGGTTCCTTCTGAGGTCTTGGCATGGCCTTCGTCGATCTGTGCCACCGCCATCGGGAGCATGCGCTCCTCCTACCTGCTCCCGCCCTACTCGGCTCGTGCCCCTGGGGCTGACGAGCGGATCTGCTCTCCTGGTCCTAATGAGGTCGGAATATATGAGAAGTGCTTCCACTTTGGGCTCCGCTTCCCGCTTCACCCTTTTATCGTTGAGTTCCTTCAGGCCCACAATGTGTGCTTGTGTCAATTCTGTCCCAATGCCGTCGGGATCCTCGTCGGGTTCATTGTCGTCTGCATGCTGAAGGGTGCGGTGCCCTCTCTCCGCCTCTTTGCCCAGTTCTACCGCTTGAGCCTCCACCAATCGGGGGCGTGGATTTACATCAGCGACCGCCCGAAGATGTCCCTGGTGCTGGGGTTGCCGAGTTCTCTGAAACGCTGGAAGGGGGAATACGTGTTCGTCACATTCCCCTCGAGCGTACACTTCCCGACACGGTGGGTAGCGGCCGGTGCCGTTGTTCTTAATCTGGGTGAGCCGACGGTTGCTGAGCAGCAGACGGCGAGGGACATGTTGGCGATTCCTCCGAGGGAGCGCTCGATCGACTTCCTCTTTAGTGACTTTAATTTGCGTAAGACGGTGTGGCCCCTAGGTAAGCTGCTCCGAGCGTTCGCCCCTCGAGATCGCCCAGGTTCTGCCCTGTCTCTCATTTGTCCTTTGAGTGCAGGTGGGTTCCCTCTCAGTCCTTCTCCTGCCAGCGCTCTCGTGCAGGCTTCAAACCCGGATCCGCGCAGAAGGGACCGTGTGTTGGCGGTCCGGAAGAAGCAGCGGGTTGTGACCGTATCTGGAGGCTCGAAGCGAAAGAAGATGTCGTCTCCCTCTCTCCCCTTGCAGGGATCCCCTGAGAGGCTCCGTGGGGGGGTCGAGGGGGCCAACGTTCAGCCGACCGCTGACCGACCTCATCCCGCTCCCGTTGAGGTTGCTTGGCCGTGGGCCGGCCCTTCACCTCTTCCGGACGGCTTTCTCCCTGATGCTTACAGTCGGTATCTGGGGGCGTTCCGCTCCGCTCCTGGCGAGTTCCCTTCGTCAGGGGAGGGTCTTCTTTGTCCATGCTTTCCAGTGGGTGAGAAGGAGTCGGTGTTCTCGAGCCGTGGAGCCGCCGCTCGAGTGGCCGAGAACTGTTGCCTCCCTCCCGACCAGGCGGTGTTGGACGGAGTCAGAGGTAATTGCTTGGCTACCTTCGTGATCCAGGCTGGTCAACAGGTAGTGCGTCTCTGCTTGTCCCCCCGTTCTCCAGCCGCTTTTGCCCTCTTACCTTCGTTGCTTTGGCACAGTTGTCCTCGGTGGGCCTCTCGATGAGGCGCCAATTCGCGGCTCTTCCCAAAGCCAAATCCATGGCTGGGCTAGGCCCTGAGGTCCCTGGCAAGGAAGAGGAGGAAGCTGGTCAGTTGGAGGAAGCGCGGGTCCAATCCCTGAACTCCCGCATAACTGAGCTGTCCTCTGCCCTGGAGGCGGCGGATCGCGAGAGAGCCGTGGCTCTGGCCACGAAGTCCGAGGCCGAGACACGGCTCGCCTCTCTTTTAAAAGACGTCGACGCGTCTGGAGGAGTCAAGCAGATCCCTGGCCCGGCTGCTGCCCCCGACGCCTCGGAGATCTCCGATCGTCTGGATACGGCGGAGGAGCAGGCGAGGGCCCTTGCTGCCCAACTAGGAGAGAAATCCCGGGAGATCGAGAAGGAGAGGGCGGGGCACCAACGCCAGGTAGAGACCCTAGAGGCCCAGCTGCGTGGGCTCGAGGAGGTGGATCCGGCCCGGATCGCTCGGGATGCCGTGGCGGAGTATGCCACCTCCTTTGTGGAGACCGCCTTGGCGACGTCGTACGAGAAGGGCTTCGCCCGGTGCCAGTCCGAGATCCAAAAGAAGTTCCCGCTCTCAGGGATTGACTTCGAGAAACTTCGGATGCACCCTGACGCCGAACAGAGCAAGGGGGGTGACCCTAGTGAGCTGCCAGCTTGTGGCTCCACCGGTGCCCTCGGAGAAGAATGAGGGAGGGGAATACCCCTCGACCTCTTCGAGTATCCCTCTGTATGCCTTTTCGCTTTATCTGGAAAGGGGTGAATTTAAAACAAATTTATTTCATAGGAAGTGATACATCTATTGAAAGTATTTGCGTAAATATTCCGCATTCCAAGTGTGAGTGAGAACTCTCCCTTCCATGTCGGCTAGTCGGTAGGCTGCGGGTCCGAGGACCTCGACGACTTTGTAGGGTCCCTCCCATCTAGCCGCGAGCTTCCCTTTGCGAGCGGTATCGGTGGTGAAGCCCGCTTTCCAGAGGACCAGGTCCCCGAGGTGGAAGCTTCTCCCTCGCACCCGAGCGTTGTAGTATCGGGCCACCTTCTGCTTTTGGCGGACGATGGTGGCCAGTGACTGCTCCCGTCGCTCGTCGAGGAGCTCCAGGCTGAGCCCTAGGCCCTGCGAGTTCCGGTCTTCGTCAAAGTATTTGAGGCGGAGAGATTCTTCCCACAATTCGACTGGTACCACCGCCTCGGCCCCGTAGGTGAGCATGAAGGGGGTCTCGCCCGTAGCCTCCTTGTGGGTCGTCCGGTATGACCAGAGTATCCCGGGGAGCTCTTCCGGCTAGTTCCCTTCGGCGTCCTTTACTTTCTTTCAGAGGGGCTCTATGATACACTTGTTGGCCGCCTCTGCCATCCCGTTGGTTTGGGGGTGTGCCACTGAGGCAAAGAGGAGCTTGATTCCCCATTCCTCGCAAAAATCTTTAAACCCTGCTGAATCAAACTGCTTCCCGTTGTCTGTGACGATGGCCCGTGGTACTCCGAATCGAGAGATAATGGAATTCCACACGAAGCTTTTCGCTTTCTTCCACGTGATGGTCGCCAACGGCTCAGCCTCGATCCACTTGGTGAAGTAGTCCACTGCCACGATCAGGTGCTTCCGCTGCCCTCGTCCTGGCTTGAACGGTCCGAGGATGTCGAGCCCCCATTTCGCAAAGGGGAGGGGGCTCACGATGGGGATGAGCTCTGACGGAGGAGTCGAGATGTGGTGGGCATACATCTGGCATTCTTGGCATTTCTGCACGTAGCTTGTAGCATCTTTGGCCAAGGTCGGCCAGTAGTACCCCTGCCTTAAGATCTTCTGCGCGACTATCTTGCCCCCGTGGTGATTCCCGCAGATCCCGTCGTGAACCTCCTGTAGGACGTAGTCAGCTTCTTGCGGTCCGATGCACTTCAGGTATGGGAGGACGTCCGTCTTGGTCCAGCGTCTCCGGTAGAGCGTCCCCTCATGGATCACGTATCGGAGTGCTTTTCTCTCCAGGGTTCGGCGCTCATCCCCATCGGCCGACACCTCTCCGTGGGTGAGGTATCGGATGATCGGGTCCATCCAGGTGGGCTCTTGGTCGATCGCCATCACCTCGTGCTCCATCGTGCTGGGGGACGGTAGGTTCTCTACGTAGATGGTGCGGCCCAGCTCCTTTGGCGAGGACGAGGCCAGTTTTGACAACGCATCGGCCCGCGCATTCTCTGATCGTGGGAGGTGTAAGACCTCCACGTCCTTGAATTTGGACATCGCCGCTCTGGCGACTGGGAGATATCTCTGCATCGCCTCCTCCCGTGCCTCGTCACTCCCTAAGAGTTGGCTGACAATGAGCTTCGAGTCGCTGAGGAGGCGGACGGACTCGGCCCCGAGCTCCAAGGCCAGCCTCAGGCCGTTGATCACCGCTTCGTATTCCGCCACGTTGTTCGTGGCCGGGAACTCGAACCGCAACGCGTATTCCGCGATGTTCCCCTCCGGAGATCGGATCGCAATCCCGGCTCCTCCTCCTGACTGCGTGGCCGACCCATCCACATGAACTATCCACGCTCCTGGATCCTCTGGTTGAAAGTGGTCAGCCGAAAGAAAGGACAAGGGTTGAGCAGTTACCGTCCCCGGGCCTTCTCCCTCTGGGGGGCCATTTCCTTCCGTCGTGCATTCGGCGATGAAGTCGGCTAGGGCTTGTCCCTTGATGGCCGTGCGCGGGTTGAATCGGAGGTCGAACTCGCTCAGCTCCACTCCCCAGTTTAGCATCCTTCCCATTCGATCGAATCTCTTGAGGTTCTGTTCTAGCTGTGAGTCGGTCAAGATTAGTATGGTGTGGGCCTGGAAATAGGGTCGGAGCCTTCGCGCTGAGAGGATGAGGGCGTACGCCAGTTTCTCCATGGGCGAGTATCGCACCTCCGCCCCCTTCAAGATCCGGCTCGTGTAATATACCGGCCATTGCACCCCGCTGTCCTCCCGGATCAGCACCAAACTCACAGCTTCCTCTGCGCACGCCAGGTAAAGGCTCAGCGACTCCCCTTCCTGGGGTTTGGACAGGAGAGGGGGGCTGCGGAGATACTCTTTGAGGTCCCCGAACGCCTGGGAGCAGTCTTCGTCCCAGTGTATCGTCTTTCTATTGTTCGGAGGTTCCGCGATTGCTTTCCTCAGGACCTTGAAGAAGGGAAGCGATCTTTCCGCTGATTTGGAAAGGAATCGCCCCAGGGCTGCGATGCGCCCGTTCAACCTCTGTAGCTCCTTGATCGTCGTCGGCTCGCGCATGTTAACCAGCGCCTCGATCTTGTCGGGATTAGCTTCAATACCACGATTAGTTATCATAAATCCCAAGAATTTGCCAGATCTTACCCCGAACGTGCATTTCGCGGGGTTGAGCCGAATGTGGTGTCGCCGCAACCGCTCGAAGGTCTCCCACAAGTCGGCGATGTGGTCTTCCGGTCGCCTTGACTTGACAAGCATGTCGTCGACGTAGACTTCTAGGTTCCTCCCGATCTGGGAGCTGAACACCTTGTTGACCATTCTCTGGTAGGTGGCCCCCGCGTTCTTCAAGCCAAAGGGCATCTTCTTGTAGCAGTAGGTACCCCGGTCCGTCGTGAAGGCTGTCATCTCTTCGTCCCGGGGGTCCATCTGGACTTGATTGTACCCGGAGTAAGCGTCCATGAAGCTTAGCATCTCGTATCCCGAGGCGTTTTCCACCAGGTGGTCGATGCGCGGCAGGGGGTAGCTATCCTTGGGGCAGGCTTTGTTGAGGTCACTGAAGTCCACGCACATTCGCCACTTCCCGCTGGGTTTTTTGACCATCACCACGTTCGACAGCCACTCCGGGTACCAGACTTCTCTTATGAAGCCGACATCGAGGAGACGCTCCACTTCCTCGGAGGCTGCCTTCATCTTCTCGCCGCCCAGGTTACGCTTCTTCTGCCTAACCGGTTTGAAGTTGGGGTCGGCGTTGATCTGGTGGACGATCACCTGGGGGTCCACGCCGGGCATGTCTTCAGGCGACCAGGCGAAGATGTCCAGGTTCGCCTCCAGGCACTCGATCAGCTGGTCCCTTAGGTCCGGGCTCAGCCCTCTCCCGATCGAGACGAACCGGCCTTCGATGTCTGTGACCGGGATTTGCTCCTGCTCCTCCGCAGGGGTGGGCCTAGGCCCACTCCTTAAGTCGAGCGCGGCCATCCGGTCAGCTAGACGATCCTCGGGACCTTCCTCCGCCAGCTGATAGCAGGTATTCGGTCTCCCCGCGTCACCTTCGACTTGCCCCATCCCCCCCGGCGTTCGGAACTTAATGGTCCGATGGAGGGTCGAGACCATCGCGCCGACGGCGTTGAGTAGGGGTCGGCCGATGATCCCATTGTATTCCGACCCGATCCCCAACACGATGAATTCCACCGCTAGGGTCACAGAGTCTGGTGTGTTTCCGAGCGTTACCGGGAGATGGATAGTGCCGATGATGGGGGTGGAGTGACCCGTGAATCCGACCACGGGACCCGAACGAGGTCGCAAGTCTCCTTTCTGCCGGCCCATCTTCTCCAGGGTTGACATAAATAGGACGTCACAGGAGCTGCCGGTGTCGACAAGCAGCCGTCGCACTAAGGTAGTGTCTATGACCACTGATACCACCAAAGCCACGTCTGAGCTGCGTGCCGTTACGGGCGCACTCGGTCTCCCAACCGGTGGGGAAGGGGAGGGCACCCCGGCCCTTTCCTCATGACTCTCCTCGCGTCGGTCCCGTACCCATTCTTGGCAACGATGGCGGGGCCTGTCGCCCCGCGTCGGGGCCTCGCCCTTCTTTCGCCGAGAGGAGGGGGGCCGCGTCATCGCAGATGTGGTTTGTTTCTTCGTGGGACAGTTTTCGTTCCCACAGACGGCGCCAGATGTTTCAGAGTGTTTTCTCACTACAAAGCGTTGACCGTGGAGAACCCAGTCAACGTGGTCAAGGGGCCCGCTTTGGGTCCCTCGGGGGCTTCGAATCGGTGCAGAAGGGGCGAGGGGAAGCCTCGGCCCTGGTTGAGACGCTCGGCCTCTGACAGGTGTGCTCGGCCTCGGCTGGAAGGGGGACGAGGGGTAGCCTCAGTCGCCCGGGTAGATGCACGGCCGACGGGTGGCGAGGGAGAGTCTCGGACCCGATTAGGACGCTCGGCCTCGGTAGGACGTGCTCGGCCACGGCAGGCTGACGGTGAGGGGAAGCCTCACTGTCCGGTTGATCGAGTGGTCGGAGAGGGGCGAGGGGTAGCCTCGGCCCGTAGATCTGTTGTCCACCTGCGCAGACGAGAACGCTCGTCAGGGGGCCGGACCTTGGTTTCGGTCAAATCCCCTCCGATGCCTAAGTCAGATAGAGATCTGAGAAAGGAGGCCCGTCGGAGACGGTCCGACTCGTGAGGAGATCGTAACGGCGTCTCTCGGCGCGAGCGGGGGAGGAAGGAGATGAATTGGGGGAACGAGGTCGTTGATGGAGTACCTTAGGTTTTGTTACCTGAGATGCGGTCCCTTTCTTCGTCGTCTTCCTGACCCTTTTGTAGAGCTCCCAGCGTGATTGGCTCTGGCCCACGTCCCACGCCCGCCATCGATCGTGCCCCATCCGTCCCCCCTCGCCGCCGCCCTCTCCGCCATGCCAGCACCTCCCCATTATCGCCATTTAGTGGTCGCGTGTCCGGGGGAGCGGTTTTCACAGGAGTGGGGGGACGACCAACGGGTTACGGGGGCCAGGTCGGATCGACGTTTCGAGAAGGTCCCTTGTAGGGCCTTTGTCGAATGGGCTTTCAGGATGCAGGTGGGCTTTTGGCCAGCAGTTGGGCTCTTGGGCTCGTGCTTTATGGGTCTCGGTCAAATAGGCGTAACAATGGTCCTTCGGGGTTCTTCGTAATCCGACACCCTAAAGCCATCTGGCTTGGGATGCGTAGGCCGCACTTGCATTCCATTGCGATTCCGCAAGTTTGCAAGACAAAAATATTAAAATCAAAAACAAAAAAAAACCAAACCAAAAACCAAAAATATGTATATATGCCACATTCTCCCATTTTCCCTCGCTCTCCACATCTCCTATATTTGAGAGCACCATTGTATATAGGGAAGGCGAGAGTTTGTACAAAGTGATATTTCCACATCTTCTCCATCTCCTTTTGAAAATACAAGCAAGGCAAGAAAGTGTTTCGAAAATCGAAAACGACAAGTGTGTGTGTGGTGATTTCTTACATCCTATAGATCGATAGTTATTCCCATGATTCATATCTATTCTTTCTTACTTCTTCATGCATGTATGGGTATCTCGTATTTACCGTGTGGAGGATTTGATATGAATTTTGAGCTTCCTCATATTTGGGCATATTATTTACTATAACATTCTATGATTGCTATGCCTTTGCCAATGTCACACCTTTATCTCTTTTGAGCTCAATTGATATGAACCCATGATGATATATAATGAGATTGAATTCTTGATTTAGATTGTGATATGCTTTACCCTTATGCTTAATTGTGTTGGTGATTACATTTGTGGTTAGGAGTGGGTGATCTAGGATTCTTCGCTTTCCTTTCTTGCTCTCGCACCCGAACTTCATTCCAACTTGTCTTACTCAGGACGAGGAAGAGTTTAGCTTGGGGGCTTGACGCATGTTCATATTTTACCTTTTGCACACGCTCTTTATCGTGTTTTCATATGCATTTCATCTCATTCCATGTTGTATATATCACATTTTGGTTCATATTGACTATTGGGTGTATTGCTTGTATTTCAGGTAAATATCGGCATTTCGGTGCCTTCTGGAGTCAACATTGCATTTCGGGACCAAAGCGTGAGTATACGGCAAAGATCCAATGGCCAAATAGAAGGATTTGAATATTTGGAGCTTCAACCGATCGGGTGGACAGACCCACCCGATCGGTTTGTGCACATATATCCGACCCGGACAGAAGCTGAAATGAAGAAGATCCCACCCAATCGGTTCAGTGATTAGGTGGTCACGTCAGTGCTCTCTGTTTTGTGTGCCAAAGCCACCCGATCGGTTGACTTCCCAACCGATCAGGTCATCTCCCCGGGTCATTTTGGGGAAGAACTCACCCGACCGGTTGACACTTCAACCGATCGGGTGGCCTTTTCTTCCCCTTTCGTGCACTGCTGCTCATTCATTGAAGTTTTGCTATCATTCCAGTGGGAGTTTGGGTGATCTCTTATTTTTATACGTCGGCATCGTCGTTAGCTTTCCAACGATAGGTCGCATGCCCAAATCCGATTTTTCTACATTTTTCTGGAATTTTCTGAGCACAGCTGGGTGCTGAAATTGGGAGCTGTCTGGAATTGAACTTCAACCGACCGGTTGGGAGTCCAACCGATCGGTTCAGGTCAATTTCAGAAGCTGTGCATCTCTGTTTTCTTCCACTCGATCGGTTGACACTTCAACCGATCGGGTGGTCCTGTTTTAGCTGTTTTATTGGGTTTTTGGACCCGAACCGTTAGGGCTTAGATGGGGCTTATAAATATAAGTGTGGGCACGACTTGGAGCTTCTTCTTCCCTATTTTTCCAGTGTTTTTCAGCCCCTTTCATGGGAGTTTTAGGTTAGGTTAGATTAGATTTCTATTGGAATAAATCTTGTAATGGATTGATGGGTTCAAATGCAAGATAAGTATTTCTTTCTCTTATTTCCATTGTTTTGTGTTATTTTCATTTTGCTTGATGATGAATGTTTTTTTGGATTTATTGATTGATATCATGTTCTTCATCATTGAGTAGTTCTTAATGAACCCTAATATGAGTTAGAGTAGGATTGATGCTTGGAATTTTACATTTGACTTGATTGCATGGCAAGTGTTTGATGAAATGTGTCAATGGGGATTTCTAGCAGTCTGAGTCCAATTCGTATGGCAACACACTAGATGTGTTGGGATTGGGGTCCGGATGCTTGTCCTGTCAAGATCCGCTTTGATGTATTGCTAGAAATCACATTCGACCTATTTGGTCATTAGGGTTACGCGGGGGTGTTTTATTGTCATTGGCGGGAGAAAGACCACCTCTGACCGTCGGGCCAAGGGGAAATAAAACTGGCGTTTGATCCCCTAGCCACAGCTCACACCCCTAGCATTGACATCGAGTCCTCGCACGTGGGAATGGCTTTGACGAAATGTTGGGAGTTATCATTGCGGCCTTAATGCTCCCAGTTACGGTCAGTGTTAATGGACATGGGAATGCCCACCGTCCAAAACCGGGTAGACCTGGCGTATCATCCTGGGCATCAACCGGATATCGGGCCCATGTGACACTAGGTACAACCTCTTGTGGCAATGTCTCATCCTGGGCCAAGTCGAATGCCAAGTGTCATGAGTGCTCTAGCCCATGTTAGCGGGGATTCATTTCTTGGTTTTTTCATTTCTTTCTTTTATTTCAACACTTCCACTTATATAATCCGCGTAGCTCTCACACAACCTAGGCGAGGCTAGTAGCCATTCACTCCATCCATCTCCCTGAGTTCGATATACCCGCACCCTACACTAACCGTGTACTTGCGGTAAAACGACACCGCGCCCAAACCGTAAACGGGGCGTCGGTCACATTCATCCCTATGTTTGCATAATCGATCGTGTAGCTAAAAACTTTGAATTAAACCTATACTCAATATTGCCTCCATGTGGCCGACCCGTTAGCACTACAACTACACATTGTGCTTGCGGTATAAATTCGATCACTCTTGCGAAAGCAACCAACAAGTTTTCTGGCGCCGTTGTCAAGGAATCAACAATATGATATTGGTTTGGTTCATCGTTGTTAGACTGCACATTTTTATTTTTCTTTTGCCTTCTTTTGCTATTATTTCTGCGCTACTGAAATCCTTTTTTAGTCTTTCCCGTTGTATGCATAGGAGATCAAAGGGTGTTGATGACCTACTTCCCTTGAATCTTGAGATCTAGGCCATGTCACGTCAGTGCAACGCTGAAAGAAGAAGGAGATTAGCACATGAAGCAATGGCGGAAGAATCTCCACCACCACCTACCAAGTCCCTCTTAGACTTTTCCATGTCTTTCAATGGGTCAACATCAAGGGTCGCCGACCCACTTGTAAATTCCAACAACTTCGAGCTAAAGCCGTCCTTGATTAGCTTCATGTAGCAAGATCAATATGGATTATCCCTAATGGAGAATCCAAGTGAGCACCTCAACATCTTCCCGGGTAAGTGCGACACACTTAAGATGATTGGCATCTCAAATAACGTCATTAGGCTAAGACCCTTCCCCTTCTCTTTAAGGGACAAGGCGAGGGAGTGGCTTAGAAGCCATGACCCCGGCACCTTCACCTCTTGAGACGTTTTGTCTCATGCTTTTCTTATTAAGTTCTTTCCTCGAAAAAAACAGTGAAAATAATGAATGGGATTACATCTTTCTCCCAGCTTGACCAAGAATCTCTATACGAGGCTTGGGAGAGATTCAAGGACCTTCAAAGGTAGTGCCCGAATCATGGAGTCTCTGATTGGCACCTTATTCAAACCTTCTTCATTGGGCTACTGCGAGAGGTGAAATTGTCAATTGACGCCATCTCTAATGGGGTGATCATGAGTAAGACTCCAGATGAGGCAAAGAAGCTATTGGAGAAGATGGCCAACAACAATTATCACCTGAGAAATGAGAGAGCGACCTCCAACAAGGGAGGTAATTCGAACTCGATGCGTCACCATGCTGTCTTCTAAGTTTGATGCATTGACGAAACAGTTATCTATGCTTGGGATTGGTGCTACTAACATGCCCACGGTGGCGTTGTGTGAGCTTTGTGGCATGCATGGATACCCCAGTATTGAATGTCCATCTACTTCCACACCGTCGCAAGGAATGACAATTGAACAAGCAAATGCACTCTATGGCAATAATGCAAGGCCACCAAACAACCACTAATTTAGCACCTTCAATCTGGGGTGGAGGAATCACCCCAACTTCTTTTAGAGAAATGCAGGACAATAACCTTAACCACCATTCCTGCAGCAACCCCAGCCGGCTTATGTTCCACAACAAACTTCAATCAAATGCCACCAAATCAAATTCCACCCCCACCCCCAATTAAATCTAACTTGAATACGATGATGGAAAACTTTATTTTCATGTAGGGATAGAAAAATAAATTCTTCCAAACATCCATGTAGCAGCTCACGTCCACCACACAGTTTCTTGCCTCAAACCATAGAGCGATTAGCGCAATTGGAATAGTAGGTGGCACAACTTTCCAGGCCACAAGGACAACTGCAAGGGCAACCTGAGCCCAACCCTAGAGACCACGTAAATGCTATCACATTGAGAAGTGGAAGGTAGACTGAAGGGCCCACTGTGCCAATTACTGAGGAGGATGTTAAAGTTGAAATGGAACCTCTCGTGACCACCGAAGGTGAGAAGGAACATGAAACAACAACACCACCAAAGGAATCATCAGGGGAGAAGGCAGTGTGGAAGAGAGATAAGGATACCTCAGATGAGCCTATGAGAGCATACATCCCCAAGGTACCTTATCCATCGAGACATGCTAAGGTCAAAATAGGGAGATTTTTTGATTTATTGAAGCAACTCCATATTACAATCCCCTTCCCCGATGCTATTTCAAAGAATCCCTCATATGCCATGTTCTGAAAGGATCTACTTACTAAGAGAGGCAAGAGGGAGAAAGTTATTCTTTCTGTGGAGTGTAGCATGATTCTTCAAAGGAGAATGGTAGAAAAGTTGGAGGATCCTGGGAGCTTCTCAATCATTTGTCAGTTGAGAATGTGACCATTAATAGGGCACTTTGTGATCATGGAACATGCGTTAGCTTGATGCCCTTATCAATAAGTGAGAAGCTACGGATGGAAGAGCCGAAGACCACCAACATGTCCTTGAAACTTGCATATCGATCGATCAAGTACCCCTTATGCATTATCAAAGATATCCCTGGTACAAGTGGGAAAGATATTGGTTTCATGTGACTTCGTCCTTATGGATATACCGGAAGATGCCCACACACAAATTACACTCGTCCTTCTTGGACACGGCAGTAGTCTTAATCAATGTGGAAGGAGGGATGCTTTCCTTGAATGCAGGGAAGGACAAAGTGGAATTCGACCTTCAACGGTCAATTGTGAAATTTTTAGAAGAAGACCAATGCCTTTACGTGGACATCCTCGAGCAAGTAGAAGAATAAGTAACTTGGGAAGACATATTCTTGAGCCTGATGGAGAAACTGTTGTCTGGAGACCCCAACTACAAGGAACACACAGAAACAGTTGCCATGGCAAAATTTTTTGATCAAGTGCCACCGAGAAAGTCAACGAAGAAACCTATTGGACACATCTGCTTGATCTTGATGAACAAAGAATAGAATCCTTATGCAAGTCGATGCTTGAAATGAGAAAGCAACATGGAGTGAGAGCAACCATATCGCTCTCTACCCCGGAGCCACCATGATGACATAATAGGGAGTCGAGCTCAAGGCTATAATCGAGCACTTCTTGTGAGGCAAAATGATTCAATAAAAATCCCCAAAAAACTCAAAATAATCCCAAGTTATTATTCAATGCAGGAGAGATTCACGCAACCGCATGGGATACCCCACACGGTCGCGTGGGAGGGAACCAAAAGTAGCCCAAAGCAAGCAAAGGGAGAAATTGATGCGACCGCATGGGATACCCCACGTGACCACGTGGGTGGGAACCAAAAGTAGCCCAAAGCAAGCAAAGGGATCGATTGATGCGACCGCGTGGGATATCCCACACGACCACATCAGAAGGAGCCAATAGTGGAGCAAAACATGCTAAGGAGAAGTGGATTGATGCGGTCACGTAAACCTTGACACGGTTGTGTCCCAAGTAGCAACTCTCTGGACTTTTCGAGTGGATATCCATGCGGATGCATAGAATCATGAAGCGGTCGCATGAAGGGTAGCAACTGTCTAGAAAGTTTGAGCCAATATCCATGAGGCCGGGTGAAAATGGTGATGCAACCACGTCAACCAAGCTCCAAAGCCACAAAAATTTCAAATTGATGTAGCCGAATCAGCTGCGATGCGAACGCATCGCTCGACCATGTTAACCCAATTTTCAAAAGAATCTTATGCTTTAAAACGATGCGGTCTAACATTGATCGATGCAAAGCATTAATGGACCATGTCAAATGCCTATAAAATCCCAAAACCCCCACTGATCGCTTGTGCTAATTTCTACCGACTGTTTCGACTTCCCTTCCCCGATTCCTCCCTATTTTGGCCACCAACGACCCTTCAACCTGACTCCTCTCCTCTGAAATCACCACCCACGCCCTCTTGCATCTTCAACCTCCTCTTTCATCAACCTCTCCACCGATCTCCTCAACTCTAGCCCTAAACGGCTGATCGAGTGAAGGTTTTTTCTGGAGATTCTGGCGATGTAGCAATGACCGGCGCCCCGCATGAGTCGCGGCGGCACGGTGTCGTTTACCGCAAGTTTCACGGTTACTGTAGGGTGCGGGAATATCGAACTCAGGGAGGCGAGGTTGTGCTTGGGTCAGGTAGGACCTAAATCACCCCGAGGGGCGAGCTAGCCCGAATCGGTGGTTGGTTGTCACAAAAGGGGATAAAAGCGTAAGAACGAAAAGAAAGTAAACCCGGGACTTTGGTTTCCAACCCGACGAGAGACCCTCGCTGATACGGCCTACGGGTATGGATAGCGATCGGGATTAGGGTCTAATGGTGGGGACGTTGCCTCTGAAAGTGGTACCGGCGTCCCATGGGCCCGATATTCCGGTCGGTGCCTAGGATGATACACCGGACTTCCCGGATTCGATCAGTGGGCACTCCCGTGTCCATTAACACTGATCGATCCCGGGAGCACTAAGTCCGCAACGATATCTCCCAACGTCTCATCCTGCCGCTCCCGCGTGCTAGGATTTGGCGTCTACGCTAAAGGCGTGAGCTATGGCTAGGGAGTCAACCGCCAAGTTTATTCCCCCTTGGCCCGACGGTCAAAGGCGGTCTTTTTCCCGCCGATGACAATGAAACACCCCGCATAACCGTTATATTCCTACTCCCTATCGATTTCCAAACCCTATGGACGCATCAGGAAGAGCCCCCGAAGGGGTTTCCACCAAAATCCCAGATTTGGGAACTACTCACAAAAATTCATGAAAAAGCAATCTAAATGAAATTTAACCGTTGAAATCATAATCGGACAATTGCAATGCGGAAGTGAAGGAGTAATAAAGACAATACTAAAATTTTAGAAAGATCTGAAAACTTACAAAAGAGTAACAATTACAGCCATCACAAGGAAATAAAACAGTAGAAAAACAGCAACTCCCCGTTTCTGGAACCCTAGGGGCTCTATATATAGGCCGTCGCATCAACCGATCGGTTGACAAGTCAACCGATCGGTTGATCCGTTACAAATAAATATCAAAAAACGACGAGTTTTCACCCGATCACATGAACCGATAGGGTGAGTTCTTGAGCGACCGGTTGGATCTTGGAGCGGTCGGGTGAATCGGCCGGTTCGACGTCCGTGTCTTCAGCTCATCTTTCTCAGCTACAGATGAACCGATCGGGTGAGAGTCACCCGATCAGTTGGCGCTTTGCTTCGAGAAAACAGAGAATAGCCCCCGCTGAACCGGTCTGTGAACCGGTCGGGTGACTTCGTTGTGAGCTGCGGCGGAGACCGGTTGGTGCACGCGTGCATCACCCGATCGGTTGGAGATGACCAACCGACCGGGTGAGGGGCTGAAAGATGAATACTTCGCCGTTTGACCCCCTGGATCACGCGTGACTTCTCCCGTTGCTCCGGGGACTTGGGATATCATCGTAAAACGTCCCCTACGTGGTCGAACTCCTGCAATCATGGACAAACAAAGAAAAGTGAAAGAAAACGGGAAAATATACGAAAACGAATAAGAGACGGTGGAAAACACGGAGAAACACAAAAGAAAACGTGCGTGAATATATAAAATATAAGCGCACGTCAAAATCCCCCAAGCTGAACTCTTCCTCGTCCTCGAGGAAGACGAGTGAGAGTAGGAGCTCGGAAGGGGAAAATAGAGAGGAAGAAAGAAAAAGAAAACTCTAAGCCCTAGATCGCCCATCAGAGCCAACAAAATCAAAAAC